>CM025793.1:69548290-70798290 GCA_014635995.1 Sarcophaga peregrina
TATATACTGTTGGTAAGGAAACAGATCCTCAAACTAACAAAATATTCAAAAATATACCCTTTTTCAAAATGATCCAGCTCACGAGAGGTCGAACCTGGAGCCGAAATATTTTAAATGTCATCATAAAAAATACAAATGTTCATTTTAAGGGGGTACACTATGCACGAATTTCGCTTCCACACAACTTGAGTCGCTCTAATGTATATATATATATAGAATACTTATTATAATGGCTGCAAATAATTTGTCGTTCCCTTTTGAGAAATTGCGTGGTCGGGAAAACTTCGATATATGGAAGCGACATGCAAGATCATATTTGGTATTAAAGGGATGTTGGCAGATGATAAATGCAGGTCTTGGCGAAAACCCTACAGCCAATGATCTTAAAAAAAATGAACGTGCTTTGGCCGAAATCACGCTCATGATAGAGCCATAGAATTTTGCTCATATTGCAACAGCGGAGACTGCAAAGGATGCTTGGAACGCACTTTTAAACGCTTTTGAGGACAAGGGCCTGACTAGAAAAGTCGAGCTGCTCAAACGTTTGGTTCAGATGAAGCTATCGGACTTTGGCAGTGTTCAAGAATATGTGAGCGAAATGGTAATGATGTCACTGAAAGTTCAACAAAGTGGACTGAAACTCGATGATGAGTTAGTGGCTTCTCTTATGTTAGCCGGTTTGCCGGATGAATTTGCATCACTCGTAATGGCAGTGGAGAACTCGAAATCTAAGTTAATCGTTGATATGGTGAAAAATTTGCTTCAAGACGCTAAATTTGATTGCACTGAAATACTCTGTAATAAATTTAATATCTTTCGACGTGATCGTGGCAACAAAACTACAAGAGGAGGTGTCCTTATTGCTACCTCGTGTAATTTGCCTTCAGAACTTGTAGTAATTGATACACCTCATGATATTGAATTTATAGCTGTTTCAATAAAAATGAACGGTCATCGTATTTTTATTACCTGTTCATATATTCCGCCATCTTCTCCACAAGCTGTATACTTAAGACATGCAGAAGCTATTAGTTCAGTAGCTCATTCTTCAAATAACGGTGATTCTATTTTTGTCCTTGGAGATTTTAATCTACCATCTATTCAATGGAAATACTTACCAGATGATGGTTATTACATTCAAATGAAGCTGAATTCAAATTTCGACGAATTTTTTAATTTATTATATGATTTAAGTCTTTTTCAAATTAATGGCATTCCAAACATTAATTTAAAAATATTGGATTTAATTTTCGTAAATGAAGTAACTAATAGTTTTATTAAACGCTCATTCCCTATTACAAGTCCTGAAGATTGTTATCACCCAACACTCATATTAAAAACATCCATTCCTTTTAACTTATCGATGCCTTCGTATGGTAAAAATGAAAAAGTTTTTTCATTTAAGCACACCAACTATAATATGTTAAACGAACTCCTAATCAATACGAATTGGAATTCGTTATTTTCATGCTATACTAATGTGGATGATATGTCTAATGCCTTTTACTCCAAGATGAATACCTTTTTGAATTTATGTGTTCCAAAGCAAATATCAAGACAACTATCCGGTCCTCCATGGAATAATAAACAACTTGCTCGTGTGAAAAATAAGAAGAATAAATACTATAAAAAGTTTAAACGATCTGGTTGTTATATTGATTATATAAGATATTCTATTACCCGTGCTGAATACACAATACTGAATAAGTCATGTTATGATAAATATGTAAATACAATGAAGAACAACTTTAAGCGTAATCCGAAATCATTTTTTAAATTTGTTAATTCAAAGAGAAAAGTAACTGGTTTTCCATCTTCCATGAGATTTCAGCAGATTGAATCTAGCGATGACAGCATTATAAGCGATTTATTTGCCAATTTCTTTTCCACAACTTACTCGGATTCAACTTATAATGATTCCATTGATTATCCCTTTAAAATAAATACAAATTCCACTGTATCTATATCTTTAATCAACGTTCCTGCTATTTCTATGGAATTAAGAAAGCTAAAGTTCTCCTATAACTTTGGACCTGATAACATTCCTAGTAACATCTTAATTAATTGCGCCGACGCCATAGCTGTTCCACTATCATACTTATTCAACATATCGATTAAATGTGGTTATTTTCCTCACGTTTGGAAGGATTCATTCATTATTCCTTTGTTCAAGTCAGGAAATAAATCCGATGTTACAAATTATCGTGGTATTGCAAAACTGAGTATAATTCCAAAACTATTTGAAAAAATGATTACTGAGGATTTATGTTATCAGGTTTCTAGCTTGATATCACCTTATCAGCACGGTTTCAGAAAGAAGTGTTCAACTACAACTAACCTGCTTCATCTTTCAACAGTTGTTTATCGTGGATTTTTTCATCAGCAACAAACAGACGTTATTTACACGGATTTCAGCAAAGCTTTTGATAAAGTTAATCATGTCCTTTTGAAGAGGAAACTTCATTTAATGGGATTTACCGATCTTAGTTTAAAATGGATTTACTCATATTTAACTAACAGAAAACAAACCGTACTTTTTAAAAACTGCTGCTCCAGAAGTATTGATGTCCTTTCTGGTGTTCCTCAGGGTAGCCATCTTGGACCGCTTCTGTTTTCATTGTTTATTAACGACTTACCTGATATGATTCGCTATTCTAACATCCTAATGTACGCTGACGACGTAAAAATTTTCCTAAGTTATCGCCGAATTTCCGATCAGAAACTACTTCAAAAGGACCTAAATTCGTTTCAGTTATGGTGTAATTTAAATTTAATGCAGCTTAATCTAAAAAAATGTAAATACATGAGATTTGTGAGGAAGAATCCGATTCCTGCAAAATACGCTTTTGATGGATACGATCTTGAGCTTGTAGATAACTTCCTGAATCTAGGAGTCTTACTTGATCCCAAACTTAATTTTATTCCGCACATAGCTATGACAGTGAATAAAGCAAGAAGCGTACTTGGTTTTATAAAACGGTGGGCAAAAGAATTTAACGATCCTTATGTTGCTAAATCGCTGTACACATCTCTTGTGAGGCCTATACTAGAGTATGGATCCATAATATGGGACCCTTTTTATAAAAAATATTCTAACGTCATCGAATCTGTCCAAAAGCAATTTCTGATATTTTGTCTACGAGGACTGAATTTTAATCCTACTAGCTTACCATCTTATTCCGCCAGACTAGCTTTAATCAAACTTCCCACACTTAAAAGTCGCAGAACTATGTTAAATATCTCGTTCTTATTCAATGTAATCACTGGTGATATTGGCTCCAGTTTTTTAATCCATGATATCACTTTTAATGTTCCTCAACGTCCGTCACGTCATTTTACCCTATTATCAATAAATTTTTTTAGAACCAACTATGCTGCTGCTGATCCAATAAGGAGAATATGCAGCGAATTTAATAAATTGTATTACTTGATTGATTTTTCTTATTCGAATAGTGTCCTAAAAAATAATATAATCAAGCATTTGAATTCTTAGTTTTTGTAAATTAAATTTAATTTAATTTCATAGTTTGTATTGTTATTGCCTGTAGGAATATTTCTTAGGCATGTATAAATAAAATAAATATAAAATTGTTATTAGTCAGTAAGGAATTTGTCCATTGACTTGAATAAATAAATAAATAAAAAAATAAATGCCCAAAAGTGGAGGAAAAAGCCTTGGTTTCTAACAAGAAACATAACACTCGCAAATTCAAATGCTATGCGTGCAAAAGAGAAGGACATATGGCGAAAAATTGTCCACAAAAAGCCAAGCCAAATTCAGCGAAAAAGAGATATGAAGAAAAAAGTTCGTTAGCAACTTCGTTATTTTCATCATCTTGCTTATTTACCGAGAAAAGCAACAACATTGGAGAGTGGTTTATAGACTCTGGGGCGACTTCACACATGACAAACACAAGAAGTATTTTGCGCAATACCAAGAAAGTCGATCGATGAACATGTGATAGTTGCAAACAATGATAAAATGTTGATCGAGTGTGCGGGAGACGTAAGCGTTGTTTTGCAGGCAGGCGAGAAAGAGACGAACGCACTTTTTAGAGACGTTGAATATGTTCCAGGTATGTCTGTTAATTTATTATCTGTAAGACAAATGACGTCAAAAGACAACAAAGTACTCTTTGAAGCTGACAAGTGCAAGATTTTTTACAAAGGTGGTGAATTGTTGGCAACGGCGGAAGTCTATGAAAACTTATAAAAATTAAATTGCGGTGTAAATTTTGAAAACTATCAAAGCGCGTTAATTGCATCAAACGATTTTGAATTGTGGCACAGAAGGCTTGGGCATATATGTGACGCAAATCTTACAAAAGTAATGGATACATCTAGTGGTATAGAGTGTATTAATGGTGATTTAAGCCGAAAATGTGAAGTTTGCATAAAAGGCAAACAGTATATCGTATGACATTTAAAGATATTGGTCACCGTGCAACAAATCTATTGGAAATCGTTTCGAACGTCCCCGGCCACACACTAATCCACCCTCACCCGACCGCGGAGGGCTCGTCCCCATTACGCAGGGACACGTACACACCACAGTCCGGACTGTAGCGGGAAAGGGAAAAGCTATGGCAACTAGAACATAAAACAGCTACAGAACTTAATCACAAGCTGAACAAGGTAACAAAAAAAAACAGAACTATCTAAGACTAGAACAAACATACGTTGTTATACGATAATTTATAAATTACTGCGAGAATACAAGCTACGTTTTATGTTACAAACACTACAATTAAAATCTATAGAATTATAATGCGAATTAAAATCATTACATAATCTCCGAAAAGGAAAATTACATCCATAGTTCGTTCTATAAACATCTAAGGAAAGAGGACGATAGTGCCGTGTAAATCTTGCAGGAATGCTGAAATTCAGGTTAGAAAGCAAAAACTCAGAGTCGATATCACCTTTAACAAGATTAAAAATAAAACAAACACCTAAAACAGACCTTCTACGTTCCAGAGTTGGAAGTTTTACCAAAGCTAATCTATCCTCATCCGACGGAAGCCCATTGGTGTAATCCCATCCTAAGCAACGTAAACAGAATAATAAAAACTGTCTCTGCACAGACTCGATTGAATCACTATGACAACGATAGTATGGATTCCAAATAACAGACGCGTACTCCAAAATAGGCCTAACAAGTGAAATGTACAGTAGTTTTGTTATATAAGGATCAATGAATTCCCTAGCCCATCTTTTCACAAAACCAAGAACAGCTCGAGCCTTGCCAATCATCAAACTAATATGATCAATAAAAGACAATTTAATATCCAATAATACTCCTAAATCAAGATATGAAGGCACAGCTTCCAAAGGGCAAGAATTAATCATATAAGTGGACGAGATTACACCAAGGCGAGAGAAAACCATGCATTTGCATTTTCTCAAATTAAGATCCATTAAGTTTATCCTGCACCAAGTAACAAACAAATCAATATTTCGCTGAAGAACAGCCTGGCCATGATCATCATCAAAAGTATAAAATAATTTAACGTCATCAGCATACATCAGAATATTACAATCAGAAAGAGCAGAAGGAAGATCATTCAGAAACAATAAAAACAGTAAAGGACCCAAATGGCTACCCTGCGGAACACCAGAAGTAACACATACAGTCTTAGACAATACATTCCTAAACAATACCCTCTGAGTCCTAAGGGAGAGGTAAGAGTCTAGCCAACGAAGAATAATATCAGGAATACCGATTAGTGAAAGTTTAAGAAGCAAAATACTATGATCAACCCTATCAAAAGCTTTACTGAAATCAGTATAAATTACATCAGTCCGAGCACCGACAAGAAAGCCCCTGAAAACATGTGTAGTAAATTCAAGAAGATTTGTGACAGTCGACCTGCCTTTCAAAAAACCATGCTGGAAAGGAGATATTAAAGATCTTGTATTAAAAAAGAGATAATCCGTCACTAGTTTCTCCATCAACTTGGAAATAGCACTTAGCTTGGCAATACCCCTGTAATTGGAAATATTAGATTTATTACCCGACTTGTGCAAAGGAATTATGAACGAACTCTTCCAAATAGATGGAAAATGACGAACCCTCAGAAGCCTATTGAATATAAAGGTCAAAGGACCACTCAAGACAACAGCACATTTTCTTAAAATACAGGACGGGACCCCGTCAGGGCCCGGCAAATATGTAAGTTTCAGTCCAGACAAAGCATCAAGAACAGACTTCTCATCAAATGAGTATATGTTAGGAATAGAGACACTTCCCACAGAATAAGGATACCCGCCACTCAGATCAGGGCCCGGGTCCAACTGCCTATAAGTAGACTGAAAGAAGTCAGCAAACATATTCGAAATATCAAGGTGACTGGAGGATGATAGATCCCCGTAAAACATCTCAGTAGGAAACAAAGATGATTTACGTTTTGCTCGAACGAAGTCGTAAAACGATTTAGGATGATTAGCGAAATTCGACTTGACTCGAATCATATATTCCTCATAACAGTAATGATTCATTCTACGATAATCCGCACGCGCCCTAGAATAAAGAGCATAATCAATATCAGAACCTGATCTAACAAACTTTTTAAATAATTTCGATTTCCTATTCCTCAACCTTGACAGTCTAGCCGAATTCCATGGAGGACCAGAACGCTTCAAACGACTTTTTACCAATGGAACACACTTCCCAAAACATTTAAATAATACATCATAAAAGTCACCCAAGATCCTGTCAAGTGAAAGAGAGTCGTACGGTGGCGAGATAAGTACAGACGAGCAATCAACAGAGGACAGAAGTGTATTCAAGCGACCAAAGTCCGTACGATGGAAATTAAAACGCCTCTCATTATCAAATGAGCGATCAATTACAGGAGGTGAACAAAGATCAACTTCAATAGAAAGTAACAACGTAGGATGATAACTATCCTCGGGAATAGACATAGGATCAATGCGAAATAAAGAAGAAATACTTGGATCCTCCAAAAACACAAGGTCCAAAATTCTCCCCATTGAATTAAATACATCATTAACTTGGAAAACACCTAGATCACAGATAGCGGACAGAATTTCATCATAGAATGGAACTGAAGAACATGGCACCAATGACCCAGACTCAGGTGAAAAATTCCAAGATATATGAGGAAGATTAAAATCACCAAGAACTACAATAATCCCCTCTTGCCCCATTGAATCCATTACCTTAGAAATCAAATCAAAGTGAGCCCTATAAATATGAATGTCAGCACAGGGAGAAATATATGAACAAGTAATGTAAATAGACTTCCCACGATTATAGACCCTAACGCAAATAAACTCAATATCCTCCGAGGAACTAAAGTCAATTAATTCAGATGAGTATTTAGAACAAATTGAAATAAGAACACCACCACCATTTCTTAACTTCCTATCTCGTCTATAAATATTAAAATTACTAGACAAAATCTCAGAATCAAAAATATCACAATTCAGCCAAGTCTCAGTAAAAGCAATTACATCAAATTCAAAATCAAAACTACTATTATAAAGCGAAGAAAGTTTAGACCTAAGTCCACGAACATTTTGATAAGCAATTCCAAAATTAAAAGACAATTTAGAAGCTAGTTTTTTCGAGAAGTAGAACCAGGCAAATCAACACCATTCCTACGATGACCCAGCCTGAGTACAAATTCACGTACCAATACACCCTGTGGCCAGAATGCAGGATCAACAATTTCACCAAACTTTTCATCAGCAACATATAATTTAAATGAAGAAATGCTACTATCCAAGGATGACCTCAACTTATAGCAACCAAACTCAAAAGGCTCTCTAATCTTCGATTCAACAAAACCTTTAATATCATCAACCGAAGTATCGCGAGAAAGACGTGACACAAAAATTGTTTTTTTAGGTTTAACTACCACCAGTTCCTTTGGAGCAGAAGTAACTAAACTAGCGGTCACTACAGATGAATACGAACCAGATGACGGTTTAGAAGATGACTGAGAAGTGACATCAACTGGAGGTAAAGGTAAAGGAGTATACCTGGATTCATTATTTACGGACACAGAGGATTAATTGAAATTGGAGTTTTTAAAGATTGTGGAGGATGGGGTTCACGATATACATTATTACTATTTATTTCAGCAATATTGGAAGATTGAACATTACAATCGGATGCAGAGTTGCATGAAGGCTCAGAAACAATTGCTGGGTCGTCACGTTTATCTTTATTTATATTTCTTGCAGACTTACGACGTTTTGGGGAAGACCATATCAACGGTATTTTCCGTATCATCGCTGCTCAGTTCATCACCTCTGCTGTCACTGCCACCAGTGGCGCCGTTAATGTCAATTGCGTCTTCATACTCATCACTCTCAAAACCGATGAAGTCTTCCTGTACACCAGTTGGCAGTAATCGTATTTGTTGTTTAAAGAAATCGCTCTATGGCTTAAAGCAGTCGAGCCAAGTGTGGAATAAGAAGCTTAATGAAGTACTACTGAAATTTGGTTTACAACGTAGCGATGTCGATCAATGTGTTTATTATCACATCGAAGGTTCAATCATTTTATATGTTGCGATTTACGTCAACGATGTCTTGGTGTTTTGTAACGATATGAATTTGATCAATCGACTAAAACATGACTTGGCCACAAACTTCAAGATGAAGGATCTTGGTGAAGCTTTTTCTGTTTTGGGTGTAAGAATTTCCCATGATTATAAAGAAGCGACAATTAGAATTGACCAGACAAAATACATTGAGGAAATATTAAAACGTTTCTCTATGAGTGAATGCAAGGCGGTATGTACACCTATGGATGTTGGTCAAAAGTTGTCATCGGAAATGTGTCCATCCAATGAAACTGAGAAAAAGGAAATGAAAAATGTGCCGTATATGCAGGCTGTCGGTAGTCTTTTATTCGTAGCGCAAATCACTCGCCCCGACATCAGTTATGCAGTGAATTTGTTAAGTCGTTTTAGTACAAGCCCCGGCAAAACTCATTGGGCGGCAGTTAAAAGAATTATGAGGTATCTAAAAGGTACAATAGATAAAGGAATTACATATCAGTGTGGCCAAGGTGATCTGGTTGGTTTCTGTGATACAGACTGGGCAGATAATGTGGATGACAGGCGGTCCACTACAGGATATTTGTTTACGTTACAAGGTGGAGCAATATCTTGGTCTACAAGACGACAACGTACCGTTGCACTCGCATCAACAGAGGCAGAATATATGTCAATGGTCTCAGCCTTTCAGGAGTGTATTTGGTTACAACGTCTACAACGAGAATTGACTCAAGAAAAACAAGGGCAGATAATAATTTATTGCGATAACAAAAGTGCGATAAATATAGCTCAGAACAACTCATTTTCAAACAGAACTAAACATGTTGGCCTGAAGATAAAATTTATTAAAGAAAAGCTTGACAAGAAGGATGTTATCTTGAAGTATGTGGATACTAGAAATATGGTAGCTGATTTCCTCACGAAAGCAGTTAGTGCTGATAAGCTGACATCTTTAAGTTCCAAATCTGGTTTAAATTAATTTTTATATATGAATTGTTTAGATAGTTTATTCAGGGGGAATGTTGTAAATACTTGAATAATCTATTTATACAAAGTAGTCACTGAGTTTATATTAATATGTAATGTTATATATTATTTGAAGTTTTAAATAAAAATTCTGTTCGTTTCTAATATTCAATACAACAAAAACTCTTATTTTTGCTCAAAAAAACAAATGTTTAAAAAAAATTTTATTTTTTTCTTCTAAAAAATAAAAATCAGATTTTTAAGCCCAAGACAATGAAAATGGTATACTTGGTTCTGTTCTCCGACATTTCCTTGCGGTTGCTTTTTAATCAAAAATTTAAAAATAACTGTTATTCGGTCCCTGGTTAAAATTGATTACAAATCGTAATAAAGGTTACAATTAAATGATTATTTCAAAAGTTTCCAATTTTTTAGTTTTTTTTTTTTTTGTTTATTTAAAAAATAAATTTAGAAAAAATTTTAAAATTTTTCATAAATCAATTTTAAACAAACTTATAATTTCACTAATTAAAAAACTAATAAGAGAAATTTTATATAAATTCTATTATAGAACCGGGAAACGTAACATTAAGTATTTCTCCATATGAAAATGGGCAAATGAAAGTGTCTTGGGGTCCTTTGGTGCATACAACGTGTGTTAATTTTTTTTATTTAAAGTGGTTTATTAAAGATTGTAACTACACTGACGTTAGTGTTACAAATGTCCGTAATCTTAACATCGATTATGGCACGAATATTAATAATACAACAGATGAAACAAGTAAGTGCTTTGCTTTTGGATAAAACTGTATGCATACATATTATTGTATAATATTTAATATCAGAAGTTCAATGCGAGTGGACGGCAAACTTAACAGATGCAACAACAAATGAATACATAATCGGTGATCTACAAGGATGCGAATTGTATGTTTTCCAAATGTACATTAACAACAATGAATCATTTAAATCTGAACAAACATTTACGTCTCCGGAACAAGGCAAGTATTATTATATTTTATATATATATATACATAGATCGTTTATGGATAATATATTACAATAAATCTATTGCTTTAGAGCTTTCTTTCAAAAATAGAATTTTTTTTATACTCTTAACTTATGACGATTTATGGATTTCATATTCAATTAATTTCGACATTTGTACTTATTCTGTGCCTATGTATACGGTGGTAAAGTTATACACCTATTATCAAATTTTTTATGTGCTTATGTGTTGCGGTACAAATTTTTGTTTATTTTAAACATCAGAAAGTATAACAAAAATATCTAAGACCTAACCTAAATTGTTTCTGTGCAACTTTCTCTTAAAATTCTATTTTTGTCAGCAGCTAGAAACAAGTTAGTATGCGAATACAATATGAAATCATAATTAATTACCAATTTATAATAGTTTTTTTTTTTATTTTTTATATTTTTTATATTTATTTATTCATTTTGTAAGCCTATTAAAGAAAAAATTTTTTTTAAATAAATTTGTAAGAGGAATAATTTAAAAGATATTAATTGAATTACATATTCTAAAATAATAGTTTAAAAGATAATATATGTAATATTTTTGTGTATGCATACTAGTGGCAAAAACTAGAGCATAATATGGTAAAATTGGCAAAAATTGCAGAGTCGTTGAGGAGTTTTGGACCAGACCGTATCCGTCTATGCTGGGTTTCCGGTCATAGCGGAATACTGGGCAATGAGACGGCGGATGCCCTCGCTAGGTTAGGTTCGCTTTCAGGGAGCGATTTGATAGTTGGTCCTGACCCCCCAGTCTGCCACCTCTATGACATCATCGATGGATGGGTCAGGGAGGAAGAGCAGAGGCGTTCGGGGAACGCGACCGGGTTCTTCTAGACGTCTATGGCCGCTGCGGACTGTAAGAGAACAGATTGGCTGCTGGGCATGGTTAAGACCAGCTTAAGGTTGGGTGCTGGTGATAAATCACGGGGCACTACGAGATTAGGTCCGTTGACGGGGATCTGGAACAGATCCTAGCGATGAGGAGGAGTTGGAGACTGTCGAACACCTCTCTGTAACTGCCCAGCCCCTGATAGGTTGAGGACTCTTGGCAGGGCCTTCTTTGAGAGCTTGAGTTCTGTGCCGAGAGCCGACATCAAGGCTCTCCACAGATTCATTAGCAGCTTGGGCTGGTTGAGAGGTGCTAGGGCTTGATAAGTGTAGTCGCACTCTCAAACTCTTTTGTTTTGTGTCCATTTCTTTCTGTGTAATTTCTCCGATTCCCATTCTCACCCCCTTACTTACATTCCCTCTTCTCATCCTATACCCTCTATTTCCTTCCTTCTCTAAGCACATTGTACAATGGGTCAATGTCGACCTCCGGGTACTCTGCTTGTCTTAACCGACAAGTACACGTCTTCTAACCTTACCTAACCTATGGTAAAATTGGCAATCGGAGAAGTTCTGTTGTAATTCTTTATTCATTTTGTTTATGGGTTTAAAAAAAATATTAATTATTGGTAATATATAAGAAGAAATTATGAAATTTTATAATTTATTTTAAATTTTATAGTTCCAAGTGCGGTTTCCATTATTTCAACAGACATTGGTAACTCGTACATAACTTTGAAATGGAACCCACCTATTCAACATACGATGTGTGTTAAATTATATAAGGTTGAAGTAATAGGTCCTGAACAGCGATTAGAATCAGAACAGAAGATCTTAAATACAGTAACCGAAGAAACCTATACAACTTTTGAGGAGCTAGATCCGTGTGGAAAATATAATTTTTCTATTATTCCACAGTCCAAAAATGGCTCACTGGGTGAAATTTACAGTGAACCGTTTGAAACATTGGAAGGAAGTGAGTATGAATATTATAAAATTATTAAAAAATATAATTTCAAATAATGCAGGTATCTCATTTAAGAACCTTCGGCGGTACGGTATTATAACATAGTTGCGGAGCCTTTAGCTTTGAATATTTCATGGGAACCACCTTCATATGGAGATTTGTGTTTAAATGTATATCGTTTGTGTGGATGGGATGATGAGGAGAAAATAGTTCCACAATTTGACAAAACTACTCGTAATAACTCCATATACATTGATGGTTTGAAATCATGCATGACATACACAATTCAAATCATTCCAACTACAAAAACTATGGACGGCGAATTGTTACACATTGAACATGAAACTGCTTCCATGGTATCTGTTGCACCAGACGTACAAATTATTGGCGTTTATCCTGAAAGGATTGCTATCAGTGCGCGTGAGACTGATATAAATAATAAATGTGCAATAATATTTGCTCGTATTGTTTGTGTTGCAAGAACACCTGCACCAATTAAGGTAATTTAAAATATATATACAGGTATCCTTCGTATAACGCGGTACTTCTACAACGCGATTTAGAAAAAAAACAACGCGAAATTTCGACTTGTATAACGCGCCTTATTGTGAAATCGAAAAACTATTAGAAACAAAAGCAAACAAAGACTGATAACTGATTTCACAATCGCACAATCACTATAAGAACGTCCAATTGTGTTTTTTCATTATGTTTTTAATTTACATAACACACGATTAGAGTATCAACACATACGTATACGTTTTACGTCTCGTTTTATGCGGATTTTTTTTATGCGATTTTAAATTAAATAATTTTTTTTTAAATTTGTTTATAGATTTTAAACTTTTGCATCATTTTTAAATTAAACTAAGTTAAATAATTATTATTAATCCTACCTGAAGGATTGTAATGACCAAATCTGTTGATTCAGCGGCAGTGATTTCCCTGCGGTTTGAAAAGCTTTTTATATGGGAAACTCTTGTGAATGTACGCTGTAGTTTGAGCCTAACACCTAATACTATCAAATCTCTATGCCGAATAGTTTGCGAAAATCAATCGTTCTAGTTTGTATCCAATTGGAAAGGCAATTGATTAGCATCAGATTGCTCTAACTATGCCAATATAAGTCTTCAAAAGTCAATCCTTTCTTTTGATTTAAAGGAGCTGCTCCTCTTTAATACTCTTATTCAGAAGAAACAATTGAACTTTTTAAAAATTCGTTAATCTAAACAGTGGCTCCATCGCATAATCGGACAAGCATTTGTCTGATATGTATGGGCTTAAAACTTAAAAGGAATATATTAAATATATATATTTTTTTTTTGCTTATATTTACACTATATATTCCACACTTTCAGATTAATAAAAAAAATTACAACATTCTTCATGATAACAGTAATTTTATAAAAAAAAAAAAGAATTTAACTCAATTTTTTGCGCTCAACGCATAACAACAAATAAGAGCACCATTGCTAAAAATGGCAAAAGACAACAATTAATACTTTGTGGCATATCCTTTGTTCTCCAGAATGGCCTGTAAACGTTTTGGAATTGATTTTGCCAAATTGGGGCGTACCACAGGTTCTATGAAGCTTCACGCTTTCAGTAAAACCGCCTTAAGCTGATTCAAAGTTTTAAATTGTTGTCGGTATACTCTTCTAGCTAATTCTTCCCAAAGAAGTTCAATTGCGTTGAGATCTGGGCTCTATCCAGTGGTTGCTATAAGTTTGGGGCAATTTTGGATCAACCAAAGCTTTGCCACACCCGAAATGTGCTTGGATGATTGTCCTGGTAAAAAGCAAAATCGTTCTATATACCTAAATTCTCGGCATTTTGGTAGGTGCAAGTTTCGTCTTAGCCTGCATATAAACCGGCAGAGTATGCCTTTTCAGAAGCATCTGAAACGTTATGAAACTGAAGGTGAAAAATGTTTCCATATAGGAACCCGAATACTGTCGATTTTAGCACAGAACTGCAGAAACCTGTGCCATAATAAGGATGAGTTAAGACATTCGTCCCGAGTTGTATTGTCCAAATTTTTTGCTTCACGTAATTTTAAATATAAGAATGTTGTTTATTAAACTATATTTGTTTTCATCCCCGACCAATGTAATTTAACCTATCAGAGCGAAATAAGTTAAATTTTTATCCTTCGCTCCACAAAACTTTGTCCCACTGCTCTTTTGACCAATGCAGACACCGTCTAGCAAAGTCAGCCTGTTTTTCTTATTAATCTTACTTAATAACCCCAATACAAACACAATTGGTCATTACAACCCTTCAGTCAGGATTATTAACATAGTTTCTCACACCATTTATGTTGCGTTTATGTTTCTTTTTTGAGCAACTTTTCATGGCAATTATGTTTACTTTCAGAGTTTTTGCCAGAAATCTGCTGAGAGGAAATCGTCAAAAAAATATTTTTGTATTTTATTTTGATGTCTGGCCGGAGATTCGAACCCTGGCTTTACGTCTAATAAGCCAACAAACTACCTAGTAGACCACGGCGACCTCAATTTTAATATCTTATTTTTGTCTATTTTTTTTAGAAGTTTTTTATTGTTAAAGGGAATGAAATAAATCGTCGCCTCCATTCTAAAATGTGTTTTAATGTTCTTTCATTTTTAAATTATATGTTCTCTAAGTTAAATACTGTCAAAATTTGGTTAAGATGCGTCGATCCGTTGCGAAGTTATAGAAAAAAATCTACTTAGAATACCCACATATAGTAGTATGACGCCTGAAAACTTTGAAAGCTCGTAACTCAAAACACACTTTTTCGACTTAGAATGTAATAGAACGGAGGCGTCGAAATATACTTTTGTTGACTTTTTATGCGATTTTGCTTTGATTTTTCTATTAAAATTGAATTTATGCGGTTTTTCAAAATTTTGGAACGAATCATTAATTTCTATATGAAGCTAGAGTATCGTTTTGTGCGAATTCAATTTATGTGATTTTTTTTTTAGTGTACGTAATTTATTATTAATTTATTTGTCTGATAAAAGAGATTTTAAATTTTATTTTGGTATATACCATGATTTAATATCACTTGATACATACCAGAGATCAGCGATGAGTATTCAAAACAATGAGTAAATTTGAGTCATACTTATAATTTCAGATATTTATATGCATTCACACTTATTTTATTATTATACTCACACTACTCATATTCAATGTTTGAAATACTCATCGTACTCATACTTAAAAATACGCCTGATATTATTGACTTCGATTCGTCTCGACTTAACATTTACACGAAGCACAAAATGAGTATGATTCGCTTACGAACACTGCAATACTCACAAGAAGGATGTGTATTTGTTTTGCTTGCTGTCTTTGTCTTTTTCCAACTATGATTGTAAATTTTGATGAAGGATTCGAGTGATTCGAATCATTTATGAGTATATGTATATTATAATATATTATAAGTACTTTTATAAATTTATGATTTTGAATGAGTAGTCGCATGAATCAAACTTATGTATTTCGGATGTTATGAGTTTATTGATGTCAACGTTGTGCTAATAATCATTGCAACATGTACTTATAAATGAATGGTGGAGTGAATACAAATGAATCAGAGTACATAGTTAAATTTCAATACTGTTGACTCACTCATACTCAAAACTACATGAGTACTTATCTGTAGCGAAAAAACGATTCATTGCTGATCTCTGATATATAACATTTTATATCACTTTACATACATATGTATGATACATACATTTTTAAATTTATACAATTTTTATTTATATTTAAATGATTTTAAAGATTGCTGAAAAATACGTTAAAGGCCAACTTGTCATAGTTTTTAATGCGGAAATAGGCCCGTTATCTCCATTTACCGAATATGTGTGCAGTACTTCCTTTTTTAATATTGCTGGCTGGTCAACTAATAAAACAATTGTGCAGAAAACTCAATCCTATTGTAAGTATTTTTATCGTGATTGCTTATAAAAAATATTTTAATCCGTTATCACAGTTCCCAATAGGCCTGAAAATTTAAAAGTGAAAACTTTAACAAATTCTACGCTATCATTTACATGGGCACCGCCACAGTTTCCAAATGGTATAATAAATTTGTATATTCTGTATTTTCAATATGTTGAGGCTGGATATAGTGTTCCAAATAGGTGCAGTGTGTTTACGTCAGATCCTGTAAGTCGGGAGTCATCATTGTTAGAACTTTTGTTTACAGATTTAAGACCATACACCAGATACAGTATACAAGTAGCTGCTAAAAACGAGTTTGGTATAGGAGAATATACGCCTCCATATGTAATAATCACCAATCCATGGGGTAACAATATCATCGGTCTTAACTAAATTTATTAATTCTCTACTATTACCTTCAAATAATCCAGTTTCAGAGCCGGTTACAAATCTAAAGGCAGTGCCATATGGTCCTTCCGAAACAGATTCCGAATACAAAGCATATGTCATTTTGACATGGTATTCTCCATGTAAATCAAATGGTATAATTGAATATTTTCTATTGGAATTTGAGGGAAGTAGGCAAGATCAAGGCACCTTACAGTTTCAGCGTGAATTCGCCGCCAATGTTAATGTTGACGGCATTGTAACATACAATGAAACAAATTTAATGCCTGAATACAGTTACAACGTAAAGGTTTTTGTGAAAACGAAAGATGTTTTCATTTTAAGTGATGCTGTAAGGGATAAATTCGATGCACCGGCTGGAAGTAAGTAAAATGAAAGTTTAATTTATTGTTACTACTTTTTAAAATTTTGTAAAATATTAGTTCCGCTAAAACTGGATGCATCCGTTGTAAGTAGATCTCGTGTTGAAGCTTATGAAAATAGTAATCCATCAAAAACAGCCATAGTTCGGTTTCCCGATGATATTTTGAATTCTGATTCAGGCACAATCTTATATGTCGCCCTACTGTTATCACAAAAGGTAAGTCTATATTAAATTAAAACATTTTTTTGAAAACACTGTTGTTGTAAACAACAAGTACATAAGGAGAGAACAATTTTTTTATATCCAATCTGTTCAATTCAATTCTATAACGTAAAATCATGGTTTTGTTTTGGCATTGGTTTGTATTTCTAATGCGAAATGTTTGGGTGAGTAATAATAGTTGTGGGGTTCCGGGTAAGAATTTGAGTATGTTACAAGTGTTTGGATGATTAAGGGTGTAGGGGTGACTAAATTGCTTGCCTCGGATAATAGGTTTGATCTTTTCAAACTATTATATTGTTTCATCCAGAACTACGATTTTATTCGAATTATTCGATAGATGAGGGGCGATCACAAAATTGATAGATTAAGACCATATTTCAGAATCTTTGAATCATTTACAAAATATCTCTAAAATGTTCTAAATAGGATGACTGAAGTTCATACATTTAGTTTTACTTTCGTAGAGAACGACCAAAAGTTTTAGCTTCAGCTTGAGTTTTGGAGAGTAAATGTGTTGTTGGCCACTTTGTTGGATCTTTTTTTAATCCAGCCCATTGGTTGGGCTGTCACGCCAAAACTATTGAGTAGCCCATTCAATATTGGGTTAATCGCAGCTGGGTAATTTCTGTGTCGTTTTTACCAACAATACTGCACCCGACTATGCACAGGTCATGAAACTGAAGGTGAAAAATGTTTCCATATAGAAACTCGAATACTGTCGATTTTATCACAGAACTGCAGAAACCTGTGTCATAATAAGGATGGGTTAAGACATTCGTCCCAAGCTGTATAGTCGAAATTTTTTGCTTCACGTAATTTTAAATATCAGTTTAACTGCTACAGATTGTTGTTAATTAACAGAATTGTTGCGAATACATTTGTTTTGGGCCCCGACCAATGTAATTTAATCCATTAGAGCGAAATAAGTTAAATTTTGATTCTTCGCTCCACAAAACTTTGGCCCACTGGTTTTTTGACCAATGCAGATACATACATACATACATAATTGGCCATTACAACCCTTAAGTCAGGATTACGACCTAGCTTCTCACACCACTTATGTTGTGTGCGTTAATTTTATACAAGAGTGGCGGGACCTACAGTTTAAAGCCGACTCCGCACGACAGATTTTTGCGAAGCTTTTCATGGCAATTTTTACACTCAGAGTCTTTGCCAGAAATCTGCTGAGAGGAAGTCGCCGAAGAAATATTTTTCGTTTTGATGTCTGACCTGGGATTCGGACCCGGGCCTTTTGTCTAATAAGCCAACACACTACCCACTAGACCACGGCGACTTCAATGACCAATGCAGATACCGTCTAGCAAAGTCAAGCCGGTTTTTCTTATTAATCTTACTTAATAACCCCAATACAAACATAATTGGTCATTACAACCCTTCAGTCAGGATTATTTACCTAGTTTCTCACACCGCTTATTTTGTGTGTGTTAATTTTATACACAAGTGGCGACTCCGAACGACAGATTTTTTTTGAGCAACTTTTCATGGCAATTTTATTTACTTTCAGAGTTTTTGCCCGAAATCTGCTGAGGGGAAATCGTCGAAGAAATACTTTGGCTATTTTGTTTTTCATGTCTGGCCTGGGGCTCGAACCCTGGCTTTAAGTCTAATAAGCCAACACACTACCTACTAGACAACGGCCTACTAGAAGCCCCTAGTCGTTTGCATATTTAGTAACATCTACTGCCGTTTTTTGGGGGGTCAACTTTTCCTATTTTTACTATTTGACGGTCTTGGCGAGCAGTAGATTTACGAGGTGGACCACCTCCGGGTTTTCTTTCCACGTTATTTGTTTGATGGTATCACGATAAAATCCGACAAACCGTTGATGTGTTGATATTATATTGATGAGCAACTTCATTCATTGATTTGCGTTTCTCCAAAGCTCTTATAAAGCCCTTTGCCATCTGCTGACAGCTGTTTCTATTTTAAAATTCACAATTTCGCAAAATTTTCATTAAACTTTTTTTATTGACATTGCGTTGCGTTCGAGCCTCGATTGAATATCATACGATATAGCGTTTTTTTTTTCTCGCTACTGAAAATCTATGGCTATGTTTTACTGTCTGTGGTAATAGCAATTGTTCTCAGGAAATTTCAAAATAAAATAGAATACAACGTAACAACAGCACAAGTTTAATTAAATGAATTTATTCTAATTTTTATTTGTCCTTTAATATATTTTGAAAGAAACAATAAAATATTGTATGAAAGTCTTGTTAATTATGTGCCGATTTTTATTTTTGCAAGGGTTGTGAAAATATTGAATTGAAATATGGCGCAATGAATACGAATTTGGAATGGCCCAGAACGAAATCATGGAATCAAGCGCATGAGGATAAAAATTCGGATTGTATAACACAATATCAAACCACACCAATTCGCTGGAAACCCCCAAAAAAATCATCTAGATCAAGTGAAGATATAGAGTTTGTAATCGGAACAGAAGATTGTGTTGGATCGTCAAGCGAGTATTGTAATGGTCCCTTAAAACCAGGTAATTTTCTCAAAAATATTAAAAATAAAAATATTTGAATATTTGAGAATATTATCGTTTAAGACACCGAATACAATTTGATTATTCGCCTTTTTACGAGGTCCGGCTACAACGATGCTGCTAAATTGGAATTCAGGACAGATGCCTTAATTGAATTAACGATCATATTAATAAGCGTTTCAAGTTGTCTACTCTTAGCTTTTATCGCTGGATTTATTTATCTTTGGATCACGAAACGAATCAAATTGTATAAATATTGTTTATCATTTAAATTCAAAATATTCGTATTTAAAAATATTTTAAAATTCTTATTTAAAGGCAACGTGAATCGTGTCATGGAATTGAAGACTCTTTTGGTGATATAATGGCTAAAAATTTTGCAATTTTCTATCGTGATCTCTCAAAACCAGAGAAAATATCACGAGAATTCAAAGAATTGACAGCTGTTGCTTTAGATTTAAGTTATTCGGCATCCGAAATGGGTTACAATAAAAATCGATATGCTGACATATTTCCCTGTAAATCCCTGAAAATTTACAAAAAAAAAAAAAATACGAGCACATTTTAAATTTCATTTACTTTTAGATGATAAAAATCGTGTCATTTTGGATATTGATGCTGATGGCTCGGATTATATTAACGCTTCTTTTATAGATGTAAACTTAAACATTCATTGCCAGCCAATAATTATAATTTAAATATTTTTCTTATTTAGGGTTATCGAAGGCGAAAGGAATATATAGCCACACAAGGACCTAAACCTGAAAGTACTAAAGATTTTTGGCGTATGATATTACAACATAACGTACGAGTTATAGTAATGGTTACACAGTTTCGGGAAGGCGACATTGTATGCGAAAATAATGGCATTTTGAATGATGGCAATGAATTAATCTTTAATAATTTTTTCTTTTCTTTTTGTAGATAAAGTGTCACGAATATTTTCCATTTAAATCAAAAGGCATTAACGTTAATGTAAAAAAGAGAGACTCATTCGATCTTTACGATAGGACTGAATTGTCTGTTACGCATGAAACATTTGGATTGAAGCAAAAGGTGGTGCACTTTTACTTTAAAAAATGGCCAGACCATGGATGTCCTACGGATCCTATGCATTTAATAACCTTTATTCGCAAAGTTAAAGCTGAGAAAATTCCCAGCTATTCGCCAATCGTAGTGCATTGCAGTGCTGGCGTTGGCCGTACTGGCACATTTATTGGTCTCGACATAATTATGCAGCGTCTTAAGAATGAATCAAAAATAAATATTTACGAAACTGTTAAAAAATTACGATTCCAGCGCATGAAAATGGTTCAGACTTTGGCACAATATACTTTCCTATATACGTGCACTTTTGAACTAGTAAAACATAAAAACACCCGTTCTATTGCCAAAGAAGAAGAAAAGACAGCTAAAAAGGTGAGCTTTGAAAATGTTCCTGAAAATAATTCAAACAGGAAACTTAGTAATACCTCCCGTACTGAATCCGATATGAACTCAAATGTGAGTGATGGCTCAAATATAATGGATAGGCCTAATAGGCGTATAAGTTCAGTCAATCGAAATGATACCACAATTCCAATTAGATTTAGCGGTATTCCCAAAAAAACAGATAGTTTTTTTGACAATGACGATGAAAGCTTTATGTAATTTTTAATATAATTTAATTAAATTTGAACTTGTGTGTTTGAAGAATACATTAATAAAAATAATAATAATAATAAATAAAATAATAAAATCAATAATAATAATAATATTGCAAATACTAGAGGATATACTTACTATTTATTCAAGGAGATTTATTGATAAAAATTCCAAAGATTATTTGTATGCATAACTTTAGTCCGCCATAAAGGAAAACTAGCAGATTGTACCCAGCGTTGAACGGGTTATAAAAATAACAGTAAATAAACATCCGGTTTCGAAACCGGCTTCTTAAAATATTCAATTTTTCAAATTATTCGGAAACCGGTTTATCATACAACCCAGTTTTTTTAATGCTCTAAGTACTAAGTATAAATGCAAGCAATTTGCCCGTTTCTCGCCCCTTTCCCCTTTTTGGACCCTTTTTGGTCCAACTTTATAAACGGAACACCTCCAATAGCTATTTGGGAAACTTAACCAAGCTAAATTGTAAAAAATTACCTATTACCATTTTCCCCCATTTGGCCCATTTTTCCCCCCTTTTGGTCAAAATTTAGAAAAGTTTTACGGTTCAGGTGCTCAGGCGTGATTGCGTAACAAACAAATAAACAAAAAAAAACAGACTTACAGAAAGATTTATAATATCGTTACGCAAAAATAGTCGAAACGACCTAATATCGTTTCACAATAATAAAGATAAACAAAAGCTATAAATACAAAGATAATGCGTACACAATACACACTAACACATACATCGAACTTATTATAAGTAAACCAGCTGCAACAAGTATGAGAGAAAAAGCCACGGACAAGTAAGATACATAAACATCGATTCAGTAGCTATATAACTCTCGAGAAGGCGCGAACGCGAACCATCTACTTCGAGAATCGTCCTCAGACTGAAGGCGTTCGTATATAAAAGAGACAAGCAACGCAGTTAAAGTGAATTCAGTCAACCTTGTGTGCAGTTGCGTATGAAGTAAAAGTCGTGGTTCGAAAATATCCGTTGTGAACAGAGTAGCGAATTGTGTGTGAATAATATCGGACAAGCAATAAATTGTTGTAGTTACTACTGTGTACGTTGTATCGGTTAAGTTTGAACAGTGAGGCATAAAAGTAGTATGAATAATAATGAGTTTCATTAAAATAAACACAGATTTGTTTTTACATGGTTTGCAATAAACGAAATCATATATAAACGTTTTTAAAAAGGTAAAACCGTAACAATATTATTATTCTCTTATTACAAACAAAAAAAAAAAACAACAACTGAAATAAACAAATACCTGTCCTACAAGGGAAGATTTAAATATATGGCTTCAGCATGATCAAATATTAAGGACACTATTAAATACATCTACATACGGAAATATATTTAAAACTTATTAAAAACTTTTTACAGGGTTAATAATTTTAAATATAACCGAACATGAAGACTAGGGTGCGAAATTCAGCACATTTGTGCACCACTGCGGCAGTTATGCCAAGTTTTGTTGCTAATGTGTGATTAGCTGTTGCAGATCCTTTACTACTGCATAATAACTAAACAGAATTTGCTTTTTTGAAACGATCTGAAAAATTAATACAACATCCACAAAATTAACAATAGTAAATACTATTGAAAATTTAGACGGTGGGCCTGACAGCTTTCTATTAAATTATACAAAAAAAAAAAAGGATAAGGAAAGGATTTGATACCTCCTTTATATACAGAACTAGCTGTACCCAGCACGTGTTGCTGCGCCCCCAACTAAAAGAAATTTGAACGAAAGGCATTACACAAATGTCCAATTAATTTTGAATCATTTTATTGATTTTGTTTTGCGTTGTCCTGATGATTCCGATGAACGGGCCTGAGTAGTACGCATTCGATCAGTTTCTAATCTAACTTCTCATTTGTTGGACGTTCTTCCAGTGATTGTGCGATTGTGAAATCAGTTATTACCCTTTGTGTGCTTTTTTTTAACAGTTTTTCGACTTCGTAATAAGCAGCGTTATACAAGTCGAAATTTCGCGTTGTAATGAAACTGTTCTTTTTTTTCTAAATCGCGTTATATCGAAAACGCATCGTAGAATTACCGCGTTATTTGTACACCTCATACAGGTGATTATTTATTTGTTCCTTTGTCATTTTATTTAAATTTTTAATAACACTTTTCCCACAATATTGACTTCTTTTTTCTTCCATCCTGGAAGGCCGACTCTATATCCAGTCTATATATAAAAATATATATAATTAAAATTTTATATAACAATAAAAATAACAATATCGATTAAATTTTATTAGATTTTCATTTTTCTGCAAATAAAACAAAATTTCCTTTTGTTTAATAGCTTTTATTTCACAAAACTACAATATATTGCCGGAGAAATGATTTACCGCGAACTATTGCAATTGAAATCAAACTGTTGCTGTATTTGCAACAATTTGCGACAGCATTGCCATTTGTATGCAAAAAAAAAAAAACGTTCGATGTACGTCAGTGCTGCCAAGTATTGAATTTTTGAACATTTGATTTTTATTATTTTACACTGTTGCACAACTACTGCATTTACGAACGTACCCATACTTCATTACAGGAAATATAAAATTCCTAAGGACTCTGTCATTTCCTATAGAATTTCACATTTCTGTAGAAACAAAATAAAGCATTTCGTCCCACTGTGGATGAACATATGATTTTGCATTGTTTATATTTGTTTTTTTCAAATAAATCTGGTAGCATTACCGTTAATGCTGCCATGCACGTGTTTGACAATTACGGTGCTTAGTTGAAACAACTACAAGCAGTCATTTCGAAATCAAGTTCTAAAAAAATTGCTGTTTAAAATTAAATAATATTAATTTGTGTTAAAACAACCAACTTCATAATGGGAACCATGAAGACATTTGATATAGACTTGCTCCCAAGTGATTTAGAATTCTCTGTGTTTAGCAGTGAAGAAATTAAGCAGCTTAGTGTTGTGAAAGTAATTACTGGCCTTACTTTTGATCCATTGGGCCATCCACTGCCTGGTGGACTATACGACAGTCAAATGGGAACATTTGGAAAGAGAATGGAACCCTGTACGACATGTTTAAATATTCAGGCATGCCCAGGTCATTTAGGCCATATTGAATTAAATGCTTTGGTGTACAATCCGTTTTTTATTAAGCTGGTGCAAAAGCTTTGCAATGTATTCTGTATACACTGTCAAAAGTTTCAACAAAAAGGTAAACGTTTATTTAGTCACACATAATATTAGTTAACTGAATTTAAATTATAATCTACTTGAAGTCTATTGTCCTTCTTGAACTTTTGTTTTGTACGTACCTATCATTCTGTGTATTTACAGAGCATGAAACAGAGATACTTTTACTACAATTGCGGCTTATTGACGCAGGATATATCGTGGAGGCACAAGAATTGGAAATCTACAAATCGGAAATAGTTCTGAATAACGTCGAAACTTTTGTGAAATTAGAAAACGGAGACAATGCGCATCCACGTATTGCTGAAATGTATCAATTACTTGAAAAAGGTGAAAGCAATCAAGTTAATGTGACAAAAACTTCATGCGCTTTGCGTTCAGCTATTGTAAATTCGGCTCTTCAACGTCCAATCTCAAAAAAATGCCTTCACTGTGAGAAACCATTGCGAAACGTTCGCTATCTTCATCGTAAGTTGGTGTATTATATGAGCATCGCACAAATCAAAAGCAAGTAAATATTGAAATGTATTTGGAATGATAACAAATTCTAATGAAAATTAATTTTATTTTTAAGATTTAAAGATATTGAAGAATCAAGTGGACAACACAAAGTGATATTTGCTGATGAGTGCAGAAAATTTTTACGACAGGCATATGACAATAATCCCGAATTGATAAAATTTTTGTGTCCTGTCGTAAAATTAGGCGTAAATACCAAAAATAATAACTCCAAGCCGGTTGATATATTTTTCTTGGACACTATACCAGTGACACCTCCTAAAGCTAGACCGTCAAATGTTTTAAATAATCAAATAGTGGAACACTCACAAACTGCTCTGTATCGCAGCATAATTGAAAATAATGCAGCCTTACGTGTTGTTATGAAACATATTAAGGGGCATTTAGATGATTTATCTGAAGAAGCAAAGGTAACATATTAAATATTTAATGATATTAGATCTTTAATTCAATTTAGACTTTATAGCATATTCCTTAGATAATCACGTTAAAATTATCGGTAATCATTAAGAGTAGCTTTAGAATCCATTTTTTTTTTTTAAGTATGCGTAGTATACTTTTTCGATTCTTTTCCGCTTATTATATTGGCGTATTCTCGAAATAAACAAGGTCTCGCGGACCTTAAAATTAATAAAAATTAAGTTTATTTTAAAGAATTAGCTATGTTTTTAAATACTTATCTTCCCCGACCACAAGACCTTCCGCATGAAAAACCGTATTCCGGTTGCTGAAAACGTCTTACCTTCATGTTTTGAGTCATTGAGGTAGTAATAAATCTCTTCGGGCATCCATGCCAAGGACACGTCAGTATAAGAGCGAGAATCTGATATTGGAGTGATGCAATTGACTATTTTTGATATGTTAGGTATACTCTCAGATAACTCGCATCAAGTCAGAATCTGTTGAATGACTCCATTATACTCTGGGGATACGAACTGTGAGTCTGACTGATTAATTCAGAAAAATGGTTCTTATTTTGAGGCGAAAAATACGAAGGTAAATAATAATAATTATGCGCACTTCAAAATAGATACTTAATGCAGTTTTCGCACGCGTTTTTATTATTTGTTATAATTGGTTTATACGTAAGTCATAATATATTTCCTGGTTTTGAATTGGACTAAAGGAAAGAATTCCATTCTATAAAGTTAGGTTAGGTTAGAGGTCATGCAGAAGTCCATAAGAAGTTTTAATCATTATTTTTATATTGAATTCTACTCTACATGTTTCATTAAATAGAACATTTAAAATGTTTTTTCATTTCTGAAAACGAAGAGTAATAGCCGCGTTTAACTAATAATAATTTAATATTTGAATTTATTGTATTTAGTCTGTATTTAGCGGAACTAAAGGTGACACCCCTTATGAAAAGCTTTACAATGCTTGGCAAAATCTACAGACATCAATTAATGTTTTACTAGACGTTAACATGTCAAGAGACGCAACGGCATCGACGGGTTTAAAGCAAGTTCTTGAAAAGAAGGAAGGTCTAATACGTAAACACATGATGGGAAAACGTGTTAACTATGCCGCTCGTACAGTTATAACGCCTGATCCTAACATTAATGTAGAAGAAGTTGGTATTCCAGACATATTTGCAAGAAAATTGTCTTATCCTGTACCAGTAACACCATGGAACGTTGCCGAACTACGAAAAATGGTTATGAACGGGCCAAATGTACATCCTGGGTAAATATTTTATCAAACCAAAAGTTATATTGTTTTTTAATATTTATTATTACAATTTTTTTAATTGCAGCGCCAATTATATTCAAGATGAAAGAGGTTATACGACACTGATTCCCGCTGATAATGCTGCTAAACGAGAAAGTATGGCAAAACTTTTATTTAATTATCCTGAAAAAGGTATTAAGATTGTACATCGCCATGTCGTAAATGGGGATATTTTACTATTAAATCGTCAGCCTTCACTGCATAGACCTTCGATTATGGCTCACAAGGCTCGCATTTTGCAAGGAGAAAAAACTTTCCGTCTACATTACTCAAATTGTAAAGCTTATAATGCTGATTTCGACGGTGATGAAATGAATGCTCATTTACCTCAAAGTGAAGTAGCACGCTCTGAAGCTTATAATTTAGGTAAAAATATATTTAAAACAAATAGTAGAACATGTAAATTTCTAACGTAAATATCTGTCTTGCATATAATTTCAGTGAATGTTGCAAATAATTATTTGGTTCCAAAGGACGGTACACCTCTTGGAGGCCTTATTCAAGATCATGTTATATCGGGTGTAAAATTATCATTACGTGGACGCTTTTTTAATCGAGAAGACTACCAACAATTAGTTTTCCAGGGTTTATCTCATGTTAAACAAAACATCAAATTATTGCCACCCACAATCCTAAAACCCATACAATTATGGTCTGGTAAGCAGGTAAAAACAAATCATTTCTTATTTTTTTTTATAAGATTTAATAATATTGTTGTTGAAGGTACTATCAACGATAATTCTAAATTTGATTCCCGAGGGATATTTGCCAATATCATTAAATTCTGTAGCGAAAATTAATGCAAAGGTCAGTATAATGCTTTTAATGTGCACGTTATCCAAATTACACAAGGTTTTTTTTTTAGCATTGGATTATAGCTAAAGGTCGACCAGCTGTTGCCGGTGGCACGCAGCTACAAGAGTCTGAAATGTCGGAAAGTGCAGTAATAATTCGTAATGGGGAGCTTTTAGCAGGAGTTTTAGACAAGCAACAGTACGGTGCTACTACCTATGGTTTAATACATTGTGTTTATGAAGTATGTATGACTTAAAGCTTTAAATATTTTAAGATTAAAAATTATTTCTTCTTCTGTTAGTTGTATGGTGGAGAAACTTCTACACGTCTTTTAACAGCTTTTACAAAAGTTTTTACCTCTTTCTTACAACGGGAAGGTTTTACATTGGGTGTAAAAGACATCCTAGTTAATAATGAAGCTGATAATAAGAGACGCAAAATTATACAAGAAAGTAGAGAAATTGGAAATACAGTTTTGTCATCGGCTTTGGATTTGGAAGATGTTCCTTCCTTGGATATTTTATCGGAAAAAATGGAGGATGCTTATATAAAAGATCCCAAATTTCGTGTAGTCTTAGATAGAAAATACAAATCCATCTTGGACAATTACACAAATGATATTAATAAGTAAAAATAAGGTTGGCTTTTAATACACAGAATTTGTTGCAACTGATACTTTTCTTTGCAGGACATGTCTTCCTAATGGATTAATAACAAAGTTCCCCAACAATAATCTTCAACTAATGGTTTTGTCTGGTGCTAAAGGATCTATGGTAAACACAATGCAAATTTCTTGCATGCTGGGTCAAATTGAATTGGAAGGTAAAAGACCTCCTCTAATGATATCTGGCAAATCATTGCCCAGTTTCACTGCTTTTGAAACATCTCCGAAATCAGGCGGTTACATAGACGGACGATTTTTGACGGGTATTCAGCCACAAGATTTCTTTTTCCATTGTATGGCAGGTCGAGAGGTATGTTTTACAATATTTATAAGAAATATATGCAATAATTTTAAAATTTTTTCGAAAAAGGGTCTCATTGATACGGCGGTAAAAACGTCTCGTTCTGGTTATTTACAACGTTGCCTTATAAAACATTTGGAAGGTCTCACTATAAATTACGACTTAACTGTACGTGATAGTGACAATACTGTAGTTCAATATCTGTATGGAGAAGACGGTCTGGATATTTTAAAATCTAAGTTTTTTAACAGCAAATTTAGTACAGCCTTTTTAAGTCAAAATGCTTCCGTAATTTTACATCCTAAAGAATTGGCCAGTATTAAAAATGAAGATGAATTATCAAAGGTCCAACGACATAATAAAAAATTATGTTCATGGTTAAAGAAAAATACCAATTCAACGAAGCCACATACGAAACACATTTCACCTTTTACTCATTTCTCAGCGGAACTTAAGAATGAAATTGAAGTAAAAAAACCTAATGAAATCAATGAAAAGACTGGCAGATGTCGCAAAGACGAGGCTATAATCAAATTATGGTACAAGGCTGAAGATGAAAGTAAAGATTTGTATCAAAAGAAATTTAGCCGCTGTCCGGATCCAACGAATTCAATTTTCAGCCAGGACACTACATTCGGCTCCGTATCGGAGAGAATTGAACAAGTTGTAAAAGATTACATTGCAAAGCATCCAAGTAGAAAGGATGCGGTCACAGACGTAATGTACATTAAGAACGTAAAAGCTTTAGCAGCGCCAGGTGAGCCTGTTGGTTTACTAGCAGCCCAATCAATCGGTGAACCATCCACTCAGATGACACTCAACACTTTCCATTTTGCTGGTCGTGGTGAAATGAACGTTACTTTAGGTATCCCCCGTCTACGTGAAATTCTTATGATGGCTTCCGCTAATATTAAGACTCCATCAATGGACATCCCCATTAAAGCCAATCAAGAAAGAGCCGCTGAAAAACTACGAATATCTTTGAATCGCGTTACTCTAGCAGATGTTCTACAATGTATGTTGAAATTAAACAGAGATAATACGAACTATTTATTTATCTAAAATTCTTGATTTCATTTCAGATGTAAACGTCAAAACTCAGTTAGTTCAGAAGCCTACAAGGTCGCAAAAATATGAACTCACTTTTCAATTTCTACCTCGTGAAGTATACAGTGACGATTTCTGCATTAAACCTAAGCAAATTCTAAGATTTATGAGTAATAAATTCTTTACTCTTCTATTCCGAGCCATTATAAAATCTAATAAATCAACAGTTTCTGTGTAAGCATATATATCATCTACTGAAGTCCAGTAATTATGTTAACTTTACTTAAATTTAAATTTAGCGTTGAATTGGGTGAAACACAAAAGGATGACAAACATAGTGATAAGAAGTTAGATGGTGATGATAACGATGCAAATGACGTAACAGAAAAACGAAAATCATCGAATCTTTCTAATGACAATGATAATGATTCATCTGACGAAGAACAAGCTAATGATGATGGCGATGATGCTACTGGCATAAAATTGAAATCTCGTAAAATAGATGAAACTGAATATGATGACCCTGATGATGTCGAAGAATTAATGGATGGTAAGTCGCTTGTCGCTTGTGAACACAATTTTTTCAATTAATTTCGATTTAAATATTAAATATTTTTGTCCTTAAGTGTTTTAATTTTTGATTTTATACACAAAATGATTTTATATGCCATAGAGGTCTCTTCCATTTAATGCCAAATTGCTGTCAACTTAACTGCAGTTAAGTTGCCGCCCGTAATCGATTCACTATGGGTTATATCCCTAATGCAAATGTTAATAGATTAGAACATGATCATAGAGATCACCTTTTTTTTTTGAAAATGTCTTCCGTCCGTATTGATAAATGTTTAAACAAGAATCTCACCTGTCTGTATGGGTTATTTCATTTAATGATTTAAAGAAAATATAAAATTATATTTTAAAGAGAACCCGAACCCATTGTTTTGGGAATTCTAATTAAGGGCTACCCTATTTATTTATGTAACGAAAAGATTAAATTGATTTTTTTTTTTAGAAATTACTGCCTTAGGAAAATACTCTTCAAAAAATCTATGGCATCGTATTCATCTACTGCTATTGAATGCAGTTTTTTTTAACTTACTAATGAGCTTAAACTTTAACTTTGGCTATTAAAAACAAATTTATTGGGTCTATTATTCACTGCAGCCTAACAATGGTGTTGCCAGCTGGCAACAAAAAACGTGTATCTGCATAAAAATATTATTTAATAGTAAAATTAGTAACTGTTGGCTGTTAGTCGCCGCCTATAACAGCAATTTATACCTTTTCTCTGGCTACTAGCAATACAACTAAGCTTATATTGCTATCCATAATCGAATCTTAAGATTACTAATGATTTAAAAGCTTTATTAAACTGAGGTATATAGTAGAAATTAGCAGTGAATCGTTTTTCGTTACTCATAAGCACTCATGAAATTTTGAATATAAGTGAATCAACAATTTTGAAATTTAACTAATCTTATTCATTCATACTCAGTACAACGTTGATTTATAAGTAAAGGTTGCAATGAGTATTCGCACTATGTTGACATCAAACACATGCAATTCGAAGTATGTATGTTGGATTTATAATATTTATGATTCGATTGACTCAACCTTGTAGAGCTGCCTTACTTATAAACAAAAATTGCAAAGTGTTTCACAACAATTTGCTATTGTATTGAACAAAAACAAACAAAAGCTGATTTTTTAGGAAAAAAAATAGTTTTTTTTTTAAATAATGAATAAATTAAGAGATTCTATTTTTAATTTGTGTTTTATACTAATCATAGTCAATTAAATATTTGTCTTATTCGGCTTTCTCTCGCTTAAAAGCTTTTTAATAAAATTTGTCAACTACTTTTGATAGTTAATCTTAAGTGTAAACCACTGTGAACCGCTTAACCTTAAGATTAAGTTAACACAAAAACTGAAAACGAAGATTAACTGGAGATTACTTAATCTTGAGTTTAAACTCGCACTCCAGAAATGGTCCTTAGTTAGGTATTTACAGAAAAGAAAATAAACACATAAGCAAAAAAGACAGAGCAGCAAGTAGAACAAAGCATTTTAGTGTTAGTACGTTATTCATTCTTATTTTGTGAATCGTGTATATATTGAGTTATGGAGTGCCTGAGTGAATATGAATATGATGAGCACTTCCATGATATTAAAATAAGTATGTATGCGTATAAGTATCAGGAATTATGAGTATGATTCGATTCTACTCCTTATTGCTGATCTTTCGTATATAGGTTAGAGGATATATATAAAAGAGAATGAGGAAGAAAATAAAGAAGTTGAGAGAGATGGGTTCGGAGAAAAAATTGAAATGATACAAACTAAACACAAGTAAACACTTGTTTGCTACCAGATAAGTGCTACGGTCAGGAGAGTCCGAATATCGGCTCTCGACATATAATTCAACCCATCACCTCTACCTCAACCTACTAAAGACTGAACAATTACAGAGGAAATTCTCCAATTTCTCCCTCATTGTACCATACTTTTTTAGAGTTAAACACGTTTTTTTTTTACCAAAAATTTTACGCTTTTAACAAGACTTTAAACTAAATGAAGTAAATAATAAAATGCATATGTTAAAAAATTTTATTGCAGCTAATGCGGATGAAGATTTAAATGATGACCAAAATGATATCGAAACTGTTGAGGAAAAACCGGTTGATATTGAAAATGAAAAGGGAGACAAAAAAATTGAAAAAATCCTGGATAATGCCATGGTTGAAAATTACGTTTATGATAAAAAACATCACTTATGGGCTAAACTGACTTTTAATGTAAGTTTTTTATTTTTAATTAACAATATTTTAATAATTTTTTTTTACATTTACCGCCTGATAAACAGGACGCTATACATGTTCAATGAATATTTTTACCGAAAACTGCTTTAAAGATCTAACTTTTTTTTAGTGAAATTTTCAGAAGTGAAAGATTTTGTATTAATTTATTTTGGATTTAATATTTGTCGTCTCCCACGGTATATTTTCTGGCGAAAATTTGTTTATTTAATGTGATCATTTTATTAACTTACAATTACAATTATTTTTACATAAAATCAATCGTTACAAATTATGATCCTTATGGTTTAATTACGACCGGTAAACTGAGCCTCAATTATTATGTATTGGATATAACACGATACGACAGTCAAAATACACCCAGCTAATGATATAGTGTCGGTTGTTGGTTTTATTGAATAGAACTCAAAAATATTTTTTTCATATTTCTCGAAGCCCCAAACTTTTTAATTTAACAAAAATGGTAATTTTAATCTTTTCACACAAAATTGTTGATTAATATCCAAAGTTTTTTAAAAAGGGGAGTGATGTAGCTTTAAAACGTTGTACATAAACATATGGTTTAAATTTAAATGTTATGAGATTTGATCAGGTAAACTTGTAAAAATTAATTTTTTTATTTATTCGGAAAATATTTGAACTGAAAGTTCATTTGACCAAAATTATATATGAAACATATAACTCGACTCTTATACTCTTTAAATAATAACAACGGTAATTTTTGTTCGATTTTATCAAACGAAGTGTCAGTCTCTTCACAAGAGAATGCACTTTAAAAATGTTTTAGTTAAATTGCTACTATGAATGGACAAAGTTGGAAATATAAAAAATCACATTCGCCAAGTCGAATAATATATATCATTGTCGAAAACCCAAAAGTACGTAACATATCTTTTTTTAAAGTAGACGTAAAAAATTTTATAAAACAAAAAATACTCCATATGGGACGACATTTTGAATTATTGATATAAAAACGTTATTTTAGGACGCAAAAATCTAAAAATTATTAGAGATATATTAAATAACCTTTCCAACCAATGAAAAACTCGATTTTGATCGTTTTGATGATATGCACTTTGGATTTTCGGCGACGATATATGTATACTAGGGCTGACAAATGGATTGATTTTTAAAAATCCCGGGATTCGGTATTTTGTAGTCCCGATCCCGAAATCCAGGGCTATTTCGGGATCCAAAAATCCCGAAAAATTACGGGAAAAATCGCGAATTTCTCTTAATAATAAAAATGAAAAATATGTATTTTGTTGAAAAACATCATTTATATTCCAATTATATCAGAACATATAAAAACATCAAGACAAAAAGGAAAAAAGCATGAATTGACAAAAATAAAAAATTCGATTCATATTTTAAGAAAATTAATTGGATTCCAAAAAAAAAAGATTAAAGCATCTAACATGTGATCTGATAGGCTTAAATACGCTGCCGTTGAAAAATACTTCTCTTAATCAACATTTGTTGGTAAAATAGTTCCAAGATAGCTGTATTCGGTTTGTAAATATATAGCTCTACTGCCTCTTTGGACAGTTGAGTATCGAAATGAGTTACCCTATTAATTCGTTTTATAGGGCTTTTGCATTCTTCGATGGCATCAAATAACTTTTTAGCAATGGAAATAGGGTTTTCCTCATCTGAGATGCTATTATCGAAGTCGAGTGATATAGAATTTTTTTGCAGTTGCTTATGCAGGGTCAAAATACATATGAATTCACAATCCCGAAAAATCTCGGGACAAGTTTTAAAAATTCCGGGATTCGAGATTTTTTAATCCCGAAAATCCCGGGAATTCGAGATTCGGGACTTTCCGATTAGCATCCCTAATGTATACCGATTTAAATTCGATACTTCCCCTTCCTAAGAAAGTTTAAATTTGTGAATTTTTTCTGAAATATTTGTGCAATTAGTAAATTTATGCGTAAAGTCTAAAAATAAGCAGTTTTTGGCACATAAAACAAGTTTGGAGGGTACAAGAAATATATAAAAAATGTTTTTGAGTTCTACTCAACAAAACTCACAGCTTACACTTTGTCATTAGCTGGGTGTATTTAATTTTTTTTTTATTTTGTCGCATAGTGTAATTATTATTTGTATTTCTTATTTGTTATAAAATTATTAAAAATATGTTTTGACAGTATTACTATATTCATATGCAGTAAACTGGAACTTCCACATTTTTTGCATTTTCTGCAGGTCTGACGGTCTGTTTAATTTGCAAAATATTGAATACAGCCTCATCTCTGGGAAATTTTTTCTGTATAAATTTTTTAATGTTCATCGTTAGTTAATATGTTAAAAATATTATTTTGAACATTTTGTAGAAATGTGACGATACGCTACTACGAACGAATAAATTTTAGAAGCTTATCTCATCAAAACCCATAACATATTAAGTCAAATAAGAGATATATATATATACCATTATAAAGGTCCATCCCTACCCTTTGCAACAAGATTTAAATTTTGGATATCGGGTCAAAAATGTATGAGTAATCCAAAAATTTGCGCGTAAAGTCTAAATAAACAGTTTTTGTCAAATAAAAAAGTTTGGAGGGTTCGAGAATTATAAGAAAAAAAATATTTTTGAGGTCTACTCAACATAACTCGGAATTTACACTATGCTGTTAGACGGGTGTATTAATTTTTTTTTTTATTTTGCGGCATAGTGTTATTAAAGATTTTATTTCGTCAAATTTCGTAAGTGTTGCTAACATGTTTCAGAGATATCAAAAAATCAATTTCACGAGATTTTACGACGATTTTTAACTGTCAATTTGATCCGAAAAAATTATGACTGTCGTATTCTGTTCTATAATGTAATTTTAATTTTAAATAGCGTTATAGTTAAAAAGTTAAAAGCGTTTAAAGTTAAAAAGAATAACGAAATTTATTTTTTTCTTTACAGTTGGATATGAAATACAAACAACCCAATATTTCATCCATCATAAAAGAGCTGGCTCAAAAAACAGTAATTCATCAGGTGGATAAGATTAAACGAGCCATAATTTATAAAGGAAACAATAACGAACAAACGCTAAAAACAGACGGCATTAATATTGTTGAAATGTTTAAACACAACGAAGTTCTTGATATTAATCGCCTATACTCAAATGATATTCATGCCATAGCTCGTACCTATGGCATTGAAGCGGCTGCCCGGGTCATTGTACAAGAAGTAACTAACGTTTTCAAAGTTTATGGTATTACAGTAGATCGCCGCCATTTGTCGCTTATAGCCGATTATATGACTTTTGATGGGACTTTTCAGCCGCTTTCAAGAAAAGGAATGGAGCATTCGGCATCGCCTCTTCAACAGATGTCTTTTGAATCATGTCTACAATTCTTGAAAAATGCAGCTGGAGCGGGATATGGAGACGAACTTAAATCACCATCTAGTAGATTGATGGTAGGGTTGCCAGTAAAGAATGGCACTGGAGCTTTTGAACTTCTAACAAAGATATGCTGAAATAAATAAACGAAATAAATTTTATAATAATTTTTTTTAATAATAAAGTTTATTTTTTCTATCAAATTATATAAATACAAAATGTTTAAATTATAATCAATTGTATACAATTTAACTGTTACTCTGATTCTTCAGAACTATTTGAATATGCAGCTAGCATTGATAAACTTCCAACTGTGTTACCACTTTCACTAGTTGATGCTGTTTTTGTTTCATTGCCTGGGCTTGTAGATGTATCCTTTAATGTTGGCGTTTTCTGTGCTGTTTTAGTTTTGACCATAACTAGCGGCTGCTTTCGTTTTACCAAGCTGCTATTGGAACCTATATTTTTTTTCTCAACTCCAATAGACGGTTTATTTATATTAACGAATGCTGCTTTCGATTGTTTTGCTGGTGGGGGTGCCAGTAATGAGTCGTCCTTTATTTCTTCAATTATTTCCTCTGCTACTATTTTCTTTGATGACGTCGAATCGTCAGATTTTCTTTTAAAATATATTGACCTTAAAGTAAAGAAAAAAATAAAATAATATGAGTAATGTTAATTATATCCAAATAAAAAACTCTAATTTTATAATGATTACCAAATTACGATATCAATACTAGTAATGCAAACGATACATTGATGTTTTCTAAAATCGATATTTTACTCATAAACTTTCCATGTTAACATCGATATTTTGATGGGCGATATATCGGCGTTCGAATTGAGAAACTTTTAAATAGTTCATCATAAAAGGCATGTTTATGTTCTTTAGGGCTTATGTTTATCAAAGAAACCATAGACACTATTTAAATAAACGCTTTTCTGTATTCGTATACAGTCAACCCTCCTAGAACTCGGTTAGTGCGTACCACGTTGTATGGAAACCACGCTATAAGAAATTCAGATTTAACCGTACAAACCAGACTAATTCGTAGCGCGTTCTATGAAAACCGTCTACCGCGTTGTATGAAAACCACACTATAAGAAACACGGAATTAGCACAAATCATATTCGTACCGCGTTATATCGAGTTCAAGACTAGATAAATTATGAATTATTTTCATTAAAGATTGATAAGAAAAATTAAACAAAAACTAAATGAAGACTGTTTTCCAACAAAAAAAAGAAAGACGTTTGTAAAATTATGTGATTTTTCAACATTCATTCTCAGTCAGCTATGAGTTTCAGAATAATATTCAGAAAGACTTGGTCACCAACAGAACGTATTTACTGTGAAAGTGCTATGAAATGACTGGAACCGATGTTGTAAACGGTTATGAGATAGCTGGCATGATGTTTATATATCTTGGCTGTGCTTTTGCTTCGAAAACAAAACTGACTACAAACTCTCTTACAATACTACAGTCATTGACTGGCTGTGCGGAAGGAACTTAGGGTGTGTCGTTGAATGGAAACCACGCAGTAAGAGTAAGAGGAGGGCTATTGGAATTTCAGCTCCGCGTTATGTAGAAACCGCGTTATATGAAATAGAATGGAAATAGCTGACGCAATATCAGCCTCATGTTGTATGGAAACCGCATTTTGAGAGTACTGCTTTATAGGAGAGTTGGTTGTACATACACATTATTTAATAATTTTAGGTAAGAAACTTAGTTTTTATTTTATTGATAAAAGCTGAATTACGCAAAAAAAATATTTTATAAGAGAGCAATGCTTTCGAAGAAAAAATCAATCCACATTTTGATCATAAAATCGTTTTTTTTGGTCACAAGAGTGTAAAATTGTACAAGAACATGCATTTTAATACTGTGCACCGTAACCAATTAAAAAGTAGATTTTTTGAAATCAAATGACGATGTGTAGTGCCGTTGCTCTCAAATGTAGTTTCTAGCTTGTTAGATCTGTTAAAATCATCGATTGGAGTCATCATTAATTCAGTTTGTTTTGACAAATTACTATAGGCGGATACAACGACGTGTATTAGTAATATGAGCTCTGAAAGAATAGACATAAAAAGCGTCTTTAGCGATGAGACCCATTTCTGGATGAATGGCAAACAAGATTGCCAAATTTGTGACTATGCCACTCAACATGAGATTCATAAGCGTAATGCTGTTTAAATTATCAAAGCCATCGCTGTCAATGGCGAAGTTTAGAATATCAAACTCTATTAGCGTAAATTGCAAGATCTTGATACAATGTTTGAGAGTGATTTGAAAATATGGCTTTCTGATATTTTTATAGTAGACATCTTTAACTTTTAAAAAATAGTATACCGCGACTTTCGATCTTCGGTGGCCAGTTCTTAGCATTTGTTATCATTTCGTTGGAAATTCCAATCTGTTCCCCTATGAAAACAAATGTTTTCCTTTTGCTGAGCAATTTTTTTTATTATTTTACGCTGGTCGATAGAGCAATGCTTGCTTCTGCCGATTTTAGGAGAATTTTTCACCAAAATAAATCAATATTCTGCACAAAAAAATGATTAACGACTACTCAATGATTATATTTGCAACAAAATTTTGGACTTTTTCTCCCATGTGAGAAAAGTAAGTGGGTCCAAGATGATTTGTTCTTATTTTTTCGAACAGCTGATTTTCGACTTAGCTCCACATTACTGCCAGTACAAGAAAAATAATATGATTTAAAACATAACTTTTAATATTTTTAAAAAGCTAAAGATGTCTACTATAAAAATAACAGAAAGCCATATTTTCAAATCTTTCTCAAAAAATTTTTTAAAACGATCTTTTGTTTCGCTTTGGTTGTTCTTATTATTTCGAACACGTCTGTACATATATGAATAGCGGGTAAAAATGAAAAACTTTTTCAGATGAACCGAATTTAATAAAAAAAAATGTAATGAAGAAAGTTTGTACTTACTTAACATATTCTTCATCTTCTCGTTCTTGTCTTTCCAGACGTTCTCTTTCCGTTTCTTTTGTGTTGTATTGTTGCAACATTTTTTCATAGTCGACAGTCTGCTGTCGCCTGTTTAAATCGCGCAATTCCTCCAGAGACTCGAGCATCTCAATTTCATTTCTAGATTGTTGTGTTCTATTCTCTAATAGCTTCATCGGATTATTTGCCTCCTCTTCACGCAACTCTTCTTCTTCCCGACGTGCCTGTTCCTCAGCCATTTTTAATGCCATAAAATTTCTTGTTGCGCCAGCTTCGATTTCATAGTCTGTGTTTTGGGGGTCAGTCTTAAATGAAATCTCCTGCAAACAACGAGTACATTTTATATAAAAACGATAAATACGTATACCCAAATACGTTTCATTTTCCACATCTTCTTTACGAGCATTAAATTTTTTACCCTTGTAAATGTATTCGCCGCAAGTCTTACATCTCATGTTGAATGGAGCCATCAAACGTACAGTATATTGACGATTTTTGGCCAATTTCATGCGGGGTATTTTAGAGGGATCAAAATCAGGCGGATAGTATTTCTAAGAAATATAATAAATTGGTTTTATTAACGTTAATCTTATATTCTCTTTAAAACTTACATTTAAAACTTTTCTTTCAGACATTTTTGCTTAAGTTAAAACTATTTATTAGGAAAACGATATTATTTCTGACAATGTCTGTCTTTCACTTTGTGATTTCGTCAATAAATTTTAAGGGTTTTAGTAGTCGGTCCTTGAAAAAATAAACGGCGTCATTTATGTTTTTGTCAGTGTTGCTGTATTTAATAAATAATTAAATTGCTCACGTTTATACAGTGATGATATTTTTGTACTTTAATGTTAGTACAAAACTTTATTCATGATCATAGCCTAGTCTAGTAGATTAGATTTCAAATCTTGCTCAAAATCTAGATCGTTTACACTGGATTTATTTGACAGTAGCAAGATTTCATTTTAATAACAAAAGCAGCTGACTGAAATTTAAAAGAAAAGAATAATATTTCCAAATTTAGTTTAATACCAAATAAAAATGAAAAATATAGGACATAGAATTCAAAAAATGTTGCAAATGCATTACTATTAGATGTAAGCATATGCAATATAGGTAATAATAAAAATATTAATCCGTAGGTTAGTCACGAGTCATTCTGCGAGGAAGATGTTCCTTATTTAGTTTATTTTTAACCCTTATCCTGTACTTCAAAAATATAACAATTTTATTTTTTTACATTCATTACATACAACATTGATCTGAGAATGCTTTCTGCAAATACATTTTTGACATTCGGTACATTTATTTGCATATTTGGTGCTTTTAGAACGATTTGGACAAAAGTAATAACTTCAAAAACACATCAACGAATAATATATTTACACTACTTATTCTCTTTTTTGGGTTTGTTGCAGTTTGTAATGTTGCGCTTTTACATACTTTGTTTTGGTTTGTTGCTAGTTATGAAGTTGTCAAGACACACAAAATTGTTACTAAGCTCATAACACATGCGAAATTGATTATGTTGCATTGAGCAATTTTGACCCAAAAGTACCATTTGCATAAGGTTTTTTACATACGCTTTGTGAAAAGCCCTACAAAGATTATATTTTAAATTGTAATAGCATTCACTAAAATTATAATTGTACAAAAGTTGAGTATTTAAAGAATAAATGAGGAATAAAACTGTTCGGGCAATTTTGACCCATTAATACAGGATAAGGGTTAATTTATTTTTATTTTGTTTGTTTTTATTTTGAATTGAAATGTCATTTTTTCCTGCGCAGCGTTGTATTTTTAAGTACTATTTGGAAGAAACACATAGTTGCATTCCAATTTTTACTAGATTTTGAGTAGATTTTGCCGAAATCTACTAAATAAGTAGATTTTGTTTTGTATGGGAAATCTAGTTAAAATCAACTAGATTTGGCTCGAAATCTCATAAGTACTAGATTTCGCTGTAGTGTAAATGGGCTATCACAAGAAAATTATTTGCAAATAAACTTTGGTTTCACAATATTTTAATCCATTTACATTTAAACGATAGTTCTAAATACTTGAAAGTATAATATTATAATCTAACCTGGTTCATAGTTTGGGATAAGCAAAAATATATCAACTCAGAAAAAAAAGTAATCGTCCCGTTCACAAACAGGTCTATTTTCGACCACCATTTCTTAATGGTATGGCGTTGTTGAAGTCGCCGTGGTCTAGTGGGTGGTGTGTTGGCTTATTAGACGAAATGCCCGGGTTCGAATCCCAGGTCAGACATCAAAACGAGAAATATTTCTTCAGCGACTTCCTCTCAGCAGATTTCTGGCAAAGACTCTGACAGTAAAAATTGCAATGGAAAGGTTCTCAAAAATCATGTCGTTCGGAGTCGACTTTAAACTGTAGGTCCCGCCACTCATGTATAAAATTAACGCACGCAACATGAGTGGTGTGAGAGGCTAGATCGTAATCCTGACTGAAGGGTTGTAATGGCCAATTATGTATGTACGTATGTATGGCGTTGTAATGAAACAATTGAAAATTTGAAAAAAAAATTTCAAATTTATATAATTTTATTTCAACTGAATATTTTTATACTACCTTTTTATACTTCTGTGTAGTAAACTTATTCAAGTAACAATTATAACGTTCGAGCTTTCAAATCACAGAATATTCTGTGGTTCAAATTGAGCCAACCAAGTACGAGGGCGATTTATTGTTTCGTTCGCCATTATTATATTGATGCATAGGAGGTAGACAAATTTTCTACAAAAAAAAATATGCGAAAGTGGGAAAATAAATGTACAAAAATGTATTGCAATTAAGGTAAGCTAAACACAATTTTTGATATAAGACCATTAAAGTAAACATTTTCGATTTAATTTTGAATATTGAAACCACTTGGTTGAAAACTGTTAGGGCTAGTGAATATTCAGAAGAAAATCAAAAAGGATTTTTATGCATTCCAGAGAACAGAATAAAGCGTTCCTTGTCGCTTAAAAAAAAAAAAACTGATGGTCTTTAAGGGTGTTCCTGACGTTGATGATTCTGCCAGGAGTGAACTTCGCATTAAGCATAATTTTTTTTATAATTTTGTTTCGTTCCAATACAATTAGCAATATGCCAAAAACGGCTTTTTGCGAAAAGGAACTTTTTTACTGTCGACAATGATTCTTTAGGGTTTCAGTAGCAACTTTTGTTCTGGAACTTTTTCGTAATTGCGTTATTTACAAAATTACCGTTATTTTTATTGCCATCTAGCGGCAATAATTTGTAATACCTAATATATATATATGTATTAGACAGATAATTTGAATACCTTTCGATCAAAAAACAAATTTTGAAAATCGGTTGAAAAATGACCAAATGAGAAAGAAAAATAATAAAATAGTTTCAAATTTATAAAAAAATATATACATACATATCTAACTTAAGTTCATCATTAAAGTTTTTTAATTGCTTACATTTCTAATTTCGCGAATAAGATTGCTTTTATTTTGATTTCATTGAACAGACTACTTTTTATTTGTACATTTCGAAACATCAAGTTATTTTTATTATTTTCATTTTTAGAGGTCTACATAGATAGGTGTGTAAATTCTTTACTTTTTCTTCGAGTTGTGGCTCTAAACCCAAATTGGTTGTTTGCCAAACTTTTACACCGTGATATTTATAATTTAAGCATCTTGAAATGTTTACTTAATTTTTAAGAATTTTAATTGAACATTTTGGAAGACCTCTTTAGACTTATTGGTGCTCTGCAATTGAAAGTAATCAAATTTCCGCCGCACTGTTCTTCTTTCGGGAGGACCTTCTACTTCGTTTAAAAATTCAAAAATTTTATCTTTATCGTAAAAAATAAATAAAATAGTTTTAAAAAGTCAACCACATCACTATTGTTCAAATCGTTTTTCCATTTTAGGCGATTGTTCGTATCTTTATATAAACAGTTTATAGAAGCTTTACAAATTTGATACATTATTCAACGATTTTAAAAATGAAATGCAAACGAAAAAACAAAAAATAAATAAAAAACCAAGACCGTTTCAGTGGACTTTCAGTTAATGATAACTTTGAAATATTATATATTTTATTGATTAATTGAAAGTCATAGATAGCATAGGGTGCCGGCTAGAATATCAACAGCCGTACAGTGCGTTGGCCCATAGAAAGGACAATTTTTAAAGGTTTTGCAAGAATTTTTTGTAAAGGGATATATGGCAGGACCAACAGTCCTTGCTTTGATTTTATTAAAAAATTACACACATAATGGTAGTATTATATGTATCTTAACTGCAACCTTTCATAACTTTACATATATTTTTGTGAAAAATATAAAGATTTGAGTTTAAAGGACATATGGGAGGTGGGCGTGTCCTTGAGTCAATTCTTTTGAAAATCCAAATTTTTCTTAATTAAGGGCGTTCACGACAGTACGCCAAATTTCAAACCTCATTTTTCATTCTTTCTATTTCTGTCCCTTCGTTTTAAGGGATCAATGCACTATTTGTCGTCTTATCACGATAGTAAATATAATATAAGTTTATTTACTTAATCCATGGTGAGGAGTTTTGTTTCCCAATGTAGAAACAGTGTCTATAGACTTAATTACTGTCGTATACTTCATTTCAGTAGCATAAAGTTCAGTTTTTATCAACATGGACTCTATTTTTAAAATTAATTAATAAAATTTGCCGAAAATAGGTTTTAGTGTTTTTTAAACGGCACAAATTGAGCTAAATATTTTAGCTTGAAAGTCAGCATAGTTGTTGACGACTGTAATGTGTAAAATTTTGTGAAGTTGCTTAAGGATTACATTCCTACTTCAAAAGCTATATATGAATGAAGGTGAAAAAAGGGCATTTTTAAAATTTTTCACATTTCTTAACATTTTTCAAATTTTTTTGAAAAGGAAAAGTGCGATCGTCAAGCAATTTCGCAAAATTATAAATTTTGAAGTCGGTAACAGCTCTGTTGAATGGCAAGACATAATATTCAGCCCAATTTGTACCGCGTTAAATGATAGCAGTAGTATTTTCTTACTTTCAAGTTTTTTTGTTGTAATTTTTTTTTCTCAGTGTATTATTACAACAATACCAGAAAATTGAAGATTAATAGCCAGACTAACTATCTAATAAAAAAAAATATTGACTTTCTAGCTATTAACATAAACAAAGCGTTAAATTGACGAAAAGTTAAAAGCCCAAGTTTGAAAGGCAACCCTATATTTCCGTTTTAGTGCAAGTGAGGGATAATCTAATTAGCAATTAAGGTAGCTGACTTTAAGGTTCAATTAGTCGGGACTTAACCATAACCATATAAATCAGCTGTTTTAACCAACTTTATGAACATCACTGTTTTCGATTATAGGTGACTTACCATAATGCCATAGTCATAACGATAATCATATGTACCAATTGAATTTTGGTTTTTTGCCATAACCATAAGCAACTGTTTGCTGAATTTACTTACATGCATACAAATTTTTTTTTTGTTTACTTTTGTACTTTTGAAAAATACATATGTGCAATTAACGTAAACAGCTGTTTAAGGCTATGTCAGCACTGATTGCTGCTAATAGTAAATTTACGGTTATGGATTATGTTACGACTACAGCGTTATGGTAAAGTCACGACTAATTAAACCTTTACCCCCGAAGCATTAAAAATAATTCGGCATTCATAGCTTTAAAATGCAACAGTAAATTTTTTTGACATATTGCTAAATATAATTTTAATCAATAACTTGCAATTTCATATGCTTTTATAAAGCTCAATGACGAATTTAATTTTCCCAAATAATTTTGCTATACTTTTGGTTTGTTTCCAAATTAGAACCGCTTTGTTTTTGAGGCAATTTTAATTTCTGAATTATTCTAATTTCTGGACGTTTTTGTTTATGTACACAAATTTCACAAATAAACTAGCCACAAAAGACATAAATGCGACAAAAAACTTCAAATGCTCAAAAACGTATACAAATTTGGTAATTCCCTCTTTTAGTTCTACAGAATTAAAAGAGTTTGGGGATTTTTTGTGTTAAAATAGCAAAAAAAAAAACAAAACAAAAAAAAGCTCAGAAATTTGAATTTTAAATTCGAATTTTAGATCCTATAACGTATTGCAAAATTCTAATAACTGATTCTAATTTCTGGAATTTCTAATTACTGGAGGTTTTAATTTGTGAGCTTCTACTGTATACTGAATTTTGTGACAGAATCGAATGATATAAGTATTGGCAGATTCGAAATAATAGAACTTTCAAATTTAAACCGATCCATCTATCGCCTGATATAAAGCATCAATTTTTTAAAATCAGGGCTGATTGGAGATCTCACTTTATAATTGCGAAATCTTTTATTCAAATTTTCATGAATTGCTCAGCAGATTGTGGAGTTTTACTTCTACAGAAAAAAGGTTTTTTAAAATTCGCAAAATATCTCTACAAACTTAAAAAATCAGGGACCAAAGCATCGTATTTTATAAAAATTTTGTCCAAGACAATCAAAATGGTATACTTGGTTCTGTCCTCCGACATTTCGCATTTATTTTCGGTCCCTGTAAAAAATATAAATATTATAAGCAAATTTGTATGCTAGAGTATTATACACAGATTTCTTAGAAAATCTCGAAAAATATTAGTTTCTGCAATTGAACACGATTTTTATTCGTAAATTAAATCAAATCGTTCACGTTTCATGTACTCTTGGCAATCACTCAGTGTCACGGATAGAAACGGCATTAGAATTAATCTCCTTAAATAAAACTGAATTTATACTCTTCAATTCAATGTTGTCTGGAGAACAGTTTGGGAAAGTTTTAGTTGCTAAACTATTTAGTATATTAAAATAGTTTTAAAAGTGCAATTTTTTTTAGTTGTTCGAATTAACAAGTTTATCAGTTTCAAATGATATTAATAACTTGTGATATTATATTGCCCGACACCAATTTCTTAAAAGGTCTGTTCTAATACGTAACTGCATTGTAATTCTGTATAGTATATAGAAGCGAGAAAAAATGCAACGCTACGTCATACGATTTTCAATCGAGGATCGAATTTCCAATTCCACTCAACTTTTGTTTTTTCACTCGTTGGTTTTTAAATTTTAATAATAAGCATCAGTAAGTAATGTCTGCTTCTCTTTCTACTTAATTTTTTTAAAGTTATAAAAAAAGTGAACAAATTTAATGAGAAAAAAATGCAACGCAATGTGGTAAAAGTAGATCAACTAGAGTAATTGATATAAAAGTTTAATGCAAAATTTTCAAATTGTGAATTTTAAAATAGAAACAGCTGTAAGCAGATAACAAATTTGCCATTATGAGGCCAGGAGGCTCTATAAGCAAATCAGTGACCGAATTTGCTCATCAATTTAATATCAACAAATTAACGGTTTGTCGGATTTCATCGTGATATCGTCAAACAAATAACGTGGAAAGAAAACTAGGAAGTGGTCGACCTCGTAATTCTATTGCCCGCCAAGACCGTCAAGTGGTAAATAGCAGTAGACCAATTAGGGGTTTCTATTATTGTCCACACCGATTAATACAGACAAATTTATTAACTTGATGACCAACATAGAAGTCACATATTAAAAAAAACGGATTGACTTTATTAGACGGTATCTGCATTGGTCAAAAGAGCAGTGGACCAAAGTTTAGTGGAGCGACGAATCAGAGTATAATTTATTTACATTAAATTACATTCATCCGCCCTAGGGTTGAAAGCCTGGCTGGATTGCTCAGATTTTTTGATGCTTGTCAAGCTAAAATTTAATTTGCCCAGCTAAGTAGTATATTTTTGGTACACTGCAATAACGGGCAATAATTTTCATGTTATCTTTGTCAAGTCATGTTAGCCAACACTGATTGTACATTTGTTATGCTTTAATAAAAATTATATTTTAATAAAAATTATTTACTCAAAACCAAAATTAACATTTTCTCAGTATTTATTTATGTCCAGTTTGTTTTTGTGTTGCCAGCTTTTTAAAACCCAATGTTCCTAGTGGGCCCCCAAAGAAAAGATATTCACTACAATTCTGTAAATAAGACAAGACACGATGTTGAACATAATACGGCAACGAGTTGCATTTTTTTTTCGCTACTGTGCATATTATTACTTCTGTATGTACTTTAATACTGCCAATAACGCCTAGTCTTTCTATGGTTATTGATCCGGAATAATATTTTAAGAAATTTTTTTAAAAAATATTTTTTGTTGTTTGTAAAAAACACACACACGTCTTTATTTATTGAACAATTAACAGCACAGATTTTCTTAAAATTAACCCAACACCTAACCTCAGGTTTTTCATTCATTTACAATGGTGGCGCGTGTAACTTAAGACATGGTGTCAGTACCGGAGATCAGCAACGAGTATTCAAAACGATGAGTAGATTCAAATCATACTCATAATTTCTGATACTTATACGCATTCATACTTATTTTAATGAGATACTCATACTCAAAGTTGGAACTACTCGTCGGATTCATACTTATCAATACGCATGATGTTATTGACTTCAACTCGTCTCTACTTAACATTTACCCGAAGCACTAAATAAGTATGATTCGCGTACGAACACTACTATACTCACAAGAAAATTGTGTATGCTTTGCTTGTTGTCTTTGTCTTTCCTTTCTTCTTTGTTTGTATATGCAACAACAACAAAGGCTGTAAATTTTGATGAATGATTCGAGCCACTCTAATTACTTATAAGTATTTTTTAAATTTATGAATCAGAATGAGTAGGCGTATAAATCATATTTTGAATATTGGGAGTTTGATGTTAACGTTGTACTCATACTCATTGGTACTTGTACTTATAAATCAATGTTGTAGCGAGTACGAATGAATCAGAGTAGTTGAATTTCAATTCTGTTGATTCACTCATACTCAAAATTGCATGAGTGCTTATGAGTAGCGGAAAAACGATTTATTGCTGTTCTCTGGTCAGCACTTTGTGTAATTATATGTACGAGGTGTGATCGAAGAATAATTGTAATTTTCTAATTTCGTGAGTTAATTATGTTCGATTTTCGTTTTTTTTTCTGTTATGTTGGTACAAATGTCAGATAAAACGGTTAGTCGTATTTTGGTGTGTACTTCGATTTGTTACTATTGGAAAAAATGGATCAAAGAAACTGTATTAAGTTTTGTGTAAAAAATAAATTAAATATGCAAGGGCATGTGAAATGTTGACTGTAGAGTTTGGCGAGTCTACTATGGGTACAACACAAGTTCAATTGTGGTATAACCGGTTTAAGGAAGGCCGAGAAAATACCAATGACGATGCTCGACCTGGTCGCCCGAGCACGTCAACATCCGAAGAAAATATTGAAGCAGTGAAGAAAATGATTTTGGATAATCGTCAAATCACTATTAGAGAGGCTGCTGATGATGTTGGCATATTGTTCGCCTTATGCCAACCAATTTATACGGATGTTTGTTCCAAAATTGCTAAATTTTTAACAAAAACATCGTCGCATGGACATCGGTCAGGAGATGTTGACGACGTTCAAAGACGATCCAGATTTGCTGAAAAAGGTCATAACTAGTGACGAATCATGGGCAACCAGAAGAGCCAAGCACGTCAGGTTCGGTCAAGAGTGAAAGTATTACTCACTGTTTTTTTCGATTGCACTGGCGTAGTGTATCATGAATTCTTGCCACAAGGTCGTACGGTCAATAAGGAATACTACCTTGAAGTTCTGCACCGATTGCGCAAAACAATTCGTCAGAAACGCACAGAATTGCGGAAAAACCAATTATGGATTTTGCCCAACCATCGATGCTTGTGAGTGAGTTTATGGCCAAAAACGAATCCGTAATCATACTTCAACTATCGTATTTACCGGACTTGGGCCACGCTGACTTTTACCTCTTCCCAAAACTGAAGACACCGATGAAAGGTTTTAGAAAAATCGAAACAGGAGCTGTTGGCGATACCAAAAATCGCGTTTCAAAAATGTTTCGAGGATTGGAAAAAGTGTTGAGGGGGGTTACTTTCAAGGGGATAGTTATTAATAAATATATAAATAATTTTTGAAAAAATTTATAATAACCGTTATCTTTTGATTACACCTCGTATTCGTAACGCCGACTTTATAGGCATTATGCAATATTTTATTTTGCATTAGCTTCCGAAAAAGATTTAAGAGCTTCATCATATGTAATGAGTATGCTTTAAGGTTTTAGAAAGTTAAGTATGTCATAATTTATATTTAATTTTTTGATTTTAAATTTTAAGACTAAAAAGGTATAAAAATTGTAAAGTTATAAATTATTTGAACATTATAACCAAAAAACTAAAGCCTATGTAAGTTAAAAGTTAGGTTTTTAGCTTGAAATAGGTAAAAACGATTCTATTTTATTTACAATTTATTGGAGGTCAGTTGATACTGCCAGTTTTTAATTCCCACATAATTTGTGTGTTGCACGTTATGTCGAATATTATGAGTTTGGTGAAGCTCATTTGACTCTGAAATAGTGTTTAATGTAGTCGAATTTAAAGTTACATCAGCAAAATTTCTCTTTGAACTTTTCATAGGCAATTCTACCGGCGAATGTTCCAATTGTCTGGGGCGACATTTAAATTCAAGTGGTTTTGTTGAAGCAATCTGATGCTGTTTAGAAAATTCTGATTGTCTTCCGGACCATTTTTCATTTATCACTGATCGTTTACTTGGATCATTATGTGGCGAATTTGAATTTCTGCAATTTTTAAAATAGGCAAATGGGCGGCTAAGCCACTTTTGTCATAAATCGCAATCAAAATGGGGAGATGGGGCTAAAGTATTACGTCGTAGTAAATATACACACAAACAAAGCAATGCCAATAGAATCATTACCAGACCTAGCATAACAAAGAAACCGTGTTTAAAACGTGCTGCATCAGAAGAAGCTTCCAAAAATAATAGATGTTGAGTTATTGCAGAATCATTAGAGCCCTGTACATAATCGTTTGAGATAGTTTGGGGAAGAAATAATTCCCAAAACCCGTACACTCTCATTAAATGGATGGTATAGGGCGAATTTTGTATATTATCCAACGAATATTTTCTATCACTGTATTTTGGCATTTGGTAAGAATTGCTTAACTCATTACGATTTAGTCGAGTGTGCGACGTCGAAGTACTTTGATCTCTAAGCAGAAGTTGAGAAATTTTTTCCATATTTTTCTTGTCTTTAACAAAAGCATATTGGTCTGTTAATGACCACTTTTGTCCTAAATCATAAATAATTCTATTTTTTGTGGTATAAGGAACCCAATTATCATAGTCCCTTAATGGTGTTGGACTGCCAGTTTTAATAAAGTTAATAATAGGCGTCCTCATTTTACGATACACATTTTCCTCTTCAGCATTAAAGCGGCGTCGTGCTATTTGTTGAAATAATGTTGGACCAAATAAAAGAGGCAATTCTGCTGAATGTGTTGAACCACTAAACAAATTGACTTTCCCGCGTATATCCATTGAATTTGTGAAATCATATATGTAGGCGTATAACTTGTTGCTATTTGGATTACTTTTTTGTGTCGCGTTTGATAGCTGATTTAGTAATCGATAGAAAGGCAATTCATAATTGTATTCCGATAAAAATCTACCCATTGCAGCCAATAAGTGTATTGGGTTCTCTTCAAAATCGTTATCAAAATAACGCCAATTTAGGGCATCTAAATTACGTCTATTACTGTTATTTTCCATGTTGCCTTGAGCACGTGTCACTTTCCCTAATATTGTGCTATTTATATAGGATTTTAGCGATGTATAACTATCTCGAGCTAACTCCAACCAGAAATCCTGTAGAAAAGCTCCTTCATTTGATGTTATTCCAATTATAGTGGTAGGAAAGTTGCTTATAACTGTCGTATTAGACATAAATTTGTTCAAGCTTTCAATTACGCTGGGTCCTAAGTAAAGAGTGCCGTTTCCATTATCGAAAATACTTTCGAACGCTTTCAATATGTCGCTTATACTTTTCGAACGTAGACAAGCAAGTAACTGCTTATCGTCCTCCTCAAATTGGCAGCCTAATTTGCCAACAATGACTTTGGACGCATGTTGTGTTGAAATTACTGATTTGAAGCTGCGCTCAATATTTCCAATTGACATAAGTAATAATTGAATAAAGGGAGGGGCCTCTGTATGACGTAACTCATTATTTAGTAAATACTGAAGAAGAGCGCACAGTGCACCACTGGAGCCATGACCAAGCAGTGAAATTTGATTTGGATTACCTCCGAACATTTTTACGTTGGCTTGGATCCATTCTAAAGCTAGAGACTGGTCTTGAAGACCAAAGTTACCACTTATTTCAGTATTATTTCCAATATTCAGCCAACCAAAAATATTAGTCCGATACTGAACTGTTATAACAACAATTCCCTCCTTTGCCAAATCCAAGCCAGTAATTCTATTACGTGCCCAATCGTATGACATATCCTCACCCGTTAATACAACCAATACTGGCAAATTGCCATATCGTAAACTGGTCTAAAAAATAAAACGGATTAATTTTAACGTTGCAAAGAAGCTCAAAGCAAATTTAACCTCTGGCACCCAAATGTTTAAGTACAAACAGTCTTCAGCAGTTTCCGAAATCCGTGCTGAATGCTCTTCCGTGGCACCCTCATCGTATATTGTATTCGAAAGTTGAGGACATACTGGTTTCAAAGTCATAGCCTGCAATGTTCTATTCCAGCCCATGTGATATTTAGGAGACTGTAGGTAATAACAAGGTTTTAATACTTTTATAAAATTTTACAAATTTAAACGGAAAAGAAATTCTTACCGCAAATCTTAGCTCGTCTATCGGTGGCTGCGCGTATGGTACACCAAGAAAAGCATAAACAGCTGCTCGAGTTGAATCCGGAAATACTTTAAGCTGATTTTATAATAAATAAACTTTAAATTAATTATTCGTTTTATTATATCATTAGATCATATTATAATATATCATAGTTAGGTAAGCAACATTGTTAAGAAAATCATCGATGTTGGCAACTTCGATGTATCAAAAAATAAAACATTGGTGCTAAGAAACATCTGTGTTTTATTTTCATACAAGTAAATACTAAGAAAATATTTCTTAAAAGAGCAACTTAGTTTTTTGACAAAATTTATTTAATAATTAATAATAATTTATCATAAAAATTTAAACAAAACACCCTCATAGGCTAAAATCGTCAATAACTCAAATAAAGCACATCAGCATAAGCCGAGGTGTAGTTAATGAATGCCGATGTATCGTCCATAAAAACATCGAAATTTAAGTGTTAAACATCTATGTATCGTTTACATCCGGAATCATAATCTATACACATACATATATAAAAATGAATGTGTGTGTTTATTTGTTTGTGGCTTTGTTTGTTTGAAGTTTATAGACAACTAAACGGCTGGACCGATTTTGAAATTTTAACAGTACCGTCCTGTATGTATGGAAGGAACTATAGGCTATTTTTTATTTTAAAATTTCAAGTAGGCGAGGGGCCACGCCCGCATACCCAATAAGTATTTAATATCGCATATCTCATAAACTACAACTTTGACGTACAGTGGCGAGCAGAAGTGAGTGCATGTTCACAATACCGAGTTTCGTCATCCACAAAAACGAAACCATACAAGCAAATACAAAAAAAAAAAAATTAATTTAAATTTTTTATTTTATTCTTAACAAATAGCAGTAAAAAACAATAATTAATGAAATGAATTCAACGAGTTTGAATGAAAAAACGAAAATAACCCACATAAACTCAATTTTGCACGTTTCAAGAAAATTCAAGAAGCTAACCCAATTTCAATATTTGGTCCATACACCCTTATTACAAAAATAGCTTGATTTACGCGGTTTGAAATGCTTTCAACCAAATTATCAATAAAATCTTTCGGAATTTGATTTTGCTGTGTGCTTCGGATCATCATTTGGTAGAAAACATGTCAAACCACGTAAATCAAGCTATTTCTAATAAGGGTCTGTGGACCAAATATTGAAATTGAGTGAGATTTTTCAATTTTCGTGAAACGTGCAAAATTGAGTTTATGTGGGTTAATTTCGTTTTTTCATTCAAACTTATTGAATTCATTTCATTAATTATTGTTTTTTTACTGCTATTTGTTAAGAATAAAATAAAAAATTTAAATTAATTTTTTTTTGTATTTGCTTGTATGTTTTGTTTTTGTGGATTACGAAAGTCAGTATTGTGAACATGCACTTACTTCTGCTCGCCACTGTATATAGGAACAAAATTTGCGGATTGGCTATAGTAGGCGTGTCACATCTATATATATAAAAATGAATGTGTGTGTATTTGTTAGTGGGTTTGTTTGAAGTCTTTAGATAGCTAAACGGCTGGACCAATTTTCTTGAAATTTTAGCTGTACCTTCCTGTATGGCTGGAAGGAACTATAGGCTATATTTTATTATTTTAAAATTTCAAGTAGGCGTGGTGCCACGCCCACATACCCAATAAGTATTTAATATCGCATATCTCATAAACTGCAACAACTAAAGTCCTCAAATTTTGTATGGATGACTTTAATGTATGTATGAACAAAATCAGCGGATTGGCTATAGTGGGCGTGGCACCTCCCATACTCTATATATATAAAATTGAATGTTTGTTTGTATGCACCTTATAGAATCGTAAACTATGCATTTGATCATGTTCTGATCTTTAGAAAAGTTGTTGCGCATGAGCCGGGATAGGTTTCTAAGTTGATATGACTAATTTCCAGCAGATGGCGCCACTGAAAATTACTTAAAATCAATTAAATCGTAAACTGTGTATTTAATCATGTTATGCTCTTTAGCAAAGTTGTTGCGCATTAGCCGTTAAAGATTTTTAAGTTGATATGATCAATATCCGATAGGTTGCGCCACTGAAAATTACTTAAACCGAGCATTTGATTATGTTATGATCTTTAGTAAAGTTATTGCGCATGAACCAATGAAGATTTCTAAGTTGGTATGTCCAATATCCGATTGGTGGCGCCACCGAAAATTAATTAAAATGAATTATATCTTAAACTGAGCATTTGATTATGTTATGATCTTTAGCAATGTTGTTGCGTATGTGCCGACGAAGATTTCTAAGTTGGCAAGACCAATTTCCAATAGGTGGTGCCACTGAAAATTACTTAAAATGAATTAAATCTTAAACTGTATATTTTTTAACAAAGTTGTAACGTATAAGCCGACGGAGATTGGTGCGATTAATTTCCTATGGATGGCGGCACTGAAAATTATTCAAAATAAATGACATACAAATGGAGCCTCAGAATCAGACGAGCACTGTGACTGGAAAATCTTCGAGTATATGCCGCTGAGACTCGTTCGCATGAACCACTTGAACAGCGAAGTGAGGTTAGAAACTGAAGTGAGATTAGAAACTGATCGAATGCTTACTATTCAGGCCCGTTCATCTGAATCATCAGGATAACGTGAAACAAAATCAATAAAATGATTCAAAATTAATTGGACATTTTCGTAATGCCTTTCCTTGACATTTATTTTAGTTGGGGGCGCAGCAACGTGTCTAGGGTACAGCTAGACACCATATATTGACGATTTTTCTTTACTTTAGTACATTGAAAGCCTCCCTAATCTTTGTATTTGTTTTGCAGTTGTTACTGTTGGAAATTTGTGCTATTCATAGCAAGAAGTAAAGTATTACATTTTTTAGTTATTTTCGAATATCTGCGATGATTTTTCTGTATTGTATATGCCTTAAAAGCCTAAAAATTAATTTCCTAAATACATCGTAGTTGAGCATAAATTATCATATGCCGTTCCATACAATTTTAAAAATTCGATTACTTCTAATATTACTATCGGAAGAACAAATGCAAGTACTTTTTTTTCACATACGAATAGTTCACTGTAATGCAGTGTGCGATACACTGGCCAATCGACCATATACGGATTGTTGGCCAAGGAAGACGAGCATTACGTAGAAATTAATGATTTTTTTAAACAAGTTCCTTTACTTCGCTCGAGCAATATTCGTTGTAGTAGCGATAGAACAGTGAAGCACAAGCCATTTTCCAACGATGCTCCAATGAATTAATGGAGTTGGACATACTATCGTGATTAACGAGCTACTGAGGGCTCTCCTGTAAACGTTCGAAAAGCTTCAAAATAGACGTTAAAGGCTATCCTATACATGAAAGTTGTATTTCATTCTTGGTCGGTTATAAATGGTGTAAGTGGTAAATAGATGAGATGAAGTGAAGTATTTAAGAAACCAAGGCACTGAAAAATGTGTCAGTTCTAGCGAACATCACAGAATTTCCATATCCATAACGTCATGATCTTCTGACTCCCTAATATTTACACCACGCATGAATATAAATCGTGCAAAATTATTGATGCTTAACGTTGACTTTATATCTATTTGTTTTTAAAACTTTTCAATTTATTTATTTTTTTTTTTTACCATTTTTTTACGATTTCAATAAACGTATTTGACGATTTTGATGATTTTTTTTTTCAATTATTTAACGATTTGACGCTTCATTTATATGGCAGTTATGAATATGACATATAAGTGAATTGTAAAATATAAAATGAATTCATGTAATAAATACATTGTAGAAAAATTAGAACTGTTTAAAATACTGAACAATTGCGGGGAACTGTATTTATAAGCTTATTTGTGCAGTTGTAAAGGCAACTTAAGTCTATAGTTCTTTAATTTTAAATTTGTAATGCTTTATACAAAATATTATTTTAATTTTAAATATAAGAAATTAATAAATTTCGGTGAACAATTGCACAGAACTGCACAATCATGTATAAAATTCACATAACAAAAAGTATGGGTGGAGGGTGAAAATATGTTTGTCGTAATTTGATTAAAGTTTGGTAATGACCAATAATGTGTAGAGAAAACTAATCTTCGCAAATCTTCGCAAATCTTTTTACCTCGCATAACGACGGGGTGACTGATGATTAGAATCGAGCTGCCAGTGATGATTCATCCACTACCAGCAAGTTCAGCTATGTCAGAGTGGTCTAAACTAAGCGTTTGTTTTTCCAGTTAGAGTCGAAGAGTTATTTTTAACTGAATCAACGGATACATTTTGTTGGGTGCCACTTGGTGAAATGGTGAAAATGCAGAAAAATTTAAGATTTACATATAAAACTGTTTAACTAGGTTATTATAGAATGAATTAAAAATTTAAACAGAAACGCGAAAAGACAATCCTGTAAGAATTTCTGTAGCAAGATAGAAAGTTCTACAGAAACCAATAGGCTTTGAAAAACTTTATGGAAAAGACCTACAATTTTTCATTTAACAATCAGTTGAATCCGATAGTGCTACTATAAAAAAGCACTGGATTCTGGATGTATGTATGTACATACATAACATAATTTGTCATTACAACCCTTTGGTCTGGATTACGACCTTATGTTGTGTGCGTTTATTTTATACATGAGTGCCGGGACCTGCAGTTTAAAGTCGACTGCGGACGATTGATTTTTGAGAAGTTTTTCATGGCAATTCTTATTTATTCTCAGAGTTTTTTCAGAAATCTGATGTGGTTTTGATGTCTGACGTGGGATTTGAAGTTGGACTTTACATCTAATTACCCAACACACTATCTACTAGACTACGGCGATTTCAATACTTCGACTCTAGTTTGTTCCACAAGTGTATGTTATCTTTTTATCTATAATTTTATGGATTATTATTTATTTACCCCAACTAGCGTTCCTTGTTTAAGGTTAATATGGGTGTGCTGGGCCTTTATTCTGATGGTTAACGTTAATAATATTATTTTTTCGATGAGGTATAAATATAATTTTAAATCCATTTTAAATCCACCTTTTGTTGGTAAAAGTATATATATTTTTTTTTTTGTTTTGATTTTTTTTTTGTTTTTTAATTTTATATAATACACATAATATGTGTAGAATATCGTTACGGTTTAATAAAATTGGCTGAGCTTTTTATTTAACGAACAGTAATACATTTTTGTTTATAATTTCACTTTAACAAATATTTTCACTCGACAAATTGTTGATGCTTTGACAACTTTTCATTGACTGAGTACAAAAATTGGTGGCCATTGTTAAAAAATAAAATTATAATTCAATATCGCCACCTGGGCAACGTAGTTACATACGTATGTAGTTACATAAATGATGAAAAAATTCTGCACCATCAATGGTGTTTTGAAATCAAATGGTCAGAATTTGAGTAATTCACCCACCATGAAATTATTTAAAATTTATGTATGCATTCAACTCTCACGAGCTTGTACTTCTTTCTCATATATCAACCACATACTTTTTTTTATAGGTTTAACATCAATCTAATGAAAGTTATATTCTAACATTCTCTTAATTAAGATTAATTTTTTTAGTTTTACATTTAAAATCATAAAAGCAACGATATAAACCTTCAATTCACTACAAATAATAATCTATTCTTGACCGTTGATCCTCCAGAAAACTAATAGGTCTCAATAAGTAAAGCTCCTCAGTTCTATCTAATACTGATATTCAATTCATATCCACTCAGAGCTTATACCCATTTTCTGTCTTCGAAGTTACCTAACCCAAGGTTTTTAAGTTTGTTTAACATTAAGTGCGTTTCTAACGTCTAAGTTATACATTAAATATAGCTGATTGTGTTCATTACGTAATAATAAAATAATTATGAATTCAATCCCAGCCAGCAATTTTATTAAAATTTATTTTTTAAAATTTATAATCTAATTGTAGTCTTTTTTGATTCTTCTGCGCGATTAAAAAGGTCGAATATGCGCTCATTTTCTGATCATAAAAGACTCTTTCGCCGGGAGAAAAAAGTAACTACGAGCGACTCTTCTTAAAAAGTCACTTATGAGTCATTTTCTATATTGTTTTAGAGTAATTTTTGACTCTTCTTCTAGTAGCTTTATAATCATTTTCGAATCACTTTCTGATCATTAATTAGTCTTATCTACCTTCGTTTATGATTCTTTTTCGAACCGTCTGTCAGTCACTTTCTGATCATTAATTAGTCTTATTTACCTTCGTTAATGATTCTTTTTCGAGTTGTCTTTCAGTCATCGTTTAATCGCATACGAGTCTTTTATGAGTTATTTATCAGTATGTTTAGGAGTCTTTTGATTGTCGTTTATAGGTCATGTTCGTTTTAATTTGGACACGTTTTTAGCTCATTTATGATTTAAAATTGAGTCATTTATTAGTCATGTTTATAATTGTATTTTACTCTCTTTAAGTGTTTATTAGGTTTTCTGAGTCCTACGTTCACATTGCCACGATTTCAAACATTAAGTTAACATGAACATCAACTAACGAATAAAGAATATATATTTATATTCATGATATATGTACATCAGACATCGAAGTTTATTTAAAGAAATATTTTTTTTCGTTAAAAAACAAAAAAAAATTTTTCTATTTAAAAAGAATTGTACTTTATTTCATAGCCATCTTTTACATAAATGAAAATTTATGCAGAGAAGCAGTTTTTAATCATCTATTTGCTCAAAATATGATCATAAAATACGTAATTACAATCACTTTTCAAACATCTGCATGATCTGTTTTTGATTAAGCGTTTTTCAATCTTCAGCATAAGTAGAATATAATAATAAATAACGGAAATAAGAGTCATATTTTAAACGTCTGCATGATTGCTATATAATTTGTTTTTGGTTTTTAAATCGAACTCATTTTACTTATTGGCGCCAATCATTTTTGAGTCCTTTTTTAATCGTGTAACTGACTAATAAGTTGTTGATCACTAAAAGTACTCTAAAAAGACTCAGAAGATTTTTATAAAACCAATCTTCCAAGTGCTTCCAATCTTCCACTGTAACTGTAGTTTGTTTTGGGTTAAGCAAGAAAAATTAAAATTTTTTAGTGGATTACCACAATGAGTTAGGGCCCTCTAACTCAAAACTATGTTAACACTACTTCGAGTATATAAAACGGAATTTATTTTATAGTTTACAAGCAGAATGTACCCGGCGTTGCGCGGGTTATTTTTTCGCCCCTTTCCCGTTTTTGGACCCATAAATCGTAAAAAATTACCTGTTATCACTTTTTCTCCCTTTGTCCCATTTTTTCTCTCCTTTTAGTCAAAATTTTAAAAAGATTTATAGCCTATAATCTGGACCGACAAAACTTCGTTCTATATCTAAAATTTCAAAAATTCGATTGAGGCGAGATTTACCCGTTTCTGGCCCCCTACCCCCTTTTTGGACCCCTTTTGGTTCAACTTTAGGAACGGAATACCTCCAATAGTTATGTATTTAGGAAAATTAACGAAGCTAAATCGTAAAAAATTACCTATTACCATTTTTTCTCCCCTTTTAGTCAAAATTTTGAAAAGATCTATTGCCTATAACCTGCACCGACAAAAGCTCGATCAATATCCCAAATTTCAAGAAAATTAGTCCAGGTGTGATTGGCTATGAACTCATTTTACCCATATTTGGCCCCTTCCCCCTTTTTGGACCCCTTTTGGTTCAACTTTAGAAACGAAATATCTCCAATAGCTATTTGGGAGATTTAACCAAGCTAAGTCGTAAAAAATTACCTATTACCATTTTTTCCCCATTTCTCCCATTTTTTCTCCCCTTTTGGTCAAAATTTTGAAAAGATCTATTGCCTATAACCTGCACCGACAGAAGCCCGATCAATATCCCAAATTTCAAGAAAATCGATCCAGGCGTTCAGGCGTGATAGGCTACTAAATAAACAAACAAAAAAAAACAGACTTACAGAAAGATTTATAATATATATTAGGATATCAGAAATTCATACTTTAGCGTGAAACCAGAAGCAATGAAAAGAAAAAATAAGCAGTTATGATAGATACTTTTCGGGATCCAAATGTTTCGATGGAGAACGGAATGGATAAAGAAAATAAATTTTAGAATTTCTCGTTTTTCTTAAACAAACTAAAATAATTAAAGAAAACTAATTTCTTACTACCATCTCTCCTGTTCGGCTTTAATTTTAGTTTTAATTTTGAAATTTTAATTTTCTTATTTTAATTCTTTAGAATTGGTTGTAAAAATAAATATTAAACGGCTTACTTTGAAAAAACTATATTTCGATAAAAAAAAATTGGGGTTTTCAATACATAAATGTATGCTACTCAAAGTCATAGGGGTACATAATAGATATCTAAATTTTAGTATATTATTTCAAATTGTTGTGACATAGACAAATAAAATAAAAAAAAAAAAAAAATAGCACAACAACAATAAATATATAAAACGTTGTTATACATATGTTTGTCGTAGCTAAAATTCTTTCATGCGTAATTCCTAATATGGGTTTTAATATATTTTTTTTTTGTAAATAATTATTATTATTAACCCTTTTACTGTTAAATTCATTTCAAAAGTCTTTTTCTGTGTGCTTAATTATGTTTCAATGAACACTAATGCACATGTGGGAAACAGAGTCAAATTTTTTTGCAATTATTACAAAAAATAAATAAATAATAAAATTAAAAATATGTACACCAAACTCTTTTTTTTCACAGTTTCTTTTTTCATGGGTATGAAAAAATTTTAAATTTAGTACAGGTTCATGTTGTACAGATTCATGTAGTAATTATGTTTGTTTTTACCACACTTTTCACCACACACACATTTTTAAAAAAATGATCCTAATATGGAACGTGCCCTGAAATTCGAACGAGATATTAATAATTGTATAGCTGGGTATAAAGAGTTGTATAAAGAACTTAAAAAACCAAAAGTTCAACTTTCTATAAAAGATTTTTTAATAAAAAGTCAACGGCACAAGACCTTTCCGAAAATAGTACGACAGTTCAAAACTCTATTACCAGACGAAAGTCACCATTGGATAATTTGATGGATATCTTCAGTGATGATATCGACTTTTGCCCAGTTTGTCGCAAACAATTGCGCTTCTTATCAAGTAGCGACGAATAATTATGTAGCTATGTAAATATTTTTTCTTTATTTCTATTCTAAATTTTCTATTCTTAATTCTGGATTAACAGATTTCTTTTGTTTTTTGCTTGATTTACCAATTTTTCATCTGTATGAAGTATATATTTTACGTTTTAATGCTCAATAAAATGTCATATGAACATACAATTTGTATGCATTTCTGAAATTTTATAGTTTTCAACATTTTTTACACGGTTTTACGAAGTAGACATAGTCCTTTATTTTATCTTACACGGTTTTCAGATGACATGGAACGTATCCCCCATTTTACTATAGGAAACGCCTTTTTTTACACGGTTTTTTAACACGAATTTCTGAGGGACGTATCTACAATATAAAAAAAGGGTTGGATGTAAAAGATTTTTTTAATGTCTGAAGATACTCGTACAAATATTTTTAACAAACAAAATATACTTCGTAGTTAAAAAAGAATATAACACGATGTGGCAATAAAAATACACCCGAGTAACTACATTATATGTAGTCTAAGTTATTTACTAGGTTGAATAGAATTCAAATATACTATTTTGATTTTTCTCGAAACGTCTAAACTTTGTTGTTTGACCAAAACGGGTTTCTTTGATCTCTTCACACAGAATTATTGATTACCCAAATATGTTTGAACCTATTTTAAAATACTAAAGTTTTTTAAAAAGGGGAGAGGTATCCATAAACATTTTGTTCAAACTTATATGCGCATCTAAAGAGTTGCCAAGCAAAGATAACTCACAGAACTGCTCGGAAGGAGAAACTTCTTGTAATTAGTCACTTCCTATCAGATACGGACTCGAGAATACTGGTACTGAGTTTGGGAAAGGCCCATCTAAGGATTATAATAAAATCGATTTAATAAAAGCAATTGAAATGGCAACTGTTTAGTGTCAATCACTTAGACCGCCGGTATTGGATCGACTATAAACAGCTTTATAATATTTGAGTCCACATCATAAATACTTTTTTACATGCAGTATTTGAATGTGGTATAGAAAATATGAAATGAAAGTTTCTTGTACATATAATATATATACGAGGTGTGATAAAAAAATAACCGTTATTTGATATTTTTTCAAAAAGCAATTATTTATATATTAATAACTATCTTGTCCCCTTCAAAGTAACCCCCTACAGATAATAATACATTTATGGCAGCGTTTTTTCCAAACCTCGAAACACTTCTGAAACGCAATTTTTGGTATCGCCAATAGCTCCTGTTTCGATTTTTCTAAAACCGAAATTCTCCTCCATCGTACTAAAACGCTTTCCTTTCATAGGTGTCGTCAGTTTTGGGAAGTGAAAAAAGTCAGAGAAAAATGTGAAATCTAACATACGTAACTTACGAAATTTAAAAATAACGGTTATTTTTTGATAACACGTCGTACATATTTAACAATAATATGCATATGTAATAATAACCCTGTAGGAAATGCCAATAGTGAAACTATACTGACTTACTATGGACACAGTCACCAGTACTAGTGACATTTTATATCCCAGCCAATGTTATTTACTATAGACATTTAACATGTGCGTGTCATTGAAAATCTACTACTGACGTTAGTTCTATTGACTATATAGTGAATATTTTCTCCTTTTGGGACCATATGTAGACACTGGAACCAGTGAATCAATAGTACAATTAGCATTTCTAGTCTACACTTTTGGTACTTTTCTGTAGAAAAAGACGACAATAAAATTTAAATTTTTGGAAATATTTTATATTTTATTAAAAAAAAGTACGATTGCATTGTTACAAGTTGTTAAAATATTACAAATATTTATGAGAATACAAAAAAGCATTTATTACCTATTAGGGCTTTAAAAACATTTAAGTATTCGCGAAACTTCTCTCTGAATTTTTACAAAATTTATGATAATATTTTGGTCAAATATTTCATGAAGGTTTCGTTGTGCATTACCCGCAAGGTGTGATTTCATTTGTCGAATCTATTGAATATAAACAAAAAATGCAATTTTAGTAGTAGAAGTTGTTCCACAATAAAAGTAAATACTTACGTTGGGTCTGAATTACTTTTCAAAATAGCATCAAATTCTCTCTGCTTTTCTTCAGAGTCAATAGGGAAAAATTCCATTTGACCATGATTTGAAACAATTTCATTTTGTTTAAAAATTGTGTCCAACATACCAATTTTTTATCTTCTCACGCAAACTATATTTTGGAAAATCAATATTAGACGACACAGAATATTCAGGGTCCATAAAAATTTCACAATTCACACTTAGTCCAAGTGTATAACTGCCTCATTTTCATTACTTTTATTTTTATATAACATTGATTGTTTTTTTTTATTAAGCGTTTATAATTTTTTGACAATTGACAATTTTTTTCTCATCAAAATAAAATAATTGTTGACGCTTCAATCAAAATGTCACCATAAACTCACAAAACTGGTGACTTGGAGACACTTGTCGACATGTTGCCTTCAGGGTAGTTACAAATAACATACACAAACCTCAATTTGAACATATACTATATGTACATACATACATACATATGGATATACTATTGTGTATAAATTTACTTCTGATATTTTTTACAGAATGTATTTTTTAAGGTATTGGACCTGTTAGATAAAAATGTTTCAATGCTTCAAAATTGTATTTTATGGTCAAAATTCTAAAGTCTTGTTCCATTTGGGATTTTTGGGAAGATCAAATATTGTTAGATATAGAAAAAACTCTTTCTGTTGGTGCGTTAAACGCAGGCAAAGCAAATGTGAAATTTACTAATTTCAGGACGTTTTTATAAAGAATATTTTTTGTTTCTAAAAATTTGAAAATTTCAATCCATTTTTTATCGGGATTTTATGGTGATTGTTTTCATATTTCTATTTCTATTCTTCAAAAATTTCGTTATTATTTATATTTAAATCATTTATGATTTCTGTTACCTTTATTAACGACTTATGAACTGAAGACTAAGATGGAATTGCAACTAACAATATTTAAGCAACTCCTTTACTTTCTTTAAAAGATTTACCCCATTGGTTCAGATAACTAAGATAGGTTTTGTAAAAGTTGTTAACTTTTTCCCTAAACAATTTTGCACGTTAAGTGGTAAAAATACTTCTTGTGACGTTCTTTAACTTTGATTTAAAGTCTTTTAATAAATTTAATTTTACTTTTAAATTTACTTCGGGAGTGACGAAGCTTTGGTTGATCCATAATTGTGCCAAACGTATAGAAACCCCTGCATAGAGCCCAGATCTCAACGTAATTGAACATATTTGGGAAGAATTAGCCAGAAGAGTATACTGACAACAATTTAAAGCTTTGAATAAGCTTAAGGCGGCTTTACTAAAACCATGGAGCTCCATAGAACCTGAAATATGCTACAATTTGGTAAAATCGATTCAAAAACGTTTACAGGTCATTCTTGAGAACAAAGGATATGCCACAAAGTATTAATTGTTCTCTTTCGTCAGTTTTAGCAATGGTGCCCTTGTTTGTCTGATTCTGCGTTGAGCACAAAAAATTGATTTAATTTCCTTTTTTTTTATAAAATTACCGTTATCATGATAAATGTTGTTATTTTTTTATTAATCTGAAAGTCTGGAATATAGAGTGTAAATAAAAGCAAAAAAAATATATATTTAATATATCCTTTTTAAGTTTTAAGCCCACACATATCAGACTAATGCTTGTCCGATTACACGAGGGAATCACTGTATATTTATGGAAGGCACTAGCTTGAGTGTGTATAAGTAATAGCCAAGACATAGCAAAAGGAGCCTTTAAAAGAATTAAACAATATTGTTGAACACTTTTCTTGTTTAAGATTGTACTCTATCGTTCTCTAAAATGGACAAAAACGGACATTTTAGAAAATAAATAGTTTTTAGAAGTTACGTGTGGTAAAATAGTGAACGCAATAACAAAATAGCGGACAGGAGATCAAAATAGCAGACTGTCCGCTGTAATAGTGGATGGATGATCATCGTAACTAAATATATAACCGAATTGTTAAGTTCCTTTATGCTGTTTGTATATAATAGTAAACCATTGGCGTAAATAAATAAATTAACGCCATGAGATAATTATATTGCCTGCTGTCACCGTTTTTGTAGAAAGACTGCTAAGGTACAGGTGTATTGAATCTGCTAAGGACGTCTCAAATTTTTCCATAGTACCGGAACAAGGTATCCAGTAGGGATGCCAAACGGGATTGATTTTTAAAAATCCCATGATTCGGGATTTTATGCATTAGTTGTAAAAAAATTATTTGGATGCCAATAAAAAGATTAAAGCATCTAATTTGTGATAAGCTTGAACGACTTTTGTTGTCAACATACGCTGCCGTTGAAAATCACTTCTCGCAATCAACATTTGTTGGTAAAATAGTTTCAAGATAGCTGTATGCTGCTTGTAAATATTCACTTCTACCACTTCCTGTCTAAATCAGTTACCCTATTAATTCGTTTTATAGGGCTTTTGGATTCTTCGATGGTATCAAATAACTTTTTAGCAAAGGAAGTAGGGATTTCCTTATCTGAGATGCTATTATCAAAGTCGATTGATATAGAATTTTTTTCAGGACCTTTGCAGAGCAAAATACATATGAATTCACAATGTCGAATATCACGAGACAATTTTTAAGAAAGTTTCCTGAATGGCATCCCTAGTATCCAGCAAGGCGATATACTCTCGCCTGTGCTATAGAACCTCAAAGGTTCTGACATTCTACTAAGGACCATGATAGAAAATGCTGCATAACTCTAGTAATTACTTTCGGAAATTCTGCAATCTGCGCTCAGATTACTATGAAATAGGTAAGAAGTTCCTAGCTACATTTTTAGCAGTAGCACCAAATATTTTGAGTTCATATTGGGCAGCAAACTTAACTGAAACTTGAGTACATAATCCTACGTTGGCACCACAGAAAATTCAATTCCTACATGAGATTGGCGCTCCTCTGCTGAGAAGGGAATTAATTGGTCTCACATTAAACGGATCTGACGATACATGTAGAACAGAATTTACATTAAATTTGGCCGCCAGTGTTCCTGAATGTTCACGCCAGGAGGCTGGGAATACCTCATATTGACTTCTGCATTGTCCGGCGTTTGAGGATTTTAGAGCAAGAATTCTTGGGCATCCAGAATTAGTGAATTAGCCGAAGGCGATTTGAGTAATATTCACACCTTTATAGGACTCTAGGGACGGTTGAGAGATGTCAACTAGGATTTATAATTACATAACTGAATAGGTAGTATTGTTGTTACAACGGAACATAATAGGACCCAAGTAAGCTGTGCCCGTTTAGGAGGCTGCCAGTTTAATCTAATTACCATAATGTTTGATCTTTGACTGATTTATATCGCGTGAACACTATCCGACTTTTACAGTTCTATTATAGTCAAAATAATGGCTATAAAGATTTTGTTGTTTATACTAGTACATAAGAGTAATTTTTTAATTTGTCTATATTACAATTAAATGAGAACAGCATTCGTTTTATAATAACACTTGTACAATTCAAAAGCCGTTTCACAATTATCAGCATATTTCAAGCTATTGCAGTTACTCATCGCAGTTTTGACTTTATCAATGCCAAAGATTCGCCCCAATTTTTCCAAAATTACTGCGTCTTGGGTCTGACCGTTCACAAATAGGCCAGTCTTCTCTAGAAAGCAGTTTGTGAAACACTTAGCATTCTGATTGGCATTATCAAATTGTCCGTTTTTCAGTGCTTGAATAGCTGCCTTATCTATTGAGTTTTGTGCTGCACAGACTGTAGCGTATTCCAAAATACGTTGCCTCTGTTCTTCAGGTATCTGTGTCGCCTAAATTGGAATTAAAATATTTACTACTGTAATACAACAACAATTAATTTATAATTTATTATCTGCAATAAACTTACGCCTTGAGAATTAACTGAGCCAGCAACAATTGATAAAATTGCAGTAACGACTAAAAGCTTCATTGTTGTTTCCATGCTTATGAGTTAATTATAACTGAAATACTGCTTATTTGGTGTTTTCAATTTTAGCTATTTATACTGAATTTGCTTTTAATGATGCATTTATAATTAAATTTGTGTCTTTATTATTGTTATATTAAATTACAAGGTTTTTATAAACAAGTTTTTGCGATGACTTGAAAAATATCTTGAACTTGAAATAGAAATTAAATTGCTTAAATTGTAGTTTCGAAGGTGGCTATTGTAAAGAAAAGACTTGAAAAAAAAGTATAAATTTAATCGATTTTATTTATTTATTACAATACAATTACAAATTATATTCTAATTACGTACGAGCTGAGTAACTTTGACCATATCGATCCCACGACCCACCCTCATGCTAATAATCTAGCACACTACCCACTAGACTACCAGGGCGCTCTCGATTTTATTAACCTATTTTATTTAAAATCACCCAAATAACCCACTAAATCAAATACGTTTAGCGACATAGAAGTTTTGATACAGAATTCCTGGAAGTTCACAGTTAACGGATTATTTTAATAATTAATTGGTCATTGCAACCATTTGGTCAGAATTATAACCAGACGTCGGCACAAAGAGAACATGATAAAAATGTGACTGTAGTCGTGAGAAGCGTGTGTATAACGCAAAGGAAAATTGTTAGTAATATTTTCAAGTGTAACCTAATTTAGGTCGCCATGGACTAGTAAGTAGTATGTTTTTTACAACTTCCTCTCAGCAGATTTTTGGCAAAAACTCTGAAAGTAAATAAAATTGCTATAAAATTTCTCAAAAATCTGTCTTCTGGAGTCGATTTTAAACAACATGAGTAGTGTTGAGAAGCTAAGACGTAATCCTCACTGAAGGGTTGTAATGGTCAATCATGTACGTTTGTAATTTAATAATAGTCACCGTAGTCTATAAGATAATGTGTTGGCTTTTTAGACGTAAAGCATAGGTTCGTATTCCAGGAGAGGCATCAAAACGAAATTTGAAATAAAAAAATATTTCTTCGGCGATTTCCTCTTAGCAGATTTCTGGCAAAAACTCTAGTGGTGTTTTCTTTTCTACCAGAAAATATGCATTTTATTAACACAAAATGCAATTTTGGGTTTGTTTCTTGAAAATATTTCGTTCTCTAAAAGGGTGATATGTTTTATTCTAAATAATTCGCATTGCCATGAACAGTTTCTCAAAAAAATTTGTCGTTGGGAGGCGACGTTAAACTGTAGACCCCATCACTCACTTATAAAATTAACGCACACAATATAAGTGGTGAGAGAAGCTAGGTCGTAATCCTGGCTGAAGGGTTGAAATGAAGTATGTGTAAATTGCATAATATAGTGTGCTAAACGTATTATATTTATACAAATAAGTATAGTATGCCTGAAATATCAGCTAAAATTTGTCGATCGGAGCTGACGTTATATTTTAGGTTGTACGTACAATATGGATGGTATGTGGAGCTAAGCTGCTATCCGAACAAATGTTCGTATTTATAGCCACCAGATTTGACGATTTTGTGCTCCAAAATTATAACATATTGACGATTTATTCCCTTATTTTGACAAGTTTTAGAAGTTATAGATGTTCGTCTTAAATCTGGATTGAGAAAATTAAAATTGTTGAACCTTGAAAAACGTCAGAAATGAAAATGCGCGATGCTGTTCATTATCAACATTATCGAAATTTATTCTAAAAATTTTAGTATTACCATATTTTGCAGGTAATGTAGAGAGAGAGAGGGTTGCTCAAAAAGTAATTCCGTTTTCTCCCAACAGAGGATTTAATTGTATTCTTGTACCCAACAACTTATCGAGATATCTTACTGTTTTATTACAGAAAAGGGTAAAAATGCTGTTCAAGCCAGATAGAAATTGGTCGATGTGGTATGGATAAGATGTGTTGACAGTACGCCAGTGGCAGAACTGGTTCGGTAAATTTAATGTCAAAAATGCACCACGTTCGGGAAGGCTGGTATGGGTTCCCCTTGTTCTCACAGAGAGAACTCTGTAACGCCGCATTGACGTCTGGGATTCGCTTCATAAACGAAAAATGGGTTGTATACAACAACGCCAAACGCAAGACGGCATGGACTAAAAAAGATGAACAGGCTCAAAACACTTCCAAAGACGATATACAGCCAAAAAAGGTGATGGTGCCTGTTTGTTGGGATAACACAACGATTAATTCGGAAGTCTACTGTCATCAGATGGACGAACTGAATGATGCACTTCAACAAAAAAGACAATCAAGTGGAAAGACAACGCAAGATCTCACAAAAGTTTGGTCGCTGGCCAAAAGCTTTTACAGCTTGAATGGGACACAATATTCTTCAGACCTAGCACCATCGGATTATTATTTGTTCCGGTCACTCCAAATTTTTTTAAACGGTAAAACCTTTACCTGAAATGTTTTCAGCCAGCAAAGACCAAAAATTTTTTGAGTGTGTAATTATGCTACTATGTGCTAGAAAGATGGCAAATGGTGTTGGACCCGAACGTCCAATATACAATTTAATAAAATATTTGTTTATTATACTAAAACTGTCTTTCATTTCGACAAAAAGAAAAACTAAATTACTTTCCAAACAACCCAATCGAACAAAACTTCGAAAATATAAAAATTATTGCCACTTTTCGTTGTCATTTTATAAGTCAAGAACGGGCTCACCTATCAAAGCCAAATGTTTAGGGTTTGTTCGGACTATTTAGTAGATTGTCTATGTGGAGTTTGACACTCCCAGTTTTACGCCCACATTTTCTATTTATCTAAAATCAGAAAACGGCTCCATCGATTTGACTAATTTTTCTTTCAAATGTTTGTATTTATTCATTTAAAGTTTTCATCAGGGAAAAATTTTGCTCCGCCCACTTTTTTTTTAAATTATTTAAAATGAATTAAATCTTAAACTGTGAATTTGATTATGTTATGATCTTTAGCAAAGTTGTTGCGCATGAGCCGATGAAGATTTCTAAGTTGCTGTGACCAATTTCCAATAGGTGGTGCCACTGAAAATTAATGAAATGTTAAACTGTGCATTTGATTATGTTATGATCTTTAGCAAAGTTGTAGTGCATGAGCCGGCGAAGATTTCTAAGTTGCTGTGACCAATTTCCAATAGGTGGTGCCACTGAAAATTACTCAAAATGAATTAAATCTTAAACTGTGCATTCTTTAACAAAGTTGTAACGTATAAGCCGACGGAGATTCGTGTGATTAATTTCCTATGGATGGCATCATGAAAATTATTCAAAATGAATGATAAGCAAATGGAGCCTCAGAATCAGACGAACACTGTGACTGGAAAATCTTCGAGCATATGCCGTTGAGACCCGTTCGCATGAACCACTTGAACAACGAGAAGTGAGATTAGAAACTGATCGAATGCTTACTACTCAGGCCCGTTCATCTGAATCATTAGGACAACGCAAAACAAAATCAATAAAATGATTCAAAATTAATTGGACATTTGTGTAATGCCTTTCCTTCAAATTTCTTTTAGTTGGGGGCGCAGCAACACGTGCAGGGTACAGCTAGTTTCTTATTATTTATTCAACCTTGAAAGTAATTTCTGTTCAATTTTTATTCTTAAATTAATTTATTTCCATCTTAGTTCAATTTATATAATTAAGCTGCTTTTAATATGCAAAACAAACATTTTATTCAATCGATTAATAAACATGTATACGAATAAAATTTACTATTTTTAATAACCGTACTAATCACTGATTAATATTTTGGTTTTGTTTCGAATTTTATGACAAATGACAAAAATCATAAATTAAAATCGTCTGCACGCTTGATAAAAATTAAATTTGCATTTTTTAAACGATTACTAATTGATTTAATATTTGAATTTAAAAATCGTTAATGAATTAAGATTATAATGCTTAATTATAATGAACTAAATATACCCTCTAGTCAATAAATTATAACAAAGACAAAACATATGAATCGCTGCATTTAAAATATAAATTTTTCTTTGCGTTCCAAATATAAATCTTTATTGTGTTTTGCACCATTTTCCATTCGAACAGTATAGACGACCCAGCACAGCCGCTGGATGTTAATACACTGCACAACATCCACGTCGTTAAGGAACTTATACAGCTCCTTGTTGAATCAAATATGGAAATCATCTCCAAATCGCACTGAACCGAAGTTCTTACGTAGGACTTTTTTCTCGAAGACTCTCACGGCCGTACTACTAATATCCATGACTCGGCAACATTAAAAAACATGGAGAGGCAGCTGCAGCGAAAAACACCAAATACAAAAAAACGTTACAGTTATTGATAACTATAAAGAGAAAAAGGGATGAGAGATGCCCTTTCGAACACAAGAAGAGGGACCAGGAGAGATGAGAGTGTGAGGAAGTTTAAGCGTCAAACCGAAGATTTTAAGCCCGGAGCGTCTTCCTGCGTAGATAAGTATGGAAACCTGGTAACATATTCGCAGTGGGTGTTGAGGTTATGGAGGAAACACTTCTCTACTCTCTTACGAGGCGAAGACGACATCAATGCCGCCTTTAGAGATGATGTACCAACCCCGACCGATGATGACGAGGTGTATTTTCCGACGCCTAACAATGAAGAAAACAAAATTATTATTATTATGCGTCTTAAGAACAATGAAGTGATAGCTCCAGATGGTCTGACCGCTTCTCTGAATCGTTATAGACCAGAGGTAATGAGCTGGCAGAGTGCTTGCACCCGGTGGCGTAGCTTTCTAGTTGCTAGACGGGGCAGTGCCCCGGGGCTCTCGTGCTCAGGTGGCCCCCGAATGCTTACCAGAAATCTCGATCAAACAGAACTTATGGAAAATTCTACCATTTTCAAAAAAATATGACAGGTTGCAACCCTACTTTAATCAGGGAGCTGAGAGAAATTCAAAAGCTATACCTAGGGATTCTTTCTGTAGGTTGGCAGTGCTGTCAATTTGATTGATAGCGATATGTGCGTTTTATTATTCATCGATGTGCATGTTATTGTAAATTCGAATTAAGATTTAAGATAGAAGGTAAATCAGCTAAGTATTATTACGAGGTATGTAGTAATAACAAGACCGGAAAATGGACAGCCAATTGATATAGAAGTAAAACAAGTGTTTCTAGGCTTTTATGCAGCCAACCAAGTGTGAACATTATTTATTGACAGAAATATTGATTTAAGAAATGTGTAGGGCAAGGCTATGATGGCGCCAATTTGATGTATGAACGATATCCAGCCTAACACAGATTACGTACATTGTGCTGCTCATAATTTAAATTTGGTGATAAATGATGCTGTTACCAGTTGTGTGGAAATACAGATTTATTTTCGCAACGTTGCAAGACTTGTATAAGTTTTGGGTTCTACTGTGTAAATTCACTGGCGAATCGAACACCACTCTAAAAAAAACTAAATCTGATTAGATGGTCCAGTAGGGTAAATACGATATCTGCAATAACACTTCGTTATTATTGATGTTATGAAAGCATTATCAGAAATAGTTCAAAGAGTCACAATAAAGATTAGCGTAGTGAAGCAGAGAGTATTAAAACAAAAATGCTAAATTTCGAATTCGTCTTCATAGCGAATTCATGCACAGTGTATTGAACGACAACAATTATGTATCGAAAAATTTACAACAACGCGACATTAATCTGGGTGAGGCGAGTAAAGTAAAAAATATTTTTATTATTTATTAAAAATTATTTTTATTTCCAAACCGAGAAAAAATATTTAAAATTCAGATTTTCAATAATGTACTAGATGCAGTAATATTATCAATTAGATACACGTTTTATTGGTATGAATGCAGTCTGTCATATATTTTCTAACACCAACATTTTTATTACATGATGATGACGCTGCTTTATTACAAAAGTGTGACGAATTCCAAAGAAAATATTCAGATGCAATAGGCCCTAGTTTTTTACTTCAATTGATAAATATTTACCAACTAGTTTTACCTCAACTAACTCAACTAATGGACTGTTCACCAATTACGTAAGGAAATAATGAGCAAATATGGAGTGAAGTGCTTACAATACCAACTGAAGTATTTACAATTTAGTACGTAGTACTAAATCAGCGTTAAGCGAGGTCTTACTGTATTGTATGTTTGGAAATTTAACAATATTTTACCCTTAATGAGAATTCTATTAATTAGAAAATGAAAAAGTGAATATTGTTAAAAAAACAAATACATGAATTAATCACTCATCCGTTAAATTCTTCGCATTTATTCTGAGTGTTCATTTCTTGTTACCAAATCTGAGTAAACAAACAAATCTTTTTTTGAATTATCTCGACAAAAGTTAGTTTTACCCATCCTCTTAAGTAAAAAAGACAAGTTTTTATGGTATGTTTTAAATTTTATTTTATACAAATCATTGATTCTATGTATAATTAATTATTATACAATAATTTACATTTTATAACATATACATACAAATAAATTTATTTGGATTTCATATTATTGATACAGTATTTAACAATGTTTTTAAGCTAACAGCTCTATACAATTCTTTTTACTTTTTTGATCGACTGCAATTAATGATATACTTACGTATGTAAATTTGATTTTATTACATATTCGTTAATAACCAATTTAAAAATCGGCTAAAAGCACTTATAAATATACTAAGTTTATAGAAAACAACAATTTATACCGTTTACCTGTACCTCTTCTATTCATATATATACTATATTGTATTTTACAAGTCAAAATTTACGAAAGTGCACATTTTTCTTGGTACAATCGACTAAAATTATGATATATTGATTATAATCGGAGCAGACTTTAATTTACTTTTCTCTTACATTTATTATTTGCAAAAAGTATTAAAAAATATACGTAATTGTACATATGTATGCATGTATACTCAGTCAATATACAGTGGCGAGTAGAAGTGAGTGCATGTTCACAATACTGAGTTTCATCATCCACAAAAACAAAACCATACAAGCAAATAAAAAAAAAAAATTCATTTTAATTTTTTATTTTATTCTTAACAAATAGTAGTAAAGAAACAGAAATTAATGAAATGAATTCAATGAGTATGAATGAAAAAACGAAAATAACCCACATAAACTCAATTTTGCACGTTTCAAGAAAATTCAAGAAACTAACCCAATTTCAATATTTGGTCCATAGACCCTTATTAGAAATAGCTTGATTTACGCGGTTCGACATGCTTACTACCAAATTATCTATAACATCTTTCAGAATTCGAATCCATTTCGCATTTATACGATCCCAATGTTTATCCATGTTTGTTGGGGCTGTTTCGTACTGCCCGAGCCGTATTTTCACGAATAGCCAAAGAATTCATTTCATTAATTATTGTTTTTTACTGCTATTTGTTAAGAATAAAATAAAAAATTAAAATTAATTTTTTTTTGCATTTGCTTGTATGCTTTTGTTTTTGCGGATGACGAAACTCAGTCTTGTGAACATGCACTCACTTCTGCTCGCCACTGTACACGTGAATAGATGTAGTTATAAAACTGAAGAGCACAATGTAAGTCGACATTTGGAAAATTATTTTCTCAAACATCACCATTATTGAGCTTTCGAAGTTTGCCAAAAATAAATAAAAGCCGATTAAGAATGCGAATAAAAAAAATTGGAAGGATTCCAATGTTTAAAACGCAATTTTATTTAATTTTAAACGAGACATAAAAAAATGTGTGATTTACAGTATTCCATCATTTTACGTCGTCTCGATTTACGTTGTTTCGATTAAAGTTTGTTCCCTTCAACTTCGATTTACGTTGCCTCTGTTGTATATGAACAAAATCAGGGGACTTCCCTCTTTAAAAGAAATTCAATACATAGAATAAAAATGTAATTTTTGTTTTTTTTTTTTGTAAAATGTACATAAACAAATGCTTCTGATAGTATGAGTTATTTGAAATTCGATTTACGTCGCCTTTTTTTGGACCATTCTACGACGTAAATCGAGGGAATACTGTTTGTGAAGAAAAACACGTGGCCAATTCTATTTTATACAGTAGTTTTTGCTTATAGTCCACAGCCATAGTTGCAAAACATTTGTGGACACTAAGCCAAATTCGACATATAAACAAATTTGTGTATATGCCACTTTATGGCAATTATTCAATTCAATTATTTTCAGTAATATGATTATAAATTGAGAAAAAAAAAACAAAAAATATAAATAAAGAACGATTAAATAAGAGTATTTGCTTTAATTATAGACTTGAACAGGTCTTATGATTTATTGACTATGTAAAGATATAAAATTAAGTTCATTTTAACATTATAAATATAACTACTTAAAAAAGTAATTTTTAAAGAAAACTATTCAAAATATGGTCTCAATTTTGTCATTGACAAAATTGCTCCCAATTTCATTCTCAGAGCAGTATTTCCTTCAAATATCAATATGGTCTAAAACTTCTTTTTTGGAAATGTTCTTTGAATAAGAATCGATCAAATGACGAACTCAAAAACTGAAACCCACGGTTACATACGGTGGGTGGTGCGTAATGATTTGGGGATCATTTTCTGCATTTGGGCCTGGTGTATTGTCTTGGGTCAAGATAACGACCCTAAGCATAAATCTTACAATGTGTAGTCATAGTTACTTTATAAAAATATAATACTCCTGCCAAGAGTCCATACATGAACCAATCGAAAATCTGTGTAGTTATCTCACACACTAAGTTTCAAAGATGTCTTGAAAAGAGCTCTTCAGGACGAATGTGGCAAAATTGATCAAGTATTCACGAAAAATTTGTGAGCTGTATGCCAAATAGATTGAAGATGGTGATAAAGAATAAAGGCATGTATACCAAATATTAATATTCAAAAATTACAAAGTTATCTCTGATTCAAGTGTGGTAGAAATTAATATTATTTTTTTTTTTTTTAATAAAACATATTTTTTTTAATACTAACTTGAAGTTTTTATGTTTCGTTAAATTATTACTTATACAAATTATTAATTACAACGAAATAATAAAATATGAACACTTTTATTTTTTAAGATATCCTTATTTGATGTTATAAGATAGATTAAAACTTAATCTAAGGCGCACGAATTTCGCTTGGAGTTACTGTATATTATAAATAATACGGGGATTTCCGTTTTAAACACTAACACTGCCAATTACATTTACGCCAGCAAATGTAAAGCTGTTATCATACGGCATGTATTTTACATATGTACTGTCAAATTTTCCATATGCAAAAGTTGTACACATCGTCTGATACGTATGAAACATTGCATATGCAAAATTTATATGGAAATACATACAGTTAGGGAAAAAACTCTACATACAGCCCAATATTTTTTAGTTTTCAAGAATTAATTGTGATATTAGAAAATATTTGTATACTAGTTATTAGGGTATAGACTGATAATATAAATCGATGAAAAAGAGAAATGAAAATATTTATTTTATAAAAATTATTAACGGTTATCATATTAAGCCGCTCGAAAAAAGTCTACATACAGTATGGCAACCTCTAAAATTAAACAAAAAGTTAAGGGCAAAAAAAGGAAAAGATCCGTTATTTTCCACATTTACTTTTTTTATAAGCAATACTATCAATTAAGTGCAAGAAGTGATTGTTTACAGCAAATATTTTATTAAAAATGGAGAAAAGGAAAGAAATACATCCTTCAGTTCGAAATATGGTGGTCAATCTTCGAAAGGAAAGTAAGTCCTATGGAGAAATTACCAAAACACATAAATTATGGCGTTCTACGGTACAAACAATAATAAAGAACTACGAAAACACAAAAAGTACCGAAAATAAACCACGATCTGGAAGACCAAGGAAACTTTCAAGGCGGGACGTACGCAGTATTTTGAAAGAAGTGAAGCAGAATCCCAGAATATGTGCTCCAAAATTGGCGGAACACCTTGAAAAATTTTCCCGTGTTTCAGTTACACCGAGAACAATAAGAAATGTTTTACGTGAAAACAGTTTCAGAAGTAGAACAGCACGAAAAGAACCATTAATTTTGGCAAAGAATCGTCAACTTCGTCTCGAATTTGCTAAAGCTCATCTGGAAAAAGATACTGATTTCTGGAAAACTGTAACATTTACTGATGAGAGTAAATACAATATTTTCGGAAACGATGGAAGACCAAAGGTTTGGAGAAAACCAAACACTGCTCTCGATCCGAAGAATCTTATACCTACTGTGAATGGCGTCATCTGGGGTCGGACGTTTGGTTTTTGTCGAGGGTAATATGGACCGACATCAATATAAAAATATATTGGAACAAAACCTGAAGCCGTCAGTTAAAAGCTTGGGTCTGGGAAATCGGTGGATTTTCGAACAAGACAACGACCCTAAGCACACGGCACACATTGTACGGGACTGGCTCCTTTATCATGCTCCAAGACAACTAAATACACCACCCCAGTCACCAGACCTTAATCCAATCGAGCACGTTCGGGATGTTTTGGAGAGATTAGTACGAAAGTACGACATCAGCAGTCGAGAAACTCTTAAAACCGCGCTGATTCGAGCTTGAACTGATATTACACCTGATATTACTGAAAATTTGGTAATGTCAATGCCTCGGCGTCTTCAGGCTGTAATTGATGCTCAAGGTGGACCGACTAAGTACTAAACAACATTTTCTTTTCACTTTAAGTACAAAAATTTTAATTCATATTTTAATTTTTGTAAATGTATGTAGACTTTTTTCTTATGAATTTGTTGTTTTTTTATTTTTTTAAAACTTGGATTTTTTCTTTTTTGAAATAAACTTTTTTGTTAACACTTAATTAATTTTTAATATATTTAAATAATTTCTTAAAAGATGAAAATTAACCCTTTAATTAACCCTTTTATGTAGAGTTTTTTCCTTAACTGTATGTAATTTTTTCAATTAGAGCTTGCTCTATTTTTCTGTGACAAACATAAACAAAACAGGTGTTTGTTTATTAGAAAATTTTTTCGAAAAAAAAAAAAAATAATTGTGAAAAATTTAAAGAAAATGAATAAAGAACATGAAAAAGTAAGTATTGTTCCATATTTTAATGAATTAAATAATGTTTATTACGTTTACTGTAGTTAGATTGGCTCAAAGAAGCAATTCTAGAAATGATTGGAATGTGGCGGACTTATGAGTGTCTCTACAACCCCAAAGATAAATTTTACCACAACAAACATTCTTGGTATGCTGCATTCAATGGAGACACTTTTCCCAACAACTCGGAGAAGGTTTTGTAGGACATCCTTGCAAAATTTTTAAACGATTTTGGGTCCTCCAAACGCAGTTCGTCCATAGCCATTGATGTGAAACCTAGTCCAGAATCTCTTCGAAGCAGCCACTTATGACTCCATAAAGACCGATTCTTTTTTAATTTATTTTTTCTTTCCTATTTTTAATTTTCATTGCTGATATTACTGCAATAATGCTGGACACTACAAATGTTTTATCAGCGGTTTTTACATCCATTTCACTTTTTTAATTATTTTTAACAATTTATACACAATAAAAAGTCAGTTTGATGTTTACATTTTTAGGTTATGTCATACGGAAAACATACACTGGTGTGACAGCAAAAATTATAAAATGACAACTTTGAGATACATACGGAATTACATATGGATAAAGAAAGTGACAGTACATGCGTAAAATACATATCGTGTGATAACAGCTTAACCAATATTTGTTTTCCATAAAATTTTGCGTTTATTACGTTCTATTTTATTTAATGTTTTTTATGACTTTTCCATTTAATTTTACAGTGTGGACTATATTAGGAATACTTTATATACATTGATATTTATTTATGTGTCAAAAAAATGGAATATATACCAAATTCGTCTATATTAGAAATGGACGAACTAAAAGTATGAAATTCATTTTATGACGAAACTGGACTATACCTGAAATTCTCTTATATGAGCGATGGAAATGCAGCTTGGATATTAAAATTTTAGTTTCAATTCAAAGTATTGATGAATTTCTATTTTATTGTTGGTTTTGGCCGATTCTTAATCAAATAATTGTTTATGATAAGTATATCATAAATTAACACATTCTTAAATAATGCATCACATTCAAATTTATTAAGTCGCCGTAGTCTAGTAGATAGTGTGTTGGCTTATTAGACTGAATTTCCGAGTTCAAACCCCAGATCAGACTACAAAAAGAAAATATTAAATTATTTTTCGGCAACTTCTGTCCTTCGAAGTTGACTTTAAACTGTAGGTGACGCCACTTTTGATTAAAATTAACATGCGTATCTCTGATCATTACATCTTTGTGGCACTGAGTTGATTAAATTGCGACACTGTTCAGGACTAATGTTTTTCCATTCTGCCTGGATAAGCTGCCAAAGTGCTTTTATGCTGATAGGTTTTTAGCTGGAACTGCTCGTTTTACAAACAAAATCAACGCAAAATAAACGTTGCTGAAGATCGAATCATAGCCAGGATGAGTAGAGCAGACCCATTCCTTACTCCTTTGAGTTAGTACTACTTGCTGCCCAAACGGTACTATTCCGAATAAAGACTTCAATTGTACTATATATGGAGTCTACAGGCATCATGGTGTGTACAAGCAATAAGTACGTAATTTGTATATAAGTTACAAGAAGATATGGTAATGTAGCAGCATTGACTCGTTTTTGTTCTGTTCTGCACAGCTATTACAATAAAGATGGACTATTGTATGAGTTTGTCTTTGATCGACTAGTTCAAGGTATTGGGAAACGGTAGTGCAAATTTCATTATACCCTCATCTATCTTCTTTTTCCCCCCACAAAAAACAAAAGCCATCTCTCGTATAATAATTGTTTTTTTTTTGTTTACAGTTTCACTTTGTTTCGTTTATTTTAAAAAAGACTTTTAAAGTAATCCACACACGCGGTTACACAATATCCGGTTACGTTATAAATGTTTTTGTTATGAAATCATAACTGTTAAATCTACAGTCATGAAACTTTTACAGATGATACAAATTATCGGTAACTATCGATTTCGATAAAATAAACGAAAATCAATTATGTTGACGGTTACATCAATTTGGCGAATATGGCTCAATATATATTACATCAAAGTTTCGCATAATTAATGTAATAAATATACATATTGGCAGACATCTAAATATTTTCTAATAATACTGTCATATAAAATATCAGGAAACAATAAACACTATTAGTTTCGCAGCTCGTCTAATATTTACTCATGCGAAGAAGAATCCCTTCATAATATTGAACGAAATACGGGTGACAACATATTAATTTTAATAAAAATTATCTCTTGCAGACTAAAGTCAATCAATTTAATTAGGTACGTAGCACAACACAAATCTATGGTATTGTTACGAAAATGGAACTGGTGTTATTAAAACAAAAGCTCCAAAAATAAAACAATGGACTTCTAAACAGGCAACAACAACTCTGCAAAGACAAACGTAAACAAAACATACAAATAACAATAACAACTTGTATACATTTATAGATATTTCGCGAAGGTAAAAACATTCTCCTCATAGTGCATTCATCAGACTGCTGACCCTGCGGGTATAAAAGGCAAGACAGAGCAGGCAATGACGATTCAGTAAGAATTCAGTTAGTCTTGTGGGAAGACACGTTGCGTGTGAACAGAATAAATGTTGTTTGAAGAACTCTGTTATAAAGATCTATTAAACAATTGTTATTGTGGACACGGAACTGTGCAAAGGATAATAAGAATTAAAGCAAATTGTTTTTATTTTATTCTCAATCTACGAACTCATTGTTTTAACGTTTTTAAAAGGGTAAAATTGTAAGAGTAGCAATAAATATAAATAAGCGAACACAATTCAAAAAAACTTTTATAGGAGTGGTGAAACTAAATTCATTCGATTTGACCCTAATTAAATAAATAAAGCAGAGCTTCCACGGAGGCAAAATTTAAATCCGAGCTATAAACATAGAGAAGTTGAATAATGGAAGGGCGTATTGATCATTAAAAATTATTCCTTAATGAATAGATCTTTAAGTTTACATTTTATAATGGCCAGCATAAAGCTTTAATTCCAATCCATGTCATCGAACGGTCATTGGACACAAGTTAAACAAAAAACTAAAAAAGTTTCAAGTGCTTTAAAAAGTGGTTCGAACAGCATGGAATGACATACAACATGCCAGATGTCTGAGATATCTTGAAAGTCTTCCTGGAAGTTTATAATTGGGTATTACAGAGAAGGGGGTGGGTCCACAAAATATTAAGAATGTTTAGACGCAAATGTTGATTTTGTCAACCTTTAAGCGGGATATCCTTTTATGTTTTAAAGCGTCATTTAATGTTAAATTCTCTTATTGAAATTCCCTTTGCTATATATGGCGTTTAAGAATATTCTATAAAATATTTTACTGAACGTAAATAAATTTTGAAAAAATATTTCGACTTTGTTTACTACTGTCATATACATAGATGGGTGTGGTAATTATAAATTAAAAAATATATAATTTTAGAATGCCCTGGTAGTCTAGTCTAGTGGGTAGTGTGCTAGACTGAGGGTCTGTTGACACTTCACCTAGCATATGGTCTAAGTTACTCAGCGCGTATATAATTGGAATATACAGTTCCTATAACGCGGTGAGTGCGTACCGCGTACTTGCGTATCACGCTACAAGAAATGCGGGATTCAGGTACAAACCAGACTAATTCGTAGCGCGTTCTATGGAAACCTTCTACCGCGTTGTATGGAAACCGCGCTATAAGAAACACAGAATTAGTACAAATCACATCATTAGTACCCCGTTATATGGAGACCAAGAAATACGAAAGGCAAGATATATTATAAATTATTTTTATTGAATTCAAGAGTTCATATAAGGATTGATAAAAAAATTAAATAAAAACTAAACTAAAAGACTTGTTTCCAACAAAATTAAGAAAGACTTGTAAAATAATGTAATTTTTTTTAATATTTATCCTCACTTCGTTCATTTTCATTCATTGCTTTTTTAAATTGAAAATCCAACTGCTATTGTTTTGCACGGTACTGTCTCTCGGTTCAGCTTTTGAGTCGAAAATAGAATTTATATTAAACCCTCTTACAATATCTAGTTACTATTCATTCATAAACTGTGCGTAAGGAACTTATGGGATGAAGTTGAACGCAAACTGCGATATAAGAGTACCACGTTATAGGAGGGCTGTCGCAATTTCAACTCCGCGTTATATGGAAACCGCGTTCTGAGAGTACCGGGTTATAGGAGGGTTGACTGTAATTGTATTATAATAAATAAATAAACAAATAATAAATATAAAATTTAATTCTCAGAAAAGGAAATTAACAATTTTTCAGGCAAACAATATTAAAAACTGTTTACTAATGTTAATAAAACAAGTGAGGAAGGCATTTCCTATGACATAACTATATACTTAATTGGTTACTTGGACAGACAAAACTCTGACTCACTGCTAAAACATTCAGAATTAAAATGACACTTGTTCGTCTGTATGTATTACTCAAGACAAATTGCCATCACCCATCCTATAATGCGGTGACTGCATCCAGCCTTAAATGGAAACCGTACCGTACCGCAATAAGAAACTCGAATTTATAACTGTATAAACCAGGCTAATTCATAGCGCGTTCTATAGAAACCGTACTATAAGAAACTCGGAAATAGTACAAATCACATCATTCGTACCGCGTTATATCGAGACCAAGGCAAGATGAATTATGAATTATCTTTATTGAATTAAAGAGTTATATAAAGATTGATAAAAAATTAAACAAAAACTAAATTAGAAGACTGTTTGCCAACCAAAATAAGAAATGCTTTTGTAAAATAATGTAATTTTTCAATATTCATCCTCACTGTCCGATATGAGTTTCAGAATTATTTTTAGAAAGACTTGGTCACCAACAAAACGTATGTACTGTGAAAAAGCTATGAAATAACTGAAAGTGATGTCGTAGATAGCTATGAGATAGTCTAACATTTTTATATAAACTTGTTGTGCCTCCTCTTACAATATCTAGTTACTAGAGACATTTATCGGCTGTGCGGAAGGAATTTGTGGGATGTTGTTGAACGGAAACCGCGCCATAAGGGTACCACAATATATGAGGATTGTTGGAATTTCAGCTCCGCGTTATGTGGAAACCGCGTTATAGGAGGCTGTCGCAATTTCAGCTCCGCGTTATATGGAAACCTCGTTCTGAGGGTACCGCGTTATAGGTAGGTTGACTGTACTCATATTGCTTTCTTAATTATCGGGAATTTATATTAAGTGCAAAAATTAATTTGCTGTTACCTATAAATTGTCACACTGAAGGACATTTACAACATTTGGGAGCAGTGAAATACGACTACAGTTTCGTATGAGGGGATGTGGATAAAGATGAGAATGTGGGATATATCCAATATCTCTTTATCGTCTTCGGCCTTTTAGAACACACATTTTGATTACACGCAGACGCTTTTAAATTGGAGCCTCTTCGTATTAGATTTGATCTTAGGGACTAAATTCGACTCCTATCTATTTTCACCAAATTAATATTGGATAGTGACACAATCCAATCCATCGCTTGCTCAATTATTATTAGCTGAATTCTCTTTGGGAAAGTGTATAGTTCAATGGAACAAATTAAAACTGATTGATGGACGTCTATGACATAATTGGAAAGCACATACGATAAAATATCAACCAAACTAATAGTAGAACTATTCTCCAAAATGAAAAGAGTTTTTAACAAGTTTCATATTTGCCCTAGAGAAAGCCAACTTGGAGTAACTAATATGATTTGATTCCAACAAGCTGTAGCCAATTGGAAAGCGACTGGCAATGGAGGGTTCGATGCGTCTTAATAGGCCAAGGGAATTGTCAGTCAATGATGAGACGTCATCTGCGATAACGCTCCAATAACGTTCTATAATCCAGCGACTGGACAGGCAACTTTAATGATTTGACAGTGGAACCATTGATTCACACATATTTTATACTACTACCTGAAATATTTATTTTTAATATTTTGGAATTTTGTTCATTGCTTTCCATACCTCTTGCACACCGCAAACATAAGAGGTTTGGTAGTCAAAAAAAAAAATTTATTTATTTTTTGTAAGTAAAAAAGCTTTGCTACATTATACCAAGAAAAATAGTAAAGTAACCACAATTCGTTTAAGCAGTGAATAAGATGTTATAGAAAAGGACACTTACAGTGCTGAAAGCACGTTGACCTCTTCTTAGAATATCATCACGAAAGCTTTCGTATATAAAAAAATTTAAAGAAAATAATATAAATTTATTTTTATACAATAATGATGAATAAATACGAAAAATACACCTCCAAGGCAAAAGGATTTATTTTCTGACACTGAAATTTTGTTTCCCAAGTACCACTGAAATGTGTTCTGATACTTCGCTTTCCATTCGTACTTTACAGAACTGTTATTGAGTTTGTACTAAAAGTTTTTAAAAAATTAGAAAGCTGGAAGATGACTTTTTAAGCAGTGAACGCCGAGACATAAAACTTATAATAGATTTCATTAAAATTTAAAAAAGTTTTCAAAACTATCTTCAGTCTATCTGAATCAGTTAATTTTATATGTGGAGACATAGGCTGATTTTAGAGATTTTACATATGATAATCCCAATCTGACTGATAAATAATAATAGTGTTTTGAGTATTGCTTGTAAACTAATAATACTGGTCAGATAAATATACTATATAATTGGTAATTTTTGTTTAAGACTTCAGCACTAAGCGTTAATAATTATGTAAATAAAAAGGGAGAAATGCGCTGACCAGAAGCTCCAATGAATATTGTTAAAATAATAAATACAGTGGCAAGCACTTCCAGCAGAATTGCTATCGAAGACCAGGGGAATGTATTCAAAGATACCATGAGAAGCAAACTGTTAAACATGGTGGCGAAAATTTAATGGTTTGGGGATGCTTAATATGGTGGCATGTTGGCCCTCTATATTTAGTAGTTGGTGTCACGCGAAGAAAGACTATCTACGGGTTCTACAAACCCACCTTCCGAATTTTATGGACAAACGTGCTTATCCCGAATAAGAAATTGTTTTCCATCAGCATGGGGATCCGAAGCAAACATCAAAAACTGTAAACATATGGAGTGGGGAACAAAATTTTCAACTGATGGAATGGCCAGCACAAAGTCCCGACCTCAATCCGATTGAAAATCTTTGGTCGATCCTGAAAAGCCGGCTCGGGCAGTACGAAACAGCCCCAAGAAACATGGATAAATTTTGGGATCGTATAAAAGCGAAATGGAATCGAATTCCGAAAGATGTTATTGATAATTTGGTAGTAAGCATGTCAAACCGTGTAAATCAAGCTGTTTCCAATAAGGGTCTATGTACCAAATATTGAAATTGGGTTAGTTTTTTGAATTTTCTTGAAACGGGAAAAATTGAGTTCATGTGGGTTATTTTCGTTTTTTCATTCAAACTCATTGAATTCATTTCATTAAATTCTGTTTCTTTACTACTATTTGTTAAGAATAAAATAAAAAATTAAAATTTATTTTTGTATTTATTTTGTATGATTTTGTTTTTGTGGATGACGAAACTCAATATTGTGAATATGTACTCACTTCTGCTTGTCACTGTATGTACTTTGAACAGCATACATAATTCTAATCTACGCTAATTTGTTTGCATAAATTACTCCAATTGAGTATTTGGGGACATTTGAAAGAACCTTTGCGTAATCTCAAATAAAAGTCAACTGAAATATTTGCTTATGATTGAATGGCGACAGTAAATATTAACAGAAAAAACAAAACAAAAACTGGTATATTTATGCCAAATAGATTATGGTGAGGATTACATCAATTTGACGAATATGGCTCTACGTAGCACTTAACTTTAGAATGTACCAATAGTCGGCAGTTTTATTTTTTTCTCTTTTTCAAACTGGTCTGATTAAAAGTGGGAAAGTAGTGTTGAGATAATGTTTAGTTATTACAATTCTGTGCTAAGTTTAGTTTTAGATCTGTTTACCAACTTGGAACATTAAAATAGCGAATTATAAGTAATTGAAATATTTCATCGATTTTTCCAGTTCTCGGCACATGTGTTCCTAAGTTCGGCAAAAAATTATCCTATAGTCGGCATTAAAATTTTTGTTAAAGAAAAGAAATTGTGCACACGAAATTAATACAGAAATAAAGGCAGCTGAATTCGACACAGCTATAGATATTATTAACAAAATAGCTTCAAAACTTCTTTTCTTCCGACAAACTATTTATTACATCTTTAGGTGGCCGCACATATGGAAAGACAACCATTGGGGCTACTATCTGAGCATTTGTTGAAAGAACCAGCAGCATTGTTATTGTTTTCTTTTGGTTTTGAGCATAAACTAAAGCTAGGTTCATCTCTATTAAATATTCGCGATGGTTCATTCAAAAAGTCAAAAGCGTTTTGCTCTGTCAGAAAAGGGAAACAGTATAGGTCTTTGATCATCTACTATTATCACTTGAAATGCAGTTATCAAGTCTTCAGCTTTTAATGGGAATCCACAATTTACTAGGCCTTTCCATCTTTTCTCAAGACATTCGTCTTATGATTCAGTCAAGACTATTTGTGGACCCATTTCTCTGGCGTCAACCGATGGAGCGCATATTCGAGCTTTTTAATCTCGCAGAAGAATAAAAAAGACTCGAATTTGATTAAAAATGTTCAAAAATGTTGGCTGGGAGGCTTTTGAATTTTTAGGGGTCTACCTACAACAGGAAAAAATCCTTACATAAAGAATGCAAAATAATCGTACAGATTTTTAGTTTAAAGAATATCGAAAGCCATAGTTCTCATTTGAAGAAGTACACATACCTGTACATATTTACATCTACAAATTAAGTAATAATTAAATTTTAAAATTATTTCTTTTATGGATAGATTGATCGATATGTGATTATACTACACATACAATATGTATTAAAGATAAAGTTCAATATGTATTCATGTGTGGGAGTGAGTGTTGATTGCTTTTTTATATTTATGCGTTTATTTTGTTGAATTTATTTAGGAAATATGCTTTAAAAGCATTAGATGGCAACACATAATTACTACTACATAATCATTTCTGTACATTTAAAACACTATTAAATAATAAAAAAATAAAACAAAAATATGTAAACTTAATATACATATTAAAATTAAAATAAAATTCCATAAAATAAATGAATACATACAAATATATAAAAAAGTTTTCTTTTCTTTTTTTTATCTCAATAATAGCACATTGTATAAATTCTTACGTAATAATTTGGTATCAAATAATATTTTACATTCAATTTCATATACTTTTAAGTAAATATTTACAATAAAATTTAACAAGTAGTATTATTTGTTAAAACATACAAAAATCATAAAGACACGCGTATATGTATGCAAATATATATTTTCGCAAATAACAGTTGATTTTTAGCTACATACTTTGTTTTTCACTGTGATAGATGTATTTCAGTATTACCAATAAAGTTCAGTAAGTTAAGTAAGTACGTTTGGTAAGCGCAAAAATTCCAAACATGAAAAAACAAGAAAAAAAATTTAGAAAAATACAAATATCTGTCAATTATAACACTCATTTAGATCAGATTTAATCTTTATACTTGTATGTATTAATTATTGCTTAAATCAGTAATTGAAGAAAGTCAATTTGATTGAGAAAAATTATATAATAATACAACATTTGAAAGAGAAAGAAGTCATAACCGCTAAAATATCTCCATCGACATATTTTTCATATATCGTTTTATGTAATAAATAAATTCATTGGCATCATTTGCATCATCTATAAAACTTTCAGGATCAAACTCTTTACCGTTTATAACAAAAAAATTAACTTTTTAACTTAATTCAAACAAGAAATAATAATAAAAACCCTTTCCTGAAAAATTTTGTTTTTGTCACTTGAGATATTTTTGCGGTTATTGCTCGATATAGCAATAAATAAATAGTTAAATTTATAACACTTTTGTTTATTTCAGAACTTTAAGTGCTTCCTATCGTTGTGTGTGTGTCGTTCAAATATCCGCAAAGATCATTCTCGTTAGAGCACATTCGAAATGTTCAAATTCGAATGCGTATATAGTGGCTCTATCGTAAATACGCTCATAATTAATTAATCTGGTAATCAAAATAACATATGGACAATTCATACAACTTTGTATAGTGTGTGCATCGGTTTGTGTGAATTGACCAATATACTCTTGTACTCGACGGACGTATTATCGGTCAACAACAAATTAATTAAAGTTCCATTATATTTTAAACACTTAAAAATCTTTCTCATATAGGTATACTAATTACATACATAATTGGTCTTTACAACCCTTCATTCAGGATTACGACCTAGCTTCTCACACCACTTATGTGGTGTGCATTAATTTTATGCAAAAGTGTCGCGACCTACAGTTTTAAATCGACTCCGAAATCTTTACATGGCAATTTTATTTACGCTTAGAGTTTTTGCCGATTTTTACTGTCTGACCTGGGGTTTGAACTCGGGCCTTCAGTCTAATAAGGCAACACACTAACTACTAGACTACGGCGACTTCAAATATTAATTGTAGTCAGTTCTTGTTAATGCTATATAAAATTTCTAGAAACGAATATTGAAGTTAGTAATTGTTAAAGTTAAATTATAAAATTAATTTACGATATCACTGAGAAGTTTTGTCCGGCAAGCAATCTTGGGTTAGCAACTGTACTTTAAAATGAAGAACTGTATGATTGAGCGAAGTTTCCAAAAAAAAAAAAAAAAAAAATTAAAGGGGCAATAACACCATTATGGTGTTATTTCATTTTTTTACATGGAAATAAAGCCAAAGGTTTTTATTTTCCATTCCATTGAGAAATAAGCACATATTGCTTTATGGCCTATGGCTTCATAACACTGCATCAATTAAAATAATCCCCTTTTATGTATGGGTTATATTATTGGTTTCTAGTTAGCAAATTTGTTTTTTTAAACGGATACATTCATGCACATCGACATTTTGAAACAAAATGTAAATGAATGTCGAAAGGTATTGTAAAACTTTGGTTGATAAACCACTGACTTATAGAAACAAACATTCTAGCTTGAATTGTTTAAGCATATTTGGGAAAGAGGTAGCTAGAATAGAGTATTAAAGAAATTACTCCTAGTGATGAATTACTTGAAGCACGTAACTTTATAGAGCTGGAGCTATTAAGTTTTTCTATTAAAATTTGTTAACGTTATTGCATTAATATACTTAAGTAGATAACGTATATTAAAAATACTACATATCGTTGTCGAAAATACAAAGTACATAACAAACATTTTTCTAATTTCACAGGAGAAGATAAAAAAAAATTATAAAATTATTTTAAATTATTTTGAATTATTGATATAAAAACGTTTTTTTTTTGGTTGCAAAAATTTAAAACTGATAGAGATATGTTAGATAAACTCACGAATCATAATCAATTACATACATATATACATAATTGGTCATTAGAACCCATCAGTCAGGATTATTGACCTAGTTTCTCACACTACTTATGTTGTGTGTGTTAATTTTTTTACATGAGTAGCGGGCCTTACAGTTTAAAGTCGACTCCGAACGACCGATTTTATGAGAAACATTTCATGGCAATTTTATTTACTCTCAGAGTTTTTGCCAGACATCTACTGAGAGGAAGTCGCTAAAGAAATACTTTTTGTATTTTGTTTTGATGTCTGGCCTGGGACTCGAATCCTGGCTTTTACGTCTAATAAGCCAACACACTACCTACTAGACCACGGCGACTTTATCATAATCAATTAAAAACTCGATTTTGATTTTTTCATGATACGTACATTTGGATTTTCGACGAAGATATATACTCTGACTATATATTTAAAAATTATTTTTATATTGCATGGGACAGTGACGATTATTATCAATACTCAATATTTTATATTGCAAAAAAATAAAATCAAAATTAAAATGTTATTAAATGCATACATAAAACGTGTGTCTTTGGAGGAAGTTACATTATATATTCTGAATCTTGTATTTTATGATTTTATGTTATTTTACAACAATAATTACAATTAAGTTTTAAGATATTTTGTTGTGCTGCATATTGTTAATATGTTATGTTATCAATTATCAATATCATTTCAATAATAAGTTAGTATGATTCTATGGAACCTTTTTTTTTGTTATTTAGTATATGGCATTTAATAATTTATCTCTTAAGCATTTTGTTTAATTATTTTTGTTTATAACTGTTTTGTTTTTTTTATTTTGTTTTTTAGTTGTCTTCTTAATATATTCTACGGCACCTTTATTTCATTATGACGTGTGTTGTTGCTTAATTATTTTATTTTCTTATACATATTTAATTATTTATGCTTAAAAAACTAATAAAATATTTAATATTTTAACTAACATTATTTAATAAACTTATTATATCTTAATATTTTTAACATATTTTGGATTTGGATATTATTTATATAGTATTTTTTAAACGCTATTATTTACGGAACGCTAGCTTCCGACCAGTTCAATTTGTCGATATTTTTTACGTAAATTAGATACAGGATCACGATATAAAATTGGATCTAAACGCATATTGGAACGTATAAGTGGCATATAACTGAAAATAAAAAAAGTTAATGAATTTTTAAACATCAAATTTCGTTAGTTTGATTGCATAATCATAAAAAAGAAAAAAACCTAAATTGCAAATCAATTAAGGGTCTGTTCGTGAAGCAGAGCTATGCGCTTGCAGGCAGGTATATACTTCATGAATGGATACTTATAAAAATTTGGTCACGTTGTTTTGTACAATTTGGGTTGTATGTACAGTGCACGCGTGCTAAGTTGAACAAATTAAAACTGGCGTTGTTCACTTTTGCGAAGTGTTCACATTTCCGAATACCGACAAATTTAAAACAGAACGATCTTTTAAACAAAAATCATTATTTATGAATTTGTTTTATAGTTTAACCTTCACAAACTTTCTTCACAGTATCTAAATCGTAAATGAAGAATAAATATACAAGCAGATGTACTAACATAAATATTTATATATAGGTACACCTAAAATTAGAATTTTAAAGTTTCAAATTAAGAAAAAATTCAGTTCAAGTTATAGGCCTATTTACTTTTTTTTCATCTTTTAAAGTAGTCAATGAGGCAATAAAGTATTCTCATTAATCGGTGTTCACATAAGCTCGCGTGCACTGTATGTATATACTAGAGGAGTGCACAAGAGATTCTGCTAGCTTACCCTCCGCCGAATGCAATACTGTAGTGTACTCTTTTCTGTTGATCTTGATTTTACGAGTGCACTGAATTGGCTATTTCTCATTTATTCAATGTATACAACAGTATTTGTCTGCCTGTGAAGTAACGGAACTATGCTTTGTGTTGTAAGAGCATATTTTACTACTGAAGCTACATTTTCAGTATTACCATATGAATATTAGTAGTGTTAAAAAGTAGTAGTTTAAAAAAAGGTTTTTCCCCCGAAATAAAAAGTTTAAAAAAGTTATTGGCAATGCTGCCGTCGACGAAGATGTTCCGAGAGCAAAAAAGAAATACGTGTTGTGACTCTATGAAGAGTACAAAATTTATATTGCACGCTTCACACAACTCTCTTTTATACTGTTGTACAATGGTTTACGAGTGCAGTTGTTTTTTTGTATTCTGTCTTTGCTTCACACTTATTTATATTTGCAGCTACAATCAATATTCGGTCTTGAGAAAAATGCAATAGTATGCAATTTTATATGTCTTGTGCACACCTCTAGTATATACATATTGGGTTACTCGAAAAGTAATTTATTTTTTTTTTTTTTTGGTTAAAAAGGAAAAACAGATTTCGGATAATAAACTATTACTTTATTAAATTATATATTGGCCGTTCTGGTCCAACACTTTTATTTATTTTTCTAGTGGTAGTATAATTCCACGCTCATAAAATTTTTAGTCCTTTACCGATTAAAAAATTTTGGAGTCATCGGAAAATCGATGGTACCAACCCTAGAGCATAGTGTCCCATTCATGTTGTAAAAGCTTTTGGCGAGCGACCAAACTTGTATGAAGTCTCCCGTTGTCTTGGTGAAACACTACACCTTTTTAGTTTTATCTTTTTTGTTGAAGTGCATCATTAAGTTTGTCCAGCTGGTGGCAGTAGCCTTCAGAATTAATCGTTATGTTATCCAGTAAAAGCTCAAAAAAAAAAAAACGATTCCGACAGTATCACCTTTTTTTGTGAATATCGGCTTTGGAAGTAGTTTCTGGCGGTTCATTTTTCTTGCTCCATAACTTCTTGCGTTTGACCAATATCTCTATTTTTCGACCCCAGTGATGATGCGCTTTTTCGAGATTCAAGGTCTTTCAAGTGGCAATAAAGTGTTGAATTTGATAAATTTTTACCTCAATCCGATTATACGTGTTGTCATTCGTAGGTTCGCATCAACTAATGTCTTTATCGCGTGTCTATCACTTTCAACCGGCTTCCACGACCGTGGTGTATCTTCGACATTAAAATTGCCTGGACAAAATTGTGCGAACCAGTTCTGGTACTGGCTTACTGTCAACACACTTCCACCTAAATCGGTAAATTTCAAACTGGCTTGAACAGCATTTTGGACCTTTCTGTAGTAAAACAGTAACATATGTCGAAAATGCTGCTTATTGCTCTCCATATTTAAAAGAGCACCAACCAAAAGGTACTGCGTACACACAAGCCTTAATATGTGATTTCTCAAAGCATATAAGAATTATACGGCTTAAGTGTGAAGTTGGGTGCAATTAAAGCCTCTCTCGGGAAGAAACGAAAATACTTTCCAATACTTTCGTTAGTTTTATTATTGAACTTGAATTGAGTTGCCAGTTGTATAACTTTTTTTGCTGACGAAAAATTTTTTATCATCCACAGGGAATACAGTATTCTCTCGATTTACGTTGTTTCAATTAACGTCGTCAAAAATTTCGGATACTTCAACTTCGATTTGCATCGTCATTCGATTTAAGTCGCCTCTATTGTTTATAAACAAAATCAGGGGAATACCCTCTTTAAAAAAATTCAATACAGTCGAACTTCTATTTCGTGAATTTTCTATAAGTTGAAGCACAACAACAGTATCTTGGAGAGAAATTCTATCAGGATTTGCTTCTTTAACTTGAAGTTTCTGTAAGTTCAAGTTTTTTTTTTTTGTGGATAATGATGATTCAATTTATAGAAGTTCGACTGTATATTCTAAAAAATTTTAATTATTCTGGTCTTTTTTGTAAAATGTACATAAAAAAATGCATCTGATAGTATGAGCTATTTGAAATTCGATTTACGCCGTTTCGATTTACGTCGCCTTTTTCCGGAACATTCTACGACTTAATACTGTACGAGGGAATACTGTAGTAAAGTTCAGTCCGTAATGTTCTTTTTAAAAATAATTCATACCAATGTACCACATATCACATACAATCTTCTAAGGTTTTCTCTACATAGTACATATTTAAAATGTTATCACAATTTTTATTTGTAACATTATTCAGGAAGATTAAATAAAAAATTACAATCTTACCCGAAAACGGCTGCAAATGTATTTAAACAACTTTGACGTTGTATAAAATGGTCTGGATCATTCCAAGGGGAACGACCGGTTTCACGATCTTTGTATCCCTTCCGCTGTGTTACTTTAATGGGAGCCTTTCGCGTGACATGCGATACAAGGAAGTTCATTAGGATGTCTTCACAATTGGAAGATTGTTGTACAGTCTTCAGAAGTAATAGCGACAACCAATTTGTGTATAAATAATTATAGTAGCGATGATAAAAAGCTGCGCCAGTTAAAACAATAGAATAATAATTTGTCCATTTTGATGTATAACCCCAAGCATTCTAAATACATAAAACATAATTATGTCAGAACACGGAAAATGACAATAATTTTAATTTACCTTGGAATCATCCCAGAAATGAGCTCGGGCTGGATATCCAACAATGCGATCAGGAAAATCTCGCCACACTGTATAAGCAAAATCCAATTCATCGGTATTAAGTATGGCGTCCTCATCCAATGAAAGTACGGCATCAGTTTGTATTTCGTGATAAGGATAAAATCGTTGGGATATACTGGGACGTTCATCGGTCGTATCAGCGTCGTTGTTCTTCGGTATGTCATCATCAGGTGAGTAATGCGCATTATTATTATTAAAATTGTTTTCAACATTTTTTTGTTGGGAAGCTGAACGACCATTTAAGGCACCTTCGTTTCCTAATTTAACTGTATCTCCTCTATCTCCAGAAACAGCATCCGCTGCGGCTAAAGCCGACTTTGTTTGATATGAGCTGCCAAGTGATATCACATGGAATGGTATATGATACGTTGGAGGCCAACGTTTCTTTGATGGAATCGGACGGTCTGCCGCCCATAAAACAATAATCTAAAAATTAAAATTAAACAGAGAAGTAAATTAAGAAATGCATATTTTGTCAAGCATATCGAAAACATGTTACACTTACTCTATCTACAAATTGACTTTTTGTTATCGTTTTGACTAGTTTATATAGTGCATTGTTAGGACCTAAAGGTGCACCTATTTGAACGTATATCACGGCTGTATAATTGTCTCTTGTTCTCAAATTCATATTATCCAATAAAAATGGCATAAATCTAAAAAATAAATGTTTACATATTTAATTTCGTTTTATTAAAATTTAAAATATTCAAATGCAATAATTAAAAAGAGATGAAATGTTTTCAATTTATTAAATGAAACTAACATTGCACTAATTCCAATGAAAGTATATTAAAAAAGCCACGAACTTGTATAAACCATTTATAAAATTAAATTTAAAAGTATTGTGTTAACAAAATGTTAATTTATTTTTTAGGTACATTCGGTATGAATCCGTTTTCCATAATTTTTTTTTTATTTAAAAAATGCTTACTTAACCTAAGAGTTTTAGTCTTAGGAACATTTCATCTAAAAAATCTTACAATATTTATAAAAATAAAGTTTCCGAGAAAAGTCAAAATTTCAGAGGATATTTTATAGAAACGTCACTTATTTATAACTTAATCTTTACCTATTCGTAGAGAATAGAAATGAGTGGATTGTCAGAGCAACAGCAAAGTAGTTTAAACCATTCCGTTATCGAACAAATTTTATAACGAATTAGATTAATATTATTCTCCTCGTGGAGAGTTCTAGTGGAGAAATGCCAAGGCAAATTTAACATCATCTTTAGTAATTTATTCTGACAAACTTGTAATTTTTTCACGTGCGAGTTTGAAAACTGTGTTTAGCCAATATTAGTTTATTCCCATGACTTAAAAAAGATCTTCGCGCTATAATTGGAAACAGCATAACCTTTGCCGTGTTAAATTTTTTAATTTGTTTCCTAATATGTAAATCAAATATCAGTTTACGGTCAAAGTATACACCAAAATGCTTAACAGCTGGCTCTGCGGGTAAAAACATAAATTTCGTCTACGACTGAAGAACACAGCAAAAGTCTTAGTTTCATTAATCTTAATCTTCCATGTATCAAAATATGACACTATTACGTCCAAAGCACTTTGTAAATTATTAGCAATACTATGGCCAAACTTTTGAGACGAGAAAAGGAAAGTCTCATTTGCGTATGTTGCAATTTCCAACCCAGTCGATTGTGGTATATCCGAACAATATAGGTTATAAAGAAGAGGACCTAAGACTGAGCCTTGAGGAACACCAGATGGGATCTTAAATAGGCCAGAATATTTGCCATTAAGGCTGACGCAGTAATATCTAATCTTGAGAAACGATTCAATGATTTTCACCAAATATAAAGGAAAATTATATTGAATCATTTTGTACAACAACCCGTTATACCAAACGGATTCAAAAATCTTTTCAATATCCAGCATTACCAGGATTGTTGAGTAACCATTATTAAACCCATTATTTATATGGTTGTAAATTCTCTTTATCTGGTGAGTGGTACTATCAAAAGGTCTAAAACCAAACTGAGTAAGATATAATTGCGGTCCATAAACTTAGATACTCCAAGATTTTGCTGAGACTGCTAAGGAGACGAAAAAGGAAGGGAAGAATGGTTCTGGAATATCTCAGGAATCGGTTTTTATCACTAATACACCCAGTTAATAAAATAAAAAAAAAATTGATCCCCTGGAAAAGTTTTCGTATTTCCTCTTAGCACTCAATGTGTTAAAAGGTTCGTGTACATTTAATAAATTATTTAAAATGTCTAAAGTGAAGTCAATATTAATCAAAAAAAAATATTCATTTAAAAACTGAATTGAAAATCTATTTTCTGCAACCGTTATACAATATTGAAGTCGCCGTAGTCGAGTAGGTAGTGAGTTGGCTTATTAGACGTAAAGCCAGGGTTCGAGTACCAGGCCAGACGTCAAAACAAAATACAAGAAGTATTTTTTCGGCGATTTCCTCTCAGCTGATTGCTGGTAAAAACTTTGAGAGTAATTAAAATTGCCATAAAAGTTTCTCATAAAATCTGTCGTTCGGAGTTGACTTTAAACTGTACTGTTAACTACTGTCCCGCTACTTATGTATAAAATTAACACACACAACATAAGTGGTGTGAGAAACTAGGTCAATAATCCTGACTGATGTGTTCTAATGACCAGTTATGTATGTATTATGTTATAATAAGGATGGTTAGTTCTAAAACCGCCTAATAAGGACTTGATAAAATACATTTTACGCACTTGTTAGACGATTTTAGAACCAAACTTTCTTTTATCAACATCGGATGCTCTTCTGGGCATGAGAATTAGTTGTGATGCTCATTGGAACGATCACATTTTTCGAGAGTCGAAGGATGCATTCAAGCGCCTTGGTTTTTTGAAACGGTGCAGAAAATACTTCACTCCATCCGACCTTCTTACTATTTACAGGACCTTTATCTGACCCCTGATGGAGTACAACTCTGATATATGAGCCGGTGCTTCTAATTCTATTTTGAAGCTTCTCGACCGCGTATAGGAGAGGGCGAAGGTGCTTATTAATGACAGTAGGGTATCCAACTCTATTGAAACGTTGGAGCATCGTCGCAATGTGGCGTGTGTTTCATTGTTCTATCGGTACTAAGTGGGATGTGTTCTCGTGGAATGAGGGGCTTGGTTCCCGATAATCACATATTTTTACGGGGTACGCGCTTTTCGCAGAGCACATCCTTTTGTGGTTGATTGTCCAGTGAACCGCATAATGCATTACAGAGAGAAGTCATTTTTTGGCCGCACTGCTCGCTTGTGGAATGATCTTCCTACGAAAGTTTTTCCCGTCAATTACGATATTGGTAAGTTTAAATCAAATGTCCACAAACACTACTCCCTCTTTCCACCTTCCTATAACCTATTTTCCTAAACCTGCACCATGCACTGCATGAGGAGGGGCCATCCCCTGAGTGCTAGCTTTTTAAAAAAAAAAAAAATACCTGACAATCACAATTCTTTGTTTAAACGAAAATAAATACCATAAATTAAATTACCATAAAATTGTGAAAATGACCTAACCACTGTTGAGGAACGAAAACTTCACCGAATTTACCTCCTTAAGCCTATATAGAAAACACAATAACAATTAAAGCCGCTACAGACTCGTTAGGAAAGCGCTTATTTCAACAAACCTCAATCTCCTCCCTCTATTTAAACTAACGGCTTAATACCAGCTAAGTTCACGTGTGTTGACTTAAATATCTCGAACAAAACGAAATATAAAGATAATCTTCTGGCTAAAATTTTGCTATAAAAAGTATTTCAAATCTTTCATTTAGAGTCGTCGTTAAACTCTAGGTAACACCACTGGCGTTAACACCATAATCGGCTAAGCATCTTAGACGACATAAATCAGAGGATTAATATACAGTGCACTCGGGAAAACGGAGACTAATTAAATCCGCGGGTGTTGACGTTTAACAATTTTAATTTTCTGGCAAAAACTCTGAGAGTAAATCGCCGAAGAAATACTTTTTGTACTTTGTTTTGATGTCTGGCCTGGGACTCGAACCCTGGTTTTAAGTCTAGACTTCCGCGACTTTTACATCTATACTTGCAATTAATTAAAGAAGAGTGACACCTAAAATTTTTGAAATGTAACGGAATTATATCATAAGAGGTCAAAAACAAAGTGCAGCTACTTTTTTCCATATACTCCTTTGCATAAGAGATTTATATATACAGTAGAAGCTCGCAAATTAGAAATTCCAGCAATAAGAATCAGTGCTTGCTATACATGTACTTCTATTTCCTCTCAAAACTATTCTATTATTCTACAAAAATATCATCAATTTCTACCAAAATAGAAAATAAAACCCTACCCTAAAAATTAACAAAACATAAATAAAAAAAAATGAAAGAATCCGACAGAGACTAAAATATTTTTTTAGTAATATTGGCTTTCTCTTTCAATTTATACAGGGCATAAAATGCAATACCCTCCACCATTGGCAAGTGCGAATTTTTTAGAATAAAACATACCACCATTTTAGAGGACGAAACAGTTTTAAGAAACAAACGCAAAATTGCATATTGCCTTAATAGAATGCATCTTTTTTGGTAGAAAAGAAAACACCATGATATTTTAATGGACGATACATTGGCGTTTGTCGGACGATACACCGGCGTTAAAATTCATAAAGTGCATATTTATGTGTTTTAGTGCTTATGTTTATTTGAGTTGTTTAGTCTATAATAGTTGTTATTGACGGCGCTAAAATCGAAGAAACCATCAACATCGTTTAAGTGAACGATTTTCTGTGTACATAATTTAATAATTTTTATAGCATTTATCGTCATATGAATTCATAAAAGTTGCACTAAAAATATGTTATAGGAGAAGCCAAAATATTTTTTGATGCGCAATACTTTCATATAAAAAAATAAATCCCCTTTTTTTTTTTTTTGATCACAAAAGCATAAAATTTAACAGTAAAATTTAATTTTAGATATTTTAAAGTGCTTTAGGTTTCATATTCAATAATTTATTAATAGGAAAAGAAGACATCGGTATATCGGTGAACGATTTAGCATCTCCATTGAAAGCAAATGCAATCTCAATACCACAATCTCAATACGACGCGCAACACTGTCCACTAAATTTTGACAGTTATCAAGTCTATACCATTCGATGTTGCTCGTACAAGCCTTCACAATTATTGCCAATTTTTAGCACAGATATAAACAGATACGTTACGGGATTTTGACGTTTAACTCCTCACTTAGAAACGGACAGCAAATATTACCAAAAAGTATTTCTGTCCCTCTATGACTGCCTGTTTGTTTTGTTTATTTTTTTTTTTTATATTTCGGGATGGATTTTATTATTTAATTTTGGTAGAAATTTATAATATTTTTGTAGAATATTAGAATCATTTTGAAAGGAATTAATGTATTTTTTCTGTCGCGTTTCATCGGTCCTTATTAACTTAGTATTTAACTAATTTAGAGGTATATTTACAAATTCGTGAAACAAAAAGTTATGAATATATATTTTGTTATATTTTTTTTACTTATTTTTTACGCATGGAACTTGCTGCTTCCTTGTGACGAGAAATTGCTAAGAGTTCGATTAATAATGAAAAAATTACGGAATTTTAACTTTTTCATTCAAGAAATTAATAAATACTGGTAATATACATAAAGTTTTGCAAGAAAAAAATTTTATGAGCAATATGACTTATTTGATCTTGATATATTTAGCTTCCTACTTGCCTTTTGCATAAGAAACTATATTCATTGCGACGAAAAACAACATACAAATCCATTAATTAAATATTTACAAATTTTTAACATTTTCATTGAAGAAATTAAAATATACTTCAAATTTGCCCTTTTTTAAAGCAAAATAAATGTTTGTTTACATTTAATTTTTTCACTTTATCCGCAGTTTTCACTCTGTATATCTGTCGCTTCTATCACATTTGTTTCTCAAAAACTTTTAACATTTTTTTCTCCCTCTACGGAGAGGGTTAAAACTGCTGATTTTAGCGTTTTTCAAACGTCATAATTGTCGCCACTGGTTATACTGTGATTTTTAGGAGTACGAGTAACACCCTATTTGGGACCTCCAAAGAGTTGTGGAGGGAGTTAAGCTCGGGATATGTCGATCAAGACCTTTCTAGTGGTTGTCACAGAACAATTTTACGTAAGTATACAACAAATGAGACATTCATTATCTTTTTGATTTTAGTTTTTGCAATAAATTTTATCTACTTTTTTTTTAGAAACATTCATTTATATAAAAACTAGCTGTACCCTGCACGTGTTGCTCCGCCCCCAACTAAAATAAATTTGAAGGAAAGGGATTAACAAATGTCCAATTAATTTTGAATCATTTTATTGATTTTGTTTCACGTTGTCCTGATGATTCAGATGAACAGGCCTGAGTAGTAAGCATTCGATCAGTTTCTAATCTCACTTCTCGTTGTTCAAGTGGTTCATGTGAACGGGTCTCAGCGGCATATACTCGAAGATTTTCCAGTCACAGTGCTCGTCTGATTCTGAAGCTCGTAATGCTCTTTTCTTCCGTGCTTGGGGTGTAGGTCGACCAATTGCTTGTCATTCATTTTGAATAATTTTTAGTGACGCCATCCATCGGAAATTAAACGCACCAATCTCCGTCGGCTCATACGTTACAACTTTGTTAAAGAATGCACAGTTTAAGATTTAATTCATTTTGAGTAATTTTCAGTGGCACCACCTATTGAAAATTGGTCATACCAACTTATATATCTTCGTCGGCTTATACGCAACAACTTTGTTAAAAATCATAACATAATCAAATGTACAGTTTAAGATTTAATTCAATTTAAGTAATTTAAAAAAAGTGGGCGCAAAAGTGGGCGGGGCAAAATTTAAATGGATAAATACAAACATTTGAAAGAAAAATTAATGAAATCGATGGAGCCGTTTTCTGATTTTAGATAAGTAGAAAATGTGGGCGTAAAAGTGGGATATGCAAACTTCACATAAGCCATCTACTAAATAGTCCGAACAAAGCCTAAACATTTGGCTTGGATAGGTGAGCCGGTTCTTGAGTTATAAAATGACAATGAAAAGTGGCATCAATTTTTATATATTAGATTAATTTTACTCAAAAGTATCTTATTTGATTTGGGCTGTTTGGGACCACACAGATCTAATAAAATTTTTATAAATGTGCTGCTATTGTGTTATAATATTTAACACGGTAGTTATTAGTATCACTGTCTATAAAGTAATAAATATTTGTACATCAATACATACCTTGAACTATCAGCAAATGTTGGAAGTGTAAGCAATGCACCAGGTGCTGTATTCCAAACTATACTATTTCGCTCAGGATAATCAGGCAAACGTTCTCGTATAATCTATAAATAAATCAAAGAAGGAAACTTTATGTTAAAATGTTTTAAATAAAATACTTAAAATTCCATAAAAAATTTATATTTAAACGTACTAGTAAGTAACCTTTTTACATGGTTTTTATTATTATTTCTGTCTTAATTGAGAAAATTATAATGTTTTTTCTTTCCCTTTTTGCAGGATATTGTTTTAACCAGTATTAAATTTTAATCTAATACATAAAAATCTCGTGTCACGGTGATAGGGGTAAAACTCCTCCAAAATGTATCGACCGATTTTCATAAAATTTTGTTTGCAAAGCGGGTAGGACTAAGAATCAGACAATATCTATTTTTCATATCCCTAAATGGGGGCGGGGCGACTGAAATTTGGTGTGTAAGTTCGTAGAGTCGATAGGAACAAACTCACCAAAAATGGACGTGACAATCATCACACTTTAAGAGATACCTATAACTCGGCTAATTCGATGGTTTATAACTACTACTTACATATGTAAATTTATAATACGTAGGTCTGTTAGATTTTGTTTTGTAGCGATTACAACAACTAAAACTTCATTAGCGCTTTAAGCAGCGTATTACAATAAATATATAATGAGACCTGCTTTGGATAATAAAAAAATCACTTTTGGGCGGAAAGAAGTGCGCCGGGTCAGCTAGTTTTCTCCATATATTTCTTATTTAAATTTTCAAAAATATTAGCAAAAACAAAATATGTACATAACAACCAAAAATTAAATTTAAGAGTTAAAAATTACAATTTTAAAAAACTTCACTTCCGACTTGCCACTACTATTATGACTATTATTTGAGCCGCTCAGTGCACAAATTCATTAACTCCATAAAACAAAAAGTTAAGAAATGTGATGAAATAATGTAAATTGTTATTTGAAATTGCCTTTACAATATAAATATATTGTAGAATACATGCAGTGTCGGTCAAAACATATTGGAAAAAATCTGGTTATAATATTTTGTACGATTTAAAAGAAACTAGAAATGAGAAGATTCTAATGGAATAAAAAGAGTTCGAAGGCCAGTCAGTAACAGACTAAATCCGAAATACTGTTCAGGAACAGTTAAGCATGGAGGTGGCAATGTTATGGTGTGGGGTTGCTTTTCTGGGGAAAGCTTAGGACCCTTACATAAAATCGACGGTAGTATGGATAAACAAATGTATAAAAATATATTCCAGGAGAAAATGTGTCCTGTGTCGTGCACAGTCACCCGACCTTAACCCCATAGAAAATTTATGGGAAATAGTAAATAGAAAGGGATCTAAATAAATTATATCAAGCGATAAATGAGGCACGGTCAGTTATTCCAAATAATACGATAGAGAATCTTATTAGTTCAATGCCGAAAAGATTTGCTGAAGTTTTGAAAAATCTCAGTTATGTAACAAAATATTTGATCATGTTGCATAAGCCAAAATGTTTTGTCGTATAAATTTTTTATCTTTATTTACCTTTTTGCTTAATTTTTAATCCTAATATATATTATAAATCTTTCTGTAAGTCTGTTTTTTTGTTTGTTTATTTGTTAGCCAATCACGCCTGAACGCTTTGACCGATTTTCTTGAAATTTAGGATATAGATCGGGCTTTTATCCGTGGAGGTTATAGGCTATAAATCTTTTCAAAATTTTGACCAAAAGGAGAGAAAAAATGAGAAAAATGGGGAGAAAATGGTAATAGGTAATTTTTTTACAATTTAGCTTGGTTAAGCTTCCCAAATGTTTGTTGTTTTGTTCGTTACCCAATCACGCCTGGACCGATTTGCTTGAAATTCGGTGTATAGATAGAACTTTTGTTGGTGCAGGCTATAGGCTATAAATCTTTTCAAAATTTTTTTCAAAAGGGGAGAAATGGAGAAAAAATGGTAATAGGTAATTTTTACGATTTAGCTTGCTTAAGTTTCCCAAATAGCTATTTTAGGTATTCCGTTTCTAAAGTTGGACCAAAAGGGGTCCAAAAAAGGAGAAAGGGGCCAAAAACGGGAAAATTGAGTGCATAGCATATAAATCGAGCTCTTTGTCGGAGCAGATTATAGACTATAAATCTTTTCTTGACCAAAAGGGGAGAAAAAATGGTAATAGGTATTTTTTTACGCTTTAGCTTGGTTAAGTTTCCCAAACACCTATAGGTGGTGTTCCGTTTCTAAAGTTGAAAAAGGGGGAAAGGGGCCAAAAACGGAAAAACTAGGAGCATAACTAATCACGTCTGAACGCTTGAACCGATTTTCTTGAAATTTGGGATATTGATCGGGCTTTTGTCGGTACAGGCTATGGGCTATAAATCTTTTAAAAATTTTGAACTAAAGGGAAAAAAATGGGACATAGGGAGAAAAAAAGGGCAAAAATTAGTACTTTATGCACAAATGCTGTATTTTATTTGTTTTAAAGGTATTTTTTTACGATTTAGCTTGGTTAAGTTTCCCAAATAGCTATTGGAGGTGTTCTGTTTATAAAGTTGGACCAAAATGGGGAAAGGGGCGGAAAACGGGCAAATTGCATGCATTTATTTTAGGACTTAGAGTATTCAAAAAACTGGCTTGTTTAATAAACCGATTTCCAAATAATTTGAAAATTGCATTTTTAAAGAAGCCGGTTTCGAAACCGAATTTATTTATTGTTATTTTTATAACCCGCGCAACGCCGGGTACAATCTGCTAGTAATATCATAATAAACACTGAAATTAAATTTTATTTTTAACTATACTAGGTATGTATTTTTATTTTAGAATGTATTTTTTGTTTCTAAATTTATTTAAATTGAACAAAATATTATAACCTGAATTTTGTCTAATATGTTTTGATCGACACTGTAAATATAGTACGTATGTATGTATATAGCTTTCATCTAATGGTGCATAAAATTAATAAGAAAAAGTAGCAAAAAAAAAAATATGTCAGTAATGTATAAATTTCATGTGGCTGGTGGAGTTAACCGATTTCCCAACTGAAAAGAGTAATAAAGTTTAATTATGTTGTTATCTATATTTTATTTAAGGTTTTTATTACAGAAAAAGTTAGTTATTATATATTTTATTACAAATTTTCCTTAAAAAATTGTGTTTACCGTGCTGTTATATATTATTTGTGATTAATTTATCAGCAGTATAAATAATGTCGTTTTCATCAGATGTACGTAAGGATTCATCATTTCGATTTGTTCTCATGTTTTTAAAGTAATTATGGTTAACAGGAGAAATGAATTTAAGCAGATCGATCATGTCTCTCCTTTTTTCCTTTGCCACAGTTCTGCCTTTACGATATAATAAAGGCTGATCTACATTTTTCATACTTTGTGGCCTACCTTCATTATAGTCATATTTGAATTGTATGAGTTGAGATTTTGAGCTTTCTAACTTTCTGCAGCGTATTTTAAGCAAATTTTATTATTATTATTGTGCTGGACTAACATATTTTACTTTAATTCTGGTAAGGCACTAAAATTTTACTTTATCTTGAAATGCTTGCTAGTATATTTGAGTTGGACAAAAAGTTTACAGTAACTGCAAATTGACAACTGTTATCATTTAACGGTTGCTAGTGGTGTATTTCAATTGCGTTATTGAAACGATTTACAGAAGAGTATGAAGTTAATCAAAATGTCTTCTGAAATAAATTACTTGTTAATTGATTTGTGCACTGAGCAGCTCAAATAATAGTCATAACAGGAAGTCATAGTCGGAAGTAAAGTTTTGTAAGATTGTAATTTTTATCACTTAAATTTAAGATTTTTCACAAACTGGAGTTAATCACTTTGTGTACTGAACGATTCATTTTTGATTTCCATTATACTGTGAAGTCGCCGTGGTCTAGTGGGTAGTGTGTTGGCTTATTAGACAAAAGGACCGGGTTCGCATCCCAGGTCAGACATCAAAACGAAAAAAATATTTCTTCGGCGACTTCCTCTCAGCAGATTTTTGGCAAAGACTCTGAGAGTAAAAATTGCCATGAAAAAGCTTCTCAAAAATCTGTCGTTCGGAGTCGAATTTAAACTGTAGGTCCCGCCACTTCATGTATAAAATTAACGCACACAACATAAGTGGTGTGAGAAGCTAGGTCGTAATCCTGACTGAAGGGTTGTAATGGCCAATTATGTATGTATGTATGTATTATACTGTGCTGGTGTGACGAGTTTTTTATATTTGAAAATTATTTATTACAACTGTACTGAACACGTAAATTTTTCTTTTTGTTTATTTGCATTTTCGGTTTCTGAATGTTTGAGATAATTGTACCATATTATTGCATGATTCTTTCATAATCCATTTCAATTCTTGCTAGGCTTAAAAGATTTACAACATTATAAGTAGAACCAGGTTGACTGTAGCGTATAACGTAATTCTTAGATATGGCTACGGCATAAGAAGTACTTCTCTGTATTCCGTATCATTATATGGTGTTGAGCTAATGGACTTACTTAAAAACAAATCATTAATTTTACTGCACAAGTTTATCTACGCGCAGGAACCATCTTATTTATTTAATCCCATTCAATTTGCAAGATCACACAGAGGAAAATAAATCATTCAATTAAGATATCGAACTTTAATATCCGAGTGGACAAACTCATTACAAATCAATGGCAACGCTTGCTTTGCAATTTAAAAAAATTTTATTTTATAAATTTTAATGACTAATTATTACATATATTTATGCATATATTTTTGGTCGGTTATTACTTATTATTATTTTGATATTGTTTGTTTTTCTACTTTTATTTCAGTATTTAAGACCTATACCATTTTTAGTAATCATTATATAATCACATACTGTAATTTAAAAGCTTTATTTCTAGTAGTATGTGATGTGCAATAAAATAAATAAATAAATAAATAAAAAGCTAAAGAGAGGATAGTTTTATCGGTAAGACGGCTTTTGCACGTTGAAATTTGTTTCGAAACAAATTTCAACACTCTTGAGTTTGTAGGAGAGGGAGATGATTTCAGAATTTCATGTACTCGGAAACTTGCTTTGTTCTTTATTCGTATATATACAGAGTTGTATTTGATTTCACATTTTTTTTATTTTTTGTTTCGCATAGTGAGGTTAACACCTTGACTGCCGCTGCAACTTTCAGATAACTGACCATATATATTCTTTTCAATATGGCAACTTCAAACGTAAACAAAATAAGCACGTACAACAAAAAAAAAAAAAAAAAGAAGTCCGCCGTTGCCACTGCGTTTAGCAAAATTTTGTTTAGATGGGCAGTGTTATCTACATTGCTCCGGCACTGCCATACTTTTTACTTTATTTTAACTGTAAGTTGTAAAAACGAAAATAAGTTAAAGGAAACTTTACAGTTCCCTTTAGCTAAAGGTAGCTTTAACTAAACCCAAGTTTAAGGGCAAGTTGTAATAATGGCCCTTAAAAGTTTAAATTGATTAATTATTGTAATCTATTTTATAAAAGTTTGATTAACGTGTACAAACTGTTTATGTATGATATTCAATAATGGATAACTTTAAGTTTATTAATACCATTTAACAAACGTTATTTGTATAGACATCTTTAAAATGTACAATATTTCTTATTTTCTCAACAACCAGAAATATTTTGAAATTAATGTTTTTATTATTCTGATCAAGTTTCATTTTCAAATAGAGAAATACATTTTTGATTTTACTTTTACCAATAATAACCAATATTAAGCCAATAAAGTTAAAATGAGTTCAGTACATGGAAGCATTCACAAGATATCCCTAGACACGAATTAACAATGGTTTTATAGCGTAATAAATATTAATCGACTAGTCGGCCAGTAAAATATTTTACAAATAAATAATAATATTTTACAAATAAATATTAAAATTTATTTATTTTATAGAATTGCGATGCAGTAAATCAGGATTCCACTCCTGTAAATATTTTGTCCTTATGTAAATGCTTGTTTGCTTGTAACAATTAATATAAAAACGCTTGTTTGTGTTTTTTTCAGTTTTCTTTTATTTAAATTATAGAATTCATTTCACTCAACATAAAATATAAAAAAATATTAACAAATAAAATATTTTAATATTGTCCGACGAAATTATTTTAGGGAATATGGATAACAATATAGAAAAAATAAGTTTCCATTTTATTTAGTAACCGCAGTGACCACCGCCATGAAATGATATTTTAGCAAATGGATCTGGTATACCGTATATTAACTTTAGACATTCTTCTGGACAATTTTTTTCCGGTTCAAAATGATACTGTCATTAGTTGGCTCAAGTTTTGTGGTGCTTCCTCAGCAATACGAATTTTTAGAATAGCCCAAGCATTCTCGATTGGAAAGAGGTCTAGGTTTTGAGGTGGCCGCTTTAAAATAGTTATATTTTTTTCTGAAAGGTATTTCACAACTTTTTTGTCAGTATGAATAGGGGCATTGTCTTGCTGGGATACAAAATGTTCATCTATTAAGCGATTTCCCTCTGGTATAGCGTATTCTTCTAACGTTTTTAAGTAAACCGATGCGTTTACTTTTCCTTCTAGTACTACTATTTCACCATTGCTATTAGCGGAGAGACAGCTCCAAACCATTAAAACTCTCATCACTGTTTTTACAGTGGGTAAAGTGCATTTATAAAATAAAGCGCCACCTGATTTACGCGAAACGTGAACCATACCATGGGAATATTTTAGTCTTATCATTGATTCATCAGTCCATAAAATTTTATACCAAAATTCTTGCGGTTTTAAAAGATGTTCTTCATAAAATTACATTCTTTTCTTCATATTGATTTTACTAACGTAAGGCATTTTTCGAGCCACTCGGCCTAGTTCTGAGCCCGTTACGGATTGTGAATGTGGATGGTGCTTCTTGCCTTCGTTAAGCAACTGAGAACGAGTCTTTGGTACCGAAGTTAGGGGATTTGCTTCTGAAATTTCGAGGATTCTTCTGTCAACTCTATCACTTGTTATTTTAGGGCGGCCTGGTCTCTTTTTAGCGCAAAGTCTGTGTTCATTCTCGTAAGCAACAATGACTTTACGGACTGCTGTATGAGACTTGCCAAATTTTTGCCCAATATTTTGCAAAAGATTAACAATTACTTTGCGTTCTTCAGTTGTCAATTGTTTGAATTTACCCATTATTTTGCCAAATTTTAATATTTCCTGGCAATGTTTAGAAAACCATAAAAATTATATTTTTCTGGAAACTTATTATTTCAATGTCACATGTCTTTATAAAATATAATTTAATCTATCGTTATTTTATTTAAAGAGAAAAAATTCTAAATTTTTTCACAAATGATCAGTGGAATAAATACGTTGTAAAAATACAATAACAATTTCCCATATAACAGTTTTCCAGTACTTAAAACTTCCACCATTTGAAATATGCTATTGGAAACTTATTTTTTCCACATATTGTATATTATATATTGAGAGTATTTAAAAAGGTTTATACCAAATTCAATAAATAGAAGAAATATAATAAAAAGCGGTTCTTTCAGTAATAAGAAAACTCTTTTTAGGCCGTCTTTGTTAATAATTTATGTAGTTCAACCGGAACAACTGGGAAAAAGAGCAACGTAATGTTATTGTTTAATAAAGGATATAAGAGGCACTTTAAAGCTAAAATAAGTAGATCTTCAAGCAAAAAAAAAAGTTGATTCCAATTAAGAACAAAACTAGCAAGCAAACGAAGAATTTAGGGCATAAGGAATAACAGCAGTCAGGAATAACAAAAACAACAAATATTTGCACCTTTTATTTACAGTAACGGGGAAAAAAAAGTAACTCGATGCCATATTATTTAAAGAATATAATTTATTTATAGAATTGTTCTGAATATATTTGTTTTTGGGAGCCGACTAATTTAGTTTAAGCCATGAGAACCAAATAAGTTAAACTTTGATTTGTCGCTTCACAAACTTCACAAACTTTGGCTCTTTTGACCAATGCAGATACCGTCTGGCAAAGTCAAGCTGTTTTTTCTTATTAATCTTACTTATAAGGGGTTTCTTAGATGGTCTTCTACCTAATAAATTTGCCTCTCTTAATCGGTTTATTGGTGTGTGGAAGACGATAGAAACCCCTAATTGGTCGTTTGCATAATTAGTAAGATCTACTGTCTATTTCCGAGGGTCAACTTTTACTATTTACTACTAGATTTACGAGGCCGACCACTTCCTAGCTTTTTTTCCACGTTATTTGTTTGACTATATCGCGATGAAATCTGAATCCTCAATCATTAATTAGCCTTCTTCCAAAGCCCTTATAATGGCAAATTTGTCATCTATTGACAGCTTTTTCTATTTTAAAATTCACAATTTGCAAACTTTTTCATTAAACTTTTATTTTAATTACTCTTGTTGATCTACTTTTACCTTTAACACATTGCGTTGCATTAAAATTGATGAGAAAAGTCCGTCTGAAGAATATCTATCCATTATTTAAAAAATTAAAAAAGTTCTCTTTTTATCATCGCCCTTAATTGGGAATGAGAATTAAAGGTTTTCACTCAGATGGGCGGCGAATGACAATGAGGAGGGAAATAAATTGAAGGAAAAGGCAATGTGAAGGTAATTTTGTTGTTAGGAGTAAGTTCATTAATGTATCTACTATACTTACTGTTATTTTAAATGAAATTTTAGAATAACGTTCAGGAATAATAAGATCTGACGTAGCAATGACTTCTGTCAGGATAATAACCCCGAATCTATGAAAACGTTATTAAATATTGGGCCTTTAGTCTAATAAGCCAACTCACTACCAACTAGACTACGGCGATTATAAATTTAAATTAAATTAATTCCATCTTTTTTAAAATTGCACGTAAGGAATGTTACTCTACATTCTATTTTAATTTAACACAAATTTTAAAATAAAAATTTTACCAATGATGTTTACAATTGTTACGTTTTTACCGTTTAAAAAAAGTCGTTAAAAATATGAGTTCGTAGATTGCACATAAAATAAAATTTTTTTTCAATTTCTAATCAAAAAAAAAAAATTTTCTCTGCACTAGAGGAGTAAAGTTTAAAAAGGATACATTTGTTGGCAGAATCTTTAAATATCCTACTGAATACTAAATATAATTATTCATAAGAGGAAATGTGGCATACATATGTATAACAAATATATTTTTGTAGTAATAACTAATTTCAGTTAATTTCTATTAAATAAGAAATCTATTATTTGAAAATGTCATTGACGTTTGTATTTATATTTCTAAAAGAAATATTTTTTTACATTTTTCTTAAATCCTATGACTGCATCAAATAAGTGACTGTATAGTAGGCTCTTCATTATATTAAGACTTACAACTTGTGGATACCAAAAGTATTCAAATGCAATTTATTAAAATAAATACGATTAAAGTCTCTTTTAGGAAATGCTATAAAGATAAGTTCAAGTATACATTAGGATATTTGAAAGTTTTGTAAATCCATGTAAGCTGTATGTGAATAAACCATGATTGAGTAAAAGATATGCCATCCTGTGTAGATACGTGTAACAGAAAAAAATATGATGTCATTAGGATAGTACTTATTATTGAAATGAAAGCTGAGATACTACAACAAGTGGGCCGTCTATCATCTATGAACCACCGGTCATTCCGAATATAGCAATACTTACACTAGTGGCATAAACTAAAGCAACTGACTTAATATTCCATATGAAACATGTAAAACACAATGCTGAGACTTTTTAAAGATAACTTTTTCATACCTTTGAGGGTTTTTTAACTTACTAAAAATCGGAATTATTGAAATAAATTTTTTTTTAGTTCGAAAAAAATAAAATAATTATTAAAATGTTCAAAATTTAGGTGGCAAAAACTAAAGTAACTCCTTTAAAATTTTTTTTGTGTTTTTTTTTACATAATTTAACAATTAATAAAATATTCGATATTTTGTAAATTAACATTTAAGAGCCATTAGACCTATTAATTTATCAATTTTGCTTTCTGAAATGTTTTTTAATGCTTCTTTTTGAACTTACGCCTTCACTTCTATTCAACTCTTATTTCAGTCGCTAGTATTTGATGCCCTTTTCTATACCAAAGTGAACGATTAGATCAGGTAGAACTGTCCAAAGTTTTTATACGCAACATAAATAAAATATTTCTACACGTAATATTTAATTGGTCATTGCAACCCTTCAGTCAGGATTTCGACCTAGCTTCTCACACCACTTATTTTGTGATATAAAAAAGCTATCTTTAAAAAGTCTCAGAATTGTTTTTCACACGATTCATATGGAAATGTCAAAATATTAAGTCAGTTGCTTTAGTTTGTACCACTAGTGTATATCATTCTATTCATTTGAAATTTATTTCCAAAATAAAAACAATTTGTTGGAAATTACACGAAAACCCCGTACAAAATTTGGTTGCAGCGGAGGACCAACAGTGCCCGGTATAAAGTTCGTACTCGTTCAGTGCGTATACCCGGAAATATTTAAGCTGTATAGAACATTCCACGAACCAGTCTACTTCGAATTTGGGAAAAAATCTCTTTAAGACGTCTCACAAAGTTCAATTGGTTCAAGAATTGAAGCAGCATGATCATCCCCTTCGTGTTAGCTTCTCTAAATGGGCAAACGAAAAACTGTACGTTGATGTCGATTTTGCCAAAAAAAAAAAATCTTTTCCGATGAAGCCCATTTTCATCTTTATGGTTACCTTAGTACGAAGTCGCCGTAGTTTAGTAGGTAGTGTGGTGGCTTATTAGACGAGAAGGCACGGTTCAAACCCCAGGTCAGACACAAAACGAAAATATGAAAATATTTCTTTGGCGACTTCCTCTCAGCAGATTTTTGGCAAAAACTCTGAGATTAAATCAAATTGCCATAAAAAGTTTCTTAAAAATCTGTCATTCGGAGTCGACTTTAAATTCAAGGTTTCGCCACTCATGTATAAAATTAACTCACACAACATAAATGGTGTGAGGAGCTAGATTGTAATCCTAACTGAAGGGTTGTCATTGCCGATTATGGTTGTCGCTTAGTAAGCAAACTTGTCGTATTTGGGGTTCAGAAAATCCACACGCGTCTTACAAAAGCCAATGCACCCATTACAAGTGTCTGTTTGACCGCAACCATGGAGAAACATATCGCACCACGAAACCGATTTTTCTGTATCCGATCTTCATAGCATTGATGTGAACAAAGTCTGGTTTCAACGTATGATGGTCGTTTAGTAAGGCGAAATGGTGATGTGAATTGGCTGCAAAGAAGCTGCAATTTGACACCGTTGGACTGTTTTCAGTCGGGCATCGTTAAAGAAAAGTGTTATGCTGACAAACCAGAAATTGAGTATTTGAAGGCCAGCATTCGTAATGCCATTTCCGAGATACGATCTCACACACCCGAAAAAGTGCACGAAAATTGGTTTGATCAAATGAGGTATTGTGAGGGTAACCGCGGCAGCCATATAAATGAAATTATATACAAATTTTAACTGGAAGAATTGTACTTCCCAACAAAAATTTTAAATTTACTAACTTTAATAAATGTAATTCGAATAGATTTTAGATACATTTTTTCACACTTAATTTTATTGGCTAGCTTATGATTTTGCGAATGTATAAATGTTTTTTAGCATAATGAATCCAAAACTGTGACTTATTAAATATAATTGTTTTACAGTAATTAAAATTGTGCGTAAAAATAAATGCTTAGAATTTATTTTCCAACTTTTGTCTATGCAAAATCTATATTGTAAATTTTCAGCCATTTCCCATTTATATTGATATAAAACGAATATTTTTCTATGTTCTGTGACATTATTTGAATAATATTATTAAAAACAAAAATAATTGCTTAAATTAATAAGCCGTTTATTATAAATAATTGTAGATATGTGATAATGGGTACATTCAATTCAGATTAGCCTTTAATAATAGTATTATACATTACTAGCTGACCCGGCACACTTCATTCCGCCCGGTACGCAGATCTATCTGGTTCAACATTTAATCGAAGTCGGTACGTTATTTAGGTGAGACATAAACAGAATAATAATAAGAGGTTCGAATCACGGGTAGCGCTGACGAATTAGTAGTTATTGTACTCGCTCCAAGATAAAAATCAACAGATATACATGATATATATGTAGATATATCTTAAAGGTTGAGGGTAGCCATGCCCATTTTTGGAGAGTATATCGACTCTAAAAAATTACCCACCAAATTGCATTCCTCTACGATCATTATGTCCCTAAATATTCAATTTTAAAAGTTTGCCACGCCTACTTTTTGCTATATCGAATTATTTTTTAAACCGTCCAAACCTGATATGCTTTTGAACAAAAAAAGTTTAAGAGTTATAGGTATCACTTGAAGGGGGAGGGTTGTCACACCCACTTTTGGTGAGATTGTCGATATCGACTCTACGAACTTACCCACCAAATTTTAGTCGTCTACGATCAACATGTACCTAAATATGAATTGTTAAGATTTGCCACACCCTCTCTACATTTAGGGTTATGAAAAATAAATGTCTGATTCTCAGACCTACCCAATATGCATACAAAAGTTCATGAAAATCGGTCTATCCATTTTGTGGGAGTTTAACCACTATCACCGTGACAAAAAAGCAAAAAACCATTAACTGGAATGGTTACTGAGTAAGACTTTTGTATTAATTTAATTTTTTCAACTTAAGCTTACTGCCTTTTAATTACTGTAATCTTAAGTTGTCTTTGTTGTAATCATTAATGCTTATGTAACCGAAATGACTATTAAAAATTTTAGATTTTGATTTGAAAAAATTTTAGCATGTTTATTGCACTATTTAAATTTGTGCCAACCTAATAAGAATCATTGCAAGTGTTGTATGTATTTGGTAAACATGATGTCTAATCATTGTAAAGAAAAATAAAATTGTATTACAGACGAAACTATGAGGTCTGCAACGACGACCCATATTTAAAGAAAGCAGTTTTATGTTTGAAAAACACGTCCATGACTTCTGGCAGGCATATAGATCATGTCTAGATTATAGGAAAGCAAACAAATGCTTTAATATTTTCTTTTGCTACATGTCCTTAAACTTATACAGATTAAATCAATAAACTAGTAACAATTCAGTACTTTTAGTTTTTATATATGAAACTTAAAAATTCAACTTTAAAAATATATTTAATTTAATATAGCTATTAACAGAAATTAGAAACATGTTTAAATTCTACAACTACAGTTGACACAAGGTAAAGGTAATTTTATCCTTTCATTACTTTACAAAATATTGTCACTCTAAGGGCCATTATTATAACTTACCTTTAACAAAAGAGAGGATTTTAACGGAGAAATAAATTGTTTTTCATTATTACGATTACCCAATAAGATAGAAGTGCGCGTTTAACTAAAGTGAAGATCATCCTACCTTTAATATTTAAAGGTCTCTTTCTGTTTGAACTTGCTATATCATATACTATTTTCGATGTGGCAATTTCAAATTTAAACAAAATTAGCATAAATTAGCAAATTTTGTTTTATCGGTAAGTTGTAACAACCAAAATAAGTTAAAGGTAACTTTAGAGTTCGCTTCAGCTAAAGGTTTATTTAACTAAACCCAAGTTTAACCGCAAATTGTAATAATAGCCCTTATTATGATTAAAAAAAACACTTTGGAAATAATAACAGTAAATACATACAATTGTATACAATTAAAATAGAGATTGAAATAAAAGATAAGCAAATTCTTTACGATATATGCATAAACATACACACCTTCATATACCACCCAGCAATGAAAAAAAGTTGTAACGTTATTTATGCCATTAACTTTTATTTAGAATGTCTACTCATACATCTATAGTACACCTTAACGCAAAAAAAATGAAAAATAAAAAAATAACGCCTAACACATATACGCTTACGGGCTTACGTACTTTAATAGAGAACGTACATATATTGCTTTAAATGACAAAAATAAAATATCGCACGCTTAATTCAAAAGTGACTCAAATCAATATTTTAATTTTTTGCTTAAACTATGCACAATACATTTGTTTATATATAAAAATTGTTAGGTTAGGTGGCGAATCCTCTCGAAGGAACAGGGTCCAACTCAAACCGGCATTTAGGTCCATTGTGATAAAAATGCAATTGTGAACCCTTGCTGAATTTGGTTTCAATGATTTAAATTTATTTTCGTTTCCTTCTTTTGTTACACGCAGCCCTTGCGCTGACCAATTTCCTCTCCTCTGATTTGGAGAACTGTGTTGACCTTTGGCATCACAATGGGCCGCTACGCGTGCTCAAGTGAGATTTTGGAATTATGGTTACCACTCCAACCTACCTACCTATACACACAGGGCCTTTCCTAAGCACTTTATATATTTAAATTTAAATAAAACAAAGTGTGTGTCAGAGAGAAACGTTGTATTCGTTTGAAGGACCTATTCAGACCATTACATGTGGAATATGCTTCAAATGCTTCAGTTGCCAACTGATTCAGAGCTCAGAGAAACATAGTAAATATCAAACTGAGTAAATAACACAACTTATATGACCGATATAGATTTAACAAAACAGGAAATTTTTTTATTGAATTTGTAATATTTTAATGTTTATTGTCAACTTTAATGCTTGATTAATAAATATAAAACATAAATCTTTCGAATTACGTCGCCTCGATTAACGTTTTTGGTTCTTCTAACTTCAATTTGGGATGTCATTCGATTTACGTTGCTTTTTTCTGGAACCAACTGCGCTTGTAACTTTTTTAATTTCTGCATAAAGCCGAAAATCCATACCATTCGTTTCATGCGGCCTTGTGTTACATGTGTGTACCGACAAAGTAGGATCAGTGTAGTTGTTTGTGACAAGTTACTGAAGAATAGAATGCATAGACGCGTAGAATGCATCAAGTAAGCCTAAAGACCAGTCCATATCATCCGTTACAAGCCTGCTTGCGTTATATGCATATACCGAAAAAGTAGAATCAATGTAGTTGATTGTGACAAGTTACGGAAGAAAACGCATAGAATGCATGAAGTAGGTTTACTTTCTACTTTTCTATGCGATTCATGGAGTGTTTGAAAAAGTCAGCAGTTTTTTAAACTTGGCATCCCAAGTTATATACTATCGTGAATGGTTTGGATAAATATTTTTAAATAGTGCATTACTATTTTCGCGTTTTTTTTTTTTTTTGGATTATAAAAATATTAAAAAAAACATGTTTCATAATAAAGTTTATTACTAATTTAAGAGGAAAATACATTAAAATAAAGTTTTTAAACAAATTTCTTTCATGAACAAAACAAGAAAATGGAGGATAAATTAACTGAAAAATTCGCCTTGTGTTCGTTTGACGATTTTTATAGGTCTTAACAACACAAAATATCACATATTTAAAAACTCATAAATTTGTAATTAATGCACTAAATTCTTTTAAAATCACAATTTGGCTTCTATTTTTCCCAAAACTGTTCTTGATTTCTTGTTTATTGTTTATAACAGCTGATCAAAACGAAAAACCAGTCGTATAAAACGGACTTGTGAAACTTGCAATGAAAGCCACATAGAATGCAAGTTTCGCATGTAATGCAAGGCGCATGAAACGGATGGTATGGACTTTTGGCGTAAAAAACATACTACTATGTAGTATGTATGAGCAATACGAAATACAATTTTTCGATGGATATAAATACGATGTAAATCGAGGGATTACAGCGGGTGACAAAACAATGGAAACTTTTTCAAAAATTTAATTATGTTGTCTAATTAGACAAAATTCATAAATTTATTAGTATGCATTAAATTATATAATACAGCTATATTATTGAAGAGTTGAAGCCTTCTCCAAAATGATGAGTGTTTACAGTTCTTGACTCAAAAAATTTTTTTAATCATTTTTGAAAGTTCTGATTTGTTAAGTAAGTCGCCGTGGTCTAGTAGGTAGTGTGATGGCTTATTAGACGTAAAGCCAGGGTTCGAGTCCCAGACTAGACATCAAAACAAAATACAAAAAGTATTTTTTCGGCAATTCCTTCTCTGCAGATTTCTGGCAAATACTCTGAGAATAAATAAAATTGCCATGAAAAGTTTCTCAAAAATCTGTCGTTCGGAGTCGACTTTAAACTGTAGGTCCCGCCACTTATGTATAAAATTAAAACACACAACATAAGTAGTGTGAGAAACTAGGTCTAAAATTTTGACAGAAGGGTTGTAATGGCCAATTATGTATGCATGAACGATTTGTTAAGTCCATATTTATCACATATTGTTTTTTATCTGAAATTTAGCATTGAAATCTTTTTTTTTTTTTTGTATTAATAAGCAGCAGAAATATTTTGCGAATTTCTTAAGAATATTTTTAATTTTTAGTACAATTTTGAAAAAGTTTCCATGGTTTTGTCCCCACTGTGTATATACATATATGTATGTCTGTATATATATTCAGCAATAACTAAACACGCTGCTAATTTTAACGATGACGTGTTTAAAATAATGTGGCTGTTTGCTACTTTAAAATGGTCCACAAATATCAAAATTCAAAATCCATAAATTGTTTTAACAAAAAGTAATATTTTTTGTAATGCGTATGTTGTTTTTATTGATATGCAGGACTAATATAGTTTAGGGTATATGAACGATTTCAAATGATCTCATAAAATTTGTTTGAAATTTTCAAGAAAAAAAAACCTCCATTTCCACTGGAACCAATTGAAATAAATCATTGAATTTAGAAAGAAAATAAGCAAATCCATCTCTGAGCAAATTTACAAATTTTATGAAAAATTTACTTGAATATCATATATATTATTTCTAAAGCACTTTTGTCGGTTGCAAATATTTCCTATACCATCACACCAAAGTTAATGAGTGATATCTCATTTTAAAGCTTATATCTAACACTATTGACGAAAAATTATTAGAAATTGAAAAATTAATATTTTCATTGATAAAAATTATATTTTATATAGAACTGCATGATAATACTGTTGTCATTATGATTATATGTTTTTGTTCAAGTATGGTAATACAGGGTAGCTTAATAGTAATGCAGTTCTACATAATATAGTATTTCTTAAAATCCATTCTGGCAATACCGCTTTTACTATAATGCCGTTTATTACTAAGTGAGTTATATATAATATGCATATTAAGTTGTAAAAAGCTGTTTTGGCAATACTTTGCAGTAGTTGTTAGATCAAGCGCGATAAACAGAATCGCTTAATTGTAATGCTATTCCACTTAATAATGTACAAAGTTGTAAAAGCCATTTCGGTAATGTCATTATTGTCATGGCATTGTTTGTTTTATGAAGTGAGTAATACGGGTTAATAAATGGTACCAGGCTAACCCTACAAACTTGGGAGAGCACATCATTTCAACAAAAATTATTCATACCGATAAAACTGTACTCATACCCCGAATCAACCTTAGACCTTCTGATCCAACTGTACCTTTCCGAATGACACGAAAATAATTCCCTGTGACTGTTGCTTTATCTATGACGATAAACAAAGCACAAGGTCAAACCCTTCAAAAGGTAGGATTGTATTTACCATGGGCAATTATACGTGGCGTTTTCTTGAGTGCGTACGTTTAAAGATATTTTTGTTTGTATTAAAGATTGGTAAGGGCAAAAAGTTAACCACGATCATGTCATTACCTCAAAGAAGTATTATAAAATCATTTAAACATATGACTCCTTTATTGCAACATAGTCATATCTCAAAAAAACTTGAACTTGCCAAAATGCGATTTAAATTTTCAAGACATAAGTCCTATGATCTAATCGCCGCAAACACTTTTTGCTATAACTTCGGTTCAACTTGGGATATAAAACTGATTTTTTTTCAACATGTACAGAAGGTCTAAAAGAGCAGTTTTGCTTAAGTAAATACAAATTTTTAATTTTTTGAGATATGACTATATTGCAATAAATGAGCGATATGTATGTAAATATGTATGATGATATTATGATTTCTAATATTCTTATACTTTTAATAAAACTTCTATTAATTATTTTCATTTTATGTTACAAAAATGACAACTAACGGTGCGAAATATTCGCACGGCTCATCTAGTGAAACATTATATGCGATTTAAAACGTTACGAACGATGAAACTTGACATGGATCATTTGTTTATTCTGGATAGTGTACCTACTAAATTTGACTTTTACAAGCTATCAAGAAGAGTTTTTGAAAAAAAAAACATGAATAGTCAGGGGTTAAGCGTGGCTAATTTTTATGAAATTTCATTTTTATTTAATTTAATGAATAATGCTGAGAGCTAACTTTCAATGGTTAAAAGCATTTCTTATATTTTTTGCACGAAACTGTTAGCAACCAGACCATCATGCGGTGATATTTGTAAACAGGCAGCATGTAGCATATCTTTTCTAAACAATTTTGTAAGTGTTGTTTGTCATTTATGACAAACAAGGACTATCGAGTAAAGCTGCTGTATGTATTAGTGTATATGGTATACATATGTTTGTACATATATGCGTAAATTTACCATACGCATACAAATGTACGTAAATACTATAAATTACTACATAATATCCAACTCTATTAAATCTGATGTTTTCTTCCGGGTGCATTAACCTAACCCACGCTAAGGAAATGTATGTAGAAAATTTGCGATTTTTTTTCTTTCAAATTTTTAAATAATGTTCTTTAGAAAATTTATACACATGAGTACAAATAATTTTTACAACACCTTTATTTTAAACATGTTTCTTCTGTATAAGAGCGCTTTCAAAGTGCAAAAATATTTATTTTGCCTAACATAGAGAATCAATTAGAAAAGCAGAACGCCTTAAAATGTGTAAGAAAAATTTTTTTAATTTTAAATGAAAAAAATAAAAAAAATATCAGATTATTAATTATGGCACATATTATTATTTAAAATAAAACTAATTAAAATTTTTTAAAGTAGGTAATCTTGGTTTGTACAAATAACTGGTAAACATAGTATTTTTAAAGTTTGTTTTTTTTATCATAGGCGGATAACAGTAGATTAAAATTTAAAAATAACTACCAAAATTTACTGACATGGACCAAAATTCTGTTGAAAATATTGTGACCAAGTACAATGAATTTTATAATTCTTATTAAATTATTGTGTGAAACCAACTGGTATGTACAGTCAACCCTCCTATAACGCGGTGAGTGCATACCGCGCTGTGTGGAAACCGCTCTATAAGAAACTCGGATTTAACTATACAACCCAGGCTAATTTGTACCGCATTCTATGGAAACCGTCTACCGCGTTATATGGAAATCACGCTATAAGAAATCGGAATTAGCACATAACACATATCATTTGTACCGCGATATATAGCCATCAAGACAAGATAAATCATAAATTATTTTTTATTGAATTAGAGTTTATATAAGAATTGAGACAAGAACTAAATTAAAAGATTGTTGTTCAATAAAAATAAGAAAGGCTGTTGTAAAATGATGTAATTTTTCAACATTCATCCTAACTGTCAGATATGAGTTGCAGAAAAATGTTCAGAAAGATTTAGTCACCAACGAAACATATGTACTGCAGAAGAGCTATGAAATGACTGAAACCGGTGTTATAGACGGCTATGAGATAAGCCGACAAAATGTTTACATATCTTGGTTGTGATTTTGCTTCGAAAATAAAACTGATATTAAAATCTATTACAATATCTAGTTACTAGAATCATTAACATGTTGTGCGGAAGGAACTTATAGGATGTAATTGAACGGAAACCGCGTTCTGACAGTACCGCGTTATAAGAGGGTTGTCGGAATTTCAGCTCCGCGTAGTCTAGTAGATAGTATGTTGGCTTATTAGTTTTGATTTCTGGCCTGGGACTCGAACCCTGGCTTTACGTCTAATAAGCCAACACACTACCTACATACTACCTACAATTAAAGAGACAAAAAAGTTTTCTGAATAAAAATTAATCTTTAACACGTTCTCGACGACGCTTTATTCATGCTTATCGCCTGCTGGAGCTGCGTTGAATGCTTTTCGATCTATCGGACGGCAGATATTTTGCAACAATACAACGGTGTCGTGTAAAGTTTTATGTTTTTCTTCGTCAATCTGTCTCACTCCCTTTAAATCTTTTGAATTTTTACAGTGAAAATAGAACAGTTTTACTGTATTTGAGTTATGTTTATAGTACTGAATTATCATGTTTATGTTATTAATTATAATTGTTATTAAAAATATATGCTTTTAAGAGAGCGTGACCCTCAAGTATTTTTTTTTGGCAGTCGAACTTTTAAAGATCTAAAATTTGGTATTACGTATCGTCTAATAGCATGATCAATTGCGTGTCACCGGTGGTACACGCCTCCCGATAAGGTAATCTAGTGCGAACCACTTGTGGTGCGCACCGGCGTGAACGTGTTAAACGTGTTTTGTACAATTATTTGTAAATAAAAGAACTCTTATGTGTGGGACAATTTTAACAAAGGAGTACAAGCGGTTTCATTAGAAGACATAAAAGGGAATTGTAAAACTCTGCATCCAGGGAAGAACCAGACATCTATATTTGGAGGGGTAGAGCTTTAATAATTCATTACTTTTTGAAAACAATCCATTTCGTATTGAGTATTCCCTCGATTTACGTCGTAGAATGTTCCCAAAAGGGGCGACGTAAATTGAAACGCAGTAAATCGAATTTCAAAGAACTTATACTGTCAGACGCATTTATTTATAATAACATTTTTATTCTATGTTTGACGGAATTCTCCTGATTTCGCAACAGAGGTACGTAGTCTCGAATAGCGACGCAAATCGAAGTTGAAGAAAACAAAATTTTTGACGACGTTAATCAAAATTCCATAAATTGAGACGACGTAAATCGAGGGAATACTGTAATTGCAATGACCATGTAAATTAAAAATTAAGAAATATTGTTGTACGAAGGTATGTAAATTCAGTTAACCCTTGGACGCAAATCGTTGGTTAGAAAGAGTAAGCAGTATTACCCAAATCACTTTGGGAATTCGTCTTTCGCTTATCTTTATATACGCAATAGCGAATAAAAAGTGTTTGTTTGTTCATTTGAAAACAAGGGGATCGAATTTTTTTTTTTTTTTGGTAAAACTAGTAGGCGCAAATTTCATATTCAAAGTGCACATTTTAATTCGTGGTGATGGTACTCAAAGCATTGACCCCATAGAAGTGTTTGTTTGTGAGATAAGGTAAACGTTGGGCTTGAATCTCTTACTATTGAATAATTTCTTCACGTTCAGACTCAATGGCCATCGAAATTGTATACGTATGCATTCTTACATACATTGCATAGGTGCAAAAAGACAAACGCTGTCTTTTTTTCATTGATTGGTTTACGACTTTTTTTCATCATGTTGTTATAGGCTGATAAACTCATATTGACCATGTTGCTGCCGATTGACCCTGCCATAGCCAATTGTTACCAAAACCTTTTAAATTATTTATTTCTTTTAGTATTTTTAACTTGATAACATTTTAATTTTACGTTTTCAATAATAGAAAACCTGGTCATACTGCTGACCAAATGGCTCTTCAATACCACGCATTGTTGAGCTCCGTCATTATAGCAAAGCATTATTTTTGTTTGGTCAAAGAAAATATTATTATTCCAGTAGATTTTCGAATCCTTCATAAGCATTATTGCAAAACGCAAAACTCTTCAGTAGTCGTCGTAGTCTAGTAAATAGTGTCTCTAGTTTGAAAAATATTCTTCGGCGACTTTTTTTATGAAACCAGCACTCAGGCGATGGGCCCTACTCATGCAGTGCATTGTGCAGGTTTTAAAGAAAGGTGGAAAGAGGGAAGATACGAACTGCAAGGAAATGAGTTGCTGCTAGGTGACTATAAAATGGCCAGTGCTAACCTTCACCATTAGACAGTCTACAGCAATCGTCCCCAAGAAGCTCGCAATCACACTACTTATGTAGTGTGTGTTAATTTTATATATAAGCGGCAGGATCTAGGGTTTAAAATGGACTCCGAACGGCAAATTTTTTTTGAGAAACTTTTCATGGCAATTTTATTTACTCTCAGAGTTTTTGCCAAAAATCTGCTGAGAAGAAATCGCCGAAAAAATATTTCTGTATTTTTTATTTTGATGTCTGGTCTGGAACTCGAACCCTGGCTTTACGTCTAATAAACCAGCACAGTACCTACTAGACCACGGCAGATTTCTGCCAAAAAATCGGAGAGTAAATAATATTGGCTTCAAAACAAATATGTCGTTAGGAGTCGACTTTAAATTGCAAATCTCGTCACATATGAATAAAATTAACACACAAAACATAGGAGAACATGAGAAGCTAGGTCGTAATATTGAACGAAGCAATTTACTGGCCAATTATATGTGCTCTATTTCTGGAATCTGTAACACTTTATTTTTCCTAAAGTCACTTGAAAGATATCTCGTGGATATCTAAGTGTTTCATTTGTTAGCATATTTTCATTTAGATGAACGGTATTCGTACAAATTATTTGTTTATGGTTTTTAATACACATAATGTGGCAGAAATTCCTTTTATGAGTATAGTAACTTAACACAAAACCTACCAGAGCGGACAAATAACCCCTTTTGAGACTTTAATCAAAATTGTTTTATTTCAAGTTTTTTTTTCGTTTTTCATTGCGACTACTAGTAACTCATGAGGTAAGGCAAAATAGCGATCATTCAAATTAGATTACTGGCTCTGTATACGGCATTACAAATATTTGAATATTTTCGACGTGATTAATTCTATTTGTAATAATAAAATAGGCTACGAATTTTGGATAATAAACAAATAACAATAGTAAGTACTAATTTCTGTATTTTATTATTGGTGAATTATTCAAATACAAAATCAAAAATTTAGCTCTAAAATGTCAATAAAACAAAAAATTACTGGAATAATAAGTGAACTATGCTCTGAAGCAGATGAAGAAGAAAATTCTGGGAGTGAGGACAGTATATATGATTCATTAGACACTGACACTCAGCTATTCGACACGGATAATGAGGAAGAGAACATTGTGAAAAAGTGTTGAAGACGAAAAAAAAAATGAGATTGTTCTCCAGTTTCGAAGATGAAGAAAACGATCAAAATACGGATATTTCACAGTTGATGGAACTTGGAAGATCTCCTCTTCATACATTTTTCAAGGAAATATCAGGAAATACGGGATACGCGAAACGCAACATTATGAAGGACTAAGTAAGGAGTGCATTTTCTTTCATACTTGAATCATATTAAAATGTGCACGGAATCAGAAGCACCCCGAATTTTAGGATCCGAATGGAGTATAACTTTAAAAGAGTTAGATACTTACATTGCAACTATACATGCACGTGATTGAACGTTTCATATTTATGGATTTCGAAATTGGGGGAATGCAGTAACATATAATTTTTTAGTTTCGAGCTTTCTTTCTAAAATGTACTTCTAATGACTGAAAAATAAATGTTTTCTAATCATATATCATATAATTATTTTGTGAGTATAATAAATTGTGTATTAATTACAATCGTTTGAACGCCATCGGTGAAATAGGTATTGCTTTTTACCAGGACAATCAGCACAAACACATTTCGGGTGTGGCAAAGCTTTGGTTGATCCATAATTGCCCCAAACTTATAGCAACCCCTGCACAGAGCCCAGATATCAACGTAATTGAACATCTTTGGGAAGAATTAGCTAGAAGAGTATACCGACAACAATTTAAAATTTTGAATCAGCTTAAGGCGGTTTTACTGGAAGCGTGAAGCTCCATAGAACCTATGGTACGTGTTTACAGGTCATTCTTGAGAGCAAAGGATATGCCACAAAGTATTAATTTTTCTCTTTTGTCAGTTGTAGCAATGGTGCTCTTATTTGTCCGATTATGCATTGAGCACAAAAAATTTAGTTAATTTCCTTTTTCTTTATAAAATTACCGTTATCATGAAAAATGTTGTAAATTTTTTTATTAATTTGAAATCTGGAATATAGAGTGTAAATAAAAGCAAAAAAACGTATATATAATATATTCTTTTTAATTTTTAAGCCCATACATATCAGACTAATGCTTGTCCGATTATGCGATGGAGCCACTGTATAATATGACGGTACGACGGTAGGCTTAGTGTTGAGGGGGGCAACGAAGTGACATGGGTTTTGGTTAGTATTAAAAGCTTTTTACGTTTTTTTTTTTTGAAGCTTGTAAATATAATTTTGTGTTCATTTAATGACGCCGAAAAACAAAAAAAAAAAAAAATAATACAAAAGCGTAGTTGTGATGTCACTCCTAAATATGGCATTATTCATTTGTCAATTCGAAAGCGAGCAACGTAGAATGTCAGAAAGTTGACGTGGAGAGGGCAAAATATGAAAATCTTGTTCAAAATCTATTTAAGACAAACATATTTATTTGTTTAATGGAGAACAAGTTTCTTCTAAACAAAACTCTCAACCTGCTAATATATAAGAGGCATGCCAAATACAACAAAAACGACGGCATTGAAGATATAGAAAACAAGACTTTAAAAATTTAAATATAGAGCTCTCAACACAAATACATATGCATCGATAGCGAGGTATGAAAATAATTGAAAACTAACAAATACAGTGCGGCTCACAGTTATAAGGTCATTTTTATTTTTAAAATATCTCGTAACATTCTGAAGATTTATTTATCTTTTATGTATGTATGTATGTATATATTCATATACTTTATTATTGTTGTTGTTTAGTTTATGTTACATAATTTATTATTTGTGTTTCAATTTATTTGTTTTTGTTATAGAGAAGCAAAAATAAATATTCTAATACATTTTTTTGGTATCAAAAATTAACCATTTTGATTTTTGAAGTTATATAACTTTAATTCAGAAAAGGTTAGATATCTGATATTTTTAGAATTCGTAGGATTTTTTTTTATCGTCATTATTTAAAACCAAATAAAAAAAGAAAATTTCAAACAGGGGTAAAAGATATCAAAAACTTCATAATTCTGGCTTATGTATCATTTTTGATACATACGACTTTCCTAGCGATTCTTAAGTGATGTGTAATTTTTTTAAGTTTTCAAACATTTTGTAAAATTTTATCGTAAATTAAACATTATTGATGGCGTTTGAGAAAGAAAGATAAGTGTTGGAAGAAAGTGAAAAGGCTGAATTTTCTGTTCACGATAAATAATTGATATTGATGGGAGTAGACTTAGTTTAGTATGCAGCGGGTTAGCTTATTAGGTATCAGGTCAAGCTTCAATAAGAAGAAAGCAGAAGATCGTCTTATAAATTAACGAAAGTATTCGCAGCAACAAACATGTCAATTGAATGTTTATCGCCAAATATGGCACTACTTGGAACACAGAAACGCAATCCTTTAGTAGTTAGCGAAGAGATAATTTTACTAATCTTCAAGCAGAAATGTTGTAGAGTCTTACTTACTGCTCGTCTCATATTTATCTTATGTGGCAGACAAACTTTTGAAAAAAGTATTTCGTCCTATGTTTTATTTCCATGTCATCTGAAAACCGTGTAACATGAAATAAAGGACTATGTCTACTCCGAAAAACCGTGTAAAAAATTTTTGAAAATTATAAAATTTCATCAATACATACAAAATGTGTTTTCATATGGTATTTTATTGAGCATTAAAACTTAAAATACGTAATTTATACAGGTGGAAAATCTGTTAATCCAGAAATAAGAACAGAAAAATTAGAAAAGAAATAAAGAAAAAATAATTACGAGGACGAAGGCCTTGACAGCTAGTTCCTTAATTTATTATTAAATGTAAATTAATTTACTTTTAATAAATTAAAATAAATAAATAAATAATTACATAGCCACATAATTATACGTCGCTACTTGATAACAAGTGCAATTGTTTGCGACGAACTGGACTAAAGTCGGTATCATCAATGGCGATATGGCGAAATTATGCAATGGTGACTTTCGTTCGGTAATAGAGTTTTGAACTGTCGGATTACTTTCCGAAAGGTCTTGCTCCGTCGACTTTTTTATTGAAAAATCTTTTATAGAATGTTGAACTTTTGGTTTTCTAAGTTTTTTAAACAACTCTTTATACACAGCAATACAATTATTAATATCTCGTTCGAATTTCAGGGCACGTTCCATTTTAGGTTAATTTTTTTAAAAATGATTCACCATACTTTTACCAAATGTTAGACCGTCATCAATTAAACTAGCAGTTAGTTGACATATTTCGGTTTTCTCGTCGTTATCGGGGATTTTGAAACCGTACTAGTGGGTAGTGTGCTGGCTTATTAGACAAAAGGTCCGGGTTCGTATCCCAGGTCAGACATCAAAACGAAAAATATTTCTTCGGCGACTTCCTCTCAGCAAATTTCTGGCAAAGACTCTGAGAGTAAAAATTGCCATGAAAAGCTTCTCAAAAATCTGTCGTTCGGGGTCGAATTTAAAGTGTAGGTCTCGCCACTCATGTATAAAATTAACACACACAACATAAGTGGTGTGAGAAGCTAGGTCGTAATCCTGACTGAAGGGTTGTAATGGCCAATTATGTATGTATGTACTAAATTAAAATTTTTTTACAAAAAGAATTTTTTTTCAGCCGTGTAGCTTCAAATCCGTGTAAAAAAAACCGTGCAAAAAAGAGTTGGGTGTACTATGTACTGTATTAAAATAGTGATAGTGTAATATAACTTATTAAATAAGAAAGTATTATGAATACTACTAAATAAATAAATAAAACAAAAAAAAAAAAAAAATACAAGCTTGTATAGGATTACGAAGTTTTTTTTTTCTAATGAAAATTAAACTTAATTATCTATCTTTCATACTATGGACTTATGTTTTTGTTAGTATTTTCATAAGATTTTTAAAAAATTCGTCTAAAATTGCACTTTTTGTTGAAGAAATGTCTTAAAATTAAGAAATTTTGTCGAAAACAAGCCCACATATTTTCCATTAAAGATATATTATAATTATAAAAAACTAATAATGAATTATATAAGATAAACCTAAACCACACAATAACAATTATAAAGTATATAGATATATAGATGAAAAGATAAATAAATCTTCAATAGGGACTTATTGGATTAAATTGTATTTTAAGAGATATGTATTTAGAAAACAGAAGTGACGTTATAAATATGAAACGCACTATATTGTTTAAAAAAAGGTATTGATAATTCGTAGCGAAGAAACACGAAGAAAAACAGAAATAGACAATAGTAAACTTAGAATTTAAAATACAAAAAGATTTAGAGAAACATGTGAATTCATATTTAAAAGTTATACGAATTACTTACAAATTATCTGAGTATGCTAAATAGAAATAGAATAAGAGAGTATCAACTAGTGATTTCGTCAGCATGCCATGGCATGTTAATGGACAATGAAATAATTCCGAATATACATATGAGCATACATATGTATCTAAATATGTATGTATGTACATTAAAATATAAACTTAATTTATATTTTATTCCCTCGCATTGGTTTCTTTTTTTAATTATTTGAGAGAGAGAAAAATATGTATTTTTTTATATACATATACACTGAATTAATACCGTGAGCGTTAAAAAGATTTACGCCAGCATTCGTTTTTAATTTAGTTTATAGGTATATCAAAATTTTTGGAATGCAAAGAACTAAAATGTATTATTTTATTCAGGTTTACAAAAATTTTAAAACAAAAAAAAAAATTATACTGCTGTTTACAGAATTCTTTCTACTTTTTCTTTTACTTTGATGACAGCCTTAAATCGAACTTGTTCGTGAATTGTGCTAAGATTTTCTGCTATTCCCGTAATAACGGATATCAACATACATGTATATGTATATACAGTTTGTACATACAGTTTGTCAAAAAAATCTTTGCACATAGAGAAAAATTAAGAAAACTTTAAAAAATTCGTTGATTTCTAATATAAATAATCAAAATTTTAAATTTTTTCAAACAGGGTTTTATAAACACATGTTTTGTTAATATAATAAATAAAAAAATTTTATAACAATGAAAATATTCTAATGGAAAATATTAAAAAACGAAAATAATTCAATTTTACTGCTGTCAAAAAAATGTTTGCACACTTGATAAAATATTAAAACTTATGTAATTTTTTTAAATTTATAGTCCTTCTCATGGATTGAATAAGCTTCGGAATGTCATATTCTAATGGTATTTTTCTCAATCTTCTTTGAAGGACTTTATCAATGCGTTTTTATTTGTGGGAGATCTTTTTCCGACATTTTTCTTTACATGAACCCACAAATTTTTGATAAGATTAATATCAGGACTTTGGGTAGGAGTATAAATAACTTTGGTGCAGTTGTTAAGTAACCTGGAGTGACATAAATAAGATTTAGGTTAAGGATTATTATCTTGATAGTACTTGCAATTAAATTTATTCGGATTAACCGGGCCAATAAAACCAAATTTCTTAACGCTAGCGGTCAGTTCATTTTTTAAAATATCAAGATATTCTTCCTTAGTCACTATTTCATCCAAAATCCTGATTACACCAACTCCCTTGCTATATAAGCGGATACCATTACAGACAGTTTACCAAACTTTACTGTATGAATAAGATTTTTATTTTCTAGTGCTGTCACAGACTTACGCCAAATTTTTGGCGGTCTGTCATAATAATAAATCATTATTTTCATCTTATTTGAGAAAATAACATCGCCCCAGTACTCCGGAGTAAGTGAAATGTATTCGGTGGCAAATCTTAATCTCATTTCGACATTTTGCACTGACAGCAGTGGTTTTTTCTTAGACATTCTTGAAGAATATTTGTGTTTTTGAAGAACATTTCTGATAGTTTTTTGGAAAACATTTATGGATCCCTTTAAGCCCAGTTCTCCTTCTTTTCAGCACGGGATATAATATTATATATAGTCCTGATGTTCAGGGAGAACAAATTGGCGATCCCTTGCCAGATTTGCCTTTGTAGTAGTTGAAATAGACCAATTGTATAATATTTTTTGAAACTCGTTTTCCTGGCTTATTTTGTATTCAAATATAAGGACACTTGTTACATAAAAAACGATCACTTCATTACTAAAACGTTATTTACCCCTTTCACATTCCATCTCATTTGTAAAAAACCCAAAATGCGAAACATTTTTGGGAAATAACGGGCATATTTTTGTAATTTTTTTATTATCTTCATTCAATATGCAAAGATTTTTTTGACACTTTTTATATTGAGTTAAGTTTTTTGTTGTTGTTATTATTGTAATGTGTGGTATTATTAGGAAACTATTGGTGGCTTATGGTCGTAAACAAGTACAGTTATAGAATGTGTGCAAAAATAAAAAAAATATGTAAAGATTTTGTTGTTGGAATTCTTGAATGAAGATCACATTTTACATTTTTTTGGTCTGTGCAAAGATTTTTTTGACAAACTGTACTTAATACTAATCGTTCTTTTCCAATTTGAGCATGATGCTCCCAAAGTATTTAAATCTGTTGTAGAAGATTCAGTTGGTTAAGAATTAAATAAAGCATATTTAGACATCATGGTTATGATCATTGCCCTGTTGAATATCTCTGAAGATTGTGAAATCTTTGGAAAGTTAAGTTTTGAAAATCTGTACGTACAGTGACTCCATCGCATAATCGGATAAGCATTAGTCTGATATGTATGGGCTTAAAACTTAAAAAGAAAATATTAAATATATGTTTTTTTTTTTTGCTTTTATTTACACTCTATATTACAGATTTTCAGATTAATAAAAAAAAAATAACAAAATTTTTCATGATAAGGCCTGTAAATGTTTTGGAATTGACACACACAGGTTCTATGGAGCTAACGAGTAAATTTTGACATTAACCGTTTGACTGCTGCGCGGCGGAAAAGTGCTGCGTTCATTCTTACGAAAATCGCATTTACGCTGCGAATTTCAGTGTAAAAATTTAGTCAAAAAGCTAAAATAAAATCAAAAGACGAGATTTATTTATTTATTATTTTTTGTACAACTTTATAAAAAAAATCTATTTTTATTTTGAACATAAAACAAAACTATGATGGGATAACCCTGAAAATTTATGACGTCATCAAAATAAAATAAATTTACAGTCATAGAAATAACGAGACTTACAAAAATATGGGAGTTTTATGTTTATAAAATAAAAAATATGAAAGCCAAATTAGTGTTTTCAATAACTCAACTTAATCATTCACTCTCTTTGCGGGAATTGTAAAAATGTTAATCTGCTTAAATAAAATAGTTTGAGATTACCAACGTAAAATTCAAGAGAGAAAAATTCGTCGAAACGAATACTCAAAACAAAAACAAAAACTACTTGCCAAAATTTTCAATAGTAAACGAATGAAATAAGCAAAATAAATTAACAACAATACGTAGAATGAATGCCTCCACGCAACAACAATTGCCACCAAAGCAACGAAAGAGAGCAATAAAAAGAAAAAAGAGAAGAAAAATAAGACTCAACAAACAACAACTAATTTCGTTTACACGGCGAGTACGACGATATTATTTAATTGTGATGATTTCATTTTTAATATTGCAAAGGTTAAATGTTTAGTTTAATATTTGAAGTCAAACTAAGCTGACGTGTTAAACAAAAAAATATTAGAAAATCTGATAACACAGAAATAGTGTTTAAAGATTAAACAAACAAACAAACAAGCAAACAAAATTCAAATAAAAATCAATAAATGCAAATTAAATAAACAACTAAGTAAGTTGTTGTTGTATCAATAATAATATTGTAGTTAATTGTACAATAAAATAGTACTTAAATACGGTTCATATTGACAATTGAACGTACGACAAAATGTCTCAGAAACGTGTATCTTTATCAACGTCACGCGTATCACGCGCTTCTACCTCTACTCCTGGTGCCGGCGGATCCCGTCTCGGCGCAACTAGTCCCACTAGCCCAACGCGCACCAGCCGTCTCCAGGAAAAAGAGGAGTTGCAACATTTAAATGATCGTTTAGCCTGCTATATTGATCGTATGCGTAACTTGGAAAATGAAAACAATCGCTTGACACAAGAATTGCAGTTGGCACAAGACACTGTCAGCCGGGAAGTTTCCAACATCAAGGCTTTGTACGAAAAAGAACTGGCAGCTGCACGCAAACTCTTAGATGAAACATCACGTGAAAAAGCTAAATTGGAAATCGATATTAAACGTCTGTGGGAGGAGAACGATGACCTCAAACAGAAGTATGTATATTATGCGTTTGTTATGGCTTAGGCCTTTCATTCAAATTCATTTATTCATAAGATTAAATTATTCTTCATTCGTTCCAAAATTTAGTGTTCTTAATTTTTTAAATTAATTTTAAACCAAATTGTTGTTAAACTTATTCAACAACTTCTTGATTAAATAATAATTTTCAATGGCAACGCCATACACATTCTGTTTAAAAAGCTAAAGGGCTTTTGCAATAATTTACAACAAACATAAAGCGTTACAACAATCAAAACATATGCTAGCTATGCTGAGCAATAAAAAAAAATATTTCATCCTATGATGTCATATTTTTATTTGTGTTCCAATATTCAAAATTCCGCTTTTCTTTCAATACAAATTAAAATAAAATATAAACAAGTCAGTCTAAAAATAATAGAGAGGAGAACATTGACAAGCAATGATGTCATTCGGTGTTTATTATTCGTTTGCTTAGTTTTGCTGCTCTCTTTCGAAACGAATGAGAATGTTAGGCAAGTAAACAATGAATAAACAATGGATAGATACACTTGAAAAAAAGCATATTAGAATAAGTTGTAATGGGGGGGATAATAGAGGGAGGGAGAGAGAGAGCTGGTCAAATAGCTGAATAAACACACACAGAGTTATACTTTCTCGTGAATAATCGGCATATTTGCGGCAAACATGTTATTTTTACTTTTTTTTTTTTTCTTCTTAAACGTTGTTATAATTGTAATTCTTATAAAAGAAGAAAAAGAAGAAAAAAAAAATACTAATTATTAAAGCTGATTCGTAATGCTTTATTTCTCGTAAACAAATAAAAGAAATACCTTTTTTGTTGTCAATAAAATTTCAATACTTATGATTAACTGGAGGACCCTGTACTACGCTTTATATGTGACAAACACAAACACAATACATAGAATATAATGAGTTTGCGAACGTATTAGAAACAACAAACAACTGGTTTCTTTTTTTCTTTTTTTCTTTGTTTTTTTTGTTATTATTATTATTAATAGCAGCATTAATAGTTTTTGTTTTTTTGGTTTATTTTTTGTGTTCATTGTAAGAAACAAAATTATTGATGCGATCCACCTTTCAAAAAGAGATCGTTTAATATCCAACAAGGTTGGCCGTAGGGTGAATTGTTGTTTCAGTAGTTACTTCTTGGATTGTTGGCTAGTAAAAATACGGAAATTGCGTAGTTTAATGCCTACAAAATTAATCCCATTTCGTATTGGTAGAAATGTATAAAAGCCAACGCTAGGAAATGACGAATGCCTACCGAAATTATTTTGAAATATTTATTTATGAATTTAAAAAAAACATTGAATTGCCGGCATGGAAACGCACATGATAATTTCATTCTGCCTATTCTTATATTTTTATTTATTTCTCTTTCATAACTTTTATGCAGAATAAATATTCAATAATAAATACTCTTATGTTATAAATTTAATAACGACTGGACTGGACTGATAAAGTATATAAAAATGCAATTTTACACCGAAATTAATTAAATAACATTTTAATGGTGATGTTTACCATTTTATAAGGCTATTTGTATAGTATCGAGAGGCTATCGAGAATGTATGAAATTTTATTATTAGCATATTTGTTTCACGAATAAAAATAAGATGACCTTAATGAACAATATTTCCAAAGTTTTTCCTTTTAATGATCATTAATGTATGATCATAATGTTGTTACCAACCATCAAACGAAATGAATTTATAAATAATCAAAAATATTCTCATTATTATGTTAAAATATTTAAAAATGACCGAGTGGCTACGAGCTATTTATGTGCACTATATACATACATACATACATACACACATACTTCAAATTAAAATAGAATAAAAATATATTTTCGGTTTCTTTAAAAATAAATATTAAGCATACCAATATGACAATGACAGCATACGCAGCATAATAATTTAAATAAATATACACATACATACAGACAACTATAAACAAAAACTAACGAAGGTAAAAGAAAAGAAAAATTACTTTTGTAAAATGAAAACATGTTTTAAACCAAAAATTTGACATGACGTCAGCAAAAGATCGCTAAATTCGGGAAATTTCCAAATCATCATTATAAAAGTAGACACCCTAAAATGCTGAAATAAAGTTTTAAATTAAATTGTTTGTTCATTTTTCTGTTTACAGACTTGACAAGAAAACTAAAGAATGCGCCGTAGCTGAAAATAGTGCACGCGTTTATGAATCTCGTTATAATGAAATTAATGGCAAATACAATACAGCCTTAGTGGATCGTAAGAAGGCAGAAGATCAAGCTAAGGATTTGGCTGCTGAGAACGCTCGTCTGCTTAAGCAGTTAGACGATTTGCGCAAGCAACTTGAAGCCGAAACCTTGGCCCGTGTAGATTTGGAAAATCAAAATCAGAGCTTACGCGAGGAACTCAGCTTCAAGGACCAGATTCATGTCCAAGAACTTACAGAGACCCGTTCCCGTCGCCAAATAGAGATCAGTGAAATCGACGGACGTTTATCGAAAGAGTATGAGGCCAAACTACAGCAATCATTGCAAGAATTGCGCGACCAGTATGAATCTCAGATGCGCGCCAATCGCGAAGAAATTGAATTGTTGTACGACAATGAAATTAAAAATCTCCAAGCAGCTGCTAATCGTGCGGCCAATTCTTCAGCCCACGCCACAGAAGAAGTTCGTGTTATGCGTACAAAGATTGATGGTCTAAATGCAAGAATCGAAGACTTGGAGAACACTAACGCCGGCTTGAACGTAAATATATTCTTTGCTGTTATTACGAAAAATAATTGATCAAAATTTTATTTAATGTTTTCATATTACAGGCCCGCATACGTGAGTTGGAGAATCTTTTAGACAGCGAACGTGCACGCCACAATCAATACATTGCTTCATTAGAGGCTGAATTACAACGCATGAGAGACGAAATGGCTCATCAATTGCAGGAATACCAAGATCTTATGGATATTAAAGTTTCATTAGATTTGGAAATTGCTGCTTATGACAAACTATTGGGTGGTGAAGAGCGTCGTCTTAATATTACGTCTCCTGGTCGTGGTAACACAAGCGGTTCAAATGCCAATGCTGATGTTAGTTACTCGAACGGTACGCATTTGTCGGTTAGTTCTAGTTCAGCCTACCGCTCAGGACGTGTTACACCTAGTGGTCGCCGTTCTGCTACACCTGGTGTTGGTGGTAGCAGCAGCGCTGTTAAACGCCGTCGCACAGTTATCGATGAGTCGGAAGATCGTAGCTTAGCTGATTTTACGGTGAACGCAACAGCCAAAGGTGACTTGCAGATATTAGAAGCAGACAGCGAGGGCCGCTACATTAAATTACACAACAAAGGTACAGACGAAATAAACCTAACTGGTTGGCAATTAACCCGCATTGCAGGCGATGAAGAATTAGCTTTTAAATTTACTCGTGGCACCAAGATAACTGCTGGTCAGACAGTATCCATTTGGTCTGTAGATGCCGGTGTGAATCATGAACCTCCCACCAATTTGGTGATGAAAAAGAAATGGCCAGTTGCTGATTCTATGCGTAGTGTTCTGTCCAATGCCGACAAAGAGGTGAGATTATTGTCGATTTACAACACATGTAGCAAATGTAGAATATGTCGTCACTGTCAACAACTAGAATTTATCCTAGATCAGTTATGTCCTTTTAAATTAATTGCCAAAAATAACATTAATCAAATATTTTCTCTTTTCTTTTTTCACCCTCTTTCTTTGATCATTTTGCGGCTATTTTTTGGATTTGATTTCGTACAGGATGTTGCCAGCTACGAGCGTGTTCGTTCAAACATTTCCAGTCATGCATCCAGGCATAGAAGTAGTACAGGCTTCACCCTTGGCTCTGGTACCACCTCAACGGGCGTAAGAAGTCTGTTCTCCTTACTCTTCTAAAGCCTTCTTGCCTTTTCCAAGAAACGGCCCGCGTACAACAATTTAATTACACACAAAAATATCCATAGCATAAGACTTGGACTAACGGACTGACACTAAGTCTAATTACGCAACATTGAGTAATGTACACTACTCATCAATTTTGTTCTTTGAAAATCCATTCGAATTTCGAAAGGATTCAACACAAATTTCCTAATGTTTAACTCAGAAACATATCAAGAGACTTTTGTACTTTAAATATTGATTATTTCTTTTCATTTTTTTTTATTTCTCCTTTTTTTTTATAAATTTTGACTTGTTATCTGATGATTCATTAAGTCATTAATGACTTTTTCGGATTTTCGCTTTTTTCATTTTTGTATAAAATCTTTTTTGTAATGAAATTAATTGAAATGTGTAAATAAGAATACCAGGTATTCTTTAAAGAGACGTAATACTTAAGTAAATGTTTATTATTAGATTTTTCTTATTTAATTTATATTTTTTATACACGTTCAATTATTGCAGTAATTTTTTTTTTAATGACGGTAATACACAAAAACAAAAAACAAACATAAAAAACAAATCTATGTGGAATTCTCAAACAATTCTCTTGGTAAACAATTACAGAAATTTGACTACCCTAAGGCATTTGCAGCCAGCAAAAGAACGCATTTGAATAGTCAGATATTCATATATTGAATAGAATGTATGTATTTAAAGAGCATTTAAAATTTTAAATTCTAAATAATTAAAACTGGTTTAAAACAATCAAAAACTTGGTCATTTATGTTTTATTAAATTAAATTTATGTAACACGTTTCTAACGACGTAAGTATGTATATAAATAAACAGATAATTCGTTAATTGTGGTAAAAACATGAATGTTAAGCGATTCTGGGTAGTGATTCTACGGTTGTATATCTACACAATTACACTAGGCGCTAGAATTTTAAGAGTTTTTTCTAAAACGAAACTTCTTTGAAAAGCACATTGGTTTTCGCAAGCTTCTTATCGATATAGTAATGAGTCTAACAATCTTGATAGCATTGGACTTTCATACTTCTGTTATATGCATGCATGCATACATACATACATATATTTAGCAAATATAGATTCAAATTCGAGATTCAAAAATTAATATTTCATTTTATTATTCGTGTTTTCAAATGAATTTCCTTTTTTTCCCAAGAGCTTTACAAATATAAGAATTTTTAAGAAAATTGATTTAACGTTAAACGAATTGTTTGTATTGTTCTCGAAAGGAATAAAAACACAAACTAATTCGAGTGGAATTGAAGTCATCGTAGTTGAGTAGGTAGTGTGTTGGGTTATTAGACTGAAGACCCGAGTTCAAACCCCAGGTCAGACATCGAAATCGAAATATGAAGAAATATTTCTTCTAACGACTTCCTTTCAGCAGATTTCTGGTAAAAACTCCAAGAGTAAATAAAATTGCCATGAAAAGCTTTTCAAAAAAAAACATGTGATTCGGAGTCGATTTTAACACGTTCCCTGCCACGTGTACCGTTTTCGGTGCACACTAAACCTCATTTCTACGCCAAGGTGAATTTTTTAATTCAAAATGTTTATATCCAAAATTTAAATATTGGTAGGACTGTTTAATGTATCGTAATGATGTTTAGAGCAATTTTAAAGTGATGTACCGATAATGGTACATGCGGCGTGGTAATTAGTTATCGGACCACTTTTGAAATTTTATAGAATTCGGCAATTGTAAATGAATCGATTTTACATAATTCAAGAAACAATAGTTCAATTTCACCTTTATAATATAGCAAATTACTGAATTCATTTTTATGCAATAGATATAATGATGTATTCTCTGAACAAGATGACCATATTCTACCTTCTAGAATTACATCATGAGTTGTAAAACTGTAATGGTAGACCAGTAATAAGGATCCAGCCGTTCTATGGCACGCAGAAAATACGAAAATTAAACTTGAGTAAAACATATTTTTGTTTGTACATTACACTTATGTCCCTTATTCTATGTGAAAAAAATTAATTTTTTGTTGTTATTTTGTGCATTTTGCGAAAATGGTACATGTGGCCTAGAAATGACACCTTCTGATAAACAGCTTGGACGGGAACGTGATAAACTTTAGGTCCCGCCACTCGTATATAAAGAAGGTAGATCGTAATACTGATCGAAGGGTTGTAATGGTCAATTAAGTATGTAATTCGAAGGGAAAACAGTTCTCTCTCCAATCTTCGAAAAAATTTAACTTCTAAACAGGGTGCACGCGTGCTAATGTGAATACAGCATTATATGAACACCGCTAAATCTGAACATATTTTTGCTTCATTGACTACTCTAAAAGATGAAAAAAAAGATAAAAGCCCTATAATTTGAACTGTTTTTTTTAATTTTAAACGTTAAATTTCTGTATTTATTAGTAGCTGGAATCCACGTTTTAGGTGTACATATATACCTATATCTATGCAGAGGTTAGTACATCTGCTTGCATATTTATTCTTCATTTGCTATTTAGATACTTTGAAGATAGTGTGTGAAGATTAGATTATAAGATTAAAATAATATGAAGATTAAATTATAAAAAAATTCATAAATATTGATTTTTGTGTAGAAGATAGTATAATTTTGTTTTAAAATTTTCGGTATTCACATTAGCGCGCGTGCACTGTATTAATTTTTGCTTTTACACAGTATCGATCAAAACTAACTGAATAAATGTTACTTTAAACTAACTACACTAAAAAGCAAAAAAACGACATTTGGAAAATATTTACAGCTATGGAATGCTTGATTGGATCTATATGGGAAGAATTTTTCCCTTTATACTGCATACATTCATACTAGGGATGCCAATCGGTAAATCTCGAAACCCGAAATCCCGGGATTTTCGGAATTCACACAACCCGGGATTGTTAAAAACTTGTCTCGGGATTTTTCGGGATTTTTGGGACTGTGAATTCATATGTATTTTGACCCTAGAAAAGGTCCTGAAAAAATCTATATTACTTGACTTCGGTAATAGCTTTTTAGATGCGGAAAACCCCACTTCCATTGATAAAAAGTTATTTGATATCATCGAAGAATACGAATTAATAGGGTAACTGATTTAGGTACTCAACTGTCCAAAGGAATAGATTTATTTACATCAGGAGGTGGTAGAATTGAATATTTACAAGCTGCATACAACTATCTTGCAACTATTTTACTAACAAATGTTGATTGCGAGAAGTGGTTTTCAACGGGAGCGTATGTTGACAACAAAATTCGTTTAAGCCTATCAGATTATATGTTAGATGCTTTAATCTTTTATTTCTACACTAAACTTGATCCAAAATTATGATAAAATAATTTTAGTCTATAAGATTATCATTATGTATATGACACCGCCTTTATTAACATTTTAAGTGTTTCTACTTATTTTTAAAGATGTGCACAAACATGACGATAATCAAATGTAGCATAGAAATGAAAAAACTTCCAGAGTGATTTCTCATAAATGGTTTTGTATAGAGTAAAAAATCCAAATAACATCATTAAGATTAAAAGAACTCTAACGCTACAAGCTGTTCTGATAAAGAGAGAGATCCATACAAGATATTCTAGGTGTTCTTACACTCGTGGAATTTGTAGAAGATAGCATGGCTGTATTTACATTTGTAGGAAGTTTGCAAAAAGGTGAGCAAAAAAGTTTTGTTGAATAAAATAAATTTGTTCGTCTTTGAATATTATTTCGAAGTACTATTAAGCATTGTAGTAGTCTTCTGAAAGTAAATAAATTTGCCATAAAAAAGTTTCTCAAAAATTTGTCATTCGGAGTCGACTTGAAACTGTATGCCTCATTCCTTATGTATATAAAAAATTAATACACACAACATAAGTGCTGTGAGAAGCTTGGTCGTAATATCCGACTTAAGGATTATAAAAGCCAATTAGGTATGTATGTATTTGGCCTTCAAGTAGGCCAATGTTGAGGCTACAATGAATTTGTCTTCTGACCACCAGCTTACTTATTTACGTGCGCCTGTGTTATGCGTATTTTTTCCCCGAAAGATATTACGTTTTTCTTAAATTGTAATGCAAAATTAATGTGAATCATTCACTCTTTTTCTTTTCATTAACAACGTCTGTTTCCTTCCAAATGCTCCATCCCGCAAACAAATAGTTCCGCGGTCGTAGAATTTGTACACTAGTCTTAGCGGATATACTAAAAAGGAAAGGTCCTACTTAGGGCCCGTTGTGATTTAATTAATTAAAAATCAAATGGATGTAGTACTACTAGAGTCATCTGCTATGCACCAATTATTACTACTTAATTTATTAAAGGTTTGAACTGGGGATAAGTATTTCTTTAAGATTCTATCACTTATTGGTGTTGTAGTAGTAATTTTGAAATTTAACAAAAAAAATTTATCAAAAATTATTGTGTTATTCCGACAATTCTTTAAAGTTAAAAGTTTTTTTTTTCAAAATTTAAGACATATTCCTTTTATATATCTAATTAAAGAACAAACTTACCTCAAATGTTGTGAAAACTATTTTCTCAATGGAACCGAAATAATGTTCCCAAAGGACTTGAGTTTGTTGCCGCAAAGAAAATATCTGTTCCTCACTTATTGAACGAACAACTTCAGGAACCTGAAATAAATTTAGATACACAAAAGTTTATATTATTTTATCTTTCTGTTATACATAACTATAAAATTATTTAAAATCTAAAAAAACTTATTTGTTCCAATCGTTTAGGAACTGATACGAATTTCCAATTTAATTTAGTAGGATGTATACTTAAATATCTCATGTAAAATTAGAAAAAATAATACAAAACCTATACGTGATAAATAAATACACTCGATACAAATATGACTTATTCAAGACGATCTAAGAACTAAATTTCTTTTAAAAAATTCTGTTAAAATCATAGCATGCATAGATTATAAAATTTTATGTGGGATGAAAACTCGTTGAAAACAGGGAGAGTTATACAGTGGCTCCATCGCATAATCGGACAAGCATTAGTCTGATATGTATGTGCTTAAAACTCAAAAAGAAAATATTAAATATATGTTTTTATTGATTTTATTTACACTTTATATTCCAGACTTTCAGATTAATAAAAAAAATTACAACATTTTTCATGATAACGGTAATTTTATAAAGCAAAAGGAATTTAACTAAATTTTGTGCGCTCAACGCATAATCGGACAAAGAAGAGCACCATTGCTAAAAATTACAAGACAAATTACGCTACAATTTGGCAAAATCAATTCCAAAACGTTTACAGGTCGTTCTTGAGAACAAATGATATGTCACTGCGCAACGGTCTGGTCACTTAAATTACGAATTATGTCATTTAAATACACCATTTTTTGGACCAAAAAACAGTTGGAATGTATATACTCGGGATATGCGGAAGATGCAAGTATTCTTGAACCATTGTATTCGCAAGACCTTAGGTCTGTTCCAGCCAACAACTAAATCTAATCATACACTTTGGGCAGCAAATCGTAGCTACTGCAAAAACAAGAGTTGAATAGAAGTAAAGATGTTAGCTCAAACAGAAGCATTACAAAACATTTCAGTAAGCAAAATTGATAAATTAATAGGTCTAATGCCTCGCAGATGAGTTGTTAATTTACTAAATATCGAATATTTTATTAATTGTTAAATTATGTAAAAAAAACACAAAACAATTTTAAAGGAGTTACTTTAGTTTTTGCCACCTAAATTTTAAACATTTTAATTATTATTATTTTAATTATGTTTATTTTCTTCGAAGTAAACAAATTTATTTCAATAATTCTTTGTTTAGTAAGTTTAAAAACGCTTAAAGATTTGAAAAAGCTTATTTACAAATTTTCAGGATTGTTTTCTTACACGATTCATATGGAAATAACAAAATATTAAGTTTGTTGTTTTAGTTTATCCCACTAGTGTATATTAACATAACGTTAACCCTCAACCCAGAATCAATTTTACCACCATATTATCTCCAGAGAGGATCATAATTAGGGCAATTGATCAAGAGTTGAATTGGCTATTAATTTTTGTAAGTTTTTAATTTCAATTTGTTATAAATCCGTATATTAGATAAAACGATAGTTACATTAATATAGGGGAATAGGTAGATATATATGGCGTATTAAGTATTCGAACCAAAATAAGTGTATATTCACTTATGGTGAAATATTAAAAATAAACGATAATGAAAGGACTAGTAAAGCTTCTAAAGGTCAAGATTTTCCTTCCTGAATTCGGCAAAACCTTCTAATTAGTCGGCTGTTGCTTTGATGTTGGAGATGATCGGATATATATTTTCCTTTTTATTAATTATAATGATACGTGCAATCCTAATAACCTTCTAAGGGCTGTTATTTTAACTTGCCGTTAAACTTTACAGTTCCATTTAGCTAAAGGTATTATTTTTGTTATTACAACTTACCAATAAAATAAAGTTAATTTTATTCAAAAATATGATGGAGCAATATGATAACACTGCTCAATTAAACGAGTTTTTTTTTCAACGCAGTGGCAACGGCGGGCTTCGATTTTCTTTTTCTTTTTTGTTTCTGCTCCTTTTGTTTATATTTCAAATTGCCATATATATAAAATGGCAGGTTCAAACTTAACTTAACTTTAAAAGTTAACAATAAGATGATCCACCTTTTAGTTTAACGCTCACTTCTACCATATTGCCATATATATTATATCTAAAGCACTTTTTTTTGTAGGTTGCAAATAGCTCCCATACCACCGCATAAAATTTAATGAATGATATCTCATTTTAATGCTTATATCTAATACTAATGACAAAAAATAATTAAACATTAAAAATTAATATTTTCATTGATAAAAATTATATTTTATATAGAACTGCATGATAATACTGTTGTCATTATGATTATATGTTTTTGTTCAAGTGTGGTCCACATAATATAGTATGTATTAAAATACTTTCTGGCAATACCGCTATTTACTATAATGCCGTTTATTACTAAGTCAGTTATATATAATATGTATATTAAGTCAATGAACAATGTCGCTTAATTGTAATGCTATTCCACATAATAACATATAAAGTTGTAAAAGCCATTTTGGTAATGTCGTTATCTTCATGGCATTGTTTGTTTTATGAAGTGTAGTAATACGGTGTCTTTTAATATAATCATATATATAGTGTCAGCTGATATTTAACATTTAAGAAGGTTTTAAGAAAAAAAAGAATAAAAATAATGTGCAACGTAAGAATATAAATAACGTGCATTTGAAAAGACAAATGCAATTATAATGTTAATCAGAAATTTTAATGATAAACAGGGGTTAATAAATGATACCAGGCTAATCGTAACAAGCGTGGGAGAGCACATCATATCAGCAAAAATTATTCATACCGATAAAACTGTACTCATACCCCGAATCAACCTTACACCTTCTGATCCAACTGTGCCTTTCCGAATGACACGAAAACAATTCCCTGTGACAGTTGCTTTTGCTATGACGACAAACAAAGCACAAGGTCAAACCCTTCAAAAGGTAAGATTATATTTACCAAAAACGGTCGTTTCACATGGGCTGTTATACGTGGCTTTTTCTCGAGAGCGTATGTTTAAAGATATTTTTGTTTGTATTAAGGATTCGTACAGGCAAAAAAGTTATTACCTCTAACATTGTATTTAGAGAAGTATTATAAAAGCATTTAAACATATGTACATATGTATGTATGTAAATATGTATGATGATATTAAGATTTCTAATATTTTTATACTTTTAATAAAATTTTTATTAATTATTTTCATTTTATGTTACAAAAATGACAACTAACGGTGCGAAATATTCACACGGGTCATCAAGTCCACTTATAATAATGAAAAAACAATTTATCTGCCCGTTAAAATCCTCCGTTTAGTTAACGGCAAGTTGTAATAATAGCCCTTATTCTCAAGACTACATCCTATATCTACAAGGAAAACCCAAATGGTTTAACGAAATGTACACCATAAATCTGGGTCTGGGTGTATACGTTCACAGGGCTAATTACCGGCCGCAGTATGGGCTAACCGGTACAGTTGTCAAATTCATTGGGGGACAAGACGGAAAGGTAACAATTTACTTAACATTAGAAAAATTTTATGGGAAAACACGGGGTGTAAAGTTAATAGTTCCCCACATAAGACAGTGGGTATATGTGTCTTAAATATTTGAAAGTATTTCAACTTATCAACTTACCTGCAATAACAGTCTTTCATCGGCCCAAATGGCTGCCTGTTTCCAATCTATTTTCGATTCAAAAGGCAACACCCAATCATTAGACAATAATACAGGAATGCATCCAGCTTGAATGGCTTCAAGAAATCTATTTAAGTAAAAATAAATAAATAAATAACTTATTTAATTTATCAATATATCAATAAAAAAACAAAAAAATATTACAACACACACATTTCATATAAAAAAAATTTTTTATTTAATTTTCGGGATGATATAAAATGTTTCACTTAAAAAAATTCCGACTTAGCTAATGCGATGTGTTTGTTATTTGTACTGAAATATGTATGTATTTTTCAGGGTCTCCTCGCAACTACATATTTGTCTTCTTTAAATATTTTCTAAGTCGCCGTGGTCTAGTAGGTAGTGTGTTGGCTTATTAGACGAAAAGACCCGGGTTAGAATCTCAGGTCAGACATCAAAACGAAAAATATTTCTTCGGCGACTTTCTCCCTCAGCAGATTTCTGGCACAGACTCTGAGAGTAAAAATTGCCATAAAAAGCTTCCCAAAAATCTGTCGTTCGGAGTAGACTTTAAACTGTAGGTCCCGCCACTCATGTATAAAATTAACGCACATAACATAAGCGGTGTGAGAAGCTAGGTCGTAATCTTGACTGAAGGGTTGTATTGGCCAATAATGTATGTAAGAATTTTCTATGAAAAATAAAATTAGGAAAAATATGGTCATTAGTACGAATAGTCGTAAGTCGAGGACTACTTGCATGTACATATTAGTAGATTCAATGTCTAGCACATAGCGAACTGATATAAGGATAATAGAAATGAAAATCTAATCTTCTAATTTTGTAATGTTTTTATCAAAAATCAAATTTCCTTCTAAAACACTTTATGTTTTTACCATTTAAAAACGTTTGAAATATAAGTTCGTAGATTTCAAATAAAATAAAAATAAATTTATGTTTAGTTTTAGTCGCCGTAGTCTAGTGTTGGCTTATTAGACTTAAAGATAGGGTGCGAGCCCCAGACCAGACATCAAAACAAAATACAAAAAGTATTTCTTCGGCGATTTCCCCTCAGCAGATTTCTGGCAAAAACTCTGAGAGTAAAAACAACCTGCAATGAAAAGTTTCTCAAAAAAAATCTGTCGTTCGGAGTCGACTTTAAGCTGTAGGTCCCGCCACTTATGTATAAAATTAACTCACACAACATAAGTAGTGTAAGAAACTAGGTCAATAATCCAGACTGAATGGTTGTAATGACTAATTATGTATGTTTAGATAACTTCCTTATTGTTCGCACAATTCCGCCTGCCACTGTTCGCAACTTGGTTTAAGCAACAACAATTTGCTTTATTTGTTATTCTGCTTTATACTCTTCCGCGTACACACTAACTATTGTGCGATAGATCTTTACAACGGAGATCTTCAAACCACGATTATTCTCTTCACACGCAACGCGTCTTAACACAATATTGAGTGAATTCTTTCTGATCCGTTGCCTGCTTTGTCTTGCCTTTTATATCGCAGAGAAACAGTCTGATAAATGCTCTTAAAGCAAAATGCCTTCGTAAAATCTCTATAAACAAGCTGCTTATTGTTATTTGTGAATTTTGTTTACGTTTGTCTTTGCAGTGTTGTTGTTTACTTGTTTATCCAATTTTTACTCTGATGTTGTTGCTGTATTTTTGTTTATTCGTTGATCATGTAAACAAGTCCATTGCTTTTGTTTATAATTTTAATGTTAAACAACGTCACACCATTTCCATTTTTGTAATAATTCCTTTGTCTTCAACTCTGACAAAATTCAATTAGTTAGCTACTCGTTATACACCTGATTTTAATTTTTCTTCTGCATACATAATTGGATATTACAACCCTACAGTCTGGATTACTTCACGCGACTTATGTTGTGTGTTAATTTTATACGTGAGTGGCGAGATCGCAGATGTCTGCCGTGGTCTTACGTCTCATAAGCGGACATATAACCTTTTAGACTGCGGTGACTTCACTTCTTCTTCCAGTAATGGAAAATAATTTGGTTTTAACTGAGTTCATAATTATCTTCCGTCTATGTAAAATTTCAACAACACTGTCAGTAGGAATTTCCAAATTAAGGCCGATGTGTTTAGCGTAATAGTATGAACACAAATATTGTCTACAAGGATTAAAGAATTACAAACCCCGAAATTTGGAAACTAATAGGTAAATTATTTTTAACGTAAAGAAAGTGCCTTATAAGCAGACAGCTGGAATATAATGAATTTGTTGTCCAGTAGGTAACTTAAAAAGACTGATAAGTGGCACATATTCATTTACTTGTTATACAGACTTAATTCCCATAGGCAATAGAGGAGCAAGCGAACAACATCTTGCCTTAATAAAATATTGAAAACTGAGTTTTCGAAACAAAACCAGACGTTTGTTCCTAAGAGTTGAATAAAATTAAATATTTTTTATTTCTAATGTTTAAACCAGAAACCAGTCCTATGTTCAAGGTTTAATACAATTTTTCTGTAAAAAGAAAGAGAAATCCTTGATAGTCTCTGTCTAAATAGTTCAGTTAAAAAACCGTTAACAGTAATAGTCTGGTATTGTTCGACAGTCAATAAATTTAACTCCAAAAATTTATTTAATTAAGTCATACAATTTGTTTTTTGTGTCAAATTCTATTTATTTTATTAATTATTATCAGGGCAAGGATTTTAATGCAAATGCATGTTTGTAGTCGGTAAGTCAAAATCACTTTTAACAATATATATTTTCGAATCGAAGAATTTGCAACAAAATGGCCTAGTTGCCTATTTTTGCATATTTTATAATAATGCATATTTTACATATTTTTCTTATAAGTGCATATATTTAGCATATTTTACTATTTTATTGTATATTTAATTTCTTTTGGAAATATTTTGATGTCAATACATCAAGTTTACAAAAATCTCATTTTACCTTCACTTAGATAATATTTTTATTTGGTCGTTAAACTACGTACACAAAATTTAAGATACTCAATAGGAAAAATTTGGCTGTTCGTTAAATGTGATGTTCGTAGAATCGAATGGTCGTTAAATCGGAAAACTACTGTATAAATATCTCTAAATCTAATATCTCTCTATCTAATATCTCAAACTTAGTATACATGCTCTATGGGGCGTGAGGAGTGTTTCTGCATAAGGAGTGTTTCTGTGTAGTTCGTCCGACAGATGGTGCAATATTTAGTTTGTTTGTGTTTTTGCACCGTAACTCAAGAACTACTGCACTGTGTTTCGTTAATCAGCGTGCAGTGGCGTTAATTAGCCTGATACCACACTGATTTTGATTTACTTCGAAAAGCAGTTCATAATAAAAGAAAAATTTGGGGCCAGCAATTTGGATAATAATTGCTGTGTCGATTTAGTGCACCTTTCATTCTTCTTCTAAATTTCAATCAGCCATGACTTTGCATGGAAACCAGACTTACAGTGAAAATAAAATTCGAAGGCACAACAACGTTTTCCCGGGTCTGCTAGTTTATTATATTTATAACTTAACAATATCCTTATATGTACCCATGGCATATGTAAATGAATTATCTAATTTTCCTTTAAAAAATATATTTAATATTTCAAATTTTCAGCACTGGTAAATTGTCTGTTATTTTTAATTATAATCTTCGGACAAGAATGGGGCATTCGTTTGGGAAAACATTTTCAATAATATTCATATCAGGAGAGCAAGCTGACCACGATAAAACCTCAATAGATTGTTTACGGAACCATTCCATCCTCTGTCTGCAGACATGAATTCTGACATTTTCCCGTTTTATAATATATATTCTGTCATTATTTTCTCTCAAGAAGAGGAGCAAACTACAGCTAAGAACAGTAAAGTACTCTGCACTATACATTCGCGTATATGCAAACTGAAATTCGGAGCAACCACTTAAAGAAATAACCCCTCAGCAATAAACTATATCCCCAAAATTTGAATTTCTAAGGTCACGACAATAGTATCGATAGCCATCTGGTCTATCTAAGTTCCACTTTTTTTCATCAAAGAATATGACCTGAAGATAATTCATTGTTTGTTATTATTGAAATGCTGGTGGTGCTATAATTATGAAAAACACTTTATAATAGGTAAACTTAACAGCTTACTTTAATACTTGACTATAAAGGAATAAAAAAGTTTACGAGATCTAAATTTAAATCACTATTTGTGATAAGTTTTGTACCAGCAAACTATTTGTTATTTCTAAATTGTAGCAACACTAATTAAATGACTTCAATAAATCTCTTGTTTGCCTTAAATTAGAAACAGTCAAAGAAAACAGTCCATTTGTCCCTTTGATTTTTATTAAATTTTGGTATAAAAATATCCTTTCTACATTTGCAGGTGAATGTGGAACAAATAATATTCCTTTTATAACTCTTGATAAGTCAAGTTAGCAACGAGTTGCCATATGCAAATGAAACGAAAAAAAAAATTATACCCTGATCAGACAGAATATTTGAGTGATGTAATAAGGTAGAGAACATTTTTCAATAGTTCTAAATAAGTCAATACGGTGCTATGGTGTTTTTGACTTCCAAATAGTGATAAAAAAAGTGCAATTGCACCAACTTTTCCATCCCTCTAATGGACTCATTATCCGTTCTCTTTCTAAAGAGAAAAATGCAGTGTGACAAAAATTTCTAATCGCGTAATTATTTCATTATCATAATATTTCCATCAGTTTTTATATCTTATACGGAATTACCATTAAAAACAGAAGAGGAAAAAATAAGTTTAATAATAGCAATAAACTATTGGAAAGTGCAGGAATTAAAAGACGGTGAGTAAATAAGAGCCATATATGTATATGAACCGAGAGGAGGCGTAAAACTGTCGAGTAATTGTATGGAAGATTAGGTTAGACGACGTGTGCTTGTCACCTAAGACAAGTACAGTATCCGGTGATCGAATTGACCTTTTGCACAACGTCCTTAAAAAGGAAGAAGATAGGGGGAATAGGAAAAAGAAGAGGAAGTAGGAAGGAGAAAATGGGAAAGACCAAACAAAACAAAAAGGGAAAACGCGACTACACTGATGACGTGCTAGCACTTCTCAACCCTGCCCAGCTAACTAATGAATCCGTGGAGAGTCTTGTTGTCGGTTCTCGACACAGAATTCAAACCCTTAAAGAAGCCCCTACCAATGGTCCTCAACATCAACTTACCAAGGACTGAGCAGTTACGGAGGAGGTGTTCGACAGTCTCCAACTCCTCCTCACCGCAATATACCCTCCTGGCACCTGGAACAGATCCCCATCAGCGACATAATCTCGCAATGCCCCGGGATAAAACCGACAACCAACCTTTAGCTGGCCTTATCGAAGCCTAGGAGCAACCATCTAGAAACACGACAACCCAATCCGTACCCACAACGTCTCCGCTCTTCTCCCATCATTGATGAGACGTAGAGGTGGGAGATTGTTAGGGCAGGGCCAACTATCGTTCTCAGAAAGCGAACCTACACTAGCGAGAGCATCTGTCTTCTCATTGCCTAGTATTCCGCTATGACGCGGTACCCAGCACAGACGGTTCCAGTCCAGTGCATAGGCCCTCAACGATTTGCACCAGGCCGATGCAATGGCCCTCAAGGCAGCCTGACTTTCAACAAAGACCACGTAAGATTCCGAATCTATAGCGGGACCACCACCCATGGTCTCAATAGCCTTCAAGATTGCAAAAATCTCCGCTTGAAACACGCTGAAGTCATCATTCAACCTATGAAGTGAAGTTCAAGACCGAGTTCACTACAGAAAACCCCAGCACATGTACATCTGTACCTCCACCTAACTTAGAGCCATCTGTGAAGATGGGTATATCTACTCTGCCCATGGAGTACCCCACCATTCCAAAATAGTATTTTATTCGAAATTTTATTTAAAATTAAAAATATGGCTTTAAGGTACGTTTTAGCATTCTGTAAAACCTAGTTAACACATGCGCGGGTGAATTCCTTTCCTCACACAATTTATGTGTATCCTATTGCTTGCCAAACATTGTTCTGTAACGTTCGCAAATGCGTATTGTTTAATAGCGATTTGAACGCCCACACCACATTTATTTCACATTTTTTTAATTAAATCTTGCAACTATAGGGTGTTTTTTTTATAGAGGTATAGAACTTTAAGTTGCAATAAAACAACAATGGACTATTCGATTGAAATGAATTTTATTTATCCGAAAGATAATCTTGTGGCATTACGTTTGAAATATGATTTCTGGCATATGACAGCCATGGCGCGCAATTTTCGATGACTTTTCCCAACATTTGTGGCCGTATATCGGCCATAATACGGCGAATGTTGTCTTCCAAATGGTCAAGCGTTTGTGGCTTTACCGCATAGACCAATGACTTTACATAGCCCCACAGAAAGTAGTCTAGCGGTGTTAAATCACAAGATATTGGAGGCCAATTCACAGGTCCAAAACGTGAAATTAGGCGGTCACTAAACGTGTCTTTCAATAGATCTATTGTGGCGCGAGCTGTGTGACATGTTGCGCCGTCTTGTTGAAACCACATGTCCTGGGCATCATGGGTATTCAGGAATGAAAAAGTTAGCAATCATGGCTCTATACCGATCACCATTGACTTTAACGTCCTGGTCACCATCTTTTTTGCAAAAGTACGGACCAATGGTTCCAGCAGCCCATAAAGCGCACCAAACAGTCAGTTTTTCTGGATGTAACGGTGTTTCCACATGAGAGTCTTGAGAGACTTGAGAATTACCTTCACTCCAAGTGCGGCAGTTTTGTTTGTTAACGTAGCCATTCAACCAGAAGTGCGCCTCATCGCTAAACAAAATTCGCTTATGAAAATCGGGAACAACGGTAATCTCGTTTTGGGCCCATTCGACGAATCTACGCCTTACTTGATGATCGTTTGGATTTTGTAAGTACGCAAACCAAGATCCTTCCGCAATATCTTTCATAAAGTGGATGGACACAGATCCAATTCCTGTACTCGATGGTGGATGGAATCATTCGGGTCTTTCTGAATGCTACGCTCTACAGCACCAATAGCTTCTTCTGTACGCACCGTACGGCGTCTCTGGGGATGCGAGTTATCAACAAGAGTAAACGTGGTGCGAAAACGTTCCATGGTTAAACGAATGAACTGCTCTGATGGACGATATTGTCGACGAAAAAACAGACGTAGTGCGCGATACGTTTTCCGCACAGAACCATTATTTTCGAAATAAAATTACACTACTTGCAAGCCTCGCTCAGGCGTGAGTCTATTCGTGATGAATTACCAAACTGAGAATAAATCACTTGACAGCTATTAAATCGGTCGCCATCTTCAAAAGTAATGCCAACTTAATGTTCTATACCTCTATAAAAAAAACACCCATTATAAACGGACAAATTTGATAAAATATGAAAAAAAAAAATTCACATTCGTCAAGTTTACCTCATCAAACCGTATAAACAATAAATTTGTGCATAAGCGCAAAAAAAAAGGTTTTTCTCAAATAAAACCTGGTTGGAGGGTTTAATGAATTAAAAAAAATATATTTTTGAGTTCTACTCAACAAAACTTGGAACCTACACTATGTCATTAGCTGGGTATATTTAAATTTTTTTTATTTTGTCGCTTAGTGTTACGAAAGTGGCATATGCTTATAATGGGAACTTATTACAATTATTTACTGTAAACACAATATCGAAAGCATTACTTTAAATGAAGAAATTTCTTTAAATAATAACGATAATTCAACTAAAATTATATACGATAAGTTGATGTGAAGCTAGTGATGTACATACCTAAAAGAGCCTAAACGTCTCCCCCGAGGTACAAGGCAGAATGTTGAATTAAGCAGTAACGTTTCATAGTCATATCTGCAAAGAAAAGAAAAATAAACAAATTATTAATAAATTTTTATATGTAATTATTTGTATGGTCCTCAGAAAAACATTCACATATCGTTAGTATAATTCGCAAAGATGCTAAGTCCACTTTTTTCCAAAATTGAGATTTTAATCCAAAACGGTTGTTATAAAGTATTTATTTTATATAAATACTTTATAACAACAAAAAAAAAGTCATTCTGTAGTTTAAAGTTGTTGTAATTTTGTGGTTTGCAAAAACGCTAACGCTAATAATTACGACACTATTAGTTATTAATATTATTATTATTTTGTAAAAATAATTGTGTTTAAAAACAAATGTTAAAAACTGAAAAAGCTGCAATGTTTTATATTTCTCTTGTATAATTTGAAAAATGGGACTTAACACATTTGCGCATGAGACTAACGATATACTATACAGCTTATATAAGCATTCCAGTGAATTGATATTTCTGCCAACTCTAATCCCATGTTATCACTTAAATCTTAAATGGGAATTGAGATGCGTTGGGAGATAAATTCGAATTTAAATATGCAAGGCAAATACTAAAAACTTTAAGGGAACCAAAGCTGCAATAAACAGTTATGAAAATATGTTTTTCTAGCAAGTCTACTAATTATAATGTAACTTTAAACTAATTATACAGTGGCTCCATCGCATAATCGCACAAGCATTTGTCTGATATGTATGGGCTTAAAAGTTAAAAAGAAAATATTAAATATATGCTTTTTTTACTTATATTTACACTCTATATTCCAGACTTTCAGATTAATAAAAAAAAATTACAACATTTTTCATGATAACGGTAATTTTATAAAGAAAAAGGAAATTAACTCAATTTCTTGCGCTCAACGCATAATCGGACAAATAAGAGCACCAATGCTAAAAATGACAAAAGACAACAATTAATACTTTGTGGCATATCCTTTGTTCTCAAGGACGGTCTGTGAACGTTTTGGGATTGAGTTTGCCAAATTATAGCGTACCACAGGTTCTATGGAGCTTCACACTTCCAGTAAAAAACTTCTTTAATAAGAACAGGGAACAGGTGATAGATCTGACATTAGTGTCGAACACATATGTATTTAGGGTCACAAACTGGCAGGTACTTACCAGAGATCAGCAATGAATTGTTTTTCCGCTACTCATAAGCACTCATGCAATTTTGAGTATGAATGAATCAACTACTCTGATTCATTCGTACTCACATACATACGTAATTGGTTATTACAACCCTTCAGTCAGGATTATTAACCTAATTTCTCACACTACTTATGTTGTGTGTTAATTATATACATAAGTGGCGGGACTTACAGTTTAAAGTCGATTCCGAACGACAAATTTTTGAGAAACTTTTCATGGCAATTTTATTTTTACTCTCAGAGTTTGTGCCAGAAATCTGCTGAGAAGAAATCGCCGACAAAATACTTTTTGCATTTTACTTTGATGTCTGGCCGGGGACTCGAACCCTGGCTTTAAGTCTAATAAACCAGCACACTACCTACTAGACCACGGTGACCTCATTCATACTCGCTACAACATTTATTTATAAGTATAAGTAGCCAAGAATGATAAACTAAAGATTACGCCATCACTCACACAAAATTTCTGCGCATGTTGAATCAATGACGTCACGCAAATTGTGTTCCTATTGGCTAATGATAATGTAAGTTATATTGCAGGGCTGCTAACTACTTTCACGTAGTGCACACACTTTTTAGAAGAAATGGTAATTTTCACATATGAAAAAGACTTGAGAACCTTTAAAATAGCCCAACTACGTCATCTAACGGGAAATTATGCGCAAGGCGTAACCTTTAGTTTATCATTCTTGAAAGTAGCAATGAGTATGAGTACAACGTTGACATCGAACTCACAACATTCGAAATATGTTGGATTCATGCACCTACTCATTCAGATTTATAAATTTAGAAAAATACTTATAATACTTATAAGTAATTCGAGTGGCTCGAATCATTCATCAAAATTTACAGCCTTTGTTGTTGTTACATATACAAAGAAAGAAGAAAGGAAAGACAAAGACAACAAGCAAAGCATACACGCAATCTTCTTGTGAGTATAGTAGTGTTCGTACGCGAATCATACATATTTTGTGCTTCGTGTAAACGTTAAGTAGAGACGAGTCGAAGTCAATAATATTATGCGTATTGTTAAGTATGAATACGACGACTACTTTCCACTTTGAGCATGAATAGTATGAGTATGATATCAAAATAAGTATGAAGTACGTATAAGTGTCTGAAATTATAAGTATGGCTCGAACCTACTCATCGTATTGAATACTTATTTCTGATCTCTGGTACTTACAAAATGTTCCGTTTCGGATCACTATCGAATATTCTTCAAAATTTATTTTATTTATTTATTGGTTAATTCCAGTACAACAAGCATATAATCTTATTTAATAGTACTTTTTTTAGACTGTCAGTATTATAATATTGTTATTGTCAAAATCGAGTTTCGTGAGGTTATCTAACATATCTCTACCAATTTTTAGATTTTTTATATCAATAATTCAAAATGTTTCTACACAAGAAGTATACTGTACATGTTATTTTATAAATTTATTTTGCTAGAAAAATGTTTGTTCCGGACTTTTGCATTTTCGACGACGATATATAAAATTTCATAAAAAAGCAAAATTATATTGATGATTAAATTTAATACAACTAGGATGACTGTGATTCCCACTGGCCCGATGATAATCTCCCGAGACTAGCACAACTAAGCCGACCAAAGAAGTAACGGCGCCGAAAGCATCAAAGAGGGGTGCTGAACAACAACCAAACGGCATACACTCATGAGGACTGTGTTTCCTACTTTCCCGATAATAATCTTCCGGCACTAGCACAACCAAGCCAGTCAAAGAAGTAACGATGCCAAAAGTGTCAAAGGGGGGTACTGAGCAACAATCAAACAGCAGATGCACAGGATGATTGCGGTTCCTCGGCCTTCAGATGTCCGTCCTCAGGAAGATACAACAAGATACATTGCACGGATACACTCAGAGTGAGTTGCTAATGTGCTGCTGACAACTAAATACACAATTAACGATTTATTTAATTGCATTGTGTCAATGTTATTAAATAAATTAATAAAATCGACCTTACTTATCAGCAGCTCATTACCACAGAATATGCACATAATGGAAACGAAAGTTTGACGTTTACATAAATTTTGTGAAAGGGACAGCAAATATTACCAAAAAAGTATTTCTGTCCCTGTCTGATAATATATGTTAGTTAATTTTTAGGGTGGATTTTTATTTTATATTTTGGTAGAAATTGATGATATTTTTGTAGAATAAGAGAATAGTTTTGAAAGGAAATGAACTGTTGTATTGGGGAAACGTAATACGGAACTAATGTATTTGGTAACACCTTTCATAGATTTTCACTAACTTAGTATTTAACCAATTGAGACGTATATTCACAAATTCCTAAAACAAAAAGTTATAAGTATATATTTTGTTATATTTTTCTTTTTACTTATCTTTTACACACGGAACTTGTTTCATTGTGAAGAGAAATTGCTAAGAGTTCGATTAATAATAAAAAAATTACCGATTTTTAACTTTTTCATTCAAAAAATTAATAAATTTAATTCTACAAGAAAAAAATTTTATGAGCAATATGACTTATTTGATCTGGATATATTTGGTTTCTTACTTATTTTTCTCACAAGAAACTATATTCATTGCGACCAAAAACTACATACATTTCAATTAATAATTAAATATTTACGAATCTTTAAACTTTTCATTGAAAAAATTTAAAAATATTCCAAATTTTCCCTTTTTTTAGCACAAAATCAAAGTTTGCTAAAATTTAAAATATTAAATTTTATACTAGTTTTCACTCTGTATATCTGTTGCTTCTAACACATTTGCTTTGCAAATGTTGTTTTCTCCCTCTAAAAATTTATGTAAAATTATGTTAAGAGCGTTTGTCAAATGTTACTGCTTTCCATTCTGTGTATTCTGTGCCCATTACCAACTAATCTTGCCTGCTAAAGTCGTTCCCAAAAATAACAAAAATCAAATCAAACATGATCGAACAACTAGCAACATCAAACATGTTGCGCCATACTCTACAAATTTCCAATGGAAGAGCAAGCAACAATAGAATTGAGAGGAGAAACCTTGTGTGTACTCTGTATGTTTGTCCCATGGACGTCGTACACTAACCATTATAAAGTTTCCAAAACTTTCTAAAAATATATCATAAGACCAACACAGTAATTATATAAAATATTTTAGGCACGGTGGGACCTATTACAAACTTAAACACCAAAATATTAAAAGAAAATAATTCCAATGCATTCTGTACAAATGAACTACTCCTAGTAGTATTAATATTCATACTAATAATAAATGCAGAAGAGGATTAACTATATTATGCGATAAATAATTTGGTAGAACCGGTGGACATATGTAAGAAGGTATGATGTGGGCAAAAACAAGGTACCTGGCCATATTCTGCAAGGATATTGCCTCTATTAACGAAGCTGTGAGGCTTGGAAAAGTACTTGCAATACTTAGTCATGGGGAAGCATCTTCCAACGATAAGCGATCTTATAGAGTCGGTACTACCACATGCACACAGGTGGGCGAAGTATAACCTAAGCAGGAAATGTATTTCAATTGGAGTTCGATATCTCCAACTGCACGTATGGTTGCAACCAGCAATCTACATCCTTCGAACTTGACCATAGGTGTGGACTTTTAAGCTGGGATCTCACTCAATATAATCAAAGAACATTATACATACAGAAAAAAAAACCCAATGTAAAATTAACATGGAAAAATGTTGATTTCAAATCATAGTAAATTTTTGAAAAAATTATTAATAAATGCATTTTTAACATTGTTTCACATTGAATCAAAACTAAAAATGATAATTTAATCTCTGAAATACCTGACTTGACATTTTACACTTTAAAATAAAATTGTTTCATCTTAGATTTAACATTTCATAATGTTAAAATAACATTTTTCGATGCTGATTTAATATAAAGTATTTTTATAGTAAAAACAAACATTTTTAACGTTAAATCAACATTGCATTTAATTGATATAACATGGACCGTTGTTAATTCAACATCATATTGACATGTTTCGATGTTAAGAAACATGTTGAAACAATAGGTGACAATTTTAATTGATTAAAACGAATAGCGAATAAAATTGTTTCATGTTAAATCAATACGGATTCATGTTAAAATAAAATTTACAAATAAAAGTTTTTATATAAATTATAAATATCATCGGTTCAAGTTAAACCAAGATTTTGTTATGTTAGATAAACATAAGTTAATTTAAAATTGACATTGATTCATGTTGAATCCACATTGTATTCTGTTAAATCAACTTTATGCCATGATTAAAACATTTCGAACAACATTGAAATAAAGTTATTTAATTTTCAATTAACATGAAAAAAAAATTAAGTAAAATGAAATCATGTTGAATTCTACAAAAAGTACCCATATTTTGGAACATAAAAAACTTCTCATTCATATATTACTAAAGCTTATTGTCATTATTAGTTGGAAGTTCTAAGCTATCTAAGGTAAAGTTTGATATTATTTATTTGAAATAGAACAGAAAAATTTAGTTTTGTATCGTTAAATAGGAATAAAATAAATAGGAATCAAAAGGCAAAGCGTGCACGTTCAACGGTTAAAATTGAAGAAAATACACATGCTTTAAATTCCAACTCGCTGATAGTTAATTCTGGACTTGGTGAATCAATTTTACTAGCTTTCGAGAGATTTTTCAACTGAGATGAAATTATAAGTATATGGCAACGAACATTTTGGTTAAGGCAAAAAGAGTTGAAATCGTCTATAAATAATTATAAATTTCTACAAAACTGGCTGCTTCATTCAAACGTACGATCTTACGAACTGGTATGTTTACAAAAATTGTGTTGAGATTTCATATTTGTGTATTATCATTTATATTTTCTTCATAGATTAATATCGATTTCGTACTACTGTACCCAAATAAAAGTCAGATTCTTCTTAGTAAATGGAATGGATTTGTGGAAAAAATTGTAAGCTATTATATCTTATATCTTGAAGACAAAAGGTCTAAGGAAGTTTTTACAAATTCAAAGAATACTACCGAACAAAGTAATTATCTACATATACTTATTTTTTAAATTCATATTTTAAACCACTTCCTTATTTTCAGATTCATTAGATTATATACATTCTATTCTGCTAAATTCAGTTATTTTACCAACAGTACGTTTTTCGGATAAAGGAGAAATGATTTCTATAGCAGATGCAAACGAGAGTTTTATTGTTCATCTTACTACTATTAATATCAGAACTTGAAAAATTTGACGTATATTTTGATAAAACACTTGGAAAATGTGACTCTTTCTTTAAAAGTTTAGATACTTGTTTTAAAATAATTAATACATTGTTTTTTTTATTCAAGAATACTTTTACAAAATTAAACATATTAATGATAGAAAATTATCAACCATTTACTCCTTGTTTAACTTTTTAGAAGCCTGATTCATTTATTTAATTAAAAATACCTTAAAATATTGCTTATATACATAATTATTTGCATCAATTTTTATTTTATATAAATAGATAACATATAGTTTTAAAATGAAAATTAATAAACGATATATTTTATATGAAAACAAAAATTTCTTGTTTTTATTTATAAACAGAAAGTCAATATGATTTTCAAGTTATTACAAAACAAGAATCCTTTTGAATTAACATGAAAATTTATGTTGAAATAAAATGTTTACACCTTATTTCAATATGAAATTCAGAGTTGAAATAAAGTGATTTAATGTTATTTTAAACATACGATCATATTGATTCAATATGAGAATCACGTTATCTTAATACTAATTAATGTTGATTTGAATGGTATTTCAAAGTTTAAAATAATTTCAACGTGATATCACTTTGATCCAACATTAATAGAAATATTGTTTTATAATGCTTTCAAGTTGTTTTTAATTGAAAAAGATATTAGATCTTAACAGTTTCGCTGACAAACTCGATCTGCTCCACCAGAATTACTGCAGAAGTTTCCAAGATATGGAAAAAACGTAATCGATACAGTCCCATTTATGTGTGTGCTCTTCACTTCTAAACAGACGTCATCGATTTTTGGGTAACATAACGCCACAGATCTAGATATATTGGCCAAAGTAGTTTTATTCGAAGCTCCAGACGGTTCATACCCACTAGCGGATTATGACAAGACCTTACACTGGGTAGCATAATGGGCGATATGGGCCACTGAGCGATCTTGTCTGCTATCCGCTAACCTAAACTTCGCTAAAGGATGTTTACGGATAAAGCAAATACTTCAAAACACTTGTTTCAACCAAAAATTTTACAGCCAGCAGCTAAACATTTGTTGTTGCATAATGGCATGGGCATGTTTGACAAATAAGGTGTAGGTAATTTAGAACTTATATCAATGATAGTAGATCCCACGATCCATTAAAATATTCTTAAAAATAAACTCACGGAAAGTACTAGGAACTTGGACAATAAAAAACGATTACATACATATTTCATTCAACGAGACAATGTTGCAACGTATAGCGTACAAATACAAGGCTTTGATTGATGTATAATGTACAATTGTACATTGAATTCTATCCATTGAAACAACTTAATAATGTGAAAGGAAATGCTTCAAGCGCTATTAACTGAAGAAAGGAAAAGATCAGCTCCGAATAGCAGACTAGCTCGTTCGAATGCTAAAACTCCATAATGAAACTCTCACACGTCGTCTTATTAGAATATAGTAAAATTGAGCATCGATTACACAGCCCTGCAAATGTGGATTTTTTTTGTGCAAATAAGATGGCTCCAGGTCTTTCCGAAGGCATTTTATGCGCTGATCACTTTCCATCTCGTCAGGTTTTCGAGAAAAGGGGGGCTGAAACCCTTAAAAATAACGTTTTTAGCCATTTTTGAAGAATTATATAGCTAAACATTGACGTTTTGACATTGACGTACCATCGCTATTATCAGAAATTGACAATTGATTTTTGCACCTGTTTACATGCACCTTTAAAGTAGGGGGTGGGTTTATGTCAAGGGATGCAAGAGAATAAGAAACACATTACGGAGGTCCTTAAAAATTAATTAGATTTACTTGAAAATTATTACTCAAGTGTTTTTGAGATCGCTGATAACAGATTTTCATTCAGATTTAAAAAATTTAAAATGTCAGATTTGCAAAACCCATGCAGGGATGTGTTATCCGGGAACATCAATTATCCGGGATACTCTCTGTCCCAACTATCCCGGATAATCGAAACTCAACTGTATCATTTAAGGATAAAAATTATTATTTTGCAGACGTTTACCAATATTTGTAAACTGATTTCCCATTAGTTCTGCTAATTGTAAAAAAAAAAGTTTTACAATGTAATTAGGCTATTAAATAAAAGTTATATTTAAAAAAAATTATAAGTGAGTACCTTTTATTTTAATACTCAAAATTAGCCTATACTTCTAGCTCTCGATCTTGTAAGCAGATTTATTCTACTGAGTATAGCTGTAAATAAAGTGATGAAATTCTGAAGCATTTGAGATAGAAAATTCCCATTTATATTATAAAAACTATTTATTTGTAGGCATGAAGCGACTTTAAATTAAAACTAACGGACAATGTAGTCACAAGGATAACTGTAACCCTACAGGTCAACATTTACCAGTTATTCCAATGAACGAAAATACAGCATATCAGTTACGGATTCATAAAAGCGAATACGGGCGCCTGTTAAAGGCAATACTTAATATTGTTACGTTTTTACACTTTTTAGAAACGTTTCAAAATATAAGTTCTTAGATTGTACATAAAATAAAAATAAATTTGTGTTTAGTTTTTAAATCAATTCTTTATTTTTCGCAGAATTCCATGATCTCTCAACAGATCTTTATAACAGAGATCTTCAAACAACAATTATTCTCTTCATACGCAACGTGCTTTCACACAAGACTTATTGAATTCATTCTGAATCGGTGTTGAAAAATTCAGTACTTTAGTTCTTTTTTCAGTACTTTTTCATTTCAAAAATACCGTAGTACCCCCGCGACGTTTTCAGTACTTTTTTATTATTACATATTTTATGTGTTGAGCTTTTCAACTATTAAAGCATTAGCAACATGTTCTACGTAATGCTGAAGATAGAATTAGGCCTTAACCCCGCTTAGCCAAACGTACATTCGTTTTTAGAACACAAAAAGCAATGAAACCGCTTGTCGAACCGTAAAGTAATTTCGGCTTTTCAGATCCTAAAAAAGAACGTTTGTTACATTACGTTCCTTTGACGTTTGATTAAACGGGGTTTTGCCGTTTTATTACTTTCCGAATCAGCTGTTCTGGTCTTGTACATAAGAAACACGAACAAGTCGTTAATTCGACTTCCTTCTGGCAAACACTCTGAGAGTAAATAGAATTGCCGTGGTAAAGATTTTCAAAAATCTGTCGTTTGAAGCTGAATTTAAACTGTAAGTACCGCCACTCATGTATAACATTAACACACAATATGTAAGTGGTGAGAGAAGTTAGTTCATAGTGTTACAGTGACCAATGTGTTTGTATGTATTTTTTACAAAAGTACTCTTTCAGTTCGAGTTCACTACCATTTCAAAATTTAAATTTTGCAACACTGAATTGCCGTTGCCAGCTCTGTCCTGCCTTTTATATAGCAGGGTAAGCAGTCTGGTACATGCATCTACATAAATGTAAACAAGTTGTTTATTGTTATTTCTGTATTTTGTTTACGTTGTCCTTGCAGTATTGTTGTTGCCTGTTTACTCTATATTGTACTCTTGTTGTTATTTGCTTCTTTATCACTTTTTTTATACTGATATTGTTGCTATATTTTTGTTTATTCGTTGAACATGTAAACAAGTCCATTGTTTTGTTTTTGAGGCTTTTGTTTATCATTTTAATAACACCATTTTCGTAATAATATATTTTAAAATATTTATTTACCTAGAACTCTTAATGAGGACACCATTTTTACCATTACTGTTAAAAAATATTCTTTTCATGATATAAAGATAAGGCAAAAACGACTGTATCCTAAAGTAGAATATTGATTGCGAGATCCTATTCTGTTTTGAAGAATTTCTCGAAAAAGAGTATAGATTGTTGACACGTTGTGTTGGGCAGCTGCTCAAATTTGGGGGAAATAGGGGTAATTCTCAATACGCAAGAATTCCAAGCGTTGCAATGATGTCATACGCTGGCGAAACTATAACAATAAGAAGAATGTTTCAACACAATTTGGATTATCTGTTTGGCGACACAGAAAAATTGGGTAGACATTCCGAATAATGTACAGTAGCGAGCACAAAAAATGCAACACTGTGCCATATGATATTTAATAAGATCTGTTTCAAAACAACGGTAACTAATTTATCTATTTTCTTTTGCTGTTAATTCTTTCAATTATAAGTTTTTAAAGTAACCACAGTTTATTCCAAATTCTGCTTTAAAAAGTTAAATATTTTTGAATTAGTGAAAAAAGTGGAAATTTTTAGCGAGCAAAAAAAATGCAACATAATAAAAAAATAGTTAAAGTAAGTTATTCATTTAATTATAATTGAAAATTTCTTAAATAAGTTACACAACATGTGTTTTGTAATAGAAGCAGCTCTCAGCTAACAGCAAAACTGCAGTCATTAAAGCCTTAGAAGAAGGAAAATCCATGCGTGAAGTTGGACACCTCTTTGGAGTAAATCAATCAACCGTATGTCGGATTAAATCTCGATTTTCCTTGAGAAATAGTGTGGAAAGGAAACCAGGTATTGGTAATCCTCGAAAAACTACCTCTCGCCAAGACCGCCAGATGATTGCACTGGTTAAAAAAGATCCACGAAAGACTGCAGTGGACGTTGCTAATTTCGCAGATGAGCAAATGGGAGTCTCTATAGGCGTTCACACTGTTCGCCGTAGGTTGAAAGAGGCTAATTTGCATGCGAGACGACCCGCAAAGAAACCTCTCATCAGTGCAATCAATAAAAAGAAGCGCCTGGAATTTGCAAAACGTTACAAGGATTGGTCAAATGAACAATGGGCTAAAGTCTTGTGGAGCGATGAAAGCAAATTTAATTTGTTTGGCTCCGATGGGATAAATTTTGTTCGAAGACCGCCTGGACAGAGATATTCTCCAAGATATCAACTTTCAACCGTAAAACATGGCGGTGGATCAATAATGGTGTGGGGTAAGGAACGATATGTTTAAAAAAAATTATTGATTTTACGTCACGTATTTACAGGTGCGTTTCCCGTGATGGGGTAGGTCCCTTAACTCAAATCGAAGGAAGAATGGACGCCAAGAAGTACTGTGAAATCCTTGGAGAACACATGCTTCCTCATCTGCGGGAAAAAATGCCTCCTTCCAACAGGATAACGATCCAAAGCACTCAAGTCGCTTAGCTCGAAACTTTTTAAGCGACAATGATGTCAATGTTTTGGATTGGCCATCACAGTCTCCCGATCTAAACCACATAGAAAATCTATGGGAGCTATTAGATCGAGAAATTAAGAGGGAACATCCGTCAAATAAGAGGCAATTAGAAGAAACTTTGAAAAGTGAATGGGAGAAAATATCCATTAATACATTAATAGCTTTAGTCGACTCTATGCCTTCTAGGTTGCAAGAAGTCATAAAAAATAAGGGCTACGCCACTAAATATTAATTTTAAGATTTTTTTGTAAGAAATACTATTTAATTTAAATAAATACATTAAAATTTATGCTGTTGCATTTTTATTGCTCCCATGAAATTCGCACTCTTTTTAATAAATGACAAAATAATATATCATTAATTAAAAATATTTACATAATGTTATTGATAATAGGTATCTATAACTGTAGGGATTAATAATCCAAAGAAATATTTTGAACTGGTCACCATTTTTAAAGATAATTTTACCCAACGATGCATTTTTTGTGCTCGCTACTGTATACACAAATATGTATGACCTCGATACTCGAAATTTTTTTTAATGTTCATTTCACTAATTCATCTAAATTTGGTGATCATTTTTTTACGCATATCTTTTGATGGAAGCAATAGACATCGCTGAGTCCTGCGCAAGGTTCCAGTAGCTCTGTACTGTGCTCATTCCAACCCTTCAGTCAGGATTATTGACCTAGTTTCTCACACCACATATGTTGTGTGTGTTAATTTTATACATAAGTGGCGGGACCTACAGTTTTAAAGTCGACTCCGAACGACAGATTTTTGAGAAACTTTTCATGGCAGATTTTTTTTACTCACAGAGTTTTTGCTAGAGACATGCTGAGAGCAAATCGTTGACTTTACTATAGTGGACGATTCATTTTTCACATAGTTTGATGACGAAGCTTACGAATTCCTTGAGAATTGAACGAAGACCAGATAACGAAAATCAGATCAGTGATCAGAGATCAGTGTAACAGCAATGTTGTAAAAAATCAGAAATCAAGAGGATTGTACTTTATGAAATGCTTTAAACAAATGTTAATTCTTAAATTGTACTTCAAAAGTACTTCAAATAATTTTTATGAAAGGACATACAAGATTTTATGTAATCTATTCCCTTTAAATTTGTGATGCTATAATCAAAAAAGTTTAATTACTTTGTGTTGACAATGTCCGTTGTAGGATTCCGTGAATATGAAGTATTTAACAAACTTTATCATGAATTCGCACAAAGTCACAATTATACATTATTTAAAAATCGAATGAATAAAGGGAAAGAAACAAGAAGAACATTAAAAGCAAGTACATTTACCTGTCGTATTCTCGATTATCCTCATCACATCGAGCATCCTGCAACTCTCGCCAACTTTTACCATGACGACATGTTGTGACCAAAATAATATCACGACCATTATGCAAATGGAATAGAGAATTACGTGTCTCAGAGCCAATGCCGTGCACGTACCTGAAATTACATAAAAAAAAATTCAAAACCAGTTAAATTAAAACTAAAGCTAAATTAAATTTTACGATTGTACAAAAATGAACCTATTCCTTTAACGGCCTATTGTGAAAGTTATTAAACAAATATTACTTGTTAATTGTAGATAAAAATTTAAATTCAACAGCGTCAAACTAATTCGTTGTTAACAACCAATGAAATAATTATAATCAACTGTATGACAAAATTTTTTTGTTGCTATGTATATAACCTTCAAAAATATTTGCTTTACAACAAGGAGAAATATCTACAAATATTCCAAAAAAAAATCAAATTCAACATCATGTACATGTAGATAAAAATAAGCTTTATAATTTAATAGCCTTTAGGCATGCCCATCATAATTCATATAGAAATAGTTAAATTTAGATTTTAAAATTAAATATCGTAGACACAAACCCAATAAACTTACATATACGAGTATATGAATATTTATTTATTTAGTAATTAGAATATACACAATTATAAATTATATTATAATCATTACGACCTATCTCATTAACACCTTTTGCTCGGTGCAATTTAACAGACCAGAAACCCACGATGCCAACGCTAATAGTCTAATACACTACTCACTAGACTACCCAGGACAACCATTTTTAATTATATATAAATACTTTGAAGAAACCAAACTGAAACAAATCTTGTGTTTTCATGACATTAATTTTAAATTTATTAAGAATATATACATATAAGAAATCGCCGTAGTCTAGTAGGTAGTGCGTTGGCTTATTAGACGTAAGGCCCGAGTTCAAATTCCAGGTCAGACATCAAAACGAAAATATGAAAATATTTTTTCGGTGACTTCCTCTCAACAGAGTTCTGCCTCTAACTCTGAGAGTAAATAAAATTGCCATGAAAAGCTTCTCATGGTAGTCGTTCAGAGTCGACTTTAGACTGTAGGTCTCGCCACTCATATATAAAACTAACGCACACAACAGAAGTCGTGTGAGAAACTAGGTCGTAGTCCAGTTTACTAAAAATTGTCGTGGCAGTCAACGTGTTAACAATCCTAATAATTTTTCAAAGGTCTTATTAATTCAATTTTTTTCTTTGTTTACACTGTTAAGTCTTTTGCTAAAACTAATAAACGCTGTATCACTTCAGTATTATTTCCCTATTCTTCAAAAAATTTAGATTCTGACAGCTAAAAAACGCTTATCACTCTTTAGGGATTTCTGTTAAGAGTTTGATATAAAAAGGTTATGTAAAAAATTGTTAAACAATAAACAATGGGCCATAATCATAGTCATCAAAGAAGTATACTTTAAGTACCATTTATAAAAAAGTCTGCTTTTCGGCTATTATAGACGATAAAAAGCTTACTTTTTCCACTAAACTCAGTTTTATGCTTAAAACAAGGTGAAGTTGTTTTTAACGATGTTAAATCTATCAGCTGTTTGTCATTTGTCAGAAGTTGCAAAACCAAAACAAACCAAAAACAAAAATTAATTCAATTGTGTTATATTTTTTATAACACAATTCTAGAAAGTATATTAAAAATAATTGAAAAAATGTGTACAATTCAGGAAATTAAATATGATTTTGGTATTACTGAAGATTTGAAGTCGCCGTGGTCTAGTGGGTAGTGTGTTGGCTTATTAGACAAAAGGCCCGGGTTCGAATCCCAGGTCAGACATCAAAACGAAAAAATATTTCTTCGGCGATTTCCTCTCAGCAGATTTCTGGCAAAGACTCTGAGAGTAAAAATTGCCATGAAAAGCTTCTCAAAAAAAATCTGTCGTTCGGAGTCGACTTTAAAACTGTAGGTCCCGCCACTCATGTATAAAATTAACGCACACAACATAAGTGGTGTGAGAAGCTAGGTCGTAATCCTGACTGAAGGGTTGTAATGGCCAATTATGTTATGTATGTATGAAGATTTGTGTGAAGGAAGAAAACCTAAATTGTATGAGGAAAGGTTTTGCTTTTATTATCAGCTGTGCAGAGATGCCACTTCTACAATATTTATACTAGTTTGTATGAAAAATTTCAAACATTATACTAATCACTCATTTAAAGCTAATTGAACTTAAAACCATTATTAATTTTCTCTATAGTTAAGAAACAGTTAGTAACTAGTTTAAATATTAAAGTTGTTTTTAAAAAGAACCGACATTAGTATTCTGTTATCGAAATTTACAAATTTTGAAAAATAAAATACGACAACTCTGCGCTATGGAACTACGATCGTAAGCGAATTTTTACGGTCTTGCACTTCTACGTGAAAGTAAGTAAGTAAACCTACCTATTAATCAAATCAGGTTTAAGGAATGCTGAAGCGGTTTTTTCCGACAAAATTAAGAAGCAAAACTTAGCAAATATTGTCTCCTAGATTCGAAAAATAAACAGTGTGTTTATAAAATCACATTGTCCTGTCATCATATTTATACACACTATGTTAATGATTTTGACGATTGTTTTATATAATATGCCGAAGTATCCACAACATTTAACTCATTTATAGTTCTTTCAAAAAAATATATTCAACAATTTTTAAAATTTAAAAGTACCGAATATCTTAGTAAACAAATTCGGACAAAAAAATATATATATTAGAATAGAATTTTGCCGATTGATGTTTCCAGATATTATTTCAAAATTTTCGGTGCCCTGGTAGTCTAGTGGTGAGTATGCTAGACTATTGGCGTGAGGGTTGTGGGTTCAAGTCCCGTAAGAGATTCTGGTCTGTGATACTATACCGAGCATATGATCGTATATAATTAAATATTTGGATTTGCAAATTTGTAATTGTAAATTGTAATTATAAATAATTTACTTTTATTAAAAGGAAAGAAGAATCGATTAATAATAGTATTTGTTTATACATAACTTTTAATATCTTTATATTATAATCGTTATTCAAAGAGGCAATAATGAAAGCGGAAGGAAGTACAATTTTAAAAACAAATTTTCAATTTAAACACCACTGAATCAGCACTAATTAACAATTTATAAAACAAAAAAATAAAGAAAAGAAATACCAAAACACTTGTAATAATAAACAAGATTAAATGAGCGAATGAATGAATAAAAGTGAATGAAACTATGTAGTTGGGACGATTAATTTCTGTACACTTATGTTGCATGAGAGAAATAATTAATTGTTAATTTTATTATATCATAACGACTTGCAACGCACTGCATTCACCCTATGTTGAAAATAATGGGATTATTCTGGTAAAGGCACACAGTTATGCAAATATAAATTGATTTTATGTGAACATAAAGCATACCTTTTTGTTTAATTATGAATATTTAACTGAAAATGAAACAATATGTATGTGAAGAAATATCTTCAGGCACTGGTAAATAAATAACGTATTAAATATAACATTAAAAAGTATAATTCGATTATCAGATGAATATGGCAGGAATTTAAAACAATGAATTGTTTATTTAGGTTGACAACAGTGTTGAATTTAAAAAATTTAATCGATAAAAATTTCATTATAGTTGCACCATCAATTCTTCTTCTTCACAAAGTGACATTCGAATCTTTCGAAAAATGTGGTCTCAACTCAACTAAAAAATGGCCGCTATACCTACAGTAAATATTAAAAGACTACGATATTTAATAGATTCAAATAGATTAAACCAATTTACTTAACTTTAAGGGATATCCTACTATATATAAGGTACAGCATTGTCATTTGCCAAGTTTTCCTTTTTTCTCCAAGTTTTCTGAGATGTGAAATGGAAATGCTTCCATTAAATTTGTTTTCAAACAGAACAGGTTTTTTCGTAAAATACACGAAATTTTTAAATAAAATATTGTGTATTTTTTTAATCCCGGGCAAAAGAAGCAAGAAAACATCAACAGTAGGCACCGGACTCCGGTGTTTCCTTTGATAATGTTAGTACTTTTTAAAAAACAAGTTCAAAAGGAAAATATGGAAGAAAAAAATATTTCTTCTGTGACCTCCTACACAACATAAGTGGTGTGAGAAACTAGGTCCACAATCCAGAGTGAAGGGTTGTAATGACTAATTATGTATGTTTGTTTATAGAAAACATTAACAATATTTTTCATATATTACAATAAATAGAAAGAAATTAACAAAATGAATATTCTAATATATAAAATTGTCGTGTCACACTGACACAGCCCGATTTTCATGAAATTTTTGTGTGGATATCGGGTAGGTCTGAGAATCGGACAACATCTATTTTTCATATCCCTAAATGTTAAGGGGTCTGGCAAATCGTTAAAATTGAATATTTAGGTACATATTGATCGTAGACGAATAAAATTTGGTGGGTAAGTTCGTAGAGTCTATCTCAACAAACTCATCAAAATGGGCGTGGCAATGCTCCCTCCTTTAAGAGATACCTATCGATGGTTTATAACTACATATGTACATATATAACATGTATGTCTGTTAGTTTTTTTTTTTTCTTTTAAGTGATTACAACAACTACAATTTTATTAGCGCTTTATGCAGCGAATTACAATAAACATATATGTAATGTGACCTGTTTTGGGCAATAAAAAAAATCAATTTTGGGCGGGACAAAGTTTGCCGTGTCAGCTAATACAGTCAAACTCTTTTATAATGAATTCTTGGTTATTACGTACATATTTTCAAGTGCCAACGTTTGAATAACAGTTTTCATACAAAAAACTTCGTCTGTTGCGAACTCATTAAAACGAATTCTCGGTTAAAGGGAACGTTAAATGGTCCCAGTAATTAAATTTCATACAATTTACCTTTTTTAATACGAACCCTCAGAAATAACTTTGAAATGTGGCAATAGACTTTATTAAATTATAATTCAGCATCTTTAATCAGCTGATAAATAAAAGGATTAACACATATTTTTAGTTCTTAATAAAAAAAATACTTTTGGTTTTTAATAAATGAAAAAAATTATTTGTATTTTATATTTTCTTCTATGACTTCATGCCGTTTATTGCGAACTTTGCCTACAACGAACTATTTTTGCTGGACCCATGGAGTACATTATTCACTATATCTTCTTTAAGACCTTAGATTTGAGATATAAAAGCGGAGTTTTCGTTTTGTGTGTAAACCCACTACCCACCAACTAAGGTGGTAACTACAGTAAGTTAAGTTCATTGTCAAATAATTTGAAAATTAATTAAAATTAATAAAAAAGAAAGTTCATATCGATAATTTTAGACAAAAAGTTTTATAAATTTTTAAAATGTAATCAAATTAATTAAAGAAATTAAGAATTAAAATGTGCTTTAAACGATTTAACTATTAAATTCAAAAGAAATTTAATGTTCGTATTACTTTTAACTCAAAGAAATTTAAGTCATCTACAACTGTTTAAAGGTTTTAGGTTAGTATGTAATTACTTAAAATGTTATTTAAATTTTAATAAAAATATTTTTATTTCCGACTATGAGTGAAATCTTTTAAGGATCTGTTTTACAGCAGCATATGATGCGTGTATGGCTCCCTCATACCATTGCTTTTGTTTAATTTTTTACTTCTGGTGTTAATGTGTAGCAAATTTCGAACGATTCATGCCACAAAATGAACGTTTCACGTATTAAAACAAATGAGAAAGTGCTTTGAAGTGCATTAATAATTCAAACATTATGTTTTGATTTTTCAGTTAATTACGAGGTGGTATTGATAAATAATTAAAAAGTAACTGCTATCTTTACAATTTCAACTAAATTAAATTTAAATTGCATATCATCACTCTTCACCATTTTTAACACAGCAATATTTGGTAATATTGACATATTTTTATTTTAAATAAGCATAGTTCATCAATACAAATTAAATTAAAAAACATATCCCTAAAAAAGATCTCAAATGTCTGGTTAAAAACTGAAATTAACTGTGCTTTTAAACAACTTTCGCGCATGGCAACAATTTTACAGTGGTTCAAACGTATAATTGGATACTAGGTATGAGATTATTCAAATGCCGATTTTTCTACTTTAATCGAAATATTTAAAAAAAATGTTATTGCGTATTTTAGATAATTAAAAAAAACTTTTAAACTATGTATAAAACTAGCATTTTAAGTTTAAAAATATTTCTAAAGCAAAAAAGGGAAGCAATATTAACTATTTTAATACTTCGAACCAAAGCCTTTGTATTCATTATGGTTTCCAAATGTAGAGGCATCGACTGCATAAGATAGACATAATATTCCAGGATTCCACTGTGCTGATGCGGGCGAATTTTTCCCAAAAATGCTCAATAATGTTAGGATCAGGGACCTATACTGGTGTTTGGAGTAGAAGTTTTGAACAATTACAGATAAGCTATAGCATTTCATCATGCTTCTGTTCGTTCTCCAGTTAGAGAGAAATGTGTCCAATATATTAAATTTATCGCCATTTTGCTTCACATTTTGTGTTAAAATGCCTAAATACGGAATTGTATCCATTTTACTGACTATCTAATGGACATACCCTATTCCTGCACTGGAAATACGTCCCCACCGGCGCTCCTCCATGCTTGAAAATAGCCTGAGTGTTGTTAGGCAAAAACTTCTTATCTGATTCATGTAGGTTAAATTTACTTTCATATGTAAGGCGTAGGTATAGTGCCTACATAAACATTCTTATAATATACTAGCTGATTTGATAAAATTGATTTTTTTTATTGCCCAAAACAGGTTACATTATATGTTCATTGTAATACGCTGCATAAAGCGCTGATGAAGCTATAGTAATCGCTCCAAAACAAAAACTAACACACATACATGTTATATAGGTACATTAGGGTGATTTTAAAAAATCTATGTCGGATTTTTTTGCAGGCACGCCCCTGAAATGTTTCTTCCTGTCAGATTTTTAAAAGGATTGCCAACGTTTGAGCGCAATTGGAAGATGTTAACCCGTGCCACTGAAGCCTCAAAGTTTCTAAAATCTCGATTTTTTGGTGACTGCCGACCCATAACTAACACACATACATGTTATATAGGTACATTAGGGTGATTTTAAAAAATCTATGTCGGATTTTTTTGCAGGCACGCCCCTGAAATGTTTCTTCCTGTCAGATTTTTAAAAGGATTGCCAACGTTTGAGCGCAATTGGAAGATGTTAACCCGTGCCACTGAAGCCTCAAAGTTTCTAAAATCTCGATTTTTTGGTGACTGCCGACCCATATCTCGAGTTTAATATATTTGCCCGTGTCATACATGAAATTGAACTCGCTACTGTTTATAATATAATATTTTACATATCGCCACCGATACAGTATGTAGGTCTAAATTGAGATTCCAAAGTACAAATATATGTCCATAATAACCAATAATAATACAAAGAACGCATCTTTACTCTCAGGGGCACCTAGCTAAGTTTTTGTGAACATTGGCTCTATTTCTTCGGTTTCAGTACTAGCGTATTTAATGTGTAGAATATAAAATATTATAAACAGTATGACCTTTAATTTGATGTATGACAGAGGGAAATAGCTTTAGCTGTCCCAGCGATATGGATCGCTGAAGTCGCAAAGCTGACTAAAAATCGAGATTTTTAAAATTTTGAGGCGTCAGTGGCACGGGTTAACATCTTCCAATTCTACTCAAACTTTGACAATCCTAAAGTTTGACAAAAAGAAATATTTTAGGGGGAGGTGCCCCCAAAAGAATTCTGACATTTTATTTATACCATTTAAGATAAAACATGTTATCGAATTAGCCGACTAATAGGTATCTCTTAAAGGGGGAGGATCGCCACGCCCATCTTTGGTGAGTTTGTCAATATGTACTCTACGAACTTATCCATCAAATTGCATTCGTATACAATCACTATGTCCCTAAATATTAAACTTTAAAGCGTTTGCTCCCCTACTTTTTGCTACATCGATTTTTTTCAACCATCTAAACCTGATAAGATTTCGAATAAAAAGAATGGTTGAAATCGCTTCAGTAGTTTAATAGTAATAGGTATCACTTGAAGGGGAGGGTTGCCACGCACATTTTTGATATCAAATCTACGAACTTGCCTACCAAATATTATGCGTCTACGATCAATATGTACCTAAATATTCAATTTTAACGATTGTTCGCTTCTCAGACTTACACAAAATTTCATGAAAATATGTTGATTAATTTCAGAGGAGTTTAACACCGTGACACGAGAATTTTATATATTAGATTAGAAATAAATATTAAAAATGTTATCTAATGACTGAACGAAATAAATTTGTTTCTTTTTTATTAGCACTAAACCTACCGATACTTCATATATTCCTACCAAAGGGGGTCAAATGACCCCTTGCGGTATTTAAGGTAGATTACATAAATTTCTCGGTAACAAAATTAACAAGGAGTAAATTTTGGAAAATACTTTGGATATATCGTAAAGGGAAATGGCGATGTGATAATATTATTTTCAAGAAATTATGACGAGAAGTTTAAAATGGGTCATTTGACCCGTCTATGGTAGGTTTAGTGTTAGTTATTAAATTCCTTCAGTCAGGATTACGACCTATGTAACTTCTCACACCACTTATGTTGCGTGCGTTAATTTTATACATGAGTTGGCACGACCTATAGGTATAGTTTAAAGTCGACTTCGAACGCCAGATATTTTTTTGAGAAGCTTTTCATGGCAGTTTGATTTATTCTCTGAGTTGCCAGAAATCTGCTGGGAAGAAGTCACCGAAGAAATATTTTCAAATTTTAGTTTTCATATCTAACCAGGGATTTAAACTCGGGCCATACGTCTGTTTAATAAGCCAACATACTACCTACTAGACTACGGTAACTTCAAATAAATTTGCTTACTATTTAGAATATTATCTAAACTACGAATATATGTGCATTCCAAAATGAATCAACCTTTGCCTTAACAAGAATCAATGCATTATAACGATTAACAACGTAAATATTTCCATTTAAATTTTTTTTATGCGAACGGTTCAAACACTCTAAAGTTGAAAAATGCCAATTTTGGAAAAAAAAAACCAATTTATAGAAAAAATTTCACGATAAGTATTCCAGGATTGACTCAAACCAGGCATAAACCTTATAGCAATTGAAGCATCTTACGTTGCCCAGGAAGTCTATATAGCCTTAGCCCTTTTTATGTATTCTCTAAATGGCCACTAATGTTCCTATAACTCCCACATATGGGGTCGCTGTAGTCTAGTAGGTAATGTGCTGGCTCATTAGAGGTAAAGCCAGGGTTCGAGTCCCAGGCCAGACATCAAAAAAATAAAAAAAATACAAAAAGTATTTTTTCGGCAATTTCATTTCTTTCTCTTCTTGTTTCTCAAAAATCTGTCGTTCGGAGACGACTTTAAACTGTAGGTCCCGCCACTTCTCTGATACTTTAAAGGAAGATACGACTGTGATAAATACGGTTCTCCTCATTTTCTAATTATTCCTTTGCTTTCAGTCATATTAATCAATTTTTCCCAGCTAAGCAGGAATAGGTGATACAAAAGTCCTTTCTAACGGTAACATTAATAAACTTTTAATAAAGTTGTAACATGAAATATTTTTAAAAATAATATTATTGTAATACCTTATCAATACACCCACTTACGTATTTGTAAATTAATACACCTTAAGTGAAACAGAAAAGCTTATAAATGCATTGCAGTGTAGTGAATTTACATGGCTGACTGATTATAGAGTGCTCAACTGTATTATTGGTTTATTGTTTAGAAAAGCATGGATCATATATAAAACTACATGCACCAAACGTGACTACCTCATTGTTGCCTCAGCCGCAAGGGAAGAAGCAAATAAAAAAGAGGGCTTTATTTGCTGTATCCTCGTTGCTGTTGTTGTGATGAGATAATTTGTACACATTAGGACAAGTATTTCCTGCTCAACATTTAAGAGATTGTCAATATCCCATTGAAGGTCATACAGAATAATTCGCATTAAACGAAGAACATGTTGCATTTGTTGGCGTTTAAAAAATGTTATGTAAGTTTTTTTGTTTTCTGTTTTTTTTTTTAACTCATAAAATATTTTCCTTTGTATCTTGTGGAAAAAACTTAAATATCGCTAGGATTTTTTAGTAACATTATTACTATTAATATTACTGCTTCAACATGGCACCGAAGGTAGACCGAAAAAATGGAATCACAGGTAGGAATAATAATTTTTGTCGAATTCTTTTATTTTTAGTATTTAAATATGATAAAAATGAAAATATCCCTTCTGTTTTTAGCATTCAACGACGTTTCATGTGGAAACAAATGGATAGCACAGTCGACGGAATTGTTGATCGCGTCGTAACAGGGGCACGCGTTATGAAAAGCATGATTGGCGATTTTATGCCTCCAAAGCAGCCCGGCGCTAATGTTATGGATTATTTACCGACAGAGACAACCAGAATAAAATATATTATTAGAAATCCTCACACGAAAGAAACAAAAGTGATAAGAGTTCGACCATCTAAAAAAGTGATTAAACTAATGGCCATGACGCCAAAGCCTTTAATGCAAGAAAAACCTAAAGCTATACCAATACTAGATCCAGAAAAACTTAGAAAATTGGAAAGGGAGCAGGAACTTATAGCGGAAGGCCGTTTACCAAAGAGAGACGAAACAAAGTCAAGTTACTCTACGTTACGATCTGAAAAATACAGGGACACAAAGAATAACGATCAATATTTAACTCATGATAACGAAGAAATCATAAGTAGCAAAATAAAAGAGTTTACTGACAGTTGGAAACCAGTTTATAAGTTAGGAGATCCTCCTGCAGGATTTACCACTAGCAAACCAATAATGATGAGTGCATTACACACAAGTGTAGTAGGAGAATTTCTTCCAAAACCTCAAAAACAAGTGTATGAACCTTTAGTTTCGAATGATTTCCCAGAAGAAGAACCTAAAAAGACACACACCTATGAAGTAACAGAATATACAGCAGAGGAATCAGTTGTCCAGCCTTATGAGCATGACTATTATAATATCCGTAACCACCACGCAACCAACCAAGTGACATCCTCACTTGCGGGGGAGTCTTTTACAAAATATTCTTCTGTAACCACCGAAAGCCCAAATACTATTACGCAAATAGAAAATGATGTCGACTTAAAGTTGCAGCGAGCCGAATATCGAGCTCAAAGAGGATTTTTGCCATCACGGGGAAACTACAGATCGAATGGGGATACAACTACCACAACTACTAGTACAAGTACGACTACCACCACCACCGAGGAGCCGAACTATCCAGCTATATTTCTTAGAAAGTATCGTAATCGTCCAGATACAGTTTACAATCCAAAAGAGCACTTGCTAAATAAATCGGCTGATTTGTCCCACGAAAGTAGTAATTGGGTACCATCAAATGCTACGTATTCTAGCCAAAAAGGTAGGTCCACCACCTATCACATCGGACTAATTAACGCATCACAAAAAACCAAGTCACAGAAATGGCCTCCAGATTTAGAAAATACTTTTTTAAATTCTTCGCCAGTAAAATCACAGTATGAAATTTCAAGCACAACAGAAACAACACACTTGCAAGATCTTACCACTGAATCCATTCGTAATACCAGTTCTCGTAAAAATGTTCGACTTAAGACTGACCAGTACTCATCCGATACCAGTTTAAAATACAAAAGTTTTAGGCAAAGAGGTTCCATAAAGTACGGAGACAAATTGCTTGTAGATTAAAGTCAAAATAAAATCTACGTCTATAGTCTATAAGTTGCATAGAATTTAAGAATTAAACTATTAACATAGAATTTAAGCATATATCTGCCATTAAATAGAACTTGGAAAAATCTAAAAACCTACTATTTTGGATGAAAATAAATACTGAAATTCAAATATTTTAACGTTAAAATTACTTGCAGAAATTACAGTCACAAACTTGCTCAAAGATTCCCATTAACAACGTAGTTCTAGTCTAGTTCTTTGGCTGCTTCGTTGCCATCAAAGTATATTTTGTTTTTCTATAAACCTAATCATGTTTGTATGTGAAGTTAGCTATAAAAGAATCGTGCCTCAGATATTATACTGTCAACGTCGAAAGGCGAAGTGGCAATGATCGGATGGCTCTACTCAGGTGGCGTAGAAGAAGCGGCTGAAATGAATGGATTCGCCACATGAAGTCCTGCTGGCCATTATTGATCGTTAGCATCCCAAAAGACGACAGTTTGATGTCGCCAAGTTACAAACAGGATTGAAAGTGGAAAGATGCAGTAATCGAGAAGCTTTCGAGTCTGTCAAAGAGAGTTATGGCGGGGTGCTTAGCTCGTCGTGGTGCCACTAAATGAAGTTCCTGTCAGAACGATCGTCTGTCAAGGTGTAGTTTCCCCTCCAATTTTGGAAGACGAATCCTCACTATCCCTCTTCAAACTACAAAATGTGGGTCTAAAAACGTTCGATTGAACGATTGATTTATACGCGGAAGTGCAAAGGACAAAGATGTTAGAATGGATCTCTGAATCAAGATAGGTTCGAGGTCTTTGCAGCGTCTGCATTCCTTGGACGGCAAAATACGATATGGGGTGCGACAGCTAAGACTGATCCTTCCTTCGAGCTACTGTTGTGGTACCGCAACGGCTGAAGGCGTTCCAGATTAATCTGCACCATTCTAAGACTGCAAGCTAAGGTATGCTGTTGTTCATGATGAAGGAAAACTTGAGCTCTGGCTCTTCTTCTTCGTTGTGTCTGGTCTGTGTGATTCCTCCGCTTCCCACTCCCCCCTTTCCTACATATCCTCCTTTCATTATATCCCCTCTATTATCCTTACGTCCTTTAGGACGTTGTACAATGGGTCAATTCGCCCTCCGTATACTGTACTTGTCTTGAGTGGCTGGCACACGTTCTATAACCTAACCTAACCTTCTCCTACAACAGCTCTGCGATCGTGACTGACAGGTACACGTCCTATAACCTAACTTAATCTTCTCCTACAACAGCTCTGCGATCGTGACCTCACCATGGTAATATGCGAACGCGTTGGAAGCAGTAGCTTTCTGATAGCATACCTCGCCTTCCATGACCTAGTGCACTGGGTACATAGGAACAGGCTGGAGGTCCTAATAAGAGATTCGATTCAACCACATCAGAAGTACAGACATCAACACCAGAGATGAATTCTTTTAAATTTCATACTTAACTCTAAACTAATTATATGTAATAGAGGCAATCGAGAATAGTATATAGATCTGACGTTAGTGTCTTAAAAAAATGTAGTTATGATCAAAAACTGGCGGGTATCTACAAAGTGTGAGTTTCAAAACAGCTTCCTGAACTGAATTCTGTGAGGATACTGCGTGGTTTTACGAAACTGCAAGGCTTCGAAAAGTACATGCAAAGAATCCTGAGAAGTACGGTCTGTTAATCGAGCTTACTGACGCCCACATAGAGAGCAGTCGAGAATCGCTTGTATGAATGCAAAGGTTGTGCGACCTATACTTCCCTACCGGGTATTATTGTCTGAATATAAGTCTGGAATTAATAATGAGTAAATTTAGCGTTATTCCAGATAACCCTACTCAGAAGAATTGCGTTTAAGGCGGTTAATCTGAAGTCTAAATAATTTGAATGCCCGGCTTGAGTATTATTAAATTCGGGTACTGTGTGCCCAACTAAACAAAAACTAACAGTAACATCAGATTATTTGAATTTAAATTATTTTCACACTTTTAAATTATATTATTTAATTATTTACTTCAATAATTGATTATCATTAAATTATGAGAATGAGTTATATTGCAATCATGAAAATTTCTAAATTCTGTAGCAATTATCATTTAACTTGATAAACTATTCACCCCAAAAATACTATTTTAAATATTTTTTGACAGCATTTGTTATTTCTTTCAGCGTGTCTTATTCGAAATTTTTTTTTTATAAAATATGATATTTTAAATTATGTGGGTTAAGATAGGTTTTAACTTTATACAATTAACGGATCTGCGTTAGAAAAATCGGACCATGTTCAATCTGAAATTTAGAAGGAGCTAAAGTTTACCAATTAGTCAATTGGATCCATACACATTGTCCTGTTTTGATCTTTAATTTTTATGCATTAAAATTATTCTTTATTTATTTATTATTTTATTTATTTTGTAGTTCATAGTACACAATATTAAGCTGGTTGTCTTCAGTTATTCGCTTTTACCTTTTCTACTTATTTTGGACTAGCAGTTGAATTCCACTCTTAGTAGAATAACTAAGGAATAAAAAATGGATCATAGATTTTAATATCGATCTAACGTTAGATTTAAATCATTTTTAATTCCTCGAATAGTTAAAATACTTTAATAATAACTACAACTTTAATAATTAATCATTTGCCAGAAATAGTATAATAAATACAGGTATTTCTCGTATAACGCGGTTGTTACGTTCTAGAAAAATTCCGCATTATGTAATTCGCGTTATAGAAGACTTAGCTTTCATATAAATTTAGGGGTTATGTTCCAATAAACTTTTTCCAAAATAAAATCGGTACTAAATTAAAGATGAAAATCAATATTCATACTTTATTTAAAAAAAATTAAAAATATAACGAAAAAAAAAAAAACAATCGGAAAACATAAATATTCAAGAGTCTGTGTCACTTACTACGACCATCATATTACGTCGAATAGAAATTTCACCGCATTAGTTTACGTCAAACAAACATTTTGTTGGGCGTTCTTCCAGTGATTGTGAGATTATGAAATCAGTTATTAGTCTTTGTTTGCTTTTTTTCTAACTGTTTTTCGATTTCGTAATAAGGCCCTAGTAATAGGGTGCGTTATGCGACAAATTTCGCGTTGTAATGAAACTGTTTTCTTTTTTGTAAATCGCGTTATATCGAAGTACCGCGTTATACGAGGGATACCTGTATTAGAAAAATAAAATTCATGAAACTTCATTACCATTATGATATAACACGAACATAGAGAGCTACATAATTAAAATGGCTTTTTAGCAGTTACGATTTATAAAATCTATGATATGCGCTAAGTCGAGATGCAGCATGCAATCTACAGGCACCAATGTACATAATTGATTATTGCAACCCTTCAACCAGGATTACAACCTAGCTTCTCACACTTCTCACGTATGTTGTGTGCGTTAATTTTTTTCTACATGAATGGCGCGACCTACAGTTTAAAGTCGACTTCGAACGACAGTTTTTTTTTTTGATAAGATTTTCATGGCAATCTCTCAGAGTTTTTGCCAGAAATCTCCTGAGAGTAAGCCGACGAAGAAATATTTTCATATTTTCGTTTTGATGTCTGATCTGGGATTTTAACTCGGGCCTTGCATCTAATAAGCCAATACGCTACTTACTAGACTACGGAGACTTCAATGTATGTTTATAAAATTTTAAGAAGTGATGTTTGCTGGCAGTAGAATGCTCTATTGATGTGTGGGCAGTTTGGAATTTATTAAGGAAGCATTGTAATAATAATACATAAAACAGAATAATATTTTATTCTGAAGGGGAATCTACACTCATGCAGAGCAAAAAATAAGAGTCGTCAGGAAGTTGTTTTTTTATATTTCATTTTTTGTTTTGTTGTATACATTAATAATTCTTTGGTTTTATTATAAAATAGAAGTAAATTAATATAAAAAAAACATCAAATATTTCTACGAATTTTTGTAAAAATAAATCATGGTACCTAGACCTATGCTATCTCCTCTGTACATGAATTTAATATACTGTTAAGAAATTCGTTTAATATACTAAACGAATTGACGAAGTATTAAATTTTTGCGTTAGCAAAGACAAGCAGGACTTATTTGTTTAAGATTATACAGTTGCATATCACAGGCCAGATTTTAGATTAGAATAAACCTACTTATACTATGACAAGTCAGATTTGGCAATGTATTGCACAGTGGCTGGGGTGATTACTGTTCACTCTATAATAATAGGCGTTCAATGGTCTCTGTAATAACTTTTGTAGAAATTTAAATGCTTAAATATTCTTCTGTAATTGTTCTACTTTGCCCAAGACTATGGCAATATTTCTGTCTTGATAGACCAAGAACCGTTTTAAGATCAAGTTTAAAGTCTCATATTAATTAAATTTGCTTTTTTTTTTTTGGTAACAGTTTAAACCCTATTGAACTGTCACTCTTATAAGCAAATGTGGCAAATTGTTTACAATTTGCTTTTGTATAGAAAAAAAAACACCGCGTGCAATTTATCTTTAAGTAAGAAAATAATTCTTGAATTGAATTTGCTTTTCATATACTTCATAATCTTTCGTTGTAGTCTAGTACATAGTGTGTTTACTAATTAAACGTAAAGCCCGGTCAGACATCAAAACGAAATATGAAAAAAAACGTTTCTTCGGCGATTTTCTCTCAGCAGATTTCTGGCAAAAACTCTGGGTATAAATAAAACTGTCGCTCGGAGTCGACGTTAAAGTGCTGCAGGTCCCGTTACTAACGTATAAAATTAACGCACACATCATAGGTGGTGTAAGAAGTTAGACCGTAAACCTGACTGAAGGGTTGCAATGGCCAATTATGTATGTATGTATGTATATAGAATACATTCATCTATATTCGACTTATTAATTCGCCTATAAAAATACTTCATTCTCATTTAACAATTATTTAAAAAAAACGTTTGTCTACTGCTCTTGACAGTTCTTAAGTAAATTTAAACTACCAACGTTGGGCGTTTAAACTAGCAAATAAAAGTAAGATTAAGTAAACTCAGTAACTCAATACGAAGATTAAAGTTAAAGATTAATCGTTGATCTCAAATACAAAAATGGCTCTAAATAACCCAGTGTTGTTGCGTTTAAGTCGGATCTGAAGTCTCGGTAGAACTTTTAATTATTTTGAGTGTAAAGAAGCCATGTTATACAATAAGAGGTAGAGGTTGTAGAAGTTATTCTTTCAATACATAAAAACATAAATGAATAAAACAAGAAAGTTTTTTTTTTATGATCATTTTTGTGGAATGTATAAAATAATTTATTCTAAATAAAGAAAAACTCACCGTTTACCCTTGAAGGCCAAAAGATATTTTTTGTTCGATGGAAAGTGCATTGATGAAGCCAAACCTGAAGCACCGGCACGCAACGGAAATTGTTTGTGAAACAGTGGAATGCTTATATCGAAACCCGTTCGCATTTGTTGGACGCTCATGCTGGCTTTGGCCAAAATGGCCTCACCAGTATCGAAACCAAGTGAGTGTTCAATGTAATCGGGCCAAGTTCCCGAATACAAGTTGAAAATAACATGATTTCGACCGTTGTTCCAATGAGGTAGACGAGCCAAACGAGATGGCACATTACGCACATAATCCTCAGATAACGAATCGCGATCTAATGTATCGATGCCCAATACGAAAAGACAAGCCCTTTCCGGATCTGTCGTATAATAGCGCGACTCTTGGATAGCGGTAATAATTTTTTGGTAGTTTGGCGAAATTGGAGGTGCAGCCCCCAGCGAATTCAATGGTTCTGGAGGATATACATAAATTAGGAATTCATTGTAGCATTTTGTGAAATCGAAGCATGTTTCCATGCGACAGATACGTGGTGTAGAAATTAATGATGATGTAATGGCACCATTGGCTGCCAATTGTTCACTCACGGAGGAATCCGACACAATCGAACGTGCTTTTGACACTGTATCCGCCACTTCAGGATCAATATATTGTAAATAATCTTTGCCAGTCTCATGATTTAAAAAACTGGGTAAATGATCCAAAGCATCGCTATCGCTTTCTACAGAAGATGATGATGACAAACTGCGCCGGCGATGTGTTGCATTTTTCAGCCGGTAACCACCAAAATAACAGTAAGCAAGGAACGCACATGATACAAACACCAGTATGTAACGTTTTTTTGCTTGCATTTTATTACAAAAGAACTTTTTGCTTTGCAATTATTAAAATGTTTATTTATTTATATGTATGTATGTATTTATTGTTGTGGTTGATGCTGCTGCTGCTGCTGCCGTTATGTTGTTTCTATTTATGTTGTCGTTGTTGTTGCTGCTATTTGTTATTGTTATTTATTATTACTATTATATCTCGCGAATTTTATTATTGTACAGTTGGTCTAGTAAGTTAAGTCCACTTTTCTTAGTGTTGATATATGTATGTATGTGTACGTTGTGGTATAATTTAAAAGGTATTATAATGTGAAATCGCTCATAGAGACTAGTGTAAAGTAGGAGTGAGAGAGAGAGGGTGTACTAGTCAGTCGTAATATAATATAGTTTTCTGAAGTCTAAGTAGTGGTAATTGGGTGGAGGTCAGGAGGTGCCAGTGAAGGTGGGACGAGTGCACATAAAAACGGTATTAAGGGCTTTCGCAACTATTTATAGATGCTGGAATTGTGACAATAGTCTGTCATCTGTTTTTTGTTGTTATTTCTTATCACTTTTATATTATTTTTAGTTATCAATTATATTTTTTTTTATTCTTTTTAAACTATGCTTTCATTAAATTATAAAATTTTCGTTTTCTATTTAATTTTCAATAGGGTTTCCAACGGTGCCAAACGATATTTTGATGAGGCACCATGAAATTCTCCACTAGTCGAAGAAGAGTAGAAAATTTCCAAAACATGTTTGTTGTTGTTGTTGCTGCTGTTGTTGTCCATGTTCTCTGTATCTATTTCGAAAATTACACATTTTTACAAACATTTACTACTTGATTATTTTTAAACAAAATACAAAACAACACTAATGCACCAGGACTGCATTCATTATGATTAGATTTTAAACAAAATTTCTTGAATGGAAGCGAAGATTACATATATGTACCTATATACATATGTGTAAATTTTCCAAACATATTTTCCTTCGTCATTTAGTGGCGGCAGCACTGGGGGCGTTAGCCCATAAACACAAATTTATTTGTCAAATGCACTCTTTACGGGACGATTTTGTATTTGATTTTAGTTGGAGTCATTTTCCAATTGTCGCAAACGATATCGTTCAACTTTTCGCCCCGTATTCAATATATATTTTAAGTATTTTCTTTTAACAATTTTCACAAAAAAAAATCTTTTTATTTCTATGAACTTTCCTTCTAAATTTTTTCTCACAAATCACAAGTAAAACGACCGAATTTTATTAAACGAATACAAAAGAGAACTTAAAAGAAGAAAAAGAGCGATACAGAGAGAGGTAATACATTTTGACAGTTGTCCGTATGTCATCAATGTATATATAGTGATGCCATACTGTGAAAAATATTACGATATACGAAGAAACACCGGTCACTAATATTTCGGTATTAAAGCAGCATCTGGTGGTCAAAAACATTAATAATAGAACTTTTGAAGTGAAAAGTGAACATGCGCGCTACCGTGTCCAAGTGACATCTCATTGTCAGAACTAACTAGGGTTTTAATTCATTTACTAATGAATGGAATATTTAGTTATAAGGAGAAAAATTTTGTTGCTTTATCAAAAATTAAAAATTTTTTAATAAACCTTAACTTCTTAACTCATATACAACAAAATATGATTTAGTTTGGAGTGTATAAAATGGACTACTGCGTAATGTGATGATTTCCATATTGTATTTTAACGGACGGATGGCTTGGCCAATATGTCCAACTTTTTATTCCATGAATTTTATTTGTTTGCTATCATAACTGAAATGTTTGCTTTTGTATGTTCTTTTTGGAAAACAATATGACATTGGAAAAAAATATTTGCTAAACTTGCGCAGTATGACTGATGCGTTTGAAATAAGTTTGACGGCGACATCTACTTGTAAATTATGCACTAGTGTAGGAGTTGGAACATTGAAAAAGCCTTTTTATTTTTTTTTTTTGTCGAATCTCGTATTCTCATGTTTTTCTTAATATGTATGTGAAAATATTGTTAAAACTTTAATATTTAACGGACAATGTTGCCAGGAAATAAAAAATTTTGTAACCAACTTCTGAAAAAGAAATCACCAAAGAGGGAAAAAAATTTATTTACAACCATTGATTTGAAATAAGCACAAAGTTTATTTAGTTTGATTGTAATTTATTATGAATCCAGGTTATTATTAGACCACATGTTTTCATTTGCATTGCAAGTGTAAAAACTTTGATGATTTTTTGTATGTGGATTCGAATACTAAACGCTTAGTTCCCGAGTACGCTGCCGGTTTATGACAAAGTTATGTGCTAATTTATTGTCCATGGCTGGCCATTTTTGTTTTTATTCATTTTAATTTCGGTCCGATATACCTTCGAACAAAGAGAGAAGGCAATTTCAAATTATTTCGACAAAGAAATTCCAACTTGTAGATTTTCTGAAGAAAAAAAAAGAAAAATTTCTGTTCTCATCCCTTATCACTTTATCCATAATCTCTGTCTTTGAAGAAATTTAAAAAAGTAATTTAGAAAGAACAATATTTTTTAATTTTAATATAGTAAGAAAATAAAAATAGAATGGCAACATTACGTGTTTCACATCCCTATTTATATATATTGTGGGGTATGTATAAAACCGAATGGCTCCGCCAATGAAGGCGGAAAATGCTTATTCTAGACACAAACCGGGTAAATCACAACTGGCAGTACATTGATCTATGACAATACACTACCTATTTTGAATAACGGCACTTTGGTGAAATACTATTTTATTCACCACATTTGACAAACTCATTACATTTTGCAGAAACTCACCACCCTTGAAACCCATCACACTACCCAATTTTTCCCATACCAACAAATGCGTAGGTAGAGGCAGATCCTGTATACTTGTCATGAACAACTTAATGGCATATTTGCTTTAGAATTTCAGCAATAAAGACCTAACTATAGTAACGGTGTAGATTAACGGTAAACAACACTGGATCTCCTCCAGTTACATGTCCCATGACTTATCTGGTCACCCACTACCAGATCCAATGAAGAGACTGGTTATAGAAGCCAAGTGTCTAAACGTTGGCCTGCTGATCGGCTGCGATTCCAACTCTATTCGTACTATATAGGGCACTCCGTTTCTGATCATAGGTTTATTGAATTTTCTCTTGGTAGAGGGAATAATAGTGTAAGGGCGATTAGGAATCCTAGCTACACGAATTGGGATCTATATGATAGTCTTGTCAATCTGAGCGTGAATCCACTCACTTGATGTATAACAGATAGTATTTCTGTACTTGAACCTACAGTGGCTATATTCACAAAAGTCATAGTAGGAGGTTTTGACAATGAATGTCCAAAAAGGGTCAACATTGGTGTATGAAAACCACCCTGTTTGGACTGGGATCTAGACATGCTCAGAAAGGAGTCGTGGCGACTTTTCAACATACAACACGAGTGGAGTGAGAAGCTAGGACGTTGTATCATGGGTCAATTCGACCTCTGGGTACTGTACTTGTCACAGTTGACAAGTTCACGTGCTCTAACCTAACGTCTGAAACTGGGACATATCAGAATGCTTGGGGCGATGTTTTTCGCTAGTGTAGAGTAAAGGTAGTCTTTATGCCGAAGGGTGGAAGAAACTTTTATACTGAACCCAAGGACTTCTTCCCCATAAGTCTGTCCTCTTTTTTATTGAAGACCATGAAGAGTCTCCTTGATATGAATCTGCGTCAGACCCTGCATAAAAATTTCCTTTCCAGGGGACAGGACGCATATAATACGGGAAGGTCTGTTGAGACTGCCCAGCATAGTCTGGTGTGCAGGAGCCTTCAATAATGTGGAACTATGCGCTATATCCAGGGGCTGGCAAGGTTAGCTGTACAGACCACTATGGTGCACTGGATATTTAAGCTACTTTCTGGGATAATAATCTACTCCTCACTTGGAGGCACTAAAACGACCAGGGCTATAGGGAGGGTAACTCTACAAGTTGAAGTATTCTCTCCTCTTTTGTGGAATCTAATGATGAAGTCGCCGTGGTCTAGTGGGTAGTGTGTTGGATTATTAGACAAAAGGCCCGGGTTCGAATCCCAGGTCAGACATCAAAACGAAAAAATATTTCTTCGGCGACTTCCTCTCAGCAGATTTCTGGCAAAGACTCTGAGAGTAAAAATTGCCATGAAAAGCTTCTCAAAAATCTGTCGTTCGGAGTCGACTTTAAACTGTAGGTCCCGCCACTTATGTATAAAATTAACGCACACACCATAAGTGGTGTGAGAAGCTAGGTCGTAATCCTGACTGAAGTGTTGTAATGGCCAATTATGTATGTATGTAATGATGAATGAGCTACTAGTGATGGTGAAGCAAAATTGATGTAAGACAATTCCCTATGCGGACGACATTATTATAGTGCTCGTCGGCAGATTTGCCGACACTATCAGGGATAGGTCAGGCTCTGAGGAGTGTCTGCCTATGAGCATCTGATCGCGGATTGGGTGTTAACCCGGTGGAAACAGAAGTAGTACTCTTTACGAGGAGGTACAAGCCATTGCCTTTTCGTCCACGGAAATTGAACGAGACGGAATTGAAACTCAAAGAAGGGGCGCACTTTCTGGGACTCACCCTGATTAGAAAGCTGTATTTTAAATCGAATATCGTTAACAAAATCAAAAAGGCTTCCATTATCCTGTATGCTTGTAACAGAGTCTTGGAGAGAAAATGAGGCCTAGGACCTAGTATGACTCTCTGAATCTACACAGCGGTGGTCAGAACAATTTTGACAAATGGCTACTTAGTTTGTCGGGAATCCCTTGATATGAAAAGTAGTTCCAACATAATACCTACGTCGGCACTGAAGATAATCTTGGGCCTCTTACCCCTTGACCTTTTCTGTAGAGGAGTGGCTACTAAAATAAGTAAACTGAACAGTGGCATGAATCGGATATCGGCCAGGCAAAGATCCTGATTGAAGTTGGAGCTGTCGGGAGCAGTGACTACACGAGGAGAATCAAGACATCGATCCCGGACAACGGGGTCTGGAAGGGTGGTGTGAGCCACCCCTAAGGGACTCCGTACAAATCTACACCGACGGTTCGAAGCTGAACGGAGCTGGTGGCAGTGGAATCGGTTGGAATAGCTCAGTCTACAAGACTACAAGACAACTTCAGGGTTTTTTAGGCGGACGGATAGGTCTCCAAGGGGACGTCACCATACTTTCTGATAGCCAGATGGCTATTAGGGCTCTAAGTTCCAATGTGATAAACTCCAAGACGGTGTGCGGCTGTAGCAGATATCTCGACGAGATAGCATATGGGTATCGAGGCATAGTGATAATTCGGGTAACTGTAGAGCCGATGAACTTGCCAGGCGGGGCATGACCATCGAAATCTCCGATGAATTCTCGAATCTCGACATTCCAATGAGGACCTGCAAGCTCATAACTGATAATGCAAACGTCGATTCCGTCAAGAAGGGCTGCCTCGGACATGGATAGAACGGCACGTAAAATCTGGCGAAGGATGAATGAGGGGCGCATAATGAGTCTACTTAAACTTCAAAGAGGAGCGGTAAATGTAGTTATCGGTGTGATCACGGACCATTGCATTTTAGGTACGCATGCAAGGCGCATTGGTGTAGGACGATCGTGTGAAAGTACCTTCTTTCTGTACGGTCACTTATCTTTTTTTCCCAAAGGTTTGGCGGCCATTATTGCAGTTCTGTAAGCAATTTAGGCCTAACAACTTTGTTGCCAGCCAGAGCTGGGTTTTTACTATACTTCGAAACGATTACCATTTCCGCTCTAACATGATATCGTTTTACACAAATTTGTAAACAGATTTGGTTGACGAATAGAAACGCTTTAAGAGTGACGATTAACCCTTGCACAATCGCAACATGTAAGAGCTGCATAAAAACATTCAGTTATGTTTCCCAGGTTTACTCGTTTGAAAGACCTATTGATACCATGCGAATGCGAAATGTATAAATTTCCATGACTCTGGCCAATACATGAGGTTGAATTCGATCGCTGCATTGGGTTTGTTGACTTTGAGGACCGATCTGAATTGTGACTTATTCCCATTAACCTGCTACTTAAGAAATTAATTAATTATTGTAGCATAAGCGCCATCCTGTTGAAAACATATGCAAATCATTAATCGCTGCATTAGGTTTGTTGACTGTGAGGACCGATCTCACTTGTGACTTATTCGCATTAACCTGCTACTTATGCAAATCATTCAATATAAGCAAAAAAAATGGTAATCATCGACTTACACCGCTCGACTGATGGCCTGGCCAATCGTGATGCCTTGATGTGCTCGGATCTTCTGTAGATTGAAATCGTCCCAAATTCGATAATTTCGTTTGTCGAACGAAAGCGTCATCCAGAAATGTTTCTCATCGTAATATACTTTCTGTCATTGCTTTCTGACATTATTCATACGACCTCATCGCACAAATGTGCATTCACAGTCATATTAGTTTATTTATTTTAAATTTAAATAAAAGTGTCCTGCTTTGAAGAATGTCAAGAGAGCGTTCTATGTGAATGAAAGGAGGAAGTGCAGTAATTTCAAAAAGGAAATCATTAAAAATATAGAACACCATTACAGATGCCTCGTGATTTCATATAAAATTAAATGAATGAAAACAAATTTAAGGAAAATTTGCAAGTGGTGGCTGACATCACTTTGATGTAATTTTGTTATAATAATGCTCATTCATTCATAAATGCATAAAGGACAAAGCTGCAATAAGAGTAAATTAAATTTAATTTTGGCTACATCCAGAGTTCAGTAATTGTGATGTAAAAGAAAACTTACGTATGTACATACACTCATGCTCAAAATAATAGATACACCTTATTCTAAGGTCTGCCTCCAGATTCTTCCGATATCTCTCTCAAGGATTTTCCGTGATTTCTCATGGTTTTAACAACTTTTTCCTCCTCTTCAGTTCAATGATAATTTTCTTCCATTTCCTGAATGATATTGTTTGATTTGTATGTAATTTTATATTAAAATGAAATTATTTTTACCTTTTCAGATAAACACAATGAAAAATCACTCAAAAATTTAATTTATTATGGAGACAATTAAAAATAAGTCAAGTGTATCTATTATTATGATCAAGAATTTTTATGGATTCATCGGAATTTCACTTTTTATATTTAAATAAATGCATGTACCTCTAAAATTTTTCGTTTTAAAGATGTAGCCAGATGGAACTATAATAAAAAATAGTTTTCGTTGCTTTTCCGAGGGCATTTTTACAGTTAACATTTATTTAATATTTTAGAAGAAGTTGAACCTATTATTTTGAGCATGGGTGTACATATCCTTGTAGTCTCCTTAATTTATAATTTTCAATTTAAGAACTAATTAATCTTTTTTAATTTATTTAAATTTTTTAACAACTGAACATGAAAAATATATATAATTACATGTATAACATATAATTTACTTATAATAATACATAATTGGTCATTACAACTTTTCCGCCAGGAGTACGATCCAGCTTCACTCACCACATATGTTGTGTGTTTTAATTGTATACATAAGTGAAGGCACCTACAGTTTAAAGCCGACTCCGACAGATTTTTGAGAAGCTTTTCCACGGCAATTTTATTCACTCTCAGATTTTTTGCCAGAAATCTACTGGAGGACAGTCGCCTAAAAAATATTTTTTCATATTTTGTTTTATGGGAAATGTCTAAACCTTGGCTAGAACTATGACCGCATGTATAATAAGCCAACAAGAATATCTACTAAACTACGGTGACTTTTTTGTTCAATTTGTTTAAATATATTACAGTATAGAAAAGATTAAATGACACAATTATGTTTAAAATCAGGGGTTACCAAAAAATTTTTGGTTTTGCATTAGTGAGTAAGCGAGAGAAAATAAGTTGATAGCTTACAGTCATATAAAAATTTTAGTAATATACCCTATTTAGATTTTTATTTCATCAACATACATAACTGTATAGACGGGTTAGAGGGTAGGGTTAGTAGGGGTGCACAGTGCACAAACCTTTTATATTTGAATTGTTTATATATGTGAATAATAAGTGTTGATGTGTTTTAGTTTAAACGATATAAAGTTTATATTTATTTGTATTGGTAAGTTTAATTACGTAATGTGTTTTAGATTTTATTTAAAATCAATTAATGTTCACAAGTTTAACAATATATGGATCCGACAAGTTTATGTTCACTCCCGTGGGGTTTTCTGGGTTTTTAGTCTGTGTTGTTCTACGATCGATAATCAACTGATCTGATCAAGGATTTTAATAATGTTGGTGATGTTGCTGAATGTGTATATGTGATGTGTGGTGAATGTGATGTGTATTGTGAATGTTGATATATTGTGAATGTGGGTATGTTGGGGATGTTTGTGTTTTCAGGGTTGGGGTTGTATGAATTTGTTTACTTGTGTGAACAATACCGTTACACATCTTTGATTTAATAATTAGGTAATCTTTTTTAGATATTTGCTGGGTACTAATTTTGGTTCATAAATTTCCTTTCCTGCAATAATCAACCTTTTAATTTTTCTAAAATATTTTTTTCATATAAAATATTTACTCGACTTTTAAAACAGTCAAAATGTGTTTTAAGAACATATAAAATTTTGAGTTTAAAAAAAAGAATTTAAAATATTTTTTGAGTGTAAACATAAAAAAATATTATAACATCCACCAACGTATATACACGTCGTAGTCTGATCGACTACTAAGTAAAAGAGTAGTGTTGGAAAGTTGTGTTATCGGTGCAAAAGTTTATCGTCAGTGAGGATTAGGATAATATATACTTCGTGCATGGCATTGAACCGTCATATACATACTTCTACCTTTGCTGGTGACACTGATTTCTTTTCTATACTTGAGTATAAAATATTGGAAAATCGCTTTACGAAACATGCTCTCCAATTCAGGTAAATAATAAAGTTGTGTCTCAGCATTTCCTTTGTATATGTTGATAGGCCCCTCACTTGGAAATTAGATAAAGTGGCAAAATTAATACAAAATTAAATTGAAATTATTCGAAATTTATTTATTTATTGGTAGAAACTCCTGCTTAAGACTAGACTGTAAACTCTTACTGCCTAATTCAGTTGCAAAGCCAGTAGAAGTCATGCCATTTAGTTATGAGAAACTGCTTAGCTCCACATACCGGGAAACTTCAAAGGCGTCAAAACAAAATGTAGCTCAGCAACTCCATGGTAAATGAAAAACTTAACTACTCATAAGGATCGTAATGAGCCAAATTTCCTGGCTTGTAATGTATTGAACTACGTGGGGGGCACATTGTTATAAAAAAGAAAACCACCGCGACTATCATTCTCTGTCATAGTAACGACAAACGCCGAATGAATTATTAACAGTTATCGGGCATCAATAGATTTTCTTACGTTTAAGCGTAGATTTTGACTTGAGTTACCAATTTAAGTTCAATTTGAGGATTAAATACATAAAAAATGCTACAAAAAAAAAAACGGAATTCTTTTGTGTAGAATATTTTGTTGTAGTATTCCGCGCAAATAGCAAAGTGCTCTTGGTTTATGTTTCCAAAATTTTTCTTATTTTCTTTCTTTTCAATGTCTATACACCTTTGTCTTCAAAAAGCTTTTGTGTTTGGGTTAATTGCGTTTTATTTTTCATTTTTATTTAAAAAAAAGAAAAAAAGTTGCAATCTTCAATCTTTTATTTGTGGAAAAAAAGGCAAATAAAGATTGTTAAATGTGAAAATATGGCTTCAGCAATTGTTATGCGAATACAATGCGGTTCTCTTTGGCGATAACACCAACAGGAAATACACAATGAGAGAAAATTGGAACACATAATCCTTGCTGTAACTAATAATGAACATTTTGTCGATGATTAAAAAATTTAATATTAATATTATGCTCTGCGATAGGACCTTTCATTACAATATTGCAGAAAGATAATTTTGTCCTTTTTAATTTATTTTTCTTTAAATAAAATGGAGCGTATTTCATGACTCTGGCACATAAATCGGGCTGAATTTGATCGATGGCATGGGTTATGTTGAGAACTATTGTGGCTTATTAGTATGAGCTTACGACTTAAGAAAAATTCACAAGAAAAAATCTAACACGATTTGGGTGGACAGTTCCTTCCATTTAAAATGGCCATGCCTTCAAATCGCTCGAGCAAAGTAAATTGAGCTACACGCCATGAACGTCACCAAACAGTGACTTTTTTGAAATGAATTGAATGCTTTTGGATCTCATGTGGATCCCATGGTGATTTGCAATATGTAGTATCAACAAGCAGACTATTATCATAAAATATCATCATTATTATACGACCCCAAGGAACTACAAATATAGACGTTCATAACTTCTAATTGGCTAAAGACTTTATGACCGTCTGCCCATGGAGTAAGGATTACTTACAAGCACGAGCGTTGAAAACTTTAACCAAATTTTAGTATTTTCAATCTTCTAACTTCATAGAATTTTCATTACCAATATAGAAATTTCAATAAACCTCAAGACACCTAGAATTCCTAACACATCTCCTAAGGATCTTGTTACTCCTAAAATTACCAGAGATTGGTTCCAAGTTGAAATTTCACTGTATTTGTCTTTTGACTATTCATCTATTATTATTATAATTTCAAACTCCCACGAATATGAGAATACATACATACAGACGTATATTTTTGTAAAATTAGCGTAGGTTAGAGTGGTAGCCTTGTGATGCCACATATGAACGCAGTCTCTGTACTAACCAAGTTCTCCAAACCAGGTGAGAAAAAATTGATCAGCGCAATGGGTGCACATTCTAAAGCACGACTACCCTACGCTGTAAAATCAGCCCGAAGATTTTATAAATGAAGCTTTATCCTTGACATCATGGGACGATAGCTCCGTCAAGCTGACAAGAATTGAGAGCCAAATAACCCATATCTGCACCTCGAAAGAGATGGGCATTGACAGAGAATGTGGAGAACAGTCTCTTCTTCCTCAGCGGATATGCACCCACGGCAGATGTCGTTAAATGGGAGCTGCTTTCTCTTCGCGTGGCTTCCCATAACACAATGATCTGTAAGCACGGCCACAGTCAATGAGATGATGTCACGACCAAATCCGAGTAACTGGTTGGTGCGCCTTCTAATCCATCGAGGGCTAAGAGAGTCTAGCGGTGGAGCGGGACTCTTCATTAACAGAGGATAGGATGGCGTTTCGAAGGAACTTCCGGGGTAAGTGGCATCCTCAAGTCGACTGAACAGGATTGCGAAAGTAGTGCACCAGCCGTGGCGAGCCCATCGGGTATTTATTTTTCCGGAATATTTCCGGGGACCCGGACAAGTGTGACAGTCTCGACAGAAAGAAGGTCAAGGCAACGGCGCCATTCGCTGACGACCCTGGAGTTTTTGGAGTTTAAACAGACTTGTCGTGAAATCAGATTTAATCAGATTTTCTGGACCGTTTATGACCCCATTGTGAATTATAAACTTGCTGATTCTTATAATAATTCCTAACATCGATATTTAATAGGAGAGTGCGGTGGTTGAGTTCCTGCTGACCAGTTCATCCCATCTGCAGTTACTCGGAATGTCTTTGTGTCCTGGTACCCATGTGATATGGACACCTTATCGATTTGATACTTCGTTAAGATATCTCCGACCGTTGGAGTTCATGACATTACAATCCAGTACTTTAATAGCCACCAGTTAGAAAGTATGATTATTTCGCGCTTTGGAACATTTGAGCTCCCATTAAATTTCATAGCGGCATGTATTGCAGACAGCCTTCTAGGCCAACATATACTGATCGATTTTAAAACAATTTAACTTTCTTCAGTTCCGTCCAACTTGTAGCCATCGGTGTAAATCCTTAGGGAGTTTTCTGCGAGGTGGGCCTCACCATTCCCATCTTGAATGGATATTCTTAATCTCGTGGTGACAGCCCCAAACTCTTTTAGTAGCTTCGCATGGCCAGTATCAGGATCAAGTTACTGTCCAGTAGCCCAAAGACGCCTATTAATTCAATAGAGGTGAAGCGATAGGAGGAGCCAAGCGAGGTTTTCCGCAGGTTAAGGATAAGTGATTATAGCTCCTTTAGAGCCGTGAGCCTTTGTTAATACCAAATATCATGGATCATGGGTCAGCAGACAAAAAGCACCTCTCTCCCTTAAGCGAATTATTAAGAATAATTTCTCCCCCTTTTCTTGATGCGATCTTTTTAGTTTCCTTTCTTGGACTTCTCTGTCCTCCCTATTTCTAAATTGTTCACCTCGAGCTGGTGGCTGCCGCTTTCTGTTCGGTGGCCCGTCATCGTTGAGCTGTAGGTTCCGTTGCTACCATTTAAGGATAACTACACATTGCGGGCAAGCATTCACTCTCGCTGGTTAATGCAAAACCATTAGCCAGCTCCTGCTTATGATATCCGAAACCCTGTGTGAGACACCATCCACCTCTAAGACAGCAGCGATAATGCCTACGCTAGACATTGCTGCGTAAGAGGTGGTCGCTAAGAGGCAGAGATCTGCCGTGCTACAGTGTTGGTCAAAACATTTGCAACTGAGATCACATTCATATGTAGCTTTTTTATTTATTTTTGAATTACTTATTTTCAAATATTTCTGTTTATTTCGTAATTCTATTCACTGTTTTATTGATCAAGTCAAATTAAAACTGATGTCGCTATTCTACAACAATAAAAAAATCAGAGTTGGTAGAGTGAGGCGAAAGTGAAGAGTTCAAAACGTGAGTGATAATATAACAAAGCGGATAGCAAAGTAAAATAGGGAATAGTTGAATGATCATGACACAATGCTTTCGAATTTTTTTCTCCAATCACAATATCTAAATCCAATTAAAGATTTAATCCGAATCCAGAAAAATTACGTTTATTTCCCACTGATATTTTACTATTTAACGAAAAGAGCAAAGCCGTCGACCCACCAAACATCAAAAAATTGTCAACCAGGTTAGGTCGACGAATTCATCTGTGCAATGAATATTACCACAATCTCAATTGCGAAGGGATAATGCCATTTACCTTACATTACTCACCAAACCATCATCGGTTTATCAAAATTTCAAGCCGCTATTAGATCTTAAGAAAACTAATCTATTGAGCAAATACCCATGTGAACATTTTAACATATTTTCAATAGCTTAGTTTTAATTTTTTTGTTAGAATTCAGATATTGTGCTATACCTTGGACAATCATAAAAATATTAGCAATATCTGTTGTCTAGCTTAAAGCTGTTGATATTTTCGGACCATTAACCGACGGCCATTTAAACAAATTATTTAGATCGCAATTTATTTTGCCTATACAATTTTCAATTTTAGACGGTAAACCACTAATGTATAACATTACAGAACTCCAAATTAGATGGCAGATCATTAGAGTAAATTGTGTATAATAGTAGACCAAGTATCGCACCTCGTGGCACACTTCTTGATATTAAAAAACTGTTTATCATAATCAAGATACACAAATTGACTTGTATCCCGTAAATATGACGAAATTAAGAATAATATACTATAGTCAACGATGTCAAATGCCTTACTTATCTACACAATAAGTAACAATGATCCGAACCACAAGGCAACAAGGGTGATGGAATGGTTAATTAATCAAAATTTTAATGCTTGAAAATTCCGAACATAATCCGATTGAAAATTTATTTAAAATCGATCAGATGTTATCGACTTGAACTAAGTGCCAACATACATATTGTTACGTTTTTACCTTTTAAAAACGTTAAAAATATGAGTTCGTAGATTGCAAATAAAGTAAAAATAAATTTGTGTTTAATTTTAATGAATTCTTTATTATCTGCACAACTTTTGTGAAACTGTTCCAGCTTATTCTACGTATACAACGATAATTTTTGCAATATGTGTTTGTTCGTGATAATCCTCTACTTACAACCTTTTTGTAAGCGACAACACTTGTTAGTTATTCTCCGCTCACAACCTTTTTATAATCACTACACTAACAACTGCTTCCTTCAGACACAACTTGTCTGCATACACTTCAACCAACGTTGTTATACACGACTAGCTTAATTCACACTCCGAATACAACGTGCCGTCTGCACACACGACTGATTCAACCCAAACTCTGAACTCTGAATCATCTCTTCTCGCTTTGGCTTGCCTTTTATATCACTGGATCTTTAGTGTGATGAATGCTCTTGAAGGATGATGACGTCCTTAGGGAATATTCTAAAAATGTAAACAACCTATTCTTATTTTTGTTGTTTCTTGTTTACATTCGAGCAGGTAGAGTAGTTGTTGTTGGTTTATTTGTCTATCCTATTTTATACTGCACATTGTTGCTTCTTGTTTACTTCTTTGTTCCCTTCATGTTGTTGTTGGTTATTTACGTCTTTTTATCCTTTATTCTTGTTGGTATATTTTTCTACTCATTCATTGATCACGTGAACAGTGCGCTGTTTTGTTTTTGGAGCTTTTGTTTATCATTTTATGCATGATCATTGTGTTGTTCTCGGAGCTTTTGTTTATTATTTTACCACCATTTCCACTTTCGTAACACTTCGACTTGGACTAAGTGCCAACATACATATTATTGCGAAAATGGAAATTGTGTTATTGAAATGACAAACAAAAACTTCAAAAACATAACAATGGAATTGTTTACATGAGCGATAAATAAACAAAAATATAGCATTTATTGACATTTCGCGAAGGCAAAGATATTCTCCTTCAAGTGCATTCGTCAGACTGCTTACCCTGCGATATAAAAGGCAAGACATTCATTTAGTCAGTTTTGTATGAAAACACGTTGCGAGTTAAGAGAATAATTGCGGTTTGAACATCTCTGTTATAGAGATCTATTGAGCAATTGTTATTGTGTAAGCGGAAGAGTGTAAAAGGTAATAACAATTAAAGCAAATTGTTGTTGTTTAAATCAAATCGTTAAAGGTGGTACACGAAATTATGAGAACAATAAGGAATTGATTTAAAAACTAAACACAAATTTGTTTTTATTTAATTTACAATTTACGAACTCATATTTTTAAACGTTTTTAAAAAGTGTAAGAAAACAATATATTCACTTGTTCTTTCCACGGTATTCATTTAACCCTTTGCACTTGACACCGTTTCGGGCGTTACCTACCGGGAATTCGACCCCACTTTTTAACGAAAACGTACTTAGTTAAGGCGACCAGATTTTGAAAATGGAAATAGATGTAGGTATGCAAAATAAATAAAAATAATAACCCACCCAGCATTTTGGAAAATTTTTAATCAAATTCGAGTACTTTTTGATTCTTCTGCGCAATTAAAAAGCTCGAATATGCGCTTATTTTCTGATCATAAAAGACTCTTTCGGCGGGAATTTTTGAGTCCTTTTTTAATCGTTAACTAACTAATAAATTTTTGATCACCAAAAGTAATCTAAAAAGACTCAGCAAAGGTGATTTTTATAAAAACAATCTTCCAAATGCTAGCTGGGAAAAAAAAACTCTCATTTAGATATACTAATAAATATATAAAATTAATACACTCGGGTCTCGTTTATGCGGATTAAACAAAGAAAATTATTTTTAAATTTTTTATAGATTTCAAATAAAAAAGTTTAAAAATTTTGCACCATTTTTAATTAAGTTTGTATTACTGATAAAATCATTATTGTTAATCCTACCTGAAGGGTTGTAATGACCAAAGCTCTTGATTCAGAAAGCGGCAGTGATTTCCCTGAGGTTTGAAAAGCTTTCTTATACGGGAATCTCTTGTGAATGTACGCTGTAGTTTAAGCCTGACACTATCATATCTCTATGCCGAATAGCTTGTGAAAATCAATCGTTCTAGTTTGTTTGCTATTGCAAAGGCAATTGATTAGCATCAGATTGCTCTAACTACGCCAATAAAAGCCTTTAAAAGTCAATCCTTACTCATGATTTAAATAATCTTTTATTTAAAGAAGCTGCTCCTTTTTAATAATTGACACTTTAATGCTCTTATTCAGAAGAAACAGTTAAACTTTCTAAAAATTCGTTGATCTACTCCCCTACATACATTTGCATGCACCACTTGATAGGTCGAACCAATTATAAAACGATGCAGAAAGACTGAACGTACATTAATTCATAAATAATGAATTAATATTTTATTTTTTTGAAGAAGTTAAGTTTTTACTGTTTAAGAAAATGAAATAAATATACTTTTGTTAATTTTTTTTATGCGATTTTGCTTTGATTTTTCAATTAAAATTTGAATTTATGCTGTTTTTCGGGATTTTGGAACGAATCAATAATTTTTATATGAGGATGGAGTACCCGTTTTATGCGAATTCAATTTATGCGATTTATTTTGGAACGCATTTATCGCATAAAACGAGACCTGAGTGTAATTAAAATATGTTTTAATTTACAAAAATAAATATTGATCAAGGTTTTAAAAATTTAGATGACAGATTATAGAAATAGATGACAGAATGGGGGACATAAATTTTATAAATCACAGCCAGTTAAAATAGATGATTGTCCTCCAAAAAAGAGGACGTATGGTCAGGTTAACTTAGTGGAAACGTGATATTATCTGATATATAAAAATTAAAGCTACTTTTCGTTGTAATTTTGTAATTCAAGAACAGGGTCACCTATCCAAGCCAAATGTTTAGGCTTTGTTCGGACTATTTAGTAGATGGTTTATGTGAAGTTTGCCACTCCCACTTTTACGCCCACATTTTCTATTTATCTAAAATCAGAAAACGGCTCCGTCGATTTGACTAATTTTTCTGTCAAATGTTTGTATTTATCCATTTAAAGTTTTCATCAAGAGAAAATTTTGCCCCGCCCACTTTTAATTAATTAAAATCAGAAAACGGCTCCATCTTAAACTATGAATTTGATCATGTTATGATCTTTAAAAAAGTTGTTGCGCATGAGCCGGGGTAGGTTTCTAAGTTGATATGACTAATTTCCGGCAGGTGGCGCCACTGAAAATTACTTGAAATCAATTAAATTGTAAACTGTGCATTTAATCATGTCATGATCTTTAGCAAAGTTGTTGCGCATGAGTCGACGAAGATTTCTAAGTTGGTAAGACCAATTTTCAATAGGTGGTGTCACTGAAAATTACTCAAAATGAATCAAATCTTAAACTGTGCATTCTTTAACAAAGTTGTTACGTATGAGTCGACGGAGATTGGTGCGATTAATTTCCGATGGTGGCGTCACTGAAAATTATTCACAATTAATGACAAGCAATTGGTTGACCTACACCCCAAGCACGGAAGAAAAGAGCATGGCTGAGCTTACGAGCCTAGAAAACCTTCGAGTATATGCCGCTGAGACCCGTTCGGATGAACCACTTGAACAACGAGAAGTGAGATTAGAAACTGATCGAATGCTTACTACTCAGGCCCATTCATCTGTATCATCAGGATAACGCGAAACAAAATCAATAAAATGATTCAAAATTAATTGAACATTTGTGTAATGCCTTTCCTTCAAATTTATTTTACTTTCGGGCGCAGCAACACGTGCAGGGTACAGTCAGTATAGTATAATTTTAAAAACAAGTAAGGAATTGTAGTGAAATTTGTTTTATATGAATTTGTGAAAAAAATAAACAAATTTTATTATTTATAATTTTCCACGCAAGAAGTATAATATTAATTTTTTTTTTATATATCACTGTCTTTTTTAATGAAAATTTTGGCTTACGAATTGCTATGAGTATGCCTTTTCCATTTACTTTTACTGTGCCGTAAATATTACATTTCATACATACATAATTGGCCATTACCACCCTTCAGTCAGGATTACGGCCTAGCTTTTCAGCCACTCATGTTGTGTGCGTTAATTTTCTACGTGAGTAGCGAAACTTACAATTTAACGTCGATTCCGAACGATAGTTTTTTGAAAAATTTTTAAATGTCACGCTTATTTACTCTCAGACTTTTTACCAGAAATCTACTAGAGGGTAGTCGCCTAAGAAACATTTGTTCATATTTTGTTTTATAGGAAATGTCTGACTTTTGGCTTGAACTGTGGCCTCTTGTATAATAAATTACACTATGCGACAAAATAAAAAAAAAAATTAAATACACCCGGCTAATGACATAGTGTAGGTTCTAAGTTTTGTTGAGTAGATCTCAAAAATATTTTTTTTAAATTTCTCGAACCCTCCAAACGTTTTTTATTTGGCAAAAATTGGTTTTTTGGACTTCACGCAGAAATTTTTGGATTACTCAAACGTTTCTGACCGGATTTGCAAAATATAAATTTTGTTAGTAAGGGGAGAGATGGAACTTTAAAAAGATATACATACAGTGACGAGCAGAAGTGAGTGCATGTTCACAATACTGAGTATCGTCATCCGCTAAAAACAATAATTAATGAAATGAATTCTTTGGCCATTCGTGAAAATACGGCTCGGGCAGTACGAAACAGCTTCAACAAACATGGATAAACATTGGGATCGTATAAATGCGAAATGGATTCGAATTCCGACAGATGTTATAGATAATTTGAAAGAAAGCATGTCGAACCGCGTAAATCAAGCTATTTTTAATAAGGGTCTATGGACCAAATATTGAAATTGGGTGAGTTTCTTGAATTTTCTTGAAACGTGCAAAATTGAGTTTATGTGGGTTATTTTCGTTTTTTCATTCAAACTCATTGAATTCATTTCATTAATTATTGTTTTTTTATTGCTATTTGTTAAGAATAAAATGAAGAATTAAAATTAATTTTTTTTTGTATTTGCTTGTATGGTTTTGTTTTTGTGGATGACGAAACTCAATATTGTGAACATACACTCACTTCTGCTCGTCACTGTATATCTATTATTTAACTAAATATGCTATGACATTTGATGAGGTAAACTTTGAAAATGAAAATTTATTTCAAATTCTTTTAATTTTGTCCTTTCATAGTACCAAACTTTACTTAAACAATATGTAACATTCTGAAAGTGCATATATATATTGCGAAGAGATTGACACTTTACTTACTTACTTAATTGGCCATAACAACCCGATTAACGGATTTCGGCCTGCCGCAACACATCCTTCCAGGCGCCTCTGCTTCTTGCGCGCCTACGCCAATTGGTCACACCAATCGATGACAGGGCTTCTTCGATTTGGTCCTTCCAACGGATACAAGGTCGTCCTCTTCGCCGACTTCCGCAGATCCCCGCATCAAACACTCGTCTCGCCGGAGCATCCTCCTCCATTCGAACGACATGGCCGAGCCAGCGTAGCCGCTGGATATTAATACGCTGTACAACGTCCATGTCGTTGAGGAGCTCATACAGCTCACTGTTAAATCGGATGCGAAAATCATCGCCAACTCGCACTGGACCGAAGATCTTACGTAGGACTTTTCTCTCGAATACTCTCAAGGCAGCTGCATCAGTTCTTAATAGGGTCCATGCTTCTGCGCCATAGAGAAGCACGAGTAGGATGAGCGTCTTGTAGAGTATTAGTTTCGTCTTGCGAGAGAGGTCTCTGCTACTCAATTGCCTATTGAGACCATAATAGCACCTGTTGGCAAGAGTAATCCTGCGCTTGATCTCCAGGCTGACATCATTTTCGGTGGTAACGGCGGAGCCAAGGTAAATGAATTCCTTGACTGTATCAAAAGTATAGTTATCGGCCGTAATTTGTGAATCAATACGCCGCACGGCTCTACTTGTCGATAACATATACTTCGTTTTGCCCTCATTTACTGCCAAACCCATCTTCTTAGACTCCCGTTCAATAGCACTAAAGGCAGCAGTGACATCTCGTTTGGTACGCCCTATGATGTCGATGTCGTCAGCGTACGCAAGCAACTGGACACTTTTTTGAACAATAGTGCCATTACGATGCACTCCCGCCTTTCGCAGAACACTCTCCATGACGAAGTTGAAGAGGTCGCATGATAAGGGATCGCCTTGTCTGAAACCTCGCACGGTATCAAAAGGTTCGGAGAGGTCCATTCCTACCTTGACGGAGCTGCAGGAATTGCTCAACGTCATTCTGCATAGCCTTATCAGCTTAGCAGGTATACCGAGCTCAGACATTGCGGCAAAAACACTATCCCTTATGGGGCTATCGAAAGCAGCCTTATAATCGACAAAAAGATGGTGTGTGTCGACTTGATTTTCGTGGGTCTTTTCCAGGATTTGGCGTAGTGTGAAGATCTGGTCGCCGTGGTCTAGTGGGTAGTGTGTTGGCTTATTAGACGAAAGGCCCGGGTTCGAATCCCAGGTCAGACATCAAAAACGAAAAATATTTCTTCGGCGACTTCCTCTCAGCAGATTTCTGGCAAAGACTCTGAGAGTAAAAATTGCCATGAAAAGCTTCTCAAAAATCTGTCGTTCGGAGTCGACTTTAAACTGTAGGTCCCGCCACTCATGTATAAAATTAACGCACACAACGTAAGTGGTGTGAGAAGCTAGGTCGTAATCCTGATTGAAGGGTTGTAATGGCCAATTATGTACGTATGTATGTGAAGATCTGGTCGATGGGGGACTTGCCAGGTCTGAAGCCGCACTGATAAGGTCCAATCAGTGTTTTGACGAGTGGCTTCAGTCGTTCACACAATACGCCTGTAAGAACCTTATATGCGATAGGGAGAAGGCTTATACCCCTGTAGTTGGCGCATATTGTAGGGTCTCCCTTTTTCAGGACGGGACAGAGGACACTGAGGTTCCAATCGTTGGGCATACTTTCCTCTAGCCATATTTTGTAGATGAGCTGGTGCATGCGCCCTACCAACTCATTACATCCGGTCTTAAACAATTCAGCGGGGAGGCCATCAGGACCTGCCGCTTAGTTGTTTTTAAGTCGCATAATCGCGACTTTACCCTCTTCATGGCTAGGCGGCGGAATCTCCACGCCGTCATCATCGATCGGGTCCGGAACATCATCTCTAGAGGCGGTATTGATGTCGTCATCGCCTTGCAGCAGAGTAGAGAAGTGTTTCCTCCACAACCTCAGCACCCCTTGCGGATCCGTAACCAGGTTTCCATTCTCATCCTTGCAGGAAGACACTCCGGGCTTATACCCCTCGGTCAGACGCTTAACCTTTTGATAGAATTTTCGAGCGTCATTCCTACATCTGTACATCTCGACTTCCTCACGCTCAAGCCTTTCCTGCTCCCTCTTCTTGCGTCTGAAAAGACGTCTCTCATCCCTTCTCCTCTCTCTGTAATTTTCGACAATGGCTCGCGTAGCGGCCGACTGCAACGTTTTTCTGTATGCGGCGTATTTCGCTGCAGCTGCCTCACGACACTCCTCATCGTACCATTGGTTTCGTTGGGGTGGGCGCTCAAAACCAAGGACTGTTTCCGCAGTATTGCGCAAGGAGTGGGAGATGTTGGCCCACAATCCGCCAATGTCGCTGAGATTGGATGGGGAATGACGGAGCTTATCAGAGAGTTGAGCGGAGAACGCCTCAGCTGTCCTTTGTGATCGCAGCTTCTTAACGTCCAGCTTTCGCAATGCACTAGAGCGCGCAGTCCTCGAGGCGCATATGCGCACTCGGAACTTGGCTGCGACAAGGTAGTGGTCCGAGTCGATGTTTGGACCTCTAAATGTGCGCACATCTAGTACACTGGACACGTGCCTTCCGTCAATCACAATATGATCGATCTGGTTGGATGTTGATCGATCGGGGGACATCCAAGTGGCCTTGTGAATGTCGAGATGCTGAAACCTGGTACTACATACTACCATGTTACGCGCCGCGGCGAAATCGATCAGCCTCATACCATTGGAGGTAGTGTTTGCGTGGAGGCTGAACTGTCCGACAGTGGGGCCAAAGATACCCGACCTTCGCATTAAAATCCCCGAGGACGATTTTGGCGTCATGGGCCGGGCACTTATCATATACGTCCTCGAGTTTAGCATAGAAGGCATCCTTAACCACATCGTCCTTTTCTTCCGTCGGGGCGTGAGCACAAATTAGGCTGATGTTGTAAAATTTTGCCCTGATGCGGATTGTGGCTATTCTTTCGTTCACTGGCGTGAACCCAGAGACAAGGTGACGAAGTCTCTTATTAACCACAAATCCGCATCCGAATTCGTGCTTATCAACATGGCAGCTGTAATACACATCGCAAGATGCTAGCCTTTTGCATCCTTGTCCTATCCATCGCATTTCCTGTATGGCAGTGATGTCCGTCCTACATTTCATAAGGGCATCCGCCAGTTGGGCGGAAGCGCCTGCCCTATAAAGGGTGCGGACGTTCCACGTACCTATTCTCAAATCGTTGTCCTTGAAACGTTTGCCGTGGTCGTCAACTTTAGAGGGGATCTTTTTAGAGGCTATTGTATAGGCTTTCATTGGACTAAATTTTTACGTGGTGGGTTCCAAGCCCTACGCACAACTCGAATTTAACGTCCAGGGGATTGGACCTCGTTGCACGCATTAGTTAACATCTAGCGGGTGCTAGAATGCCATCCAGGAGGGGCCACGAGGAGGCTGCGTGTCAACTTGAATACAGCAAGACAAGGATCGTCCTGGTGGTCGCCATGTTGGCCACAGTCAGAAACTTTACCTTGTTTGTTTGATCAAAATTAGGGTAGGGCATCGAACTCTATTAATTCATTAGAACATCGTTGCAATGTGGATTATGTTCCACTGTTCTATCGCTATTACAACGGAATAAGTGATTTGTTTCCCAGAATCATGAATGTCTACTAGCCTTTCACGCCGAGCACATCCGTATATTGTCGATTGGCCAGTAGATCGCACACGGCCTTAAAGATAAAATTCGATCTTTAGTCGGACTATTCATGCAGAATGATGTAATTTTATGGCTTTTAAAAGGCTTTCCCTAAATTTGCAATAGTTACAATTTCAAATCCAAAGGTTTAACTTGATTTTAATGTACTAAAGTAAAGAACATGACGTAAATTTTTATTTCCCAAAAATCGTCAAATTAATGGCGTAAATCGTCCTTCCGTTAAAATGATATTTTTGGGGCTCAAAATCTATGGGTATATGACATACCTGTAACAAGAAAAGAGAAAATTAAACGATGTCTGAATCTTCGTTAAATGTGACACCGGAAATAGAAACGTACCTTGCATTGCATATCTAGAACTCGCGTTATTGAGAACAAAACATCGTAACGAGAACAAAAATAAACGAAACATACAAAGTCAGTAAACAAGTCAAACAGACAACAAGAAAGTGAACTCATCATATAACGAATACGCATGAATTTATGAGAAAGGCACAAAACAAAGACCAAAAATCCGGCAGTATTCAATTCATATATCGTTACTAGTTGCTAGACATAAAATAAAGTATAAATACATATACAAATTATGCATTAAGCAGTGCTGCGAAAGTTTGATTTCTGTTCAGTTTCTGTTGAAGTCTGATTGTTTATTTATTGAAATAGGCCAGACATCAAAACTAAAAAATACGAAGTGTTTTTTGGGCGATTTTATCTCTTTCTCTTCTTGTTTCTCAAAAATCTGTCGTTCGGAGTCGACTTTAAACTGTAGGTCCCACCACTTCTGTATAAAATTAATACACACAACATAAGTGGTGTGTGAACCTGCGAGCTTCTTGGGGACGATTGCTGTAGACTGTCTAATGGTGAAGGCATTTTATAGTCACCAGCAGCAACTCGTTTCTTTACCGTTCGCATTTTCCCTCTTTCCACCTTTCCTAAAAACCTACACAATGCACTGCATGAGTAGGGGTCATCCCCTGAGTGCTGGTTTTATAAAAAAAAAAAAAAAATAATAAAAATGTAAATAACAGCCAGAAGAAAAACAATTTATTTTACGTCACTATCAGTCAGTCATCGTACGTTTATAAAATTTAAAATCGTAACAATATTAATCTTTATGTTATTTTTTTTAAATTTTTTTGACTCTATCGTTTATTAAACCATTTTGTATAATTTAAATCTACGCACTGAATGTACATGGAAAGTTAGAAAGGAACAAAGCAAGACATAAAATAAAGTCGCACAAATAGTTTGTAATCGAGTTGTATTGCGTTATGCAGAACTGTATTGATTTCTGTTCATAAGGATAGTAAATAAATTTGATAGTGCAGGGTTTTCTGTTAAAGTCTGTTGTTTATTTATTTAACACGTTGACTGCGACGGTAATTTTCAGAAGACTGGCTAAAAAACGTCAATTTGATTTTTTTCACATGGAGTAACTTGAGATAACTCGTAATTTGGGAGCCTAGAAGGGAATACAATATACGAGTTATCTCGTAGTTGACAGTTAACGTATTAAATAAAAATATCAGATGAAAACAATTTATTTTATGTCACTGTCAATCAACGGACGTTTAGTAAAGTTTAAAATTGTAACAATTTTGGCATTATTTTTTAAATATTTTTGACTTTATTTATCGTTTATTAAACCATTTTGTATAATTTAAACCTACGTATTGAATGTGCATGGAAAATTCATATTTTCACTGAAAACAAACATATGAAATGAAAATAATTCTATTAAAATTATAAATCAACAAATATATTTATACTAGCACATAAAAACTTGTCTTAGTACACTTGTTAATACATATTAGAATGTTTTACTATTGCACAATAGAATAAAAAAAAATTCAAAAATAAAATATTGCGTATAAACATTAACTAATTGGACAGATGTACATGGATGTACATTCGTATTCAAAACGTTGTCTTAGATAGTTATTATTTAAAATGTAAAAAAAGTCTTTTTATCTTTTCTCTTTTTGCAATATACATACATAGATAGGATACGAAAAACGTAAATAAGTAAAACAATATACACAATATTACCAAAAATATACTACTTAATACATCAAGAAAACATTTACACCTAAGTTATGATAAGAAAAATAACATTTTAACAAAATACATACATACATACGTACGTATATAAAAAAAAAAATTATTTATTCTAAACTAAATGTACAAAATAATATGATTTTAATAGTCTCTATCCCATACGGCTAAATAACTTACATAAATAATATACAGGAAATTCGTAAAAGACAACAAGGGCGGGCTTTTTGCTTCCGACAGCCATTATGGTTTTGTTAAAGTATAAATTTACGAATAGGAATGCCTAATGGTATTAACAAATTTATCTAACAAATTAATAACAACAAAAATTCAAAAGCATGATAACTATGCCGAACACTCGACTTAAAACCTCATTTCGTTACGACAGATTTTTTCGTAGAGTTCCTTGGTAAGAGGTTCATATTTTCCTTTCGGTGTTTGATAGTATAGAGCGTCGCTAATTGTATTCGGATCATAACCCTCTTTTTGCAGATCAACTTTACGTAGCTTAAATGTGCCAGTGAGGTCAATCTTTGTAAGAAACCGCAAGAACTGTGGTCTAGCGTACGATGGAAGAACTTTCGATAAGTTTTCACTAAACTTATCAAGATCAACTTCTCTTTGTGGATCGTAAATAGCAGCCATTCCCGCTCGGCCTTCCGTATTTGGAATGGTTACTCCAAAGACAATTGTGTCTTTATATCCAGCAACGTTACTGACTTGAGCCTCAACTTCGCTGGTAGAAACGTTTTCGCCTTTCCATCGGAATGTATCTCCAGTACGATCTTTGAAATATAAATAACCTTTTTCATCCGCTACAAGAAGATCACCTGACAAGAAGGCCATGTCACCTTTTTTAAAGACATCACGTACCACTTTTTTGGCAGATGCTTTCTCATCCACATACCCCAAGAATTCTCTTGAAGGATTTCCTTTGATAATTTTTCCAATGAATACTCCTGGTTCGTTTGGTTTACATAATTGACAAAGTCCATCAGGGCCACGAATAGGTTCGCCAGTATCGGAATCGGCACGAATTATCGAAATTGGATATACCTGTGGTAGAATGCGAGATACGAATCCAATTGCTCCAACAGTATTATCGTGATTCATAATATTTGCATTGCCTTCGGTAGCACCATAAAATTCACCAACCTTGGCAATGTTGAATCGTTCAACAAATTGTGGCCATATTTGAGGACGAAGACCATTGCCGAAAATAAGACGAACACGGTGTTTACGGTCATTCTCAGATGGGGGAGTAGCTAAAATATAACGAGCCATCTCTCCAATGTATTGACCAATCTAAAGAAGTGAGAAAAAGAAATCAATTTTCTTAAGTTATTGTATTTAGCATACATTTTCGAAATTACACAACTTTTGGTTCTCATATATTAATACATACTAATTTATTCATGACGGCAAAGTAACAAGCAAATTGGATTAATTATTATACTTACGGTGGAATTAAATTTGACGCAATCCGCAAAATAACCGGATGCTGAAAACTTCTTTCGTATCGCAACTGTTGAACCGAATATTATAGCCTGTCCCATACTCATTATACCGCCCGCTGTATGATACAAAGGCAATGGCGTATAAAATATATCCTTCTCTTGGAAACCTAATGTAAAATGTATACCGGCAGCAATAAAGATGTACCTAGAATATAGAAAATTTCCATTAAAATTCGTCATCATGATTTGTGTAATGTAAAGTATTAGATTTACCGAGAATGCGAGATAACTGCAGCCTTTGGAAGTCCAGTGGTACCAGATGTATAAATATAAACAAGTTTGTCATGATGATTGGGAGGATCCACAGATGCTGGCAGTTTATCTTTAGCAGCAGTTTCTAACAATGTTGCTAAATCCTTTGCCGTGCCATTAACAGGCTTATTAACTTCATTATTAAACTGATACAAGGCAATATTCAATGGTATTTCTTTTGAAATATCACTCATTGCATCAACAAATCCTTCGCCATATATGAACGCTGTACATTTGGCGACTGTGATGCTGTGCAATAGCGAGGGACCACGCAAATTAGTATTGATAAGTGGTGTGATAACGCCAATTTTCGATAGTCCCAACCAGGTGCCTACAAATTCTGGACGATTCTCCAATAACAAACCGACAACATCACCTTTTTTATACCCATGACTATGAAAAACGTTCGCAATACGGTTCGAGAACTCATTCAATTGGCGAAAAGTCCACGAATGGGTTTCGCTCACAATAGCAACCTTTTCAGGCGAATTTGCCACGTTTGTATGGAATATGTCAGCAATAGTAAAATTTTTCTTTTCATATTTCTTGATCAATGACAAAAGTTTAATATAGGCATACAGGGCGCTGTAACAATAAAAAAAAAATGCAAAAATTATAATTATTGTAACACTTATAGTAAGTCATATCCATCCATAAATTAAAGTTATTTTAGAATATTAACCAGTGATTATGAAGAAAGATGCGTACATATATACATAATAAAAATTTAATTACAATTAAATTAATTAAAAACAGGTAATGAATGATGTAAGGGCTGGCTTTCCCTTGAGTCTTCTGATCTCACTTTACCGCATCCAACAATCTGATTGTCAAAATCTTTCAATGATTTTAGAGTGTTTGACATAATTAGTACTGAACTTATGGGATCTGATTTCAAGAATGGTATTTGAACTAACTAAAGCATTACTAATATATAACTCGCCGTAGTCTAGAAGGTAGTGTGTTGGCTTATTAGTCGTAAAACTCGAGTTGAAATCCCAGGTCAGACGTCAAAATGAAAATATTTCTTCGGTGACTTCCTCTCATCAAAAAATTTTAGAGTATATAAAATTACCATGAAAAACACTTCTCAAAAATTTGTCGTTTTGGTCTAAAAATACCGATTTAATTAAAATTATATGTTTGCACCACTGTTTTCATACAATTGTGTCAAAATGACTGATACATTCTTGCTGCTTGTGGAAATTGCCATTCGTTGGCATTATTTTCTTCATAAGCTCGCTCAAAGCTTCCATAAGCTGTCGAAACTTTAGCTAGAGATGTTTATAACTAATTATCAAATAATCCCAAACGACTTGGACAATTTAATGATATTCGAAAGTTATTAGAAATAAAAATTTTAAATTTTTTTACCAACGAGTTTAGGCTTTCACTTGAAGTTATAGTTAATTGTTCGCTAAATCAATTCGAATTCTGAAAAATTTATTTTGAATTTGTGGTAAACTTTATCTATGTTTCATTGATATTCCAAAAATAATTTTAAATAATTTGCGATCATGTTTTAAAAAATTTTGATTTTGGAGATCAATATAAATCTTTAGTTAATTTTAGAATTGAACATGTCGCCAAAGGTATGATGATTTTGACATGCATTTAACTCATCATATGGCTTTGATTCCAAAAAATGGGATTCTTGCTATTACAGTTTTTAAGATATGCAGATTTTCGTATTTACTTTATGTGCCACACCCACTATTGCTCGTTCGACCATTTTTGTCCAAAATATTTATATTGAAACTGTAGTTACTTGTACAAAATTTGCGGTATCTTGCTGTCATAGTTTTTCCAATATACCCATTTTGTTACAATAGTAGATAATGTAGTATATGTGGGTGTGACACCTCGATCATTTGAAATTTCAACACAAAAAGTAGACTATAACTCCTTCCAGACGTACAGGAAGATATTGTAAAAATTTCAAGAAAATCGGTTTAGCCGTTTAGTCGTCTATAAACTTCACCCATACAAATACACAAGCAAACACACATTCATTCTTATATATAGATAAGAATATAAAAATTTTTGTAATTACTTCACGTGAGGCACCACTTTACTATAGCAGAAATATTAAATTGGGAACTCTAAATGCAACTTAGAATACATTTCTTCGAATAAAAACAGATATTTTACCAAAAAGAAAGATTTTTATTTTTTCGGTTTTTTGACGATTTCAAAAATATTTTGCCGATTTTTTCATCTAGTTTTGAAGATTTTATAGCAAATTTATCTGGCAACAGTGCGTGCATCTCGAACCCTCCAAACGGTCTATATACGTATGAAAAATATAACTCGACTGTTAGACTCTTGAAATAATAACTACGGTAATTTTTGTGCGATTTGATCAAATGAAGTGCCAATCTCTTCACAAGATAATACGCTTTCAGAGTGTCATCACTTATTTCATATTTTCGGAGTAAAGTTTGCTACTATGAATGGACAAATTTAAAAAAATATGAAAAAATTTGAATTTTCCAAGTTTATCTCACCAAATCTCAAAGTATATTGTATATTAAGTCGAATAATAGGTACATATACATCGTTTTAAAGGCCCATCTCTCTCCTTTCTAACAAGGTTTAAATTTTGGTCACCGTTTCAGTAGGCAGTGTACTGGCTTATTAGACGTAAAGCCAGGGTTCGAGCCCCAGGCCAGACAACAAAACAAAAAGTATTTCTTCAGCGACTTCCTCTCAGCAGATTTCAGACAAAAATAAAATTGCTATGAAAAGTTTCTCAAAAAATCTGCCGTTCGGAGTCGACTTTAAACTATAGGTTCCGTCACTTATGCATAAAATTAACGCACACAACATAATTGGTGTGAAAAGCTAGGTTGTAATCCAGGCTGAAGGGCTGTATTGACATATTATGTAAGTGTGTTTCACAAATGTTTGTGTAATCAATAAATTTGTGCGTAAAGTCAAAAAAAAAAAAAAAAACAATTTTTGTCAAATAAAAGAAGTTTGGAAGGTTCGAGAAAAATAAAAAAAATTAAATTCAAATTTTGGTAGGTTTTGGAAAGAATATCGGTAGGGAAAAATTTTTCTTTGTGGCAACATGTGTGATGTTGCTACTTTTTCAATCATGTTTGATTTCATTTGTGTTACTTTTGGGAAGGACGAGTATGCATGGCTTGAGCAGGTGAATATAGTTGGTGATGAGCTGCTGATAGGTGAGGTTGATTTTATTAATTTATTTAATAAGATTGACCCAATGAAAATCAACTAAATCATGTGGCATAGTTGTCCCCACTAGCGTGAGTTTGTTTATCAGCAAAACATTGGCAACTTACTGGGAAGCCTATACGGCAATTGTTCTGTGTGTATGAAGTGCAATTGTTGTATCTTCCTGACGACGGACTGGGAGGACTAGGAACCTTAATTATCTTGAGCGAATGCCGTTTGATTGTTATTCTGACAACCCCCCGTTGACGCTTTCGACACTGTTACTTGACGTAGAGTTATTTGGTCAGCTTAGGGATTTTAACTAATTTCAAATTTGTTATTCTTTTCTTTAGAAGCCTAGTACGTAAGGTATTTCAGTTATTGTTAATAACTAGCTTAAAAATTTCAACGGAGTGTTTTTTTATGTAATCACTGGACACCGCTAATCTACTCCATCACCCGAGCGGAAACGTGTCGTTACAGAGTCGACTTTAAACTGTAGGTTCCACAACTCATGTATAAAATTAACGTACACAACATAAATGGTGTGAGAAGCTAGGTCGTAATCCTAACTGAAGGATTATAATAGCCAATTAATTATGTTATGTTATGTGTAAATATCAAATTGGGTACAAAAAACTCTTTTTATTATTGACAGTATTACATATCGACTGGACTCATTAAAAATGTACGAAACATAAAGTGTATATATGTCTATGTACTTGGATTCTCAAGAGATTAAAGTTTTTGCATTTCAAAAAATAATTGACAGAAAGTATACTTTGATTTAGAATCTCCAAAAATGGAAAAAATCTTGCCATGTATGTATGTTATGTATGTAGATTAGTGGTGTTTTCTTTTCTACAAAGAAAATGTCACCCTCTTACAAGGTGCATTCAAAAATTTTTGACCAACCCTGTCGTAATGTCATTTTTTATTTGAGAAAACATAACACAAATATGCCCTGTGTTTGCCACGACGGCTGTTGACTATGTATGGAATAAATTCAGGAACTCTTCTTTATCAGATGACGAAGATGAATCTAATAACTGATTTATTTCAATTTTCGCAAATAAAATAGATGCAGCAATATCCATAACATTGAATGCAATTTTTTATATTACGGATCATGTAGCTTTTATAATGTAATGTTTTCTTAAGGTTACTTAACAAAACAATGAAAAAATTAACTTCAAATTGGATAACAATACCAGGCGCCTTTTTTTAAATATCATCTGGTAGCCCTATAAATAAACAAGTCATCTACTTTACTGGACATTATCAGCACTCTCGATTTATACAGGGAATAAAATGCAATGCCCTCCACCTTTGCCAAGTGCGAATTATTTAGAATTAAACATACCACACTTTTTGAAGGCGAAACATTTTTAAGAAACAAACACAAAATTGCATATTGCCTTAATAGAATGCACATTTTTTGGTAGAAAAGAAAACACCATAAGTTAAAAAATGCAAGTAATAGAATTAAGTATTAATACGAAGCACTGCAGATGTAAAATGTACAAAAATTGCAATACAAAAGCATATTATCCGCAAATAAACAAAACAAAATCAAATCATGAAAATATCTGATATGATAAAATAGTAGGAAAAAAAGCGTGTTTCTTTTGCTATTTATTTCTTATCAAAATTGACATTTTGTAGTTTAAAAGAAAAAAACATCAAAAAATTTTTTATGTTTGTACTGTGACTTGCAACATTGATCTTTTAACATGATCATGAAAATAATTTACTTTTCTACTATGAATAATTTGTTTAACAGAATTATTTATTACCTTCTTGACCCACTAATTGTCCATTTTTTTTAAAGATTTCTTAAAACGTTTTTCGTTTTCGAGCAAACGTCTATCGTTTTATGAATTTCTACTTTACCGGAGACTACATTTATCGAAAGTGTCACGCCACTGTTTAATGTGTGTGTGTATACGTGATATATAAAGATGACAATAACGTCTGATCTACAAAATAGTAGCCGTATAATTTAATTACGAAAAAGATAAAACCAACACAGTAAAGATTTTACAAAACGCTTCAAATTGCGCTTTTGTTGCATAATAAAATTTTGATTTTCTTGAGTTGATTTCGTTCTCATTGAGTTGATGACATGTCGTCGTTTGCATCATCGCCAGTACCTTCATAATTGAATGTATTGAGGGTGGTTACAACATTGGAAATGTGGTTTAGATGATTGTCTGTCTGTCTATGCGGTTTAAATAAGTTGTAGACGCGTTGTTTAATTGATACAAATTATAAAAATAAAAATTATTGAATAATTGAATATGGATTTAGGTACGATCATACATACATACATATCCATACGTGTATGTAGATACAATATGAAAAAAAAATTTTTTTTTTTTAAATAAATTAAAGCAATACTAAGATCAGTTAGATAATCTTAAAATGTTTTTAAATATTACGGAAAGAAATCAAAATGCCTTAGTTTCAATAACATTCGTTGGAAATACGATACCCCAAACATCTGATATTTATGGATACAATAGTTAAATAACAAGTATTGAGCAATCTATCTACATTTGGGTTATTGGGATCATACCAGAGCTCAGCAATGAGTATTCAAAACAATGAGTAGATTCGAATCATACTTATGTGATGTTTTTGTAACATAGGCTATTTCACTTGCTTGCCTGTTTCCCATATAAGCAGACAAGCAAATTAAATAGCCAGTGAAACAAAAACATCACGTTATAATTTCTGATAATTATTCGCACTCATACTTATTTTATATGTACTCATCGTACTCATACTTAACAATACGCATGATGCGACTCTCCATGACTCAAAATATACACAAAGCTCAAAATAAGTGATTCGCGTAGGAACACCAAAATTAATATCACAATAGCATGCACCAACCAAAAGCGGTCCACTATATAGCGACGGTGTATTCTATGTATCTTTTTCAACGCTCTTTTGTTAGTTTGTCCAGAATAAAGACTCAAATTGTATTTTCCGAAATCGGAATGTATTTACATATGCACATCTTAAGTTGCCTAGTTTAACGGTATTTCGTTTAGCACTGGAACTTATTGAAACATATCCCCCGCGTTAGAAGTCGCCGTGGTCTAGTAGATAGTGTGTTGGCTTATTAGACGAAAGGCCAGGCTTCGTATTCCAGATCAGACATAAAACGAAAATATGAAAATATTTCTTCGGCGACTTCCTCTCAGCAGATTTCTTGCAAATTTCTAACAGTAAAAATTGCCATGAAAAGCTTCTCAAAAAATCTGTCGTTCGGAGTCGACTTTAAACTGTAGGTCTCTCCACTCATTTATAAAAATTAACGCACACAACACGAGTGCTCTGAGAAGCTAGGATGTTGTACAATAGGTCAATTCGACCTCTGGGTACTGTACTTGTCACAGTTGACAAGTACACGTCCTCTAACTTAACTTACCCCACGCGTTAAGCGGGGTCTTACGTTTTTTTAATAAAACTTCGGGTCAGTTACTAACTGCCTTATACCCCATACAGCAAACACATATTGTTGGTTATGATCGTTTACTTTCAGTTTCTAGGTCAGTTGAATTTTGTACGAGAGCAGGCCCAATACACGACGAAAAATGAGACAAGTCGGGGTCTGCGAAAGGCCGAGATCTAGTGAACTTTATAACTTATTGCTCCAAAAGTTGACCATAAAAGTTAAAGTAATTGTTCACTTATTGTAAAAACTATTGTTTTCAATGCTTTATTTCAGTCAATCGATGTTCCGTAATTAAAAAATTAAAACATTTTTAACTTAAAGTTTTTGTATTACAAATTCAGTCTACAAGTTTAAGTTGAAAGCATTAACGAGTCAATGTGATGCCATTTCTTTTCCTGAAAAAGAGTGATTTTTTAGCACCACTGGTTTTAACAGCTCACACACGTTTCGTGTTTTGTTTCACAGACAAACATCTTCAGTTTGGTGTAAAATTTAACCATAAATCGTCTTACAAACAAACAGAGTGCGTACTCTGGAAAGTTGGTCGAAGATCATTTTTGGTTCAATGAATACGTAAATAAGCAGAATTGTCGATTTTGAAGTGAATATCAGCCAGAAACATTTCAAAAGCTACCAATGCAAACTGAAAAAGTCACTGTTTGGTGCGGTTTATGGGCTGGTGGTATTATTGGACCATACTTCTTCAAAGATGCTGCAAATCGTAACGTAACTGTGAATAGTGAACGCTACCGTGAGATGATATCCAACTTTTTTTTGCCCAAAATGGAAGAGCATGACTTGCATGACATATGGTTTCAACAAGACAATGCCACATACCACACAGAACGTGTAACAATGGACTTATTGAGAGGCGAGTTCAGTGAACATTTTATTTCACGTTCGGGACCGGTCAATTGGCCGCTTAGATTGTGGAATTTAACGCCTTTAGACTATTTTTTGTGGGGTTATGTTAAAACTCATATCTATACATGCAAACCCGCTTCAATTGACGTACTGGTAGACAACCAACCATTTGAGGCGCAGTCGCGGTCAACATTTGCATGAAATAATTTTCAAACATTAAATTATATAGACCGTATTATCGATTCAAATAAAGATTTTACACATTTTTCTAAATTTTATGTTTTTTATTTTTTTTTTCTTGAAAAATGTTCCTATACCTCTTAAAAAATCACCCATTATTATTTATATCATTTAAATAAGACAATTCCGGTTTCTTTTAATTCCACAAAATTATGTTAAAATCCCAACATTTTTTGGAATTTTTAAAAAATAAAACTGAAAAGTGGTTATTAATTTTAGTCATGGGTTCAAGGCCACCAAAAACAACATGAGTAAATCATTTTTGAAGTTTTTAAACAATTGTTTACATTTTTCTTTATTGTTTTGTGTCTGTTTCGGTCATAAATAAAATCACGTTTAATGGAGAACGAAATATTAAACCAACTTAGTTACAGTGCATGGCCAAAGTATCGAGAACATTAAAAGCTTTTTTGTATATAGATCAGGAGTGAGTATTCAAAACGATGAGTAGATTCGAGTCAGACTTATAATTTCAGATATTTATCCGCATTCATACTTATTTAAATATCATACTCATACTACTCATATTTACTACTCATATGTACTCGTCATACATATACTTAACAATGCCATGACACAACATTTAGGTTAGGTTAGGTTAGAGGACGTATACTTGTCAATTCTGACAAGTACAGTACTCGGTGGTCGAATTGACCCATTATACTACGTCCTAGCTTCAAACACCACTTATGTTGTGTGCGTTAATTTTATACATGAGTGGCGGGACACAACACTTACAAGAATCACAAAATAAGTATGATTCGCGTACGAACACCACAATACTCACTTGAAGATTGTGGGTACGTTCGTGAATGCAGTACTTGTATAACACTGCATCATAATAAAAATCAAATGTTCAAAAATGCAATACTTGGCAGCACTGACTTGCGTCGTACGTTTTTTTTTTCCTTCAAATTGCAATGCAGTTGTTTGATTTCAGTTGCAATCGTTTGCGGTAAGCCATTTCTTAGGCAATATTATAGATTCGTGGAATAAAAGCTATTAAACAAAAGAAAATGTTGCTTTATTTGTAGAAAAATGCTAAAGTAATAAAAAATTGTTATAAAAAATTTTAATTATTTAAATTTTTATTTCCGAGAATTAACAAAAATTAATAATACATACTAGGCTGGATATGGAGTCAGACTTCCAGAAAGGGAGAGATAGAAAAAAAATAGTATTGTAGGGAAAAGTTTTATTAAAAATTAAAGAAATCAAATCGGACTTTCAAATGACAACCACAACACATATAAAAGAATTAAAATTATAAATAACAAGACTGAATGAAACACTACTTGCTGGGAATTCTATGACATATTTGATGAAGTCTATGGTACAAAACACTCTACTAACCCGCCGTCTTAATTTTTAATAATATTTGTCACTGTTAATTTTTAGAAAATTTTTTTTAACTTTTGCAGAACGTTCTAAAAAGCAAATTCTGTTTAGTTTTTGTGCAGTAGTAAAGCATCTGCGTGAACAGTTGATCACGCATTAGCAAGAAAACTTGGCATAACTGCCGCAATACTTTACTTGCTGTCTTTGTCTTTTCTTTCTTCTTTTCTTTTTGTAAATGCAACTACAACTAAGACTGTAAATTTTGATGCATAATTCGAATCACTCGAATCATTTATAAGTATTAAAAGTACTTTTCTAAATTCATGAATCTGAATGAGTAGGCGTATGAATGAAACATATTTCGAATGTTATGAGTTTGTCGTCAACGTTGTATTCATAATTATTGCAATCTGTACTTATAAATCAACGTTGTAGTGAATACGAATGAATTAGAGTAGTTGAATATTAATACTGTTGACTCACTCATACTCAAAATTTCATGAGTACTTATGAGTATCCAAAAAAACGATTCAATGCTGATCTTTGATTTGGTAGAAGAAGGTGTTTCAACTATACTAACTAAAAAAAGAAAAATCAAGGAACTAACTACAACAAAAATTTAAAATTTTAATTATAAATTCGTTTTAAGATACAAATTAAAATTAGGTTGTTATTGTAACATAGTAATACAGAGTTATATAAAACAAATTCTTTTATTTAAATTAATGTGGGATGCTTTTATTATACATATTTTATTTATTTATCACAGGTTTTAAACATTTTAATTGAAGAAAACTAATATCTTGTCGTTCTTAAATAATAGCAACCGTAGCTTCTTTCTTTGCCACTGTCTAGTCGCATGGTAAAATATAAAGGTAAAGTTAATTTTTACTGTCAGTTTCATTAGATTATTATACCTTTCATAAATTCTTCCCTAAAACTACATATAAGACAGGCTTCGATTTTTGAACGTATACTCACAATCCAAGTTAAATTGTCCATGCACTGTATGGTGATTAAAATTACGTACATATTTAGTGTACTTTTGTCGTAAAATAAAATAACACAGAATTGATATTAAAATCATGTTTAAATCGTATGCAATACGAATATTAATGAGAACCTAGTATAGCTGTTTCACGTATACTTTTAGCTATTGCGCTTCTATACTACGCTAATATATGGTATCAATGACCATTAGCCTACAACGTTTGTGTGAATAGGTTTTGGTTAGTTTGAATATGAGTACGTTTTTCAAAGTCAAGGTACAAAACAATAATAAGATAGGAAGAAGAATATAAGGAAGTATTTTTTACTTTAATACTAATTTATTTATTTTCTGCGTCCCCCTATACACCCTGTAATCAATGCCTTTTTATATAGAAAAATTGGTGCAGTCAATGATCTTTTCTATTTACGTTTCCATTTAGTTTATGTTTGTATACCAAATGTACTTGCATTATAAAAAAAGAACAAAAACAAATTAATGTCATTGCATTCATAATTATACAAAATAAAATCATATTGTTTTATTATTGATTCCAATAATATCTAAGTTAAATGATTATTAAATATTCCTCTTAAGTAACTCAATCAATAATTTATACAATTATTTATTACGTTTGATTTATCGTTATTATTTCACTGCTATTATTTTCCAAAGGGGAAATATTGTATTTCTAATTAGTTAACTATTCAATTCACATCGATATTAAAACACATTCATAAATCTCTTACAAACTAATATGGCTGGTTTGAAGATTTTATTCCACTGACCTACAGAAAAAATGTTCTAACTTATAAGTTATGATGACGTACATACGTGTACTTGATAAGGCAGTGTTTTAAATATATGTAATATCATAATAATATAATACACACACATTTATATATAATATAATAATAATTTTAATCCATCAATATCATGAGCAAACTGTTAAAAAGTTATAAATTTAAATTGATAAGTTTTATATTTCATAGCGTATATTCTAAGCGTCATATTTGACAATTATGGAATAACGACCCTATTACGTAGTAGGTCAAAGAAATTCTTGATGCTGAAGCAACGTTAACAATGCCGACAACTAGATAACCCATAGATTCTGAGTGGCAAACTACGAGTAATCTCGTACTCACTAATGTGAAAAAATCAAATTGTCGTTTTTTGGCCAGTTTTCTTAACATTGCCGTGACAGTCAACGTGCTAATTCTATTTGGAACGCCCATCTGAAAGCTATCTCTTCTATTTTTCGCTTTTTTTTTTTAAGAAAAATTGGAATCCAGCCGTCTGGTGAATATACTTTAAGATACGTAATACATAGATTATATTTTTAATTCGTGCCAAAGTCATTCACATTCATACAAACGGTGGGCTCAATCTCTAAAGACTATTTTTTAATAAAACTTCGGGTCAGTTACTAACTGCCCCAGACTCCGTTCAGCTAACACATGTTGTTGGTTATGACCGTTTACCTTCAATTTCTGGGTCAGCTGAATTTTGTACGTTAGCAGGCCCAATATACGACGTGTGGTCTGCGAAAGGCCGAGATCTAGTGAACAACTCGCAATCGATCATAACTACTAAAAGACTCAAATTTATCCAGTATATTGCGAATAGCCGTTTTGTTAAGGCGATTATTTGTCCACGGTGATTTGGCAAAGGTCCTGTATCTGTACGCCAAATGATTTCGCACAAACGTCTCTTTGTATGGAATACATAAACAAAATTGTGGATTTTTCATACAAACAGATGTTCGCCTAAAACCATTGGTAATTTTCAGCTGTTTTGTTTACCACCTACCAAATCAATATTGAATAAGTAACTGAACTGCGTACAATATTATGTCTGAACGTTTCAATAAACCGAATATTGACTCAATAAAAGTGCATCTCTGAACATAATATTACAGAGAAAAACATACTGAACAAATGACAACTGAGTTGGCAGACTCAATATTACGTTGTGGAATTATGACAATAATTGCTTTTTAAGTTTTATTGTAACGACAATCGTTGATATTAGTTTTGAAAATTAAATTTCCAACTAATCAGAAAAAGTAATTTCGATTTTATATAAAATATCCACAACTGCTAAGTGTATGCCATGATTAAGACAAACAAATCCATCGATAGAGTTTTCTTTAAGAAACTTTTTCATTATATTAGACACTATATGTTGTTAAAACCCTACGTATATTATATTTTCTCAAAGGAGTTTCCATTAAACGTTTTATTTAATTTATTCTACATACATCAATGCCTATGAATATCACCTACATTCTTCTGGCATTATACATTCTTTGTAAATTCACTTCCATATATTTTCTTATCATCTAATTTTAAATATCCAATTCAACTTTTAATAGGTCAAAACTATCATTTGTTATTGATAGATACATAAACCTATGTACCTACATATGTACTCGTTTCTTATTTTTTTTTTATATTTCCCGGGGGAAACGGAAAATTTCAACAAATGTGCCGTATGCGCTAGTAGCACATACAAATCGGTTTTTGTTAGTTTTTTCGAAATGTTAATTTTTAACAATTACTAACATTGTTGCTATTCAAATGTACTAGAGTGTTGTATATAGGCAAATTAGATATTTAAAACTCAGGTTTGTTTCTGTTTAAAATCAAAGCAAAAAAAAAATCAAAGCAAAAATAAAATAAATATAGCGAAAGCAACATTATTCACAAATTTGCTGTATTTTAAAGCGTTTGTGTTTGTTATGTTTAAATTTAATTTTAATTATAATTTGAAATGTACTTTGACCTTTGAGTAGTCGTGTTAATTACTGCATTAACTATTAGTTAAACCTAGCATTATCGATAAGATTGCAAAATAAATTTAAAGCGTCTATATTCCCGCACAAATACGTAAAACATTTCTATTTTGTATTTGAAATGGGTTGTATGTTATGTATAATACACATTGTATATGATGTTTTTAATAAAATTTGTATATTTCTAAAATTGAAGTTACAAAAATACACTACGTATGCGTGAGTTTATATTTATACTGATATCCATACACATACTCTTCTATGACAGAGTACATACACCGCTGTGTATTTAGGTACAAATGTAAGAAATCTACGCTTAAGAGAGTGATTTAAAAATTATTACGTATATGTAGGTACTTTCCTGTCATATAAATATTTACATATTTTTAAATCACTTCATATCATCGGTACATATGTATATCGATATGGGTAATGTTAATGGCATTTATAGCGTATTGATGATGGAATTCGGTGCAATAGACTTTGCTTGAAAAAAGAAAATAAAGAGTACCTTTTCAAAAGGATTGCATTTATTAAACAGAACAGAAATATAATTATCTTATCGGATAATTAACTTTTATCCATTAAGTAGTACAATAAAACAATCAATAAGTAGTACAATCGTAAAAAATATGCTTTGATGTTGAGATGAACAATCTGTTGCACCTTTAAAAAATTTTTTATTAATGTTTTAAGTACAAAACTAAAAATAGATTTAGATTAGATTACTTATTTTGAGTAAAATGTTTAGAAAAATTAAATATTAAACATTTTGCTAGGAAAGTAAATATATATAGATGTTGAAAGCAACTGACTTTCATAAAGAATCACTCAAAAATATTCAAAAATTGCTTTTACATTTGACATATTTCAGAATTTCTAATTATAATTATAATCTGATAATTCAGTTTTATAGAACTCTGTGAATACAAACAATCATATTTGCCAAACCTCATCTTGCTAACCGAATTTGTGGTCAAATTCCGGCAAAGAAAACTTATAGTTAACGTCAAATTATAATCTAGTAATACAGTTTTATAGACCTCTGCGAAAACACGCAATCACGTTTGTCAAACCCCATCCGGCTAAGTGTATTTGTAGTCAAATTTCGTCAAAAAAGTTAATAAATAACAGTAAGTAAATAACAAAAATGATCGCAATTTAATTAAACCAGCTGATTTGGTTATGTACATACAAAAATAAAACACAGTATAATTGGATGCTAGGTTAAATTCACTCTCATATGTAAAGAGTCCCTATGTAGGCACTACACAGTTAGTCCTACAAAATATGAAGCAAGATGACAGTTAGTTAAATATATTGGACACCATTGTTTCTACCGGAACAACGATCCGAACCAATCTCAACGTTGTTGAGCATGTTTGGAAAAAAACTTGGCCGTTAGCTCTATAAATCTAGTAACAGCACAAATTGTTAGGCAAGAATAGAACAACGTAAAGCCAGAATTTAATGCCCATCTTATGCAGTCCATGCCTCTACATTTGGAAACAGTAAAAAAAAAAAAACAAAAGGTTTTGGTTCCAAGTGTTAAAACAGTGTCTTTTATTGGTTTGACCAATTATGCGTTTGACATGAAATTCATTAATATTGTTTTCCTTTTTTGTTTTTAAAGTATTTTTAAATACAAAACGATAAGTAAAATATATTGTTTAAAAGAATTTTTAATTAATTTTTTAAATGTTTTCATAGAAGCGGGAAAACCGGCTTTTAAATAATTTAATGCCTAGTGTTTAATTATACATTTGAGTCACTGTAAATGCAGTCGTGTTTACAACACATGTTGGTAAACCACACAAGTTTCATCGCATCCGTTCATATTTTCAACTTCGCTTTCTCAAGCATAATTTTTGTTTGGTTTAAGAAAAATAAGATCAAATTTTTTTTTACTTAGTACATTAAGCATTTAAGTTCATGAAAGTACAAATAGCCACTTAAAAGTCTTTTACTTAATTTTGACAGTAGACGTAAAAAATGAAAGTTTAGGTATAGGTTATATGTACTCTCTTAATTAAGTACTAATAGTCTTTGGCCTAATCTAAAATGCAATTGCTTTTTATTTTTTTTCAATGGGAATGCTTGAAATTTCAGTTTCATTATGAACAAAATATGAATTTTAATTTACGCAACATGTCAAAAATTGTTTGTATGTAGAAGACCACTCCACTTTTGTTATTAAAGTTTTTCTTGTTTTTTTTTTTTTGTGGTTACTTTTATGTCTACACACCACAACAATTTTTATTCAACAGCTCTGGCTTTTTCTTTACGAAAACTTGCATGCATACGTACATATGTATGTATATTATGAATGGCAAGACAAAACAAAAAAAATATGTACTCTCTCTTTCCAACAAAGTCATAAGTTGAGTAACAAAAATTGAATTGTGTAAAGCAGATTAGTTAATTTATAATTTGGTAAATTCATACATCGAATTTCCGAACATTATTTATTGATGCTGTTAAAATGCTTTTTTTAATGCATTTTTTTATCACATAGTAAGAGAATAACTTCAGAATACCTCATCATTAAGGTATAAAATGGCAATTCCAACACGGACACAGCATTTGTTTAGATATGAATAAACACAATACTGTAGGGATGGTGGATTTGCATTGTATTTGTTAAATTACTACCACAAATTTATTAAAATTTGAAGGTTTTTAGAAACTAGTTTTTTCTATTAATCTGCTGTAGAATAAAATTTTATTGTTTAACTTTAAGTTAAACCCGTAGTAAACAGTCACGTCATATTTATATACGCACATACATATATACATATGTGTCAATATTGCTGAACGTTTTATCATATGTATTCGGCATCAAATACAACAACATAACATAATAAAAATAATTAAATCTTAAGCAATAACAAAACACCTATTAAATCGGATACAAAGAATAAGAAGGAAAACATTAGAAATCAACAACAAGAAAATTATTGCTGTCATTGAACTATATCATATGTATGTATACATGTATGCACGTACATGTATGTATATATGTATGTATATATGTATGTATATATGTATGTATATATGTATGTATAGAGTTTTCAAATATTATATTTATATTGTTGCCGTTAGCGTTTCAATTAATGAAATAGACGGAAAATTAGATTTTCTATTTAACCCGCTAAATAATTTAAATATTCAAAAAGACAAACGGAAGTTATTGCGACATCTAAAGCGAGAGTTTGAGAGCTAATTGATGTTTATGCCAATTTAGCATTCAAATATTTAGCAATTTTAATATACGTACGTACATACATATTTTATTTGATTGTGAACAAAAAAAATGGATAATAAAAATTCTGAACTTACGTTAAATCTCGTTTAGCTGTTGCACCGGCAATATAAAACCATCGCCAGCCTGGTTTGGTTAATAAAACAACAAGCAGAGCGACGAAGAATGCGGGTAATCCGTATATCCAACCCATGTAGTACCAAATAAGCGTTACAGCCACAGCTAAAAGACCAACACAAACCGTCGCTAATACGACTCGACAAAGAACTGAATAACGTTGTGCTTGTGCTTGCGATGATTGGCCGATGGAGAGACAGTTTTTCGTGTCTGTTGCGCTTGTGTTATTCGCAAGATCGTCAAATTGTTGTTGTTGATATTGTTGATCGTTTTGTTTTGTTGCTTCGTTCGTCAGCGTTGCAACTGAGCTGTCACGCTGATCGTTAACACCGTTTCGTTTCACATCAATGTCGATAGTAACGTACAATGAACGATTTCTGTCGAGTTCACTGGCGTCTATATTTTGTTCCTGTTGTTGCTGTGATGAAAAATAATAAAAATGATTGTTTTGTGACAGATACTCTTCATAATCTTTAGCATTTGATATTGATCTACTATTCTGACTGTCATAGACATTATAATTGTTGTTATTGCTTTTGTTATTATTATTGGTATTATTGCAGTGACTGCGAAATTTTCGATACCGACGAGCCGCTAAATGGTGTCACAAAATGGAATGCGGTGTTCGACGCATTGGCAAATAGTAGTCGATGCTTGAGCGAAATAAAAAATTTCTGATAAGCATAATTCCCCTTTTTTTACTTTTGGTTTAGTCTTTTTTTAAGTGTATTCACTGCTAGTTTACTGTATGTATTATAGTTTGCTCACAATTTGCAATATATGGGGTTGTTAGCGCTAAAAAATCGATATTTATTTGTAGGAATTTAATTGTATAAAAAACACATGCATAATATACCTTAATAATGTGTTTCTAATATTTTTCTTAAACGTTGTTAATATTGTTTTAAATGTTATTCCAACGGAATGGTTTATTAATATTTATTCAATGCGTCGCTTTGTTAAAAATGAATCAATTGCTTGGATTTTATGCTGTAAATGAATTCACTTTACTTACTGCTACCCTTACTGCTTACTACTCATAATTTGCATCTGTTAAATTTGATATCCTACGCAGTGTTGAAAAATTCAGTACTTTTGTTTTTTTTAAGTGTATTTTCATTACAAAAATACCCCGTTTTTGATCGTTAAAAAAAAAAACGTTATTTATAATATATATTATAATAATAATTCGCACATTCTTCTTCCGTTTCCGGGTTTATAAAGTAAAAAGTAAGCCCTTACTATGTGGTCTATCTGTTCAGAAAACGAAAACAAAAACGTAATGACGTATATTGTGTATGTATATGGTGCTGTGTGACTGGATGCCGGTTTGGAGAAGAAATGACGGTAAAAGAGGCAAAAATTTTATTTTAATTTTTCTGAAGTGTACTTTTTTGTACTTTTGGTGAGTTACTTGTGTGGTGAGTTTTTACAAAATGTGGTGAATTTAACTGGTGTGGTGAATAAAATCGAAGTCTGGTGAGTTTTTACAAAACGTGGTGATTTTATCCGGTGTGTTGAATAAAATCGAATCCCACCAAAGTGGCGTTATTCGAAATGGTACTGTATTATCATATATTCATGTACTACTTTATATCGTTTTGGATGGTGAGTGTCTAGAATAAGTAATTTTCACGTTTGTTAGTGGAGACATTTACCGATATGTCGGGTTATCATTGTACATACACTCAACAATGTTGCCATTGTGTCATTTTCTATTTAAATTATTTTGTAAATGAATTATTAAATAATTTCTTTTATTTGCTAGCAAATTCCAAATTCTTTGTCGAAATATTTATAAATTTTTGTGCTTTGTTCGAATCGGAACATTAACGGAGAATTCGTTAATTTTTACTCCTTTTCAGAAGTTGTTACGGATTTTTGGTTTCCTGGCACATTTCAATTTCAAAACATTGCAGTACTTTTTTATTACTACAGATTTTATGGTTTGCGCTTTAGGCTTACTATATATAATACTAAAGATCTTTAGCCCCGGTTAGCCAGTGTTAGATAACGAAAGGTAGCCGATTGTTAAATTAAGAAAATAGAAAATTAGTTCTTCTATTCCATTCTGTAATAATAAGTACAAATAAATATATTTTTATAAAAGAACCATTTGATGCAAAAAGGTACTCTTTCAATTATAGTTCAGTACTATTTCAAAATTTCAATTTTTCAACGCTACCTACGGTTAATTTCAACGATTTGTGATTCGATTATTGCTTTAGGTTCGATAATCATAGTGAATTTTTTTTTTTTTTTTGCCGGACAGACATATGTAACTCAAATTCGAATTTAATGGGGCTAGTGGATCTGCTCAACATGGTAAATTAACTTTTTCCAGATACAAACCGCTAAATTTTACACATGGTGGACTTTTGGTACACCAGCATTTTAAATAATATTACTTTTTGCAGATGGTTTTCAAAAAAATTAAAAAATTTCCTTAAATTATATTTTTCGGTAGCTTGATAGATATTTTATCGAGAAAGAAGCGATGAGCACATTCGATTGCTCTTTCAAATGCCGCCTGTATCGAAGAAAGGTTTGAGTAAAGCATTTTGTTTTAAATGTATTCACACAAAAATAAAGTACATTGTAGTCAATTCTCACTACAGTATTAGCTGAATATAAGCACTCCGGATTTAATAATTCCTCGCTTAGTAGCGCTGAAACTTAACTCTGTTGGTTTCATATTCTTGTCCAAGTTAGTTTCATATGCTTGTGCATCGCGTAAAAAGGGAAAGGGTTAAGCAATCTCGATACTTGCTTTAAAATGTACTGAAACTATTTTGATCCATTCCCCTTTTAAGCATTCCCTGTTTATAAACACGAAAGATAGCACCTCATATTTAAAAAAAAGTCGTTTATATGCACCTGCTTTGCGACAACTGTCTTTCTAAAATTCTTCCTGCTCTCTAGCTTCATTCTTTTCGGGACAGAATCTGAATACTGTCTCATTCAAAAACGTAACTAACTAAGGCAACACAATATCAGGTAATTAACTCCTGATAGAAAACGTGCAATCCGCTTATGTTCACCTTTTGTAATTTGTAAAGTTCTTCTTCGTCTAGTTGATGCTACAATAGTCCACGAAATTACAACTTTGTTCACCACACCGAGCTGTAGAAGATGATCAAAGATCTTCCGGCATTCCATCGAATACGAAGTCAATGACAGCTATGAGACAAATATAAATCTATCAGCTAGAATGACAGGCGTCTATTTGCTTTCAGTTTGGGTTTTCAATATAAAAATTTCCCGCTTATAAGCACTGTCCGGAAAGCATTGTTGAAAGTAAGGGTACATACTCGCACGGTATCAAAAGGTTCGGTGAGGTCCTTTCCTACCTTACGGAGCTGCTTTTTCGCAATGCGCAGTGCGCAGTCTTCGAGGCGCAAATGCATAATCGGGCCTTGGCTGCGACAAGATAATGGTCCGGGTCGATGATTGGACCTCTAAATATGCGCACATCTAGTACACTGGATACATGCCTTCCGTCAATCACAAAATGACCGATCTGCTTGGATGTTGATCGATCCGAGGACATTCAAGTGACCTTTTGAATGTCGAGATGCTGAAAACTGGTGCTGTATACTACCATGTTATGCGCCGCGGCGAAATCGATTAGTCTCTTACCATTGGAGGTAGTGATCGCATAGAGGTTGAACTGTTCGACAGTGGGGCCAAAGATACCTTCCCACCCGACTTTCGTATTAAAATCCCCGAGGACGATTTTTGCGTCATGGGCTGGGTATTTATCGTACACGTCCTCTTGTTTAGCGTAGAAGGCATCTTTAACTACATGGTCCTTTTCTTCTGTCGGGGCGTGAGCACAAATTAGGCTGATGTTGAAGAATTCTACCCTGATGCGGATCGTGGCTATTGTTTCGTTATTGGCGTGAACCTAGAGACAAGGTGACGAAGTCTCTTATTAACTACAAATCCTCATCCGAATTCGTGCTTAGCAACATAGTAGTAATACTCATCGCGAAATGCTAACCTTTTGCATCATTGTCCTATCCATCGCATTTCCTGTATGACAGTGATGTCCGTCCTGCATTTCTTGAAAGCATCCGCCAATTGGGCGGAAGCGCCTACCCTGTAAAGTGTGCGGACGTTCCATGTGCCTATTTTTAAATCGTTGTCCTGAAAACATTTACGTGGTGGGTTCCAAGTCCTACGCACAACCCGAATTTAACGTCCAGGGGATTGAACCTCGCTTCACACATTAGTTACATCTAGCGGGTGCTAGAATGCCATCCAGGGGGGTCACGAGGAGGCAGCTTGAATACACCAAGACAAGAATCGTCCTGGTGGTCGCCATGTTGGCTACAGTCAGAAACTTTACCCTGTTTGCATGCATTCCATCCAGTATTGAGAGTACGTACTAAATTTTGAAATTAAACTTATTAGATAACAAATCATTTAATTGCTTATTTATAGTAAGTGATTGAAACAAGCTGTGACAAAATGGGTTCCTATATTTTTAGTTAGAAAGTTTTTTAAATTGCAAATTGAGACTGAAAAAAATTCTATATTCTGTAAACCCTTATTCTGTAACCCTTATACATAAATTTTATATTAAAAAAAAATTTTAAAATTTGACTGTTGTTTAACCCTTAAATGAGTACTGTTGCCATTCGGAAACAAGTCCGTTTTTAATAAAAAAAAATGAATTTTAGGTACAAAAACGCAATTTTTACAAGACTGTCTTATAACATCTGCTTACCTGAACTTGAAAAAATTGAATAGAAATCGTTATTTTGTACATTTTTGACGTTGGTATTAACGTTATTTAAAAAGTCCGATTTTCGGTTTGTAATTTTAAAACTTTCTAAGCGATATTCCAACAACCAAAATTAATTTTTTAATGTTAAAATTTAAACTTTTTGCTTACAACTTTTATATGTAGTCCTGAATCTGATTTAGGTGCCACATCAAATATTATATTGCGCGTATCACGTATTGTTCCTAGAAGCCAAAATTACAAGTTATACCATGACAACTCCTGCAAGCTATCTTCAGAGGCATCTATGAAAAAAGGAGAACGTGGTCGAAGCATTGAATATCTTACAACTTTCGATAACGTGCCTATATATCTTCTTTCTTTGGAAGGATAATAAATATGTTACTCTAATTTCATCGTTTGCTGGGACGCAGCCAGAAATTTCTTTGAGAAGATATGACCGAAAACTAAAGAAAACAATTGAAGTAAAATGTCCAAATATAATCAAAGAATTCAATCGTCATATAGGCGACGTAAATCTGTTAGACAGTAATGGGATATTATAAAATTTAGATTTAAGAAATCTAGATTTAACAATGGTAAGTAAAATGTCCAAATATAATCAAAGAATTCAATCGTCATATAGGCGACGTAAATCTGTTAGACAGTAATGGGATATTATAAAATTTAGATTTAAGAAATCTAGATTTAACAATGGTAAGTGCTTGGTTGGCTTACAAAACAGTTCTTAAACAAAACTGAACTCAGGACTACGATATTCTGAAACAAACAGATTTTCGAGCAGAGGTGGCGGAGTGCCTGTGTAATATAGAAATAAGTACCCCTCTAAGTGGAAGGCCAAGCACTGTGGAATAGCAAATTAAAGCTAAGAAGAAAAAACGACCAGCTCAAACACCTCAAGAAGTACAAGATAAGTATAGCCACTGGCCCGTCAATTTGAAGTCTAAAGTGAGATGGAAATTTCCAAATTGCAAAAGTTTTGCAAGAATTAAGTGTGATAAATGTGGCGTAGCTTTGTAACAATAATTGTTTTAAGAATTTTCATATTAATTAAAAGTAACGCAATGTAGCCGTTACGTTAACAGACCCTTTTTAATTGAATATATAAATTTCTCGTGTCACGGTGTTAGTGGTTAAACTCCTGCGAAATGGATCGATCTATTTTCATGAAATTTTTTGTACATATCGGATAGATTTGAGAATCGCACAACATCTATTTTTCATATCCCAACATGTTAAATGGGTGTGGCAAATTGTTTAATTGAATATTTAGGTACATATTGATCGTAGACGAATTAAATTTGGTGGGTAAGTTCGTAGAGTCAATATCGACGATCCCGCCAAGAATGGCCGTGAAAACCCTACCCCTACTGAAGTGTTTTTTAACAATTTTTCCCTGTTCGATAGCTTGTCAGGTTTAAATGCTTTTAAAAAAAATTCGATATATCCAAAAGTAGGCGTGGCAAAGCTTTAAAGTTGAATATTTATGACGAATAAAATTTGGTGAGTAAGTTCGTAGAGCGGATATCGACAATCCCACGTAGCAACCCTCTCCCTTTAAGAGATACCTATAAGTCGGCTACTTCGATGGTTTATAAATACATATGTACCTACATATATAACATGTATGTCTGTTAGTCTTTGTTTTGGAGCGATTACAACAACTACAACTTCGTCAACGTATTACAACAAATATATACTGTGACCTGTTTAAGGCAATAAAAAAAATTACATTTTGGGCAGGACGAAGTTCGCCGGGTCTGCTATTTTTTTTTTTTTTTTTAATATAATCTTTTTCAGTATTTTTTTAAAAAAATTTTTTTTGAAAAAGAAACAATTGCGCATTTAATGGTTAATAATTTTTTGTAATTTATTTTCATAGTGAAATTTTTCAATTTACTAAAAATCGATGGCATCCAGCCCAATTTTGGCAACCAGAGAACGAGAAGTGCAATTAGATGACGTGAATAGAGCGGATTGTCTAAAATCAGTATTAACTTAATTATTTCTTAAGACGTTTAATTTAAGCATAATTTATTTAAAGATTTTAGGATGCATTATTGTAACACTAGGTATTGTTACGTTATTATTTATATCGTATTTGGTGATTCGTTTATTGGATTGGATTACAGTGCGAATGATTGACGCCAAAATCATATAGACTTTATTATGTTTCTCCATTACTTCACAATAATTCATTGTCAAATTTGATTATAATTTCGTTTTGTATTTCTAATTTAATTCAAAAATAAATTAGAAATAATATAATAATAATTAGACATAAGTGCCCCTTAATATGGAAGGCCAAGCACTGTCGAATAAGCAAATTAAAGCTAAGAAAAAAAAAAACGACCAGCTCAAACACCTCAAGAAGTACGACAAGATAAGTATAGCCACTGGCCCGTCGTGTACATACTTTCCCAAACTGCAAAAGTTTTACACGAATTAAGTGTGATAAATGTAGACGAATAAAATTTGGTGCGTAAGTTCGTAGAATCGATATCGACAGTCCTGCCAAGAATGGCCGTGCCAATATTCTCCCTTCAAGTGATATCTATAACTCTTAAACTACTGATTTTCCTTGTTCGAAAGCTTATCAGGTTTTAAAAAATTTCGATATAGTCAAAAGTAGGCGTGGCAAAGCTTTAAAATTGAATATTTAGGGACACAGTGATCGTAGACGAATAAAATTTCGAAGAGCGAATATCGACAATCCCACGTGGCAACCCTCTCCAGAAGTCGGCTACTTCGATGGTTTATAAATACGTATGTACTAGAGGTGTGCGCAAGACATATAAAATTGCATTTTTCTCACGACCGAATATTGATTGTAGCTGCAAATATAAATAAGTGTGAAGCAAAGATAGTGTACCAAAAACCAACTGCACTTGTAAACCATTGTACAACAGTATAAAAGAGAGTCATGTGAAGCGTGCAGTAAAAATATTGTACTCTTCATAGAGTCACAACGTGCATTTCTTTGTTTGCTCTCAGCAACCGAACATCTTCGTCGACTCCACCATAGCCAGTAACTTTTTTAAACTTATTATTTCTGGGGATTTTTTTTTTTGAGTTTATGGCGAAAGCAAATGATGTTTTTGTTTTTTAATGTAATTTTATTTTATTATTTATTTAAGAATTACAATACAATTACAAATTATATTATAATCATATACGAGCTGAGTAACTTCGACCATATGCCCGGTGTAGTGTCACAGACCAGAGCCTCTGGTGGGAGTTGAACGCACGACCCTCACGCTAATAGTCTAGCACACTACCCACTAGACTACCAGGGCGCTCATAATTTTATTTTAATTTTCCAAGAATATAATAGTGTAATTATAAAAAAGTAATAAAAATAATAAATCCAAAAACAATTCATACAAAACAGACTATTTTTGTAATTATTAATCTTTTCTTATATTTTATTAAGAAATTGTTCATCAATATTTGAATGACGCCAGCATTGCCAGTAACTTTTTTAACTTATTATTTCTGGGGAAAATTCTTTTTTGAGTTTATGGCGAAAACAAAGGATGTTCTTGTTTTTTAACGCAATTTTATTTTCATTTTCCATAATAAATTTTTTTTTTTTGATTTATTGTTTTGCCACTGCGAAATTGTTTTTAAATTATTATATTTAAATCACAACAATGAATAAGAAAGGTCCCGATTTTTTGCTTTTTGTTTGCTCGCCAGCATTGCCATTTAAACTTTTTATTTCTTGGGAAAAACTTTTTTAAACTACTACTTTTTTTTACACTACTGATATTCGTATGGCAATGCTGAAAATGTAGCTTCAGTAATAAAATATGCCCTTACAACATAAAGCATAGTTCCGTTACTTTACAGGCAAACGAGTGCTGTTGTATACATTGAAGAAATGAGAAATACACATTTCAGTGCCCTTGTAAAATCAAGATCAACAGAAAAGAGTACACTACAGTATTGCATTCGGTGAAGGGTAAGCTAGTAGAATGTCTTGTGCACACCTCTAGTATGTTCACACTTACATATATAACATGTATGTCTGTTAGTTTTTGCTTTGGAGCGTTTACAACAACTTCAACTTCGTCAGTGCTTTATGCAGCGTATTAAAATAAATATATAATGTGACCTGTTTAAGGCAATAAAAAAAAATTCAATTTTGGGCGGAACGAAGTTCGCCGGGTTTGTATTTTTTCTAGTATTTTTTTTCAGTGTACATACATTTAGCAACCACATAAAAAAAAAATTGTTGAAAAAGAAAAATTGCGCATTTAAGGGTTAATAATTTTTTGTAATTTATTTTCATAGTGAAATTTTTCAATTTACTAAAAACCGATGGCATCCAGCCCAATTTTGGCAACCAGAGAACGAGAAGGGCAATTAGATGACGTGAATAGATCGGATTGTCTAAAATCAGTATTAACTTAATTATTTCTTAAGACGTTTAATTTAAGCATAATTTATTTAAAGATTTTAGGATGCATTATTGTAACACTATGTGTTGTTACGGTATTATTTATATTGTATTTGGTGATTCGTTTATTGGATTGGATTACAGTGCGAATGATTGACGCCAAAATCATATAGACTTTATTATGTTTCTCCATTACTTCACAATAATTCATTGTCAAATTTGATTATAATTTCGTTTTGTATTTCTAATTTAATTCAAAAATTGTTCTTAATAAAAACGACTTATTTGTCATGCAAAAAATAAAGCCAACAGATACAGTTCATCAAATTGATTCAAACTTTACGTGGATTCAAAAGGTAAATAAAAATGAATTTTTCACATTTCAACAGTTCTGTAAGCCATAAACTCTTAAAGAGCATTTTCTTTGCAATTGGACTTTTTGCTGCGTTAATGATTTTTATGCTCATTAATCTAGCGAATAAATTAAGCAAACAACAACAATCATAATGTCTAAACGTGCAAATTCCTCGACGGAGTCAATAATATCATCGCACGATTCAAAGCCTCATACAACCCCAACCAAGGAATTGTCTGCAAGTAAAGGATCAAAAAGTGAGTTGCATAAACGGCCGCCTACGAATATCCATTCCAAAAGTCGTTTGAGATCAAAAATGAAGAGGAATATGGATTTTAATTCTGTTCGCTCTAGTGATATAGAAAACAATACTGAAGATACTTCCCCATTTGATTTTAAACAAGAAAACATCATACAATTACCCGTAGACGACGAGGAGGAGTTCAATTTTATGGATGATATTTATAAATACAAGCAATTACCAAATATGGAGGACTTTTCAGAAGCAGTTAGTTTCTAATATTGTATTGTGTTTAATGAATCTTTAAATTAAGATACATACGTACATATACGAGTATATTATATGCATTCGATGAATATCTTAAAACTTGATAAGAAATTTTATTTATTTTTTTTTATTTTAGTGCTTTGGATTCATTGTGACTGCCATATGTGTCGCACTTCTATTGTCAATTTCTTTTATTGTTGTTCTATCTGTCGATTTGTTCACGCCACTTTTTTTAAATGCTCTACAAGAATAATAAATATATTTTTTTTTTTGTTAATTTTTAATTAAAGTGGTAAATAAAACAAATTAATACCTTTGCCGTATATACTCGTATGCAGAATTGTTTTCATAACGCTTAAAAATTCATTAACAAGGTTAAATCACTCGTCTAGTTGAACTTTCCATTTTATTTGTTGGATTGACGTAATATTTGTATTTAAATATTATTTGAATTACCGTTATTTAAAAATATAATTCAATCATTTAACAAAGAAAGGAGAAAATAAAAATAATTTATATCAACAGTCAAACTCGTTTATAACGAATTCTTGGTTATTACGTACATATTTTCAAGTTCCAACGTTTTATTAACAATTTTCATACAAAAAACTTCGTTTAATACGAACTCGTTTACAACGAATTCTCGGTTGAAAGGAACTACTTTAAATGGTCCCAGTAATTAAATTTCATACATTTTGCCTTTTTATAACGAACCCTTAAAAATAATTTTGAAGTGTGGTAAAAGTCTTTATATACTTAATACATTATTCGTCATTACAACCCTTCAGTCTGGATTATTGACCTAGTTTCTCATACTACTTATGTTGTGTGTGTTAATTTTATACATAAATAGCGGAACCTACAGTTTAAAGTCGACTCCGAAAGACAGATTTTTGAGAAACTTTTCATGGCAATTTTATTTACTTTTCCCAGAAATCTACTGAAAGGAAATCGCCGAAAAAATAATTTCTCTATTTTGTTTTGATGTCTGGCCTTTACGTCTAATAATTCAGCACACTACCTACTAGACCACGGCAAAAGTCTTTACTTTTATTTAATATGACAGCATTAAATTATGACTCAGCATCATCAATAAACTTATAAATAAAAAGAATTAAAACATGTTTTTGCATTTTAATAAAAAAAAACACTTTTTGTTTTTAATAAATGTAAAAAAATTCTTTGCATTTTATATTTTCTTCCATAACTTCACCCCATTTATTATGAACTTTGCCTATAACGAACTATTTTCTCTGGTCCCACGGAGTTCGTTATAACCGAGTTTGACTGTACATAAAGAAGAGATACATAATTGGTTATTACAACCATTTAGTCAGGATTAAGTCCTAACTTCTTATACCATTCAGTTTAAAGTGGACTCCGAACGGTAGATTTGATAGAAGCTTTTCATGAAAATTTTAATAACTCTCCGAATTTTTGCCAGAAATCTTCTGAGAGGCATTATAAAATTCCTTATAAGTCACGGCACTTATTTTCAGCTTTTTGTATATTACAAAAAAAAAATGAAAATTCATGCTGAAAAAATACGGGCACTCTATTATCGTTTTAATCCTATTCTTATTGACATAAAAATGTAACAAATTGTACTGAGATGAACCTCTCAGCCTCTTGCATAAAAACTACGGAACTCTTCTTCCGGAAAACTTTAAACACTGTATAAAATCTTATCGCGATTATTATTTTTAAGAGTATTGTTTTCAAATACATATACAGTAATGCCTCGATTTACGTTGTAGTTGGTATCGACGTAAATCGAATTTCATATTGCTCATACTACCAAATAGTATGTTTTTAATAAGAAACTTAAAAAGTTACTGTAATCCCTCGATTTATGTAGCCTTTTTCTTGGAACCAACGTTAATCGAGGCGACCTAAATCGAAGGATTACTGTACAAACCAATTGATTTACTATTTAATGTGGGATATCCCAACGTTAATGGAAATAGAACAGACAGATCAGCATTTGCATATGAAAGGTTATTTTATAGATGAAAGATAAATATTTTTATAAACATTAGATGCATGTTTATGAAGAATTATGTACATAAATAGTCAAAGGAAGAAAAAAATAATCATGTCAATAGTTAAAGTTACAATTTTATATTTCGACCTCTAACAGTAGTATTTAAAATAGAATAATTATGATCCATCCGCAACTTTTTAAATTTGGTTGAATTTTTCCTAAATTATAAGAGCATTTTGTTTGCCCATAATAAAAAATCACATCATACTGAATCAGAAAATCGAATCTTTTTAAATTCTAATTGAATTTTATCCAACCAATATATATGGAGGGCATGTTTGGTAGGAATACTTGATTATTCAATTTTAATAAAATGGTTAAACATTTTTTTATTGCACCTTCTAAGAGGGTGACATTTTCTTTGTAGAAAAGAAAAAACCATTATACGGGGCATAAAATGCAATGCCCTCCACCATTGGCAACTGCGAATTGTTTAGAATAAAACATACCACCCTTTTAGAGGGCGAAACATTTTAAAGAAACAAACGCAAAATTGCATTTTGCCTTAATAAAATGCACATTTTTTGATAGAAAAGAAAACACCATAAGTTTAACGGCAAGTTGTAATAATTTAGTCTGAAACAAAGGCAGAAAACTAGTCATCATTACAAAACAATGTTATCTTGACATTGAAACAGTTCGAGTTTTGATATTATGTTTGATTTGCTATTGGTTTAAAGACAAAGTTGTGTTAAAATCCCAATTAGCGTTATGTACGAATGTACGACTGAACGTACGTTCACATTTTTCTGTAATAATCGACAGGTCGGTTACAATTAAATTTGACCTTATTTTAAGACAATCGATCTACAATTAATTTTTCAAAGGTTAATAAATACTTCGGCAGGCTACCCGATAAATTCATGTTAAGGTTAAAATACGTTTCGATAATTCAGGGCTAAACTCACAACATTTCACAACTTATAACATTTTTTTTATTAAACCTAAAGCATTATGTAGTTGCATTACACTGACATTGTTTGATTTATAATTCTTATCTTATAAGTGAAGTAGCGGCTATAGAGTTTGATTGCAAATCCAAGCATTTCAGGCTAGAACAAACATTCTATATATTTTTCCTGAGATAATTGATGCCAACTGACATTTGTTCAAAAAATTAGCCTTTTTTTTTTATAAAATTTCATCAATGCAACTGAATAAGACTGAGATAAAATAGACAGTGTATTAGGGAAAGAATTATGGAATCACGACATCTTCGTGGAGTATTAGAATCTTTTAAAATTCACATTATCTTCTAATGGGCTAGTAGAAAAATGTAACGAATACTAATGCCACATTAGTACATAGAGCCTATCAACTGTCAACCTCGCTCACTGTAAATTGGAGCCAATGTTTTGCTTTTCGGCTTACCTTTACTGTGTGTGTCGTCTCAAAACTTTGAATTTCTTAACTTTAAAGAGACGTAAACTTGTTGTCGATTGGCATAAATGCGGCTTGTAATAGTTGTGTCAACTCACGTAATTGGAGGATTTAATATTGGTATAACGAAATCGTAATCTAATAGATAATGTGTTGGCTTATTAGACGTAAAAGCCAGGGTTCGATTCCTAGGCCAGACATCAAAATAAAATAGAGAAAGTATTTCTTCGGTGATTTCCTCTCAGTAGATTTCTGGCAAAAGCTCTGAGAGTAAATAAAATTGCCGTGAAAAGTTTCTCAAAAATTTGTCGTTCGGAGTAAACTTTAAACTGTAGGTCCCGCCACTAATGTATAAAATTAACACACAGGTCAATAATCCTGATTGAAGGGTTGTAGTGACCAATTATGTGTGCATTGTTACGCATAGCGAAACGATCTAATATCGTTTAACATTAGCGATAAATAAAAGATACAAATACAAAGACTATGAGGCCATGCGTACACAATACACACGGCACAAATACACACTGACACATACATCGAAGGAGATGATTGGAGGATTGGTGAGAACATGTAACACTGCGGTTGGCATAGTCAGGAGCTGGATCACGGAAATAGGTCTCAAACTAGCTGATCACAAAACGGATGTACTCCTTGTAAGCAGTAGGAAGAAGATAGAATTTATTACCATAACGGTAGGTGACCAGCGCATATCATCAAAGCAGGCGATTAAATATCTGAGAGTGATAATTGACAACAGGCTCACGTTTAGGGAACACCGGCCAAAAATGTGCGGCGACGGCATGTGCACTTTCTGTTCAACTAACTAACTGATGATGTTATGGATAGATGGCAGCAGGACTGGTACAATTTCACTAAGGGAAGATGGACCCACAGACTCATACTGAGCATAGGCTTATGGACAAAAAGAAGACACGGCCAGGTGACCTTACACCTGACACAGTTGCTAACGGGCCATGGATGTTATAGGGCTTATCTCTATAAGTTTGGTCATGACGTGGATGAGGCATGTCCAGACTACCTTAATGAAAGGGAGACGGTGGAGCATGTTTTCTTTAATTGCCTGCGATATTCTGTTTAACGAAATTGCCTGGAGAGATCAATTGGATTCCAGGTAACCCCCGAGAATATAGTTAACCTGATGTTAATCTCATGTGACAATTGGAACGCAGTATGTGTTTTCGCACGGAATGTATTGACTCAGCAAAGATTGGCCGGGCTACGAATGTCTTTCGAAGATTTTCCAACCTTTAGCTCGCATAGCTATAACATACATTGAACTTATAAAAAGTAAACCAGCTACAACAAGTATGAGAGAAAAAGGGGCAGACAAGTAAACAGATGCAACAACAAATAATTCTCTGGAAAGCGAGAACGCGAACTTTCTACTTCGCATTTAAAAGGACAAGACAAGACAGGCAACCAGTCAGAATGAATTCAGACACCCTTGCGTGCAGTTGCGTTTGAAGTAAAAAGTCGCGGTGTGAAGAAAAGTTGCGTCCGTATTAAAGTTTATCGAAGAGTTGTTATTGTTTACGCGAGCAGAAGTGTTGTGCCTACAAAAAGGTATTGAGCGGATAATAGGGAAGAAGTGCACATATTGTTATAGTTATGTTGTGTACTTTCTATAAGTTTAAACAGTGAGACATAAAAGTAGTGTGAATAATAAAGTTTCATTAAAATAAACACATATCGCTCCCTTATTGCAACATAGTCATATCTCAAAAAAACTTGAGCTTGGCAAAATGCGATTTAAGTTTTCGAGACATAAGTCCTATGCTCTAATTGCCGCAAGTACTTTTTGCTATAACTTCGGTTCAGGTTGGGATATAAAACTGATTTTTTTCAACATGTACAAAAGGTCTAAAAGAGTAGTTTTTGCTTAAGTAACTACAAATTTTTAATTTTTTGAGATATGACTATGTTGCAATAAAGAAACGATATTTATTTTTACTTGGTTTGCAATCAACGAACTCATATATAAACGTTTTTAAAAAGGTCCATAGGTTGATTTAGCATTGCATTAGAAAAATGAAAATGAGAAATATTAATCTGTTCTATCAATGCACGAATCTGAAGCTATATTGGTTTTGTAAAATACATTTCCCCGTTTTGTCTGTAATTAGTAATAACATTGAGTGATTGATAATGGTTTTGTTACGACCAACCAATATTCAGAGAACATTTTCTATGATTATAACGGAATGTTTTAAATTTGCCCAGAAATTGTCATAGAAATTCATCCTCATCAAGAAGCATATTCCATAGGATTAACCATGTTTGTCAATTGTCACGCTAGGTAGCGTTCGAAATGAAATATTTAGTCCAAACAACTTTGAGAGTTTTCATATTTCTTGGTACATTATTGTTTCATTACTCGCGGGTCTATAATTATAGATCAACAAAGGAAATATAAGGCTGAAAACCTGAATAAAGTATATAGTCATGGTATTGTGTGTATTAATCATGCCGCATTTTAATACATATCTTGGTCGACTTCGTCTTGGTAATTTTGTTGTCACACTATCATGAGAGCACTGTTTATAAATACTTACACAAAAACTAAAAATTGTACAAAAATTCATTTGAAAACAATTGAATAAGGCTGCATATAAAAAGAAATTGCATTCAATTAACGTCTCTCATGCGTAGAGTCAAAAAATGCTTGTCTTTGAAACGAAGGTAGAGCTTCGGGTTCTGGGCTATTATGGTTTTATTCAAGAACATTTTGTTAATGAAAACTTTGCTTGTAACCAACAACAATAAATATTAATTCAATTGCAAGCAAAAATAATGATATAGATACGTATATTATATTCCACCTCAGTACACAGCAATGCATATTTACTTTGTAAGTCTTTTGTGACTCGTATTTTGTATATTGACTTGATTTCGTATTTTTGTATATTGACTTGGTTTACCAACGGATACAATTTATATTTCTTTGAAGTGAATATGTTATTACATAATTGAACATACGCTACAAGACTGTGTCTGCTTACACTTGTATGTTGCATTCCTAAACATATTTGTTTAACAATACATTTGTACACTTAACTTCATTTATGGTGTTTTCTTTTCTATCAAAAAATGTGTATTTTATTAAGGCAAAATGAAATTTTGCGTTTGTTTCTTAAAAATATTTCGTCTTCGAAAAGGGTGGCATGTTTTATTCTAAATAATTCGCACTTGCCAATGGTGGAGCGCATTACATTTTATGCCCTGTATAAATCGAGAGTGCTGATAATGCCCTGTAAATCAGATGACTTTTGTTTATTTAAAGGGCTACCAGATGATATTTAAAAAAAGTCGCAATCCAATTTGAAGTTAATTTTTTCATTGTTTGATTAAGTAACCTTAAGAAAACATTACATTATTAAAGTCCGTAATATTAAAAATTGCATTCAATGTTAAAACACTGTTAAAATGTTTTTTTTTTTTTTTTTTGTTATAAAACAAAGCTCTCAAAAAATCATATTTACATTTATTATTGAAAACAAATCAATAAATACAACATACTTTTAGATCTAAAACCTTTTTTATGAAAAAAAAAAAAAAAAATACAAATATGGATATTGCTGCATCATCATGGATATTGAAATAAATCAGTTATTAGATTCATCTTCGTCATCTGCTGAAGAAGAATTACTGAATTTATTACATACATAGTCAACAGCTGCCTCGGCAAACACAGGGCATACCCTTTTTTAAATATTTGTGTTATGATCTTATCAAATAAAAAATGACATTCCATCAGGGTTGGTCAAACATTTTTTAAATGCACCTTGTAAAAAGGCGGCATTTTCTTTGTAGAAAAGAAAACATCATTAAATAACAGCAGTGATAGTAATTGCTAAAGCTTGACATTTCAAGAAAACTAACAAAAACCGATTTGTATTATAATAGGCGGAAACACTGGTTAAAGAAAATGGACGCAAGTATAATAAAAAATGTCCCGTTATCAATAATAGCACTGGTTTTTTTATATTCTTGAGCAAAAATGTTACACAGATTTTTCTGTCATAACTAGTGTGATAAATTGCACCTCATAAAATAAAAGGTTCTTTAAAATGGGACAAGGAAAGCCCTTAACATCAGAAGGAATAGAAAAAATTTAAGCTTATTATGAATAAAAGTTATCTTTTAGAAAAATTGGATAAAAAATCTGAAGAAATGCTCGTGTTGTCTTCTATCAGACAGATCAGCAAGTATCACATCGCCAACAGATCATTTAATTTTAAGAATTGTATCTAACTCCTCGGACTCCACACCAAAAACTAAAGTAAAAGCCAGAGTTTCTGCAAGTTTTTCGACTGTTCGACGCTTCATTGCATATGGTCCGTATATCCAGAGAATGAAACTAAAAAAAAACCTGGGGGTTAATTCCGGGGCTCGTGGTCGATATAAATTCGTATCGAAATTAATTTCGATCGTGCGAGTTTTTCTGATGATGGCACTCGTAACCTTGCGAATCGATTTTTTAATAAAGTGTTTTAAAAGATAAAAAAAGCCTTAACCAACACTACAGATATGTAAACAAAAAACATATGCATATAAAGAAAATTAAATAATTTATCAAAAGAATTGCGAATTTGTTTTATAATTTTGAAAGTTTTACCTTTTTTAATCGCAGTCATGGATGTAAATTTATTTTTTTATTCTTCGTCATCAGAGTCTGTGAGTGAGTGTGATATAAATGCAATTAGAAAAAAAAAACCCAGTAACAAGTGATCCATGGTGCTTGCCAAACTATGAGTAAGTATACATTCTCTTGATTTGTAAAAATTACGTATAAAAATTTATTTTTATAGGTTTAAGGAACGTTTTAGAGTTGCCGAGGAAGGTTAGGTTAGGTTAGGTTAGAGGACGTGTACTTGTCAATTCTGACAAGTACAGTACTCGGTGGTCAAATTGTCCCATTGTACTACGTCCTAGCTTCTCACACCACTTATGTTGTGTGCGTTAATTTTATACATGAGTGGCGGGACCTACAGTTTAGAAAGTCGACTCCGAACGACACATTTTTTGAGAAGCATTCCATGGCAATTTTTCTATTTAGATGATGCTGAACACACAATCTTCGAATGTGCACGCTGCATTGACGTCGATGATTGGAACGAAAACGGCCGCTAACATTGTCGGGGTTATGATTGCGAGCAGGGAGAATTGGGCCTCAGTGGCGAATAACGTGAAGCGCATTCTGAGACTGAAGAAGAGAGATCTGGAGGCTGCGGAGCATGTAGGCACGCCGGCATAGATGACACTAGATGACCTCATCTCAGTCGGGAGCTTGGAGGAAAGGAAATTGGAGAAGTCTCCTCAACCTTCAATACGCAGTCTGGACGCGGATGTGAGCATGAAGCCGACCAATGGGCCAAAAGTACTCCACTCCGCAGTAATACCACCGTAGTTCCGGAGTGGCCACAAGAGTCCACGGTACGAGGAGGGGATTTAGTGGCTGAGGGCCCCACACAGGGAGGACGTGACGACTTCTGCTATGGTGCGGTTAAGTACATTTGCCTCTCTTCGGCGTAAAAAAAATAAATAAAACTCGCCTAGACATAGTGGGGATGGCCTTCGCCGAAAGTTTATGAAGGAGGAGATCAATGCAATCGAGATCGCTTAGGACGAAATTTCTATGATTCCATTTCAAATTGCATATTAAAGGCAATAAAGCACCATGATGGCAACATTCATTATTAAACATTATAGAATACCTCAAACCAAGTAGTTCTTAACAATAAATTCTAATATAGTAAATAATTTTTATGTTTTTCGAATCTTTTTTCCCATTGTTATTTAAATAAACTATTTTTTTTTTTATCAGTTTTCCAATAGCTTTTTTCAATCTTATATAAATAAATTGCAGGAAGATTAAAAAATAATAAAAATATAAAACAAATATTAATAATTATAAACAATAAAACAAAATATCAAACAAAAAACTATTTGAAATTTTTCCTTTAGTTAGTTAATTAAAAATTCGCAGTATGTAAGATATAAATTTGTTGCAGTTGTTATTTAAATGAACCGAAGTGTTTGTTATCGTTCCCTTTTTCGCTATTTTGCCACAAATTATAATATACATACATACATGTGTACATATTAATAGGTTCACAGTAAATTAACGTTAATTATCGTTATCAAAGTTTAATAATTTTTATGATAATCCGTTCTATTTGAAATTAGAATACAAGCAATAATAATAAAGAATAAATTATTTTTAGTTATTTACTTCCAAGTACTGCAGCTTATTTTCATTGAAAGCTCAATGTGCAATTAGTTCTACAGGGTGGCTGATATATAATGCCACAAAGTAAAGTGCTAAATTTTTTCAAAAGGAAAAAATTTTAGAATTAACATCAAATTTTAGAATCAATTTAGACTTGTTCCAATTGGCCACCTTTGGTACGAATTATGGCCTTCAAACTGCCGTCAAAGCCATCACATAGCTGCACGAAAGTGGCTCTGCGGTATTTTAGCCCATTCCCGGCGAATCGCCGGCTTGAGATGATCGACACTTTGGTATTTTTTAGTGAGAACCTTACTCTCTAAAATGCCCCAGGCGCAAAAGTCCAACGTCGATGTATAGGAGCGGGGAGCGACCACAGCGTTACCATCGGCGGCGCTTGAATTCTGGTTGCCAATCGTAAATGTAAATTTTCAGCTGACCTCTTTGGCAAGTAGACGCGATCATTTTGTTTGTTCACAAACTTCTTAATTTGGAATGGCTTCTCATCGGAGAAAATCAAATTCGGTAACTGGTCCCTTTCGTGCAAGCGAAGTAACTTCTTGTCTCTTTCCAGTTTAACTTTTTTTTGTCCATCGGTGAGCTCTTGCACTTTTTGGAACTTCAATGGCTTTAGGATAAGTTCATTTTTCAATATGTGTTGCATCCGTTTTCGTGATATGTTCAGCTCACGAGCAATTTTTCTACCACTGCGGCGTAGATTTCAATCAAATCTGGTCTTCACTTTTCGGATCATTTTTGGTGTTTTTACCGTTTTTTTCTTCCAATTCTTGGATGCGATGCAACACTGCCAGTATCTCGGCAACGATAGCCACCTGTGGTTTCCAGCCAAATATAAAGCAATCACGCTTGAATTCCATCACGAATAACTTTTTTTTGAATGCAATAGATCAAAATAAGATGCAATAGATGTAAATAACAAAATGTACTGACACTGGAATAAATCTGTTAGTTGTCAGACGAGCGGTTTACAAATGATAACAACCTGAAGATGGTTGCAACAGATATCAGTCACCCTGTAGGGTTTAAATCAATTATAATAATTCGATGAAACTTTTCCGAGTTAAGTAAATAAAAACTAGATGTTAAATATAATTAGTACATACGTTTCAATTGACTTTAAATCATGTACAAATTATAGGAAAACTATTGACTCATATTGATGTGCTTTGAAATTAAGGGCGATTATTACAACTTGAGGTTAACTAAAGGGAGGATTTTAACGGGCAGACAAATTGATTTTCATTATTATAAGTGGACAATATGGTAGAAGTGAGCATTAAGCTAAAGGGAGGATCATCCTACCGGTATCTTTTAAAGTTAACTTTATGTTTGAACCGTACTATATATTATTTTCAATATGGCAACTTCAAAGATAAACAAAATTACCATATACAAGCCCGTCGTTGCCACTGCGTTTAATATAACTTGTCTAATTGAACAGTGCCGGAGCAATGTCGATATTTGTTTAAAAAGTTGGCTTTATTTTATCTGTAAGTTATAATAACGGAAATAAGTTACAAGTAACTTTAAAGTTCCCTTTAGTTTAGCTAATTTAGCTAACTGTTCTATCACAGTAAAAATATTATATTATCCATTTTTCTTATGAATTTGAATTAGTTCTATTATTTATTCATTTGGTTATTAATTGTATACAAAGTTTCTCATTATATTTTTTATTAAATTTCACGTAGTTTTGCAAACCGTTCATATCATTGTCTCAATCAGAGAAAGTCTGTATTGATGCAGAAGAACTTAACCGTATTATTATGCTTTTAAATTTTCACACAATGTTGAATTATCGTGTATTTGAAGATTTCAATTAATTTGAAATAAATTATTTATTTCTGATCAGTCTTTATTTCTTTATTTAAATTAAATAGCTACACATTTCAACTAATAGCACTGCGCTTTGAATTTTATTCGCGATCACCACAAGCAAAGATCAAACTTTCTGTGTTCTATATCACTTAAAACATGCTTTTTAATACAATTCGCAGTTAGTTAATTACAGGCTATCGTACAATTCATGCCTGACTGTTGGCATTGCTCTTCGCCCTGTTTATACTACTGTACTTCAAGTCTGGCAACTTTGTATGAAAGACGCCTTTTGCACGTTGAAATTTGTTTCGAAACAAATTTCAACACTCTTGAGTTTGTAGGAGAGAGGGGAAAAACGAGCGGGTGTGATTTTAGAATTTCATGTACTCAGAAATTTGCTTTGTTCTTTATTCGTATATACACAGAGTTGTATTTGATTTCACATTTTCTTTTATATTTTGTTCCGCATAGAGAAGTTAATATCTTGACTGCCGCGGCAACTTTCAGAAAACTGGCCAATAGCGACAATTTGATTTTTCACATAATATTACTAAAAACTATTTTTAGATAGTAGATATCATCAAAAGGCAAAAATGAAGTTTTTAGGAGAAAAAGTGGGTAAGAGATGACTCGTAGTTAGTCAACGGTGTTAATATAATTTAAAATATCATTAGTTTTTGTTGATTTTGTGTTTGAAATCAAAACATTAGCAAAAGAAAAATTTTAGCGCCAAACAATTAATTAAAAAAGGTTGGAAAAATAAAAATAAAAAATATTAAAAAGAATATAATTTAAATAAGGTAAATATATTCAAAAATAATAACACATAAGTATATAATATATTATAATGTAATAACAAATATAATATTCATATAATGTTCATGTCAAGTGTTTGAACCTACATCACAATGCCAAACAAAGTTACAACTGTTAAAAACAGCAAAACGACGCGATAAAACAAAACAAAATTTCTGAAATTAATTTTTTACGTCCAAAAGCGAAAGAAATTTTAAAAGAAAATGCAAAAAAGTTTCTCACATTTGTTTCGAAACAAATTTCAACGTGCAAAAGGCGTCAAATTGTTGTTGCAGGATTTTTTGTCTTTGTTTTGTCCTTTCTTCAACTTCGATTTGCGTCGTTATTCGATTTGCGTCGCTTCTGTTGTTTATAAAACAAATCAGGGGAATTCCTTCTTTAAAAAATATTCAAAACATAGAACAAAAATTTAATTATCCCTTTCCCTGTCCATGTGATGTAACAAACTTGCTGTGCATCACATGTGATGTAGAGGACAGGGAAAGGGTTATTTTAGTTTTCTTTTTATTGTAAAATATACATAAACAAATGCATCTGTTAGTATGAGTTATTTGAAATTCGATTTACGTCGCCTTTTTCCGAAACATTCTACGACGTAAATCGAGGGAATACTGTATCTTCCAGTAGCCTGGACTTATTCTCAATGTTAACTAACTAGAATTTCTTTTAAAATTTAAAATGTTTACTCACGCGTTTAGTTCCATAGGTGTAGCTTTTCACAATCCCCTTTTCTTCAAATTATTGAAAAGAACAGACGACATCACCCATTTTCGTTAATAAAATTTTGAGCTATTATTGTTTATGCTCGATCAACATTAGAAAGTTAATTTTTATTAGCTGTAGTGTCGGACTTATTAGGCGAATGTATCCAAGATACGTATACTCGAGTTTTTCATGAACATATTGTAAAGCAACTGTAATCAAATTGTATAATTTTGTGTTAGCGTCTTTTAAAAAAACTAGCTAATCTGGGCAACTTCATCCTGCCCAAAATTGATTTTTTTATTGCCCAAAACAGATCACATTATATATTTATTGTAATACGTACATACATAATTGGTCATTACAACCCTTCAGTCAGGATTGGGACTTATTAGATAAAAATAACTAAATTACTATCAGTATGTGGGGATGTACTTGCAATCGAAAGTATTGTAGACAATGAAAGTTTGCTTTATTTGGGGCAATAAGTTACTCTTTATTAAAGTAACGAATAAATTTTAAACATCAATTCTTGATAGCTATCTAAACATAAAAAATAATTGTTCAGATTTTTACCATTAATCATGGCAATTTTTTTATTAAACCTGCACTCAGGGGATAACCCCTACTCATGCAGTGCATTGTTCCGGTTTAGGAAAGGTGGAAAGAGGGAAGATGCGAACGGTAAGGAAACGAGTTGCTGCTGGTGAATTTAAAATGGCTAGTGTCTTCACCATTAGTCTGCAGCAATCGTCACCAAGAACCTCGCAGTTTCTCACACCACTTATGTTGTGTGTGTTAATTTTGTGCATTTTAATTTTTGATGTCTGGTCTGGGACTCGAACTCTGGCTTTACGACTAAAAAGCCAGCACACGCCTACTAGACCACGGCGGCCTCTAAAAATAAATAAATACATATGAAAAATAGATGTCCGATTCTCAGGCCTACTCGATGTGTGCACAAAATTTCATGAAAATCGGTCGATCCACTTCGGAGGAGTTTAACCACTAACACCGTGGCACGAGAATTTTATACATCCAACTCTTTTTTTACACGGTTTCTTTTTACACGGATTTGAAATTACACGGTTGAAAAAAAATTTTTAATCTAGTACGGTTTCAAAATTACTGTCTTATAATTGTGTTTGTTTTTACTATACTTGGCACCATTGCTAAAATGAACATACATACACAGTATTAACTGGGAAAAAACCCAAAAACCAGAAGTTAAACTTTCTATAAAAGACTTTTTAATAAAAAAGTCGACGGCGCAAGTCCTTTCGGAAAGTTGTTCGGCAGTTCAAAACTCTATTACCGGATGAAAGTCACCATTGGATAATTTGATGGATATCTCCAGTGATGATGCCGACTTTAGTCCAGTTTGTCGCAAACAATTGCGCTTATTTTATCAAGTAGCGACGAATAATTATGTAGCTATGGAAATATTTTTTCTTTATTTCTATTAAAATTTTTCTGTTCTTAATTCTGGATAAACAGATTTCATTCGTTTTTTGCTTGCTCTAACAATTTTTCACCTGTACGAATTACGTATTTTAAGTTCCAATGCTCAATAAAATGCCATATGAACTTAGAATTTATGCATTTCTGAAATTTTATACTTTTCAAAATTTTTTACACGGGTTTTTAAAGTAAATATAGTTCGTTATCAGATGACATGGAAGGTATCCCCCATTTTACTATAGGAAACACCTCTTTTTTACATGGATTTCTGAGTGATATCTACCGTGTAAAAAAAGAGTTGGGTGTATATTGGATTTAGTTTTGAACCTGTCGGTTATTAACCTAGTTTCTCACACCACTTATGTTGTGTGTGTTAATTTTATACAAGAGTAGCGGGGCCTACAGTTTAAAGTCGACTCCGAATGACAGATTTTATGAGAAACTTTTCATGGCAATTATATTTACTCTCAGAGTCTTTGTCAGAAATCTGCTGAGAGGAAATCGCCGAAAGAATACTTTTTGTATTTTGTTTTGATGTCTGGCCTGGGACACGAACCCTGGCTTTACGTCTAATAAGCCAGCACACTAGTATCACTATAATCTCTCATTGTTCAGGGTACCATTTGTCACTCCATCAAAAGCATCAAAAGCGCATACATCTTAGTCAAACAAACACAAACCAAAATTTGTTTATTTTTTTTTTCCTAAATCTTTTGTTCCAACCAAATTTGTACAATATGATGTATAAATTACGTTTATGGTCCGTTTCAAAAAGAGGCTTTTTTAAATCGTTTTTAATCAAATATAAATGTGATGTCATATTTGCTTTGCCTTTATACAAACGCTTGGTTTGCATGTGTTTAATACCTAAAATCAATTAAGGCGAGTTTTTGAATGCAAGTTAAAACTCGAGATTAAGTTAATCTCCAGTTAACCTTAGTTTTCAGTTTTTGAATTTACTTAATCTTAAGTTTAACCTTACGGTTAATCAGTTAATCTTAGTAATTGCCAAATTTTATTTAATAAAATAGTTTTTAAGTGATTATGAATTATATAAAACACAAATTGGCAATAGACAGTCTTAATTTATTTATTATTTTCCAAAAATTATTTTTTTTTCGTCAAGATCAATAGTATTCAGCTTTTGTTTGTTTGTTTTTCTGCTATACAAAAGCAAATTGATGTGAAACACTATGCAATTTTTGCATATAATTGTGTTAGCCCTACAAAGATTAAATTATCATTCAAAAACTGAAAATGAAGTTAACGAAAGATTAACTTTAACTGGAGATTAACTTAATTTCGAGTTTAAACTTGTATTCAAAAACTCGCTCTTAAAGTTTCCAAAAAATGGATTGGAGTGATATTGATTTATAATAACTTTTTCTATTCCGTTTTATTTAAATAATTGTGTATTTACCTTTCTGGGATACAGCGTTCAGATTATTTCTTTTTTAAGTTATTAGATCTTTAATCTTTCGAAAGATTAAGATTTTGTCTTAAAATGCAATTTAATTCTTCAACTTCAGCTAAACAACAACAAAAAAAAACCGATTTATTTGAAGATTCGTAAAAAGCACAAAAGCTTTTTTGAACTTGACATGTTGAAAACGTGTTTGTAAATACAAAGATGCGATTTTGGTTCGCTCATATAAATAAATGAACTGGTTTGACGATCATTCACGTTAAATAACAAAGAAAAAAAAGAAAAAAATAATAAAACCAATAAAACTTCGTATGAAAAACTTCACTAAACTAAATATGTATGTTTATATAGGCAAACAAAGATGCATATCGTTAAAAATTTAACGATAAATAAAATCATTAAGTTCAAGATTTCATGGCCGCTAAAATGATTTTAATTGTCTTAAGTATAAACCGCAGCGAAATTCCGACCGCAAACTCCCCAAAATAGAATACAAACGTATGGATGTATGTATGTGAATAAGTTATTTTGTCTATGAAGTTATTTTGACGTCGAATTTTCTTCAAGCAACAATATTAGCAATCAGAAGGCTTTAAATTCGTGAGTTTAATAGGTTCGTTATACTGTGTTCACCTTTTTGAGTCAATATTCGGTTTATTGATTACAATATTTTAAGTGTTTAGACATTACAATATATCGTGGTATAAGAAATATAGAAGGTAGTTTCATTCTCTCTTTATTTTTTAAATAAGGTTTTTTGAAGTTTCATTTTCTCACAAACTATGCGTTGCAATATTTATAATTTTGTTGTATATTCCCAATAAATTATTTATGACAAATGTGTAATTTAGAATTTAAATGTTCCAAATTTTTAAAAAATCGTCATTAGGCTTATGTAAACCTCCTTCGGACAATAAATTTTTATTTGTATAATTACCTTTGATTGCAATTTAAGCAGAAATACTTTAATATAAAATTTTTTCAAAATATTTTTCAATTGAATTGAATTTATTATTTTCATAGAAAATGTGGGAATTAGCATTATTTTAACGAAAACGTCATAATCCTTAAGCATGTCAGATGGTGAATTTCAAAAAATAAAGAGAGAATGAAACTATATACATTTGATAACTGGTAAACAAAACAGCTGGTTGTTTCAACAACATTGTTTTTGTTTTTTTCTTTGGTTTTTCGTTTGTCGTTGTTGATATTTGAGTTGTCAAATATTAATAGAAAGTGTTTGGAAAATCACAATAAACGCCGTTATTGAGCTCAATATTATGTGTGTGAAGACAAATTCGGATTTGAAAACCCAAGATGCAATCCATAAATTTTAGCAGCGCCACATTTAGCGTTAACAATGCACAATTTGGTCTTAACATGTTCCATGCCAAGCTGTTTATGCGAAGGTGTCATTTTTAGGCCATGTGTATCATTTTCGGTACACGATAACTACTTTTATAAAAACACATATTATTTTTTTATTTTTGATAAAATTTATGTTTATTTCAAAATTATTACTATTCAAAGGGCAAAATGCACAAAATAACAACATAAAATTAAATTTATTTCATATAGAATAAGGGATATAAGGGTAATGTACAAAAAAAAATGTATTTTACTCAAGCTTGATTACACTGTTATAATTTTTTACACTTTCTGCTTACCATGAAATGCCTGCATCCTATTTACTGGTCTACCATTACAGTTTTTTAACTCATGGTGTAATTCTAAAAGGTAGGACATGGTCATCTTCTTCAGAAAATACATCATTATTTGACTTACATAAATATGAAATCAGTAACTTTCTATATTCTAAAAGGTGAAATTAAACTATTGTTTCTTGTATTATATAAAATCGACCCATTTACAACTGTCGTATTCAATAAAAGTTCAAAAGTGGTCCGATAACTAATTTCCACGCCACATGTACCGTTATCGGTACATCACTCTAAAATTGCACTAAATATCATTACGTTACATAAAATAGTCCTACCAATAATTAAATTTTGGATATAAACATTTTAAATTAAGAAGTTCAGCTTGGCGAAGAAATGAGGTTTAGCGTGCACCGAAAACGGTACACGTGGCAGGGAACGTGTTAACTGAGCAAAATTTGCCCTTGACAGAGCACTGTGAACTGTTTAACAGTATCCATTTGATCAAAATCACTTGTTTAGAAGGTAATTTTAGGGCATATAGTAGGTCTATGAGTACCTTGTCTATGGTATGGAGTCTATGAGCCTTTTAATATAATCAGCAGAAAAGAATATGAGAATTCTCTAGAAAATTAGTGGCCATTTGGGAACATATAAGAAATAGTACTCCATACAGAGTATATGAAAATGGTAGTCCAGAGGGTCCTCTTTTCAACTGTGGTAGTGGGACAGCTAAAATAATTTTGTACTATTTCTTATATGTTCCCAAATGGCCACTGATCTTCTAGAGAATTCTCATATATTTTTGGCTAAAAATCGATTTTTTCAAAATTCAATATCTCGACTCACAAAATTATTTCAGCTATCCCACTACCACGGTTGGAAAGGGGACCCTCTGGACTACCATTAGCATATAGTCTGTATGGGGTACTATTTCTTATATGTTCCCAAATGACCACTGATCTGCTAGAGAATGAATTTAATTAATTGCACACTGTTTTAATAAGTTTTAGACGAGAGTGATCTATTACCACAATAAAAATATGATCTTTCAGACTAGGTGTCTAAACTAGGAGAAAGAAACATGGCAGCTACCATTTTTCTCGATGATCAAATCAAAACAGATTCTTTACGTAAAGTGGAAATGTTATGCACTGCAATAAATCATTTTTTTTTGTTTTTATTTATAGCTGCTACACAATTGTTTTAATTTTCTATGGAAGCTCTTTTAATAGGAAGATTAATCCTTAACAAAAACGAAGTACCTGTTGTTTTTGTATTGTTGTATTTATTCTAGAATTACGATCACATGGCCTTGAACTATTTTTAAAAGTTTTTTTTGTTTGTTACAAAATTGCATTCGTTTTAAATAAATATCATTTATATTCCTTTTTTAACATTTAAATCAAAATAAGTATTTATTTCATGTCAGAAAAATAAAACTTATGTTATATACTTAATGGTATATAACCGTTATTTTCAAATTTCGTGAGTTACGTATGTTCGATTTTCGGCTTTTTTTTGATATTTGACAATATCAGCCGTTTTGGATTGTCAGTTTTTGTTTTTGCCAGATAAAAAGGTTAGTCGTGTTTTGGTGTGCTCTTCGATTTTTTACTATTCGAAAAAAATGGTTCTAAGCAACTGTATTAAGTTTTGAGCAAAAAATTAATTTAAATGTGCAAAGACATTTGAAATGATGACTGTGGTGTTTGGCGATTCTACTATGAGCAGAACACATTTTCAATTGTGGTATAAACGGTTTAAGGAAAGCCGGGAAAATGTCATCTGCGATGCTCGTTCTGGTTACCCGAGCACGTCAATACCCGATGAAAACATTGAAACGGTAAAAAAATGATTTTGGATTATTGTCGGAATCACTATTATAGTGAAAAGCCAATGTACGCGGCAAGCGGCAGCGGACGGCAACAGTATTACCAACCTACAAAAAATTGGTTTGCTTACAAAAGAATTCATAAACAAATTTTGTCAGATTGAATTTAATTTAAACTGGCAACACCGCTACAAGCGAAAATGTTAAATTTAGTTCAATTTTTTATATTACCGCATCAGCTTGTGAAAAAAAACAAAATTAGAAAAATGGAAAGCATTGATGATAAGCAGCTTATTTCTGAGGTAAAGAAATTTAAAAATTTATACAAAAAGAGCTCGCTCGATTACAGAAATAAGTTTAAAAGAGCAAAGGCTTGGGCAGAAATAAATGCTGCTATGAACTTAACACTTAACACACTTAAAGTTTATGAACTGTCCATAAACAAATTTTTCCTTTAATTAGCAACGTTCGTTTGCCTATCACAAACAAATTCAAGAGGCAAATAAGCCGCGCACATTGGCCTTTCTCCTTTAGTGAAGTTGCTGATGATTTCGGCATATCGTTCTTCTCATGCCAAGCAATTTTTTCGAATGTTTTAGGTATGAAACGTGCGGCAGGGAAGATTGTTCCAAAATTGCTAAATTTTGAGCAAAAACAAAGTCGCATGGACATCGCTCAGGAGATGTTGACGATTTGCAACGACGATCCACATACATACATAATAAAGGTCTGCAATAATTTATTTGACTTCAAAAACTACATAAGATCCGAAGAAGAAGAGAACTTTTTTTCAGGACAACAAAATTATCGCATTACTTCTTGTTATTTGACTGCGTTCGATTCATACAAATACATGTTCAACTTTCTTTCTTACTCGAAAACACCGGCACAAACAAGTCGAGTACAATGAGTACCACCAAACTTCACGTAGTACTGTAAATACCAATTAGTACTGCAAATACCACACGTTGCAGACCTTTAATACATAATTGGTCATCACAACTCTTTAGTCAGGATTTCGGCCTAGCTTCTCACACGACTTATGTTGTGTGTGTTAATTTTAAACATGAATGGCGGGACCTACAGTTTAAAGTCGAATCCGAATGACAGATTTTTGACAAGCTCTTTATGGTAAGCTAAGTTTTCGCCAGAAAACTGCTGAGAAGCAGTCGCCGAAGAAATATTTTTTCATAATATGACCTGGAGTTTAAACCCGCGCCTAATAAGCCGGCAACGATCCAGATTTGCGTAAATAGGTCATAACTGGTGACGAATCATGGGTATAAGGCTATTGACTGAAACGAAAGCCCACTCATTCCTATGGAAGGGCCCAGAAGAGTCAAGAATGAAAAAAGTACGTCAAGTACGGTGAAATGTGAAGGTTTTGTTACTGTTTTCTTCAATTATAATGGCGTGGTGCATTATAAATTCTTGCTACAAGGTCGTATGGTCATTAAGGAATACTATGGGCCGATTGCCCGAAGCAATTCGTCAGAAACGCACAGAATTGTGAAAAAACCAATCATGGACTTTGATAACGCACCAGCTTACATATCGATGCTTGTGCGTGGGTTTTTGGCAAAAAAACCGTAATCCTGCCTCAACCACCGGATTTGGCCCCCGCTGACTTTTTTTCTTTCCAAAACTGAAGACACCGATGAAAGGAAAGCGTTTTGTTACGATTGAGGAGATAAAAGAAAAATCGAAACAGGAGGTGTTGACGATACCAAAAAGTGCGTTTCAGAAGTGTGTTGAGGGTTGGAAAAAATGCTCGGTTACATTAAAGGTGACATGACAGTTATTCAGGAATAAGTAAATACTTCCTGAAAAAATTTAAAATAACAGTTATTTTTTGATTACACCACGTATTTTGTGATAATCGAGCACTAAAGCTGGAGGTCCACACCTCGCGTCAAAGCGTTGCCCGCATTTCATACCTTTTTCGCATTTTGCGCTTCCAGTTACATGCAACGCTTTTTACGCGCCAATGTTTGTTTTGATTAGCTGTTAACAACATAAAAAAATAATTAATTTTAGTTGAGTTTGTGACTATAATATTTTGTGTCACTGTACAATAAGTTCCAAAAGAACAGAAAACGATTTTGGGTGCGTCCTTTGTACTTGGAAAGAGATGTGTCCGATTTTTTGCCGAAACTTTCCTAAAGTTAAAACAAACTAAAACAAAACAACTTGTCAAAATCAGCTGTTTTGTACGAGCGCCGCTTGTGATGCTTACAAAAGTAGAAAGTATATCTACTTTTCGCGTTCTATGCGTCAAGGCATCCTACGCTTTTGTGAGTGTAACTTGCACCAAATAAATACATTAATTCTACTTTTTTGACAACCGCGTAGAATTCGAAAACGCGTGGTGTGGACCTCCAGCTTAAGTGAATCTGTTAAATTATTGAAGCATATTTTGCTTTGTTTTCTGTTTAAATGCAAAAAGATCTGAAATTAACTAAAAAGTCAGTCATCAAGTTTTGTATCCAAACTAACAGAATTGATTGAAAAATAATTATCTTATTGATTAAAACAAATGATTCAATCACTATGGGTTACTAAACTTTCAATATATCTGTGTATGCTAAACCTATATTATATTATGTGCTATGATCTGTTGTACATGTGTATGTGAGTATATTTTCAAAATAATCTTGTTAATGAGTATTTTCCGAAAGAAAGCAGAGTGCATAATAAAAATTGTAGAAATATTCGTTGCCAATGCAGTTAAGAAACAAAAAGCAAACAATCAGTATGAATGGTTTGAAGAAATTTTCCATAAAATTTTAAGATTCATAGTCACATTTGGTTTTTATTATTTACTAACTCTTGTGTATGGTGGTGTCTGACTGAGCGGCGAACATCATGATACAGCAACAACAAAACAATAACAACAAACTATTTGAAAGTAAAAACAAAAACATACCGTGGCTTCATCAGCATCGGTTGGAGTATCTCTTGAAGACATTTTGATACAATTTGAAGTATGTAAGGCCGGCTTAAGCTAGAGATGGAGATGATGTTGTTTTTGGAATTTTCTCTTTAATTAGATGGTAGCTTGGATGTGGCTATGTGAATAATTACAGCATCCGGCTACGGGAGGTGAATGTTTCTTTTTAATAGCTTGTATGAGTGCTTTCTTTTTTAAGGTCAATTACTTTGAGTATGGTTTTTAATTTTTTTTGTTGTTGTAACTGATTTATTTAACAAAACAAAAAACTGGTACTTTTGATTTTGTTTGTAACCAAACTTAATAACTCCAAAATTATTCCAAAATTTGTAGTTTTATATATTTTTATTTTTTTGCTTTCAATTTCACTTTTACACCAAAGACTGGTTTCTATACAATCATTTAAGTTCACATTTCAGTTTGAACAATACTCCAATATACTATTTTTTGGAATCTAAACAAATTTACTTTAATAACCATAACTTAGACGGTACAAAAGTCAACAGTGTTGAGTGTCAAGTCAAATAAGAACACTGTCGACTTTGAAACTTAAATTAATTGTAATAAGCCGCTCCTAGTCTAAGTTGAAATTACAAGAACTGACAAGAGATTCGCGTGTATTTAGTCAGTCTTGCGTGTATCACAGTCCGCGAACGAATGAAAAGTAAACAACGAATTACTATGGATAAGCGAGTCGATTGCGGACGATTTTCTTATTGTTGGTATGTTGTTTGTTTAAAGCTCAAAATAAATAAAAAATTGCATTTTATTTTAAAGAAACAACCAGCTGATGTTGATCAACAATATCGAAATGTATAATGTTTATATTTGCGAGTGCTTTTCAGGGCTTTTTAAGAAAGTGCTTTTATGCAATCTTTGGAATATTTACAATTTACTGTTTGAAGTGTATTTTATAAGACTATCATTGAACTTTTGTTCATTTCGCAAAATCTAAAGTTTACGAAAGTAGTCAATCGTTTGATTTGTATTCATCGTTTAATTGGAAAATCATACCAAGAACCACGGCATATTCATGTAATAGGTAGCGTCAACTCAACTGCTGACGAGTTTTGAAATGTCAAAATTTTGTTGTTTTTTTCTGTGTTTTGTTTCGATAATCATTTTCGGATTTATAAACCCTCATTTGTACCGGATGTATCCTTAACTATACGCTCTCTAGAAATTCTTCAGGATTACTATTTCAAAACCAAGATGATTAATAATATTTAAGCTTTTAACACTATATATGTACATACATCTTTTAAACTACAATCTAGATTTACTATAGTAAAATATATTTAGACGAGAGCGATAAATTACCCAGAAAATATTTCGGTCTCTCCAACTAGGTGCCCAAACTATAAGCAATAACAAATAACGTTTACATCTGCCATTTTTCTCGATAGCCATATAAAAACATGTTATTTACATAAAGTGGAAATGTTATTCACTGCATGGAATAATTTCTTTTTTTTTAATTTATAGGTGCTTAGTTAAGCATTGCATAAAAATCAAAAGAATTTCAATTTATAAAATTTATTTAGTTTTTTTAATTGCTTTTATTAATTTCCTATTGAGGTTTGAGGGTGAATTTTTTTGACATTCCGCGTGCACTTTAACAAAAACAAAATGCCTGTTGTTTTTACATTGTTGTAAGGACGCTCCCACCTGTTATTTAAATATGCCATGCCAAGAACGATTGGAATTAATATTGAATTAAACGACATTAAACTGAAAATTTTTTGAATAAAGTCTAGTATTCTTAGGGCCATTATTATAACTTACCTTTAACAAAAGGGAGGATTTTAACGGAGAGATAAATTGTTTTTCATTATTACGAGTTCCCAATACGATAGAAATGACCGATAAGCTAAAGGGAAGATCATCCTACCTTTAACATTTAAAGGTCACATTCTGTTTGAACTTACTATATCATATATTATTTTCGATGTGGCAATTTCAAATTTAAACAAAATTAGCATATACAACAACCAAAACGAAGTTTTCCTTGTGCACTGCATTAAAAAAAACTTGTTTAATTAAGCAGTTTTATCGACTTTGCTCCGGCACTGCCATATTTTTGAAAAAGTTAATTTTGTTTTATCGGTAAGTTGTAATAACCAAAATAAGTTAAAGGTAACTTTGCCGTTCACTTTTGCTAAAGGTACCTTTAACTATCGACAACTTTAAAGGTAAGTTGTAATAATGGCCCTTATTACAACATTTGCATTTTTACCTTTAATTTTATTTAAATAGCAATACAATACGATCATTACAGCGTAATTAAGAAAACGAAACTATGTGCTGTCTTACGAAAATTTACATACCCTTCATTTATTTAATATTTTTAAATGAATATGTAATGAGCAAAATTTTACTGATTTTATGTTATATTATTTATTTAGAAAAAAGTATATACAAAAAAGCATGGCGTAAGAAATATAGAAGGTAGTTTTTTTTTTAAAATTATGGTGTTTTCTTTTCTACCAAAAAATGTGCATTTTATTAAGGCAAAATGCAAATTTGCGTTTGTTTCTTAAAAATGTTTCGCCCTCTAAAAGGTTGATATGTTTTATTGTAAATAATTCGCACTTGCCAATGGTGGAGGGCATTGCATTGTATGTCCTGAATAAATCGAGAGTGCTGATAATGCCGAGAGTGCTGATAAAGCAGATGACTTTTGTTTATTTATATGGCTACCAATGATATTTAAAAAAGTCGCCTGGTATTGCTATCCAATTTGAAGTTAATTTTTTCATTGTTTTGTTAAGTAACCTTAAGAAAACATTACATTATTAAAGCTACATGGTCCGTAATATAAAAAATTGCATTCAATGTTAGAACAGTGTTAAAATGTTTTTTTTTTTTTGTTATAAAAAAAAGTTCTCAAAAAATAAAGTTGAAAAATTAGCGATGTGGCAACACCATTCATATTTACATTTATTATTGAAAACAAATCAATAAATACAACATATTTCTAAAACTTTTTTTTTGAAAAAATATGTGTGGATATTGCTGCATCTATATTTATTTTTTAATATTTGTGTTATGCTCTTCTCAAATAAAAAATGACATTATAATCAGGGTTGGTCAAAAATTTGTTTAATGCACCGTGTAAGAGGATGACATTTTCTTTGTAGAAAAGAAAACGCCATTAGGTTTTTGAAGTCGCCGTGGTCTAGTGGGTAGTGTGTTGGCTTATTAGACAAAAGGTCCGGGTTGGTATCCCAGGTCAGACATCAAAACGAAAAATATTTCTTCGGCGACTTCCTCTCAGCAGAGTCGACTTTAAATTGTAGGTCCCGCCACTCATGTATAAAATTAACGCGCACAACATAAATGGTGTGAGAAGCTAGGTCGTAATCCTGACTGAAGGGTTGTAATGGCCAATTATGTATGTATTAGATTTTTAGAAGTTTTATATTCTCTTAAACTATATATGTAGCGTTGCCACATTTCTCATTTTCTTTTATACTCTCAATAAATTATTTATGACAAATGTCTAATTTATAATTTAAATTTTCCAAAAGTTTTAAAAAATCGGAATTTGGCTTATGTATACCTCCCTTGGACAATAATTTTATATATATACAGTTAAACTCGTTTATAACGAACTCGGTTATAACGAATTCTTGGTTATTACGTACATATTTTCAAGTACCAATGTTTTAATAACAATTTTCATACAAAAAACATCGTTTATTACGAAGGCGTTTCTACTAAATTCTCGGTTAAAAGGAACTACTTTAAATGATCACAGTAATTAAATTTCATACATTTTGCATTTTTATAATGAACCCTCAGAAATAACTTTGAAGTGTGGAAATAGCCTTTACTGTTGTTTAATATGGCAGCACTAAATTATAACTTAACCTCTATAATCAGCTGATCGATAAAGAGAATTAAAACATCAGTAGCTAAATTTTTGGTTTGTAATAAAAAAATATTTTTTATTTTTAGTAAATGAAAAAAATTCTTTGTATTTTATATTTTCTTCTATGACTTCACCCCGTTTATTATGAACTTTGTCTATAACAAACTATTTTTTCTGGTTCCACAGAGTTCGTTATAACCGAGTTTGACTGTATAATTACAATTTTAACGAAATATTTTTCAATCGAAGTGAATTTATTATTTTCATATGACTTCAAAGAAAATGTGGGATTTTAAAATTAATTAAATTAATGAAAACAGAGTTGATTAAAAAGAAAAGTTTTCAAATGAGATCAACAGGCTTGCATTAATAAAAAGCGTTAAATTCAAAACTGTATTCAAATAATGTGTAGCGTATAAAAGAAAATTAAGTATGTGTAACATAAACAATAAAAAAAAAAAAAAAATACAAATAGATTACAGAACATTTTTACTACTTTAGAAAGTAATTCTGAAAGCATTTTATTGCTGATTTTGTCAACCAACGAAAACCGCTATGGGGCTAAATATTATTTTTTCATACCAGATTATTCTTTAAGCGCTTATTATATTTAAATAAAGTATGTTTAAAATACAGATTGGTTATTCATTTGAATGCCCAAGTGATGGCGCCATAGTCTAGTAAGTAGTGTGAAGGCTTATTAGACGTAAAGCCCGGGTTCGTATCCCAGGTCAAGCATCAAAACGAAATGTGAAGAAACAAAATATTTATTCGGCGATTTCCTCTCAGCAGATTTCTGGCGAAAACAACAGTGAGAGTAAATAAAATTGGGATGTAAAGCTTCTCAAAAATCTATTGTTCAGAGTCGACTTTAAACTGCTCATGTATAAAATTATCGCACACAACATGAGTGGTGTGAGGAATTAGACCGTAATTCTGACTGAAGGTTTGTAATTGCCAGGTATGTATGTATGCATGTGTGGAACATAAAATCGTTTTAATGCCAATGTCCTCTCTGTGTGGTGTCTACGCTATGATGCAAAATGTGTAGCAAGTGTAATGTTGGTCTTAAGGACCGCTGTTGCTTGGGGAATATTTGCATACATCTGCAACTTCTTGGTGGTGAGACCACCAAGCATAATATCCGTTGTGATATGAGTTGTAAGGCGCATAGCGTTGTTGAGTTGAAACCACAATTCATTGGATTTGAAACAAAGCAATTCATGCTCTGGCCTACGTCCTTCTCAAACGAATATGAACCGATGGCGCTACCAACCCAAAATACAAACCAAACACTCAGTTCTTCAGTATGCATTCCACGCTCTTAGATTTAATTCAGATTGGTATCGCTCAAATTTTCTTAGTTCATACTACCCATTCATCCAAAAATTGGCCACACCGCTGGAATTGATTCTAAGAGCGGTACGGTGCCCGAATAGAGCACCCAGTTAGATATAAAAATCTTATGGCATTTTATTAGAGCACAACAAAAATATTGTACTCTTCATAGAATCACATTGCACATGAATTTCTTTTTTGCTCTCGTCCACCGAACATCTTCGTCGACGCCAGTATTGCCAGTAACTTTTTAAAACTGTATACTATAAAGTGTTTGTTTTTTAATGCAATTTTATTTTCATTTTCCAAGAATATAGTAGTGTAATTATAAAAAAGTAATAAAAATAATAAAACCAAAAACAATTCATACAAAAGAGACTATTTTTGTAATCATTAATCTTTTTTTATAAATCACCCGCGCACGTAAAATCGTAATCTACTCACAACAATGAATTAGAAAGGTCCGAATGTTTTGCTCTTTGTTTGTTCGCCAGCATTGCCATTTAAACTTTTTATTTCTAGGGAAAAACTTTTCTTAAACTATTACTTTTTTTACACTACTAATATTCATATGGCAATACTGAAAATGTAGCTTCAGTAGTAAAATATGCTCTTACAACACAAAGCATACTTTCGTTACTTCACAGGCAAACGAGTGGTGTTGTATACATTGAATAAATGAGAAATACACATTTCAGTGCACTCGTAAAATCAAGATCAACAGAAAAGAGTACACTACAGTATTACATACGGTGAAGGGTAAGCTGGTAGAATGTCTTGTGCACACCTCTAGTATGCACCTTTTATGATCTTTAGAAAAGTTGTTGCGCATGAGCCGGAGTAGGTCTCAGCTGGTTATATATATATATACTGGGAGCTTGAAATAATATTGACAAATCGATTGTCTTTCCATGATAATCGATACCGTGTATCTTGGTAACAAATTCCTGAGTTATTCCTCTTTCGAATTTCATCGTTATTTTCTCCTGAGGTGACTTACAATTTCTTAATGCTATTGCGTCTAATTGTACCAACAGCCAGAATTCCCCGTGTGCGGCAGAGATCGGTCACGGTGAAACTAAAAGATTGATCAACACCAGTCTATCTTAAATTTTCCATTACAACGACTTCTTCTAATGATTGCGGAAATAAATGACACCAAATTTTTAAAGGCAATTGTAATGCCTTTATATCGTCTGTAAGGTTAAACTGGACTTGGTTAGCATTAAATTGAAGCCCCCCTTTTTCCATAAAACTTTTTCAAATTCCGATAAATTTGGATTTATAAACATCTCACTAAACTCGGAAGAAAAAGAGTTCCAATTATTTGTGGGACCAAAGGTAGTATTAGTCTTTGTGTTAAATCCAACGGTTCAAATCCAGATTCAAGATTATAATCATCATTTATTTGTATCAAAGAATCATGTACAGATCTTTCAATATCAAGTTCCCCCCACTATAACTTTTTGTAATATTTTCGTCCTCTATTACAAGAGTTTGTAACCTGCATTTCATCGTCATCTAAGTCATCGATGTCCGTACTGTCATAAGTAATTTTTTCACTATTGTAAAGCAATTCACAAACTTCCTCATTAGTCATATTGAAACCATCAACCTTTCTAAATCCTGGCATAACTTTAAAATTCTTTTAGTTAGTTCCAAATTGTGAAATCAGTAAGAAAAATGCCTGTTATCTATCGCAAAACTCAAAATAAATAATCATATAAACATAGCTAGACGCCGAACATACAACCTGCTAGTTCAAAGTGCAAAATGTATATATATGAACTTGGACACGGTTTCTTAAAAGATACAACCATTAAATAACGAACTGTAGCCACATTCTGAATCAAAAAGCTTTGGTAAACACTTTTTATGCCTAATCCATCATATATGTATATTATTTCTAAAGCACTTTTTTTGTCGGTTGTAAATATCTTCCATTCCACCGCATCAAATTAAATGAATGATATCTCATTTAAAGCTTATATCTAACACTAATGACGAAAAATAATTAGAAATTGAAAAGTTAATATTTTTATATAGAACTGCATGATAATACTGTTGTCATTATGATTACATCTTTTTGTTAATAGTAATGAAGTTCTAAACAATATAGTATGCATTAAAATCCATTCTGGCAATACCGCTATTTACTATAATGCAACATTATATGTTGTATGTATGGCAACAGTATTTATTTCTAATCATTTTGTATTATGGATACGCATATTACAAATTCACATGTAGAAAAATTGTATATGAACAACATAATTTATGAATATAATTTGAAATATAAAAAAAAAAAATAGAAATACTCCTTTTAAATATGGACTTCATCAGCAAAACTGGCCCGGCTATATAAAGAACGATCTGTTCCGCGATTACGTCGGTTTAATAATCCGAAACAGCCTTTTTTATAAATTGCCATACTAGCCAAAGTAATTGGTATACCAATTAAGACACCGACCAAAACGCCGATTAAAATCAGACTGTCTTTTTCGGGATGATTTGTGTTCTCACAGACAAGTTCCTTGTTATTCAAATTCAATTCTAACAGTGTTTTATGTTTCCAAGCGGAAGGACTGGCACAAGTGACGTCATGTGTTAGAACCGGGGTAGTATTATTGATTTGCTTAATTAACGAATGTATGAGCCAGGTATTACTGCAGTCACAATTCCAAGGATTAAAACGTAAATCAAGTACGGTAACCTTCTCCCAACGGACAATCCAATTACGATCAATTGTTGTAAGATTATTATTGTGCAAATATAACTAAAAGAAATGTTTCAAATCGATAAGTTAGTGAAAAATAACATGGTGCGACAGTCAAAATACACTCCAGTACAAAGTCTTAGTTATTCAGTAGAACTCAAAAATCCTTTTTTTATTTTTCTCGAACCCTCCAAACTTGCTTTATTTCACAAAAATGGCGTTTTTGATTTTTTCATACACAATTATTGATTACCCAAATATGTTTGAATCTATCTTAAAAATCCAATTTTTTCTTTTTAGAAAGGGGAGAGATTAGCCTTTCAAACGGTATACATACACGTTTTGTTCAAGCTTATATGTTATGAGTTTTGATGGGGTAAACTTGGAAAATATTTGTTTTTTTTATTTTTTCGAATTTATTCTTAATTTTTTTTTTTATATAAAACCAGCACTCAGGGGATGACCCCTACTCATGCAGTGCATTGTGCAGGTTTTAGGAAAGGTGAAAAGAGGAAAGGTGCGAACGGTAAGGAAACGAGTTGCTGCCGGTGATATAAAATTAGACAGTCTACAGCAATCGTCGCCAAGAAGCCCGCAGTTTCTCGCACCACTTATGTTGTATGTGTTAGTTTTATACAGAAGTGGCGGGACCTACAGTTAAAAGTCGACTCCGAACGACAGATTTGTGAGAAACAAGAAGAGAATGAGAAGAAATCGCCGAAAAAATGCTTTTTGTATTTTTTTATTTTCTGATGTCTGGCCAGCACACTACCTACTAGACCACGCCGACTCTATAAAATAAGTGGCGACTTTGTAAAAGTGCATTAACTTGCAAAGAGATTAACACTTCGTTTGATCAAATCGGACGATAATTGCAGTAGTTATAATTTGAATCTTATCAAATGAACTTTCAGTTCAAAAATTTTCAAAAGCTTTGATGATTCCTGATTGTTTATCGCAAAATGTTTCAATCTCACATTTTCGCGACAACCAGAGGTTGGTTAATATTTGTGTTTTTTACAAATATTATTGTTTCTCTTTGTGGAAACATCGACAAACTTCTGGTGGTCGCTCACATTTGATTTTGACACATTTCCCGTTAAACAATCAAGATCCATCAAAAATTCTGCAAATTTTTGAATTAAAATTTCGTTTTAGGAAATATATATATTTGAAAAATGTAGCTCGGCTGTTAGACCCTTTAAATAATAACTGCGGTAAATCTTGTCCAATTTGCCCAAACGAAGTGCCAATCTCTTCGCAAGATAATGTCATTACTTATTACATATTTTTTGATTAAAATTTGGCAACAAATTTGAAAAGTATGGAAAAAGTTTGCATTTGTCAAATTTACCGCATTAATCACATAGCATATTAAGTCAAATCCTAATATATATTATAAATCTTTCTGTAAGTCTGTTTTTTTGTGTGTTAGCCAATCACGCTTGAACGCCTGGACCGATTTCCTTGAAATTTGAGATATAGATAAAGGGAGAAAAAATGGTAATAGGAAATTTTATACGATTCAGCTTGGTTAAGTTTTCCAAATAGCTATTTAAGGTATTCCGTGTTTAAAGTTGGACCAAAAGGGGTCTAAAAAGGTGGAAAGAGCCCAAAAACAGGCAAATTGAGTGCATAGCATATAAATCGAACTTTTGTCGGTGCAGGTTATAGGCTATAAATCTTTTCAAAATTTTGAGCCAAAGGGGAGAGAAAATGGGACAAAAGGAGAAAAAAATGGTAACAGGTAATTTTTTACGATTAAGCTTGGATAAGTTTCCTAAATAGCTATTGTAGGTGTTCCGTTTATAAAGTTGAATCAAAAGGGGAAAAGGGCCGAAAAACGGTCAAATTGAATGCATTTATATTTAGGACTTAGAAAATTCAAAAAAACTGGGTTGTTTGATAAACCGGTTTCCGAATAATTTGAAAGATTGCATTTTTTAAGAAGCCAGGTTCGAAACCGGATTTTTATTTATTGTTATTTTTATGACTCGCGCAACGCCGGGTACAATCTGCTAGTAATATATAAAAGTATATCGTTTTAACGGTCAATTTTGAAGTCGAAACGAAAATATGAAAATATTTCTTCGGCGACTTCCTCTCAGTAGATTTCTCACAAAAACTCTGAGAGTAAAAATTGGCATGAAAAGCTTCACAAAAAATCTGTAGCTCGGAGTCGACTTTAAGCTGCAGGTCCCGCCACTCATGTATAAAAATTAACGCTCACATCACCTGTGGTGTGAGAAGCTAAAACGTTGTACAATGGGTCGATTCAACCTATGAGTATTGTCCTAACCTAACCTAAGGTACATCCCTCTCCTTTCCAATAAGTTTTAAATTTTGAACAACGGTTAAGTAATGTTTTTTTATCAATAAATTCGTGCGTAAATTCCAAAAAAAAAAACAGTTTTCGTCAAGTAATACAAGTTTGGAGGTTTCCAGAAAAGTAAAACAAATATTTCGGAATTCTACTCAACTAACTGAACAACTTATACTATTTCATTAGCTGGGTGTATTTAAGTTTTTCTATTTTGTCGTATAGTGGAATCATTGGTAGTTACAAACCTTTTCCAAGGGTGGATAATCAAATATATCCGGATTTGCGGTCTTTTTCCTAAAAGCTGATTCAGCTATTAGCGACAAACGGGGATTATTGGCAGCAATTAATGTTGTCAGACCTAAAAAAAAATCAAGTTAGTATAAATTTATCATCAATATGTTCTAAGGCTTACTCTTTAAATTGCTTAATGCTCCCGAACCGATTTCTGTAATATCCGGTAAATAGGATATGCTCAAATAATCCAGTTCTTCTAAGGACTTAAAAATACTAGAATAAATTCAAATTTTAATTAAGTAATCAATAAAATTAAGCCAGATTAAAAATTTGGAATATACATATCTGTGGCATTAAATAAGAATAGCTTAAGTCGAAATCTCGTGTTTAGAGATATTAAGGTTTTTATTTAAACTAAATAGTGTTTAAGTGAAATAAAGTTAAAATATAAATGCGTATAATTTTATTAATAGTGGCATTTTATACATGAAATAAGAATATGCACTTATGTCAACTTAAACTATTATCATTTATTGCCACAGATACAGTGACGAGCAGAAGTGAGTGCATGTTCACAATACTGAGTTTTGTCATCCACAAAAACAAAACCAAAAAAAAAAATTAATCTGAATTTTTTAATTTAATTTTAACAAATAGCAGCGGAAAAGCAGTACTGCTAGCACAGACCCGGGGAACGTGTTCAAAGGTACCATGTGAAGCATACTTTTAAACATAGTGGTGAAAATATAATGGTTTGGGATGTTGGTCCCCTATACTTAGTAGATGGCATGATGCGAAAAAAAGACTATCTGCAGATTCTGCAAACCCCTCTTCCGAATTTTATGGACAAATGTGCTTATCCCGGATAAGAAATTGTTTTCAACAGGATAGCAATCCTAAGCACACATCAAAAATTATAAGGATATGGAGTGGAAAACAAAATTTTTAATTGATGTAACGGCCAACTTCAATCCGATTGAAAATCTTTGGCCATTCGTGAAAATCCGGCTCGGGCAGTACGAAACAGCCCCAACAAACATGGACGAACTTTGGGATCGTATAAATGCGAAATGGAATCGAATTCCGAAAGATTTTATTCATAATTTGGTAGAAAGCATCTCAAATCGCGTAAATCAAGCTATTTCTAATAAGGGTCTATGGACCAAATATTGAAATTGGGTTAGTTTCTTGAATTTTCTTGAAACGTGTAAAATTTGTTTTTTTTTTCATTCAAACTTTGAATTCATTTCATTAATTTCTGGTTTTTGTTTTTGCTTGTATGGTTTTGTGTTTGTGGATGACGAAACTCTATATTGTGAACATGCAATCACTTCTGCTTGCCACTGTATGTATTCCGAAAGTAATTTTTAAGAGAGAATTGAATATAATTTGAATAACACAAGGCGACAATTTTAAAATAATAAGATTACTCGAATCGATAGTAAATTATATAACGATTTAACTCGGGAATCCTTGTTAAGCATCATATAAATTCTTATTAATCAAATTCGAACGAAAAACTTACTTGTCTTTTTCGAAATTTTTTAAAGGATTTTCATCTAAAACTAATTTCTTCAAACGACTAGTTTGTTCTAAAGCAGCCGGTATTGTTTGAAATAGGTTACCAGTTAAAATTAAAGTTTCCAATTCAATGGGAGTATGAAACATTGTTTCCGGTATTGTACTCAATTCCATATATGACAAATCCAAAGTCTATTTAAAGAGATCGATTATTGAAATGAAATATTTGCCTTTCAGTTACTCACCTTCAATGATACCAAATTTGCAATTGCAACTAACGTGCTAGTGTCGATTACTCTAAAAATGTTCTTGCAAAGAATCAGAGTCTCAAGATTCGGCAAGTGTTCAAACAAATCACTATGTAAAGTATGCATTTCATTATAGGCCAAATCGAGACTTATTAAACTCTCCTTTGGCATATATTTATCAGTAACATATGAACCCATAAATATATGTGGATTGAGACTTTTCGAAGTCAACTTATTGTGTGAGAGATCAAGAGTTGTCAATTGCGTCAGATTTTGAAATGCGCCAATCGCAATGTTGTCAATTTTGTTGAAACTGAGATAAAGCGACTTAACCGGATATGTTGGAAGTACTGGTATTTGTGAAATATTGTTGTGATTTAGTTTAATTATTTCGAATATAACATCGCCGTTTTGCAAGGTCTGCCATTCTTCAGCGGAGAAAATGTTCGTTAGAGACCTATTGCTGCAATCAATTTGAAGATATTGCACATCGCAAGAACATTTTTTGCACAGTTCACTATTTTTGATGTCAATTTTTGGCTGTAATGAAATTTGTATTTTTTCTTTTTCAGTTTTAATTTTAGAATATTTACTTTGTTAGTAGCTCAATGTGAACTTAGTCACACTGTAAATTTGGAAATAAATGGGATAAAAACTTTATATTACCGTAACATAATTAAAACAGACGTGTAAATTATTTATTACTAAAAATTTTAGATCATATGTAACGTATATTGATATACTCCTTAGCTTTTTCAAAAAATATGCCATACCTAGTATATAAAAATAATTTTTAAATAAACCTTGCTTAGTGGAAACGAAAAATATGTATGTTGCAAAATGAGTCTTTTAAGATGACAGTCAAAACATTTTCACAATACAAGATAGCCTCAGCCGCCATTAGTTGAAAAATGTTTTATTTGGTTAAGGGCCATTATTACAGTCATAAAAAATTCTTTAAAACAATTAAAGTAAATTTTGTAAAACAATTTTTAGAATTAAGTATTTCAATAAATGTTAATAAATATTATGAATTCATCATGAAATAGAACAAAAATAACTTCTATTTCTGCTCGAAAAAATAAAAGCCAAAAAAAAACTTTTATTTCTGCTCGGTAAAATAAAAATAAAAAATAACTGTTATTTTTGCTCGAAAAAATAAAAATCAAAAAATTATTCTTATTTTGTGACTTTTACGATAAAAGTTATAACAGTTACGGTCCCTGGTTTTTTCTTTTTAACACTAGACTTACCAAGAAATTTTTATAACTTTTTATACCAACACCAGTTAAAATTCCTGGTGTTCAAAAATATCGTTTTGAGTGTGAAAATTTTGTACGTGTTATAATGTTACTTTATCGGTAATAAGGGAGTTGCCAGATAAATTGATAATATATCTAAACAAAGATCTATTCCTGTCATACCAGCCAAAACCAGTCAAAAAGACTGGTACCGATATAAGTACCAAAAACAAAATTATTTTTTTTTTTTATGGACACAAAATCAAAATAAGTTATCAAATTAAGGGCCATTATTATAACGTACCATTAACTAAAGGGAGGATTTTAACCGAGAGATAAATTGGTTTTCATTATTACGAGTACCCAATAAGATAGAAGTGAGCGTTAAGCTATAGGGAAGATCATCTTACCTTTAACATTTAAAGGTCACTTTCTGTTTGAACTTGCTATATCATATACTATTTTCGATATGGCAATTTAAAATTTAAACAAAATTAGCATACACAACAACCAAAACGAAGTTTTCTGTTTGCACTGCGTTAAAAAAAAACTTGTTAATGAAGCAGTTTTATCGACTTTGCTCCGGCCATGCCATATTTTTGAAAAAGTTAATTTTGTTTTATCTGTAAGTTGTAATAACCAAAATAAGTTAAAGGTAACTTTGCCGTTCACTTTATCTAAAAGTATCTTTAACTAACAGCAACTTTAACTTGTAAGAATGGCCCTAAATGTATGTATTTTGTTGTCGTTGTAAAAATTATATACTATCGCACCTTTATTGCAACATAGTCATATCTCAAAAAATTAAAAATTTGTAGTTACTTAAGCAAAACTGTTCTTTTAGACCTTCTGTACAGGTTGAAAAAAAATCAGTTTTATATCCCACGCTGAACTGAAGTTATAGCAAAAACTGTTTGCGGCAATAAGATCATAGGACTTATGTTTTGAAAACTTAAACCGCATTTTGCCAAGTTCAAGTTTCTTTGAGATATGACTGTGTTGCAATAAAGGAGCGATATGTAGTTTCAGAAAAAAAGTATTCACACAAAGTCAATATTGAAGGCTAAAACCAGTCATTTTGACTGGCGCGCTATTAAAAAAGTATTCACACAAAGTCAATATTGAAGGCTAATAAGGCAAAATCAGTCATTTTGACTGGCGCGCTATTAAATTAGCGATCACAAAGCATCTGATTTCTGTTACAGTTTCTCCGTTCGCTATTTCATAATATGTACATGCTAATGAATCATTTTAAAATTTTTATGATTTCTGTCTTTGGAAGAAACTACTGTACTTTCACAGTTCCGTAGTAGTAAAGTACATACATAGCATACATAATTTGTCATTACAACCCTTCATTTAGTATTACGATCAGGATACTCTCACCATTTATTTTGAACATTAGATTTGATACACCGCCTCGAGTAACACTTCAAACCAAAAAACAAATTTGCTAAATGATCGTCAGTACGGTTTCCATAAAGGGCGCTCTACTGGTGTAATTTTGGCTTTACTCACCGAAAGGTGGAATCGTTCCATTCACCGCTTTGGTGAGGCCAAGGTTGTAGCTCTGGATATCTCAAAGCCGTTTGATAAGGTCTGGCATGAGGCTCTGGTATCGAAGTTAAATGCTTTTGGTGTCGGTAGTCACTTCTCTCGATTTATTTTGAGCTTTCTCAAAGATCGCATTATTATAGTGGTTATAGATGGCGTCTTTTCCGATGAGTTCAGTATAAATTCATGGGTACCGCAGGGCTCTGTTTTTTCTCCTACTCTTTTTCTTATTTTTCTCAATGATCTCCTATCTATTACTTCGAAGCCTATTTACTCTTTTGCGGATGACAGCAACATTTGTCATTCATATTCATTCCATCGGAGGTCGAGCCTTTCGGAGATTGGGCAAGGACCCGATAACAATCTCTGAGTGGGGCCGCGCGAACAATGTCGATTTCTATGCGCGCAAGACCCAATGTTGTTTTTTGACGCACCGGCGAGATGCTGGCGCTGGTGTTCTGTCATCTGTATCTATGGGTAATATAAATATTGAAGAGGCGGATGCTCTTGATGTTCTAGGCATGAGAATTAGTTGTGATGCTCGTTGGAACGCACACATTTTTCGAGTGTAGAAGGAAGCTTTAAGTACCTTGATTTTTTGAAACGGTGCAGAAAATACTTCACTCCATCCGACCTTCTTACTATTTACAGGACCTTTATCCGACCCCGGATGGAGTACAACTCTCATGTATGGATCGGTGCTTCAAAGTCTATTTTGAAGCTTCTCGACCGCGTACAGGAGAGGGCGAAGGTGCTCATTAATGACAGTAGGGTATCCAACTCTATTGAGTCGTTGGAACATCGTCGCAATGTGGCGTGTGTTTCATTGTTCTATCGGTACTATAACGGAAGGTGTCGAGAGGTAAGGGGCGTGGTACTCGAGCTTCTCGCAGAGCACATCCTTTTGTGGTTGATTGTCCTGTGAACCGCACAATGCAATACAGGGAGAATTCATTTTTGCCCGCATTGCTCGCTTGTTGAATGATCTTCCTGCGAGGGTTTTTCCCGTTAATTACGATATTGGTGAATTTAGATCAAATATCCACAAACACTACTCCCTCTTTCCACCTTGCTATAACCTATTTTCCTAAACCTGCATATTGCACTGTATGGGTAGCGGTCATCCCCTGAGTGTTGGTTTTTATAAAAAAAAGGACTGGAAGTATAAAATTATAGTTGACCAATTCACACGACTTGTTATCGTGTATGTTGTATTGAACGCACTTGGTTGTTTGTGAACGCTCAAAGCTATGCTGTACTCTGTATTTCGTATTCCAAAGGTATTTTTTTGGCATTCAAACAATTTTATAACGCGAAAACAATACAACTTTTTAAAAACATAAGAAAAAATTGTGTACATATAAGTGCATCGGATTTTTACATGAAAATTATCTACAATAATACACTTAATGCAACGATACAACCAACGGCTTGTGTGAATTGACCAAGTGTTTTTCTATTTGCTTTATAAGTTAAGGCAGTTAAGGTGGTTCTCTTTGTTTTCTTCGTTTTAATTTTACTACATAAATACGAATAATTTCCAATACAGAAACAGGTAGAGTTAAAAACTAAAAGAAATAATTAAAGTTCAATTTGGTTCGATAAATTCGTCATTTCAGTATCGCTTACCGTTTACACAAGGAATGCCAAACGGGATCGATTTTAAAAAATCACGGGATTTACAAAATCCCGATCCCGAAATCCCGGGATAATTCGGGATCTAAAAATCCCAAAAAATCACGGGAAAAATCGCGATTTTCTCTTAATAATAAAAATATTTTGTTAATAAAATCATTTCAATTCCAATTATGTATATCAGAATTATATATCAATAAAAATAAAATATAAAAACAGCAAGACAAAATGTAACAAAAAACGTAAATTAACAAAAATAAAAATTATTCATACATACATACGCAAATGCATTAGTTTTAATGAAATTATTTGGATTCCAAAAAGATTAAAGCATCTAACATGCCATTGAAAAACACTTCTCGCAAACAACATTTGTTGGTAAAAATAGTCCCAAGATAGCTGTATGCACCTCTACCACCTCCTGATGTAAATAAATCTATTTCTTTGGATATTTGATTATCTAAATCAGTTACCCTTTTAATTCGTTTTATAGGGCTTTTGCATTCTTCGATAGTTTCAAATAATTTTTATATCTGGAAGTAGGGTTTTTTCTCATCTGAGATGCTACTGTCGAAGACAAGTGATATAGAATTTTTTTTCAGTACCTTTTGTAGGGTCAAAATACATATGAATTTACAATCCCGGGACAAGTTGTTAAAAATTTTCGGGATTTACAAAATCCCGAATCCCGGGATTCGGGATTTCCCGATTGGCATCCCTAGTTTACACCTGATAGTGTTCAGTATTCATTTAACAGCAATATTTGTATACTTTTCACGCACACTTTTTCAAATTTCCCAATTGTTTTGCTGATTTCGAAGTCTAAAAATGTGGAAAGTATTGTTCAAATGGAATTATCAAACTTAGTTTCTGGACACCTACGTCATAGGTAATTATCGCAATTTTTCTTTTTTGTCATGACAGGTGGTAAATACATATGTATCATGAAATTATAAATAAAAAATGTTAAAATAATATTTTAATATGCACTAAAATATTTAAGATTAGACTGTAATTGCGGTTTAATCCTTTTCATTCCTAAATTTTCGTAGTTTAAATAGCAAATTCAAGACTCTTGAATCATATCCTCTGAATTAATGTACAGATAAACGATCTTTGCAAATGCAACAATTTGTTATAAAAAATAATTTTTATAAAAAATAATTTTTATAACAATATTTGGAAATTAAGAAATTTTTAATTTAGAGACGGTTCCCATGTAACAAATATTTTATGCGTCTTTGATACTGTTTCGAATGTAAGATTTCGGAATTTCAAATTTCATCAGATTAGTGTCACTTACTTTCGTTGTCGTTACTTCGGGAGCTTTTGTTGTTGCCGCTGTTGATGCTGCTGTTGTTACTTCCGGTTTTTGTGTTACGCCATCGGTTGCATGTAAGAGTCCGATATTGCAAATGACTAGAATTACACCAAGTGTAACTATATTCCAATTACGCTTCATTTCTTTTATTTTCCAAACTTTAATTTGATTTTAACCAACTTTACAGAAACTAACGTCTTTCCTAAGAAATATAAATTTTGTTAATAACAGTATTAGTGAGATTAGGTGCTAATGTATTTGAGTTTATTTGTTTAATTGATTATACACAATATAATAGGCAATGACTCAACCGATATTAACAAATTGCATGGGTGTTATATGTGTTATCAGGAACTCGTTTAACTGATCTTATCAAATTTTTAATATTTTTAATAATAATATGAAATGTTTTAATTTATTATCTTCAATAATATTATGGTTATCTTGAAATTATTTAAAAGATATTCAGAAATAAAAAAAAAAACACTTTTTTACACTTTTTTAAAGTTATTTTGTTGAAAGAACGCGTTACCTTTACGTTATGAGAATAAAAATGTAATTGCGTTCAAATTTGTTTAGTATTTAACCAACCAACCCAAAATATACATAAGAACTGTCAGTAGAGGACTAAGAGCCTTATCTGGGTGTTATTTAGACATTTTTTATTCACCACTTTTTATTTTTATCTTATCGCAGAAGTAGTAACAACAATAATAAAAAAAGCTTTGGCATCAAGGCATATTTGTAATAGGTAGGAGCGTCTCTACAACAATGCAAAAACAACAGGTATTTTTTTTGTTAAAGTGCACGCGGAATGTCAAAAAAATTAACCCTCAAACCTCCATAGGAAATTAATAAAAGCAATTTAAAAAACTATACATATTTTATATTTTGAAATTTCTTTTAATTTTGATGTCATGCTTAATTACGCATAAGTGGGGCAACTATAAATTAAAAAAAAATTATTTCATGCAGTCAATAACATTTCTACTTTATGTAAATAACATGTTTTTATATGGCCATCGAGAAAAATGGCAGATGTAAACGTTATTTGTTATTGCTTACAGTTAGGCACCTAGTTGGAGAGACGGAAATCTTTTTTGGGTAATTCATCACTCTCGTCTAAATAAATTTTAATATAGTAAATCTAGGTTGTAGTTTAAAAGGTTTATGTATTTAGTGTTAAAAGCTTAAATATTATTAATCATTTTGCAAAAATTTTAATATAATTGGCTTTGAAATAGTAATCCTGAAGAATTTCTAGAGTGCGTATCATTAAGAATGCATCCGGTACAAATGAGGGTTTATAAAGGCGAAAATGATTATCGAAACAAAACACAAAAAACAAAACGACAAAATATTGACATTTTAAATCTCGTCAGCTGTTGAGATAAGGTTACCTCTATGAATTTACCTTTTTGGGCACTTTGTACAACAAAAAATATTCACTGTAGTAAACGAACTTTAATTGAAGATTAAAAAAGCACAAATAAGTTGCACAGAGTTGTCAAGTTTTCAATAAAAAGAAAAAAAAATGAAAAAATATTTCAAATTTGTTGTGTTACATGTTATGGATTCTGTTGAAGATAAGACATAACTTTTAATTGCATATTAAGGGCCATTATTACAACTTGCCATTAATTGAAGGGAAGATTTTAACTGGCAAATAAATTATTTTTCATAATTATAAGTGGACAATAAGGTAGAACTGAGCTAAAGAGAGAATCATCTTACCGTTAACTATTAAAGTGCCGTATTATATATTATTTTCAATATGGCAACTTTAAATATTAACAAAATAAGTAAATAACACGATTAAAAATTTTTCCGAAAAACGGTACTTCTACTATAGTATTTTCTTTTTTAAGAAAATAATAATATTGACGTAAAATAGAATTGAAAATAATAATAATAAAATGTTATTATTTCAAGAATGCAAGTCGTAATTTATTTTTCGTATATGTCCACAAATTCGCTTTGTCATCCAAAAAGTACCTTTGGATCAAGATATTATTTTTCAATGGAGTTTAAACATAACTGATTCAAAATCTATTGCCTAAAATGATTAAAAGAGTTATTTGATAAAGTGTAAATGAGCTTCGAAGAAAATTAAACCGTCCAGGGTTAAAATCGTTTAAAGTATGAGTTCGTTGATTGCAAACAAAATGAAAATAAATTTGTGTTCAGTTTTAATTAAACTCTTTATTGTCCGCACAATTTTGTAAGTCCCTATTTGCAACTTGATGTATCAAACAATAATTGCTTGTTCGTTATTCTTCTTTCCTCACACCCTTTGCTTAAGCAAGAACGCTTGTTCGTTAGATCTATATATCGGAAATCTACAAACCACGACACAAAGACTGACTGAATTCTTACTGCTCGTTACCTGTTTTTTCTTGCTTTTTTATGTGCCCACGCAAGCAGTCTGATGAAGGTTCTTGAAGTGGAACGTTCGGAGTTTCGCCTTCTCGAGAATTCTATTGCGACTTCATTGTTGTTTTGTGTATTGCCTGCACATACAATAAATAAATAATTTTTTTTACTGGAGTAGGTTATTTTTTAAAATACATTTTTTACTTCATATACAGATGCTGTTTGTTCGCATTATTTTTACAATAGTATTTACCATATTAATTAAATTTTCTTGGGATATTTTTTTTACAACATTTAACAATCGTTTAATTCACTTATCAGGTGTTTATAGCATAGGGATGGCAATTGTGTAAATTATTGTGTAAAATTATACAATATTACTAATTTTAATGAATTTACCCAATTTCATAAATTTAATTTCCAAATAAAGATCGCTAATCAAGTATTATGTACTATCATGTATTATCGTAAAAATAATTACCCCCCCCTATATTCATAAATAAATTATAAACCTTTACATGATAGAAATTACATGTACTAAGAAGAAAAAATATTCGTTCTAGTTTAAAAATTGTGAAGATTCTATAACCCATACATCTGCATTCATAAGTTCATAAAACTTTAAATTGAAAGTATTTTAAAATTCTCCCGGGTGTGAAAACATTTATAGTATGCAACTAAATGTTCTCAAAAAAAAGGTGAATTGCGGCAATATTTTTTATCGACTGAAGGTGTAAATAAATATGCACCCCCTATAATCAATTTAGAAAATGTTTCCGCATTCAGTTACGTATTGATCGGAACTTAGTATTCCAACTTATGATCAAATCATAAAAAAAACGAATAAGTGTCTCTTTTGCTGTTGAACGTATAGGAAGGGGAAAAGAAAATGACAAATTTTTTTTAAAAATCTCAATGAAAAGTTTAAAATCTTTTTAAATGCTAAACAAGTGTTTTATAACACTCTGCGAAATAATATACAATACAGGTATTCGCCGATTTACGACCGATGACCAGGTACCTATTTTATATAAAAAAAAAAAATTAAGAAAATTACATCCTGTGCTAATACTACATATTTGTCTTCTTTAAATATTTTCTAAGCAAAAAAATTCGAAAAAATGGTCGTAAGTACGAAAAGTCGTAAGTCAAGCGGTCGTAAGTCGGGGACTACCTGTAAATTAAATGCACCCAAGTACCTACCTAGTCCAAGTTGTTCAGTTAGTTAAGTAGACCTCACAAATGCCGATTTATAAAAGTTTAACCTCATTAGAAAGGAAAGGGATGGGCTTTTAAAACGATGTACATTAGGGTGGGTCGAAAAAAAAGGAAAGGATCCGAGATCTCAGCAGTCGTCTTAAAGTGAAATTTAGCTGCCGTCAATCCACAAACACTGATATATGAAATGTTACGATCGGACCTAAAATATCGACGTAGTATATAAAAAACAAAATGAGCGGTATTTCTACGCGTTGCAAAAAAAAATAATTTTTATATTTTTGGAAATCTTATTAATTATTATTATTAATCCTAGGGGGTACTGACTGAACTTTTTTTGTCCATGGAGAGCGATGAGCCCTAATATATATATTATTTGACTTAATATGCCTATGGTTCTGAATGCGCATTATCTTGTAAAGAGATTGGCATTTCATTTGATCAAAAATTACTGCAGTTATTATTTAAAGAGTCTAACAGTCGAGTTACATTTTCCATATACTAGTATGTATATATTTTTTTAAATGAACTTTTAGTTCAAACATTTTTAAAAGTTTTGATGGACTTGATTGTTTATCGCAGAATGTATCAATTTTAAATTTTGAGCGACCTCAACTTTTTGCGCAAAGAAAAATAATAATATTTGCAAAAAAACACAAATATTTGCCGACTTCTGGTTGTCATGTAAACGTGAAATTGACACATTTTGCTATAAACAATCAAAAATCGTCAAAACTTTTGATAAGTTTTGAACTGAAAGTTCATTTGATAAGGCGGTATACGAGGTGTAATTCTCGGATGTATTTTCACTGTCGCACAGTGGAATTAAAAAAATCCTAATATATCTTATAAATCTTTCTGTAAGTCTGTTTAATTGTTTGTTTGTTAGCCAATCACACCTGAACGCCTGGAATGATTTTCTGGAAATTTGGGATATTGATCAAGCTTTTGTCGGGTTATAGGTTATAGGCAAAAAATCTCTTCAAAATCTTAACCCAAAGGGGAAAAAATGAGCAAAAATTAGTACTTTATGCATAAATGCTGTTTTTTATCTGTTTTAAACGTATTTTTGGTTAAGTTTCCCAAATGTCTATTGGAGGTGTTCCGTTTATAAAGGGTTCCAAAAAGGGGGGAAGGGGCGAAAAAATAACCCGCGCAACGCCGAGTACAATCTACTAGTAAGAAATATTATGACAATTTCAATCAAATAAACATTCCCGGAAAGTTTGAGAAGATAGAGGTGGTAGTTTTCACATTTACTCATTATTACTGCACAAAAATAAACGATATTATTTTACTTTATATACTTATGATATTTATATTATTTTATTTATCTTATACGAAATGACGTGAAGTCGATAGCAGCCGCAGAAAGTTTATCTCAGTGTACTTTTCACCAGGCTAGTCAAATTGTAGATAAATAATTTAGTTTTTCCCCGGAACAAAGAAGGATATAATTTTTTGTTTTTATTACTGTACTTTTTAAACTTACTTTTATTATTTATTTATATTTATAAAATTTTTATTTGAGCCACGTCCAAAATCGGTCAAAAAGCGGAAGGACAAGCTTCCCAATTAGTAAATACGGAAATGCTGAAGCCTTAGAGGTACTCGAGAGGGATTTCAGAACATAGAAACATTGAATGAAACCTGTGTCAAGAGTGATGTAGTCTACCTATAACATCTAACTAATGAAGACACTTATAATCGTACACTGTATACATTCAGTCCTAGAACTCCATTCAGGCCATTTTACATAGGCTGGTGTGTACGATAGTGGTGACATAATCACGGATGGTCTATATCTGTATGTCATCCTGGCAAGCATTTTGGAACTAACTCCTAAAAATACAAAATATTCGATGGTAAAAAATTCGCTCATCTCTAGGTGATCTGTTCAAGTCCAGAACGTTCGTTCTGAACAGACTGACTACAAATTTGCAGGAATGGTTCTAAAATGGTTTTAGCTGTGGTCGAAGCCAATTTTTCGAAGTCAGCAATTTTAGGCCATACAATAAGGCTATCGTACACCAGACGGGAAGGTCCCGGTAATTATTAAGGATGACAATGTCTTTGGGAAATCTTTCTCATAGCCAGACGGGTTCTTAATAACCTCTAGGATGACATAAAGCTAACGCAGTAAATCTGCTGAGGACACAAAAAAAATTTGTTGTTACTTCGAAGGAGCGTGTTCAGCATTGTTGTTGGTAGAAAGAGTCTATGGACCAAATATCGAAATTGGGTGAGTTTACTGAATTTTCTTGAAACGTCCACAGTTAAGTTTATGTGGGTTATTTCCGTGTTTTCTTTCGACCCATTCAATTAATTTCATTAATTATTGTTCCTTTGCTGTTAGACTAAAATAATAAAAATAGAATTAATTTTTTTTTTTGCATTTGCTTCTAAAGTTTTGTTTTTATGGATGACGAAACTCAGTATAGTGAACATCCACTCACTTCTGCTCGCCACTGTATTTATTTCATTTTCAAATTTAACACAACAAGAGTTGTCTTATAAATTAAAGTGCTAATGATTACACACAAAAAATAAATTTTAGAATTATTGGAATAATTAAATATAAATAGAATATTAAATTAAGAGAAGAAAATTAAAAAATTAAAGAAAAAAATATAAAAAAAAGATTACAAATAATTTAATGCATTAATACTTCAACTAGTCATTATCGAAAATGTTTCGAAAGTTCAATTTTAAATCTGTTTGCGTTGATAATTATTTGAATTCTCTTCGGTAATTTGTTCCAAAGTCAAGTGCAATAAATAAAGAACTGACGTTCAGAAGAGGCAGTTTTATATTTTCGCTGAATCAATAGCAGTCCCCTAGTCGATTTATTGTTCCATACAGGTAAGTCGGTTGTGCAGTATAAATTATTTTATGTAAAAATATCAAACTTTTAAACTTCAAAAGATTTTCAAAACACATATTGCAAATCTGATATAAGAACACAGATATGGAATCACATATTCCTCGATTGAAGATACATCTTGCGATATTATTATAAGCAACCTTCAATTTCCGGAATAAGCATTTTTTCGAGTAAAATAACTGGAATAATGCAGTGTATGCTGGAAATTTTACTTTATGGGGTTCAATGCCTAAATAAATTCTGTATGTTTCGACCTGGTAGTGACTAAATACAGGATTGAATTCGAGTTCACTTTTCATTAGAAAATTCGTCGGGCTATTCGTCCTTCAAACTGTTTTGATTATATTGGCTAAAATCTAAAAGACACCACAATCTCTTAAAAAATGAGGGCTGTTTCGATCTCCAACTTTGACCAACACCTTCAGTGTGCTGTCCATATTGGATATAATAACGCATTATCGTTAGACTTGGCGAAGACCTCAATATAAAATAAAATTTTAAAAATGGCCATAACTCTACCAAAAATTTCTGAAATGTCAAATAACGGCATATCTTTCAATTTCAATTTTATTATTGCAATAAAATAAAATATTTATGAGAATAAAGGAGGAATACAATTTTAAATCTAATTTCTGTCCAAATCTCAATTAGATTCTGACTTTTTAGTTTCCTTTCACACATACTTACATAGGAAGTAAAGAGTTAGACAAACGAAATGATAATATAACATGACGGTTGACTCTTCTGGAAATTTGCGTTTCTCTTTTCAATTATTTGCAAATTTCGTCTTATTACTGCATATTATTCTGTTCACTTCAGTGACACCGTGGAATAAATGAGCAGCGATTGTAGTTTAAGGGTCATTATTACAAGTTGCAGTTAACCTTGGATTTAGTTAAAGATACCTTTAGCAAAAGAGTACTGAAAAGTTACATTTAACTTATTTTCGTTATAATAACTTTCAGATAAATAGAGTTAAATTTTTTCAAAAATATGGCAGTGTCGGAGCAATGTCGATAAAACTGCTCAATTAAACAAGCTTATTTTTTAATACAGTGGCAACGAGGGGCTTCGTTTTTGGTTGTTGTATATGTTGTTGAAAATAATATAAGGTGAAACTTCGACAATGCGGACACAGAGAGTTTTAAACACATTCGGATTATCGAGTTGTCCGGAGTATAGCAGTGAAAATTATTGAAGTAATCTAAGTGAATTAAATACATACATACATATGTATGGATATATTTATATACCAGAGGTGCGCACAAGACATATAAAATTGCACACTATTGCATTTTTCTCAAGACCGAATATTGATTGTAGCTGCAATTATAAATAAGTGTGAAGCAAAGGTAGAGTACAAAAAAACAGCTGCACTCGTAAACCATTGTACAACAGTATAAAAGAGATTTATGTGAAGAGTCCAACAAAAATATTGTACTCTTCATAGAGTCACAACATGCATTTCTTTTTTTGCTCTCGGAAACCGAACATCTTCGTCGACGCCAGCATTGCGAGTAACTTTTTTAAACTTTTTATTTCTGGTGAAAACCATTTTTTTACACTACTACTTTTTTACTCTACTGACATTCATATGGCAATACTGAAAATGTAGCTTCAGTAGTAAAATATACTCTTACAACACAAAGCATAGTTCCGTTACTTCACAGGAATACACATTTCAGTGCACTCGTAAAATCAACAGCAACAAAAAAGAGTACACTACAGTATTGCATTCGGCGAAGCGTAAGCTATCGGAACGTCGTGCGCACACCTGTGGTAAATACTATGACTTATTAAAAAACGAAGTTATTTTGTTTTGACTAACTTCGTTAAGGTGATTGATTTGTACATTTTGGTCTAGCCTCTTCAACAATAGAATATCCTGTATACCTATATTATTCTCCTCAGCACACTGAGTACATGCACACATACATAACTATCCATTATCTTCTCACACCACTCATGTTGTGTGCGGCGGGAATTATTGTTTATCGTCAACTCCGAACGACAGATTTATGAGAAATTTCTTCATGGCAGGTTTATTTACTCCCAGAGTTTTAGCCAGAAATCTGCTGAGAGAAAACCGCTGAAAAAATTCTTTTTTTTCACATTTCGTTTTGATAGCTGAGCTGTGATATGAACCCAGGCTATCCGTATAATAAGCCAAAACACTACCTCCTAGACTAAGGCAACTTCAGCCCACTGAATACAAACTGAAAATGATATCTTTGGTTTTGCATACGTTCCTACAAAATTGTCTTCAGAGTCTGTAAGCAGTACTGGCGATTCTTTTCGTTTAGCGTGTTGTACTATTTCTTCATCGGAAAAATCGAATGAAAATTCATTTGCACTAGCTGCGCAATTTTCTTCAGTTATGTCATTATCGGGTCCATTATAGGTATTCGAAATAAATTGTTTTATCTTCCCTTCCCTTATCTTAATGTCGCAAATCGTTGATCTACAAATACGGAATTTTTCGGCAACCTACCTAATAGTTTTTCCTTCATCAAGACTTTGTCAAATATCAAAATTAAAAATTAGTGTTTTATAAAGTGGTATGAAGTTAGACAAATAGGCTTGTAGAAGAATGTACCGAAACTGAAGTAATGATAATGTAAAATGTAAATAAAAGTATGAATAACAAAATATGCGAGTTAAAAACGAGAATTTATATTTTTTTCTTGGCGAAAAAAATTTATCCGGATTGTAGAGGTAAAAATTTTAAATTGTCCGAAATGTGGAGTATAGGGACTGTCGAAGTTGCATAATATGGCAAGTTCAAATATAAACTTAACTTTAAAAGTTACTGGTAGAATGATCCTCGCTCACTTCTATCTCATTGAACAACAATTTATCTGCCCCTTAAAATCTTCCTTTAGTTAACGGCAAGTTGTGATAATGGCCCTAAGAGTATTTCAGCGACAATTTGTTTTTTCTTTTTTATTCTAAACTTTTTGTGTGTCACTAATTCAAACCACATTTGGTCTCTTCTAGACATTGTAACATCTATTTCCGATTTGTTATAAAAATAAAAACAACTACAACTATAAGTATGTATGTGTGATACATAATGTTCTTTTAGTTGGGAAATTTCAAGAATATTTAAAGGAAAAACATTCAAATCCACATCCACACAGCAGTTTTAGATCGCTTGTATGCATGTCTAATACCGATAATACTAATGGATGTATCGTATTCTGTCTTCCTACTCTGCCACTGTTAATAAATGTGACATCATTTATGGTGAAACTGAAACCGCAATGCTCACAATATTTATTACTAATAAAGAGAAACAATTTTTTTGTAGTCATAATCGTCATAATCATTGCTTTTAAGTGGTCGTTCAGCAGTTCATAAAAAAAAAAATCTAAAAAAAAGGGGAATCACTTTGGGATAATCATGGGTTGTTTAATTCTCCATAAATTTTATTTAAATACTCCAAAGACTCTTCACGCTACGCGATATTCAAGAACCACTTGTGGGTGACATAGGCTTTGAAAGATAATCTTCAATTGGAAAGATAATAACGTAATAATAGATGAACTACTTGTGGGTGACAGAGGCTATGATAGATACATGTGTATGTATGTATGTATGTGTTGTATAAATTTACAACAGTAGACTTGTATAAGGAAAGTGTCAATTATACATTATTTATTTTCAATTATCCATATACATACTTACATAGGAATGGTCTTTCAATTTGTATTAATGAATAATCTTTGGATACTTTAACCTCTTGTTGTCGTAAATATGAATATCTACATACAGTGGCGAGCAGAAGTGAGTCATCCACAAAAACAAAACCATACAAGCAAATACGAAAAAAAAAATGAATTTTAATTCTTTATTTTATTCTTAACAAATAGCAGTAAAAAACAATAATTAATGAAATGAATTCAAAGAGTTTGAATGAAAAAACAAAAATAACCCACATAAACTCAATTTTGCACGTTTCAAGAAAATTCAAGAAACTAACCCAATTTAATATTTGGTCCATACACCCTTATTAGAAATAGCTTGATTTACGCGGTTTAACATGCTTTCTACCAAATTATCAATAAAATTTTTCGGAATTCGATTCCATTTCGCATTTAACGATCCCAAAGTTCGTCCATGTTTATTGTTTGCTGTTTCGTACTGCCCGAGCCGGATTTGCACGAATAGCCAAAGATTTTCAATCGGATTGAAGTCTGGACTTTGTACTGGCTGTTTCCCGGGTCTGCGCTAGCAGTACTGCTTTCCATCTTACTGAATGTGTGTTTATTTGTTTGTGGGTTTGTTTGAAGTCTATAGACGGCTAAACGGCTGGACCGATTTTCATGAAATTTTAACAGCACCTTCCTTTATGTCTGGAAGGATCTATTGGCTACATTTTATTTTAAAATTACAACTAGGCGATGTGCACGCGCACATACCCAAAAAGTATTTAATGCCGCATATCTCATAAACTGCAACAGCTAGAATCCTCAAATTTTGTACGGACAACTTTGATGCTTATATGAATAAAATGGGCGGATTAGCTATAGTGGGTGTGTCACCTCCCACATAAAAATAACATTGTAAATATTAGTAATTAGAATATAATTTGTAATTGTATTGTAATTAATAAATAAATAAAATATTTAATATCGATAAAAGTAGCAAAGCAAACCGGGTTTTAGCTAGTTGATTATAAAACTACCAATAAACTCAATCGTTTTGTAAATATTATTGTTATATCGTATTAAAGAATTTTATAATACTTCTTTAAAATACTGCTACAGCTTATAATGGGATTATCGCTTACTTTTTTTTTTGCTGTCGCTTAAGGAAAGCACGAATGTTAACACAAAAAGTGTTATTAAGTCAAATGACTTTCGATACATACATAATTGGCCATTACAACCCTTCAGTCAGGATTACGGCCTAACTTCTCACACCACTCATGTTGTGTGGGATAATTTTATACGTGAGTGGCGGAACCTACATTTTAACGTTGACACCGAACGACAGATTTTTGAAAAACTTTTTCATGGCAGGTGTTTTTGCCATATATCTGCTGGAAGGAAATCGCCGAAAAAATATTTTTATTTATATTTCGTTTTAACAATGGGTCAATTTCGACTTCCGGCTACTGTACTTGTCTTAACCGGCAAGTGCTCGTCCTCTAACCTTTGATTCCTGACCTGGGATACGAACCCAGGCTTTACGGCTAGTAAGCCAACACACTACCTTGTAGACCACGGCGACTTCATGACTTCTGATATATAATTATGTTTACATGGAAAAACAAGATGATCAATCAAACAAGAATCACTATTCCCCCCAGGAGTGTTAGTATAAAGCTGCACATCATCAGCACACATATGAACATTACAGTGAAACAAGACATCCGGTAGATCATTTATTTACATACAAAATAGCAGAGGCCCAAGTATTGACCTCTGGGGAACACCTCTACTAATATTAAGTGGATCTGAGATATTGCCATTAAGATGAACTTTTTGAAACCTATTCAACAAATAAGAATAAATAAGATTACAGGCAGAATTTGAGAAATAAAACAGTTTCCGGAGCTTTTTCTAAATATATAACTTCGTGATCGACTGTGTCAAAAACCTTAGTCTAATCAAGCAGAACCATTTACATCTAGTTTCGACCTAAGACCTTCAACAACATTAATTAGAGCAGTACTACAACTTCTACCTTTCATAAAGCCCGATTGACTAAGACTAAAGTAATTGTGACTCTCCTTTTTCCATATTTTCCAAAAAAGGAAGGATAGCAATCGGCTTGAATTCGTTGTTCGTTTTGGGAATGGGAATGATTTTTGCAAATTTCCAATGCTCAGGAAAAGTAGATTTAGTCAGAATAGTATTGTACAAGTGAGTATAGTATGGCAAAAGTTTAGGAGTCAGAGCTTTCAAGAATAAAGGATCCAAATCATCATCCAATACATTCTAAAACCTCAAACTGATTTACGCAACGAAAACTAAAGGAATGTTGTGGTAGAACACAACAAAGATTATCATAGAAATTACCGATAGAAGCTGGAATCTTAGATTTTACGAACAGATCATTAAGCATGTTCACATCAACATTAAAATCCGTTCCAGGACCCTTTCGGTCAATTCCTATTTCACGAATTACATTCCATTTAGACCTGTTGTCCATTGCGTTGGAAAACTTTGCACCATAATACAATGCCTTGACAATTCTTATGCGCTTGGTAACTTCCGTCCGTGCGAATTTATGGAAAGCCTTTAAATCATCAGTCCTAAACCTCTTCCATCGCCAGTTGCACTGTCTCTCCTTATTAAACCACGGCTGTTGTTTCGGCATGATGCACTTGGTTCTGACAGGAACGCATCTGTCATAGATCAAGCGTACCTTCTTCTAAATAAATGACAATTGATCATTTGCATTTCCCAGTGTATATACTTAGGACCAGGTATACATTATTCAATTCAATATTCAGAGTCGCATAATCCATGTTCCTAAAATCACGATTAAAATCCTAAGTTAAAATGTTTAATTTATGTTACTGTTGATAAAAACAAAACTTTACTTTCGAAGATTAAAATAAACATTTAAAAAATTATCCATTAATAGAGACAAACATTATTTTCTTAAAAAAAACATTTTTAACGAAAAGTCCTGTACACTTAGTTCTATGTTTACACGTTTAACACGTCTTATTTTACATGGATAAAAATATTTTCGTCAAGTTTTCAGTTTATGTGGTGGATATATAAAGCGATGAGTTTTAAATCGAATCGAAAATGAAATCAGCCTTAGAACTGTGATTAAGCTATGGAAATAACACAGCAATTCAGAACTAAAATTATCAATCCGAAATGTCTGTTAAAGAACATTTAGTCTGAATCCATCAATACTAATGTGATCCCATATTTAGTCCATGTAGTGTTAACAGAAATATTTACGCTGGCACAAGCTGTTGGGAGTGACAATTTTGACCATCTAACCTTTGAAGATATAAGCGATGTAATTATCGATGATTCATTGTAAGTTGCATTAGAAGACGTTGGCGCTGGTGATAACAGTGGTGAAAGCGAATATTTAATCCTTGATGGCTATCAAATGGCAAATAGCTCGACACAAGGAGCTTCACTTTTTTATTTAAATGTATTCTCACTGTAATGTGAGCTAACAATTAGTACTCAAATCTTAAAATCTATAATAATTCTACTATTATGTTAATTTAGTCCAGGCAGCGCGGAACGAAATATTAATGATTCATGGAATTAATTTCACATTGTTCTCACTCATCTTCTTATGAGGTCCGCGGTTTCTTTTCTTCTGAATCGGATGTGACCAGGATCATTCAAGATTACACGGGCTAGTGGGTTCGGCTGGACCTCTAGCTTCTTAAAATACGTCTCACCATACCTCGAGATTTCGTTATTAACCAATGGCACATTCCCCATAACTGCACTTCGTACCATCAGAAGGAGCTTGGGATCCAAGCTAAGGACCGAATTTCTATTAATAAGCCAGTTTATTTGTATCGCCTTCAATTTCATTTGCGTCAACTTAGCGTCTATGTGGCGTTTCCATGTTAGCCGGCGGTCAAGATATATGCCCAAATATTTAACCACTGAATTCTGGGGGATAATTTTGTTGTTTATTCGAACAGGCGGGCAGGATTCCCTACGCAGTGTAAATGTGACGTGAGTACATTTTTGCTCGTTAACCTTTATCCTCCATCGCTTCAACCAGGCCACCAGCTGTGCTATATGATCTTGCAAATACCCAGTTGCTGCTGTGTCATCGGCAAAAGTTGAGGTTTGGGTACGACTGCATGTTGGCATATCAGAGGTATAAACCAGATATAGCATGGGTCCCAGGATACTTCCTTAGGGCACCCCGGCCTCAATAGTCTGGGACTCGCTTAAGAAATCGCCTACCTTGACTTTAAACTTACGATTAATTAAATACTCTTGCTGTACAAAATGATTTCCAAAGAGCGATCACAACATTTCATTGATAAATCTCCTGCTAAATTAATTCAATCTGTAGAACCTGAAAATACAGCGGTAAACTAGGCATAAACTATGCAATACCAAAGACCGTGCTTACCATCAGAAACTTTTAGATCACATTCAAGATTTAATAACCACATATAACCTTATGAATACGTACTGTTTGATTCTGAACGATTTTTTCTGCATGGTTTTTTCTTGAACGAATGTATAGCAGGCAAAGACAGAGTTGGGTGTATACACTTAATAATCTTGTAACTTTATACAGAATGAATATCGTGTGAAAATGTCTTTGTTTATTTTTTTTTTATTTTTGTTGTATTTACTGTACGTATTCATATAAATTTTCTTGTCATATACACTTTAGATATTCGTTCATATTGTGTTTGTATGTGTTTACATATCATTTTCTATGTTTGGGAAATTTACGATAATCATATCCAATGTTAATGCTTAAACTGAAGACTCCAACAATGCTTGCTGCATGTAAATATGTATGTTGATGCTTTGCTTTCTGACATCTTCGTTGACTTTTTAAATCTAGTCCGATTTGTTTGATGTAATACATGCGCTACACTTTATTCGTTGGATCTGAATATTGAGTATACCACACAACCAACTGTTGTATGAAATGTGTTCACTTAGAGTACATCTACTGAAAGAGTTGGGTGTAGAATTTGTGTTGAAATAAATTATGTCTGTCGCTAGCAAATAATAATACCAATCAATTTGTACTTGCTTGTGCAGATGTGCTCTTTTAAAAATATCTCTCTCAGTCAGTCTCTCTCTCCCTGCTATAATTTCTTCATATCTTAATGGGGAAGGGGGTGGTAGATTATTGCAATAAATAAATCGTGTATAGGAAAGGAAATCAACAAGTCATTTAACAACTTCATTGAAATTTTTTAATTATTTTTTATTAAATTTTCTATGAAATATTCAATACAATACATGCATACTAAAATTAATGTGCGTGTGTGTGTTATAAGACATTAAGAATATATTTTATCAACAGTGAACATAATTAGATTTCTTTTGTTTTTGTTTTTGCTTTTGTTGAAGTAGACAAAATTTAACTCGTATTCTCAGCCACTGTTTCTTTTATGTTTTGACCCAAATCCATTTGTTTCATCATCGTGTAGACAGAGAATGCAAATTTAACAACCTGTAAATATGATATAAAAAACGAAAAGAAAAGCAAAAAACAGCAAATGCGATTATCATTTAAGTTTGAAATTTAAGGAAACGAAAATATTGTGTTTTTCACATCAATTTAAAAGTAATTTAAATATTCCTTCTCCCTCATTGTAAAATTACAATGAAGAAATTTTGTTCTTCAATTAATTTTTTTTTTGTCTTTCTAAAAGTAATCCCCAAGGATAACTTTTACCGGGATTGTCTAGTGTGCAGTCGGCGCAGTCAAGTAGGTAGTGCGTCGGCTTATTAGACGTAAAGCCCGGGTTTAAACCCCAGGCCATATTATGAAAAAATATTTTTTCGGCGACTGCCTCAACAGATTTCTAGCAAAAGAGATTAGAGATGAGATTAAATAAAATTGCCATGAAGAGCTTCTTAAAAATCTGTCGTTCGGATTCGACTTTAAACTGTAGGTCCCGCCACCCATGTGTAAAACTAACGCACACAACATAAGTGGTGTGAAAAGCTAGGACGTAATCCTTACTGAAGAGTTGTGATGACCAATTATGTATGTATGTGGATCGTCGTTGAACGTCGTCAATATCTTCTGAGCGATGTCCATGCGACGTTGTTTTTACTCAAAAATGGGCAATTTTGGAAAGATTGTAATGACCAATTATGTACATATCGCTCCTATCAACAAAACTAGAACTTGACAAAATGCGATTTAAGTTTTGAAGACATATGTAAGTCCTATGATCTAATTGTCGCAAAAACTTTTTGCTATAACTTCGGTTCAGCTTGGGAAATAAAACTGATTGTTTTTCAACATGTACAGAAAGTCTAAAAGAGCAGTTTTGCTTAAGTAATTACAAATTTTTAATTTTTGTTTGAGACGAACTGTCGGACTACTTTCCGAAAGGTCTGCGCCATCGACTGTTTTATTAAAAAATCTTTTATAGAAAGTTGACCTTTTGGTTTTTGGGATCTCCCAGTTACTACTATGTATGTTCATTTGAGCAATGGTGCCCAGTGTGGAAAAAACAAACACAATTACAAGGCAGTGATTTTGAAACCGTACTAGATTAAATATTTTTTTAACAAAAAAAAATCTTTTTTTGAACCGTGTAACTTCAAATCCGTGTAAAAAGAAACCGTGTAAAAAAGAGTTGGGTGTATACAGTAGCGAGAAAAAAATTGCTACGCAATTTCATATGATTTCAATCGAGCTCGAAACTTAAAACGGTGTCCAATTCCACTCCACTTTTGTTTTTTTTATTTGCGGATTTTTAAATTTTAATAAAAACCATCATTAAGCATTGTTTGCTTCTCTTTCTACTTAATTTTTTTATATTTCTAAAAAAATTGAACAAATTTATCGAGAAAAGAAAATGCAATTTAATGTGTTAAAGATAAAAGTAGGAAAACAAGAATAACTGAAATAAATGTTTAATGAAAAATTTGCAAATTGTGAATTAATTTACACAGAAACAGCTGTCAGCAGATAGCAAATTTGCCATTATAAGGGCTTTGGAAGAAGGCAAATCAATGAATGAAGTTACTCATCAATTTAATCAACGGTTTGTCGGATTTCATCGTGATATCGTCAAACAAACGAAGACTGTCAAACGGAAAAATAATAAAAGTTGACCCTCGGAAAACGACAGTAGATGTTATTAATTATGCAAACGACCAATTAGGGGTTTCTATTTGCGTCCAAGTTCTGTTCCCCATTATTGAAACTTTAATTTGATTTAATAATTGGCTTCGTTTTTAAATTTTTTAATGAAATTCTGAGATCGTAATGTTTGATTGATGACACAATATACTTATTTCGATTATTGGACTCCCTTCCATTATCATAGATACTGTTAGAATAATGATTATCACCCACTACACAACACACTTTTATTATTTACTTTTAAATTGATATGATCAGTGGTGTTATCGAGCCGGAACGCTTCGAAACGTTGTTCCGGTACTTTCTTTTTGGACAGGAACGCTTTTCGTAACTAAAGATGATTTCTGATAACGAGAATTGACTGACGTTGTAAAAAAAAAAAATTAAAAAGAATTGCTGATTTTCTTTTTTTCTAATTTTTGACGAATTTTTACATTTATTTTTATAAACAAGGGTTTAAACCGAACCGGAACGAACCGGTTTGCTTTTCCGAATCGAGAACCGGAGTCCAAAATGCGTTGCGGTAAAAAGAAAATTAGCACAACACCGCTGATTATGATTTTTATTCTTTAATTTCAGTCTTAACCTATTATGGTGCTCTTTCTGAAGTAGTTTTTTATTGTTTCTATTTTTTTTTTTTATTCTCGTTATTTTTTTCTCCATTTTACTTGTATACACTCACAAAGTAAACATGACCGTACTCTTTAAGAGACAAACAGTGAATACACACAAATGCATTTGTACGCAGAAGATTACCCCGATGGAATGCGCACATACTTATCGTTCACTATTATTTTAGAAACTGGAAACTGTTACTGCGATATTTAGTTCGTGGCGATAAATGAATGCCAGACATTTATCTTTTAAGGATTATTTCATATAAAAGTTGATCATAACTACGGCGTAAATGGGCCATAAGGATAGTACAAGTTAAACATATTTTTTTTCAACATTGAGATGGGCTCCGCTATCTCCCCAATCGCAGCTGTAATATTATCTTCTAAGACAGGAATTGTGATTAACTTGTCGCAGTACACTAGAGATTTCACATATTCCCAAAAGATATAATATAGAGGGAACAGATCGCATTATTTTAGCGGTTAATGAATGGCTAAAAAAATTGAGACTAATTGCGGAATTGGCATCGTGTTGATGGCACGAAGCCCATTTCTTTAATTTTGGGCAAATGAGTTTGTAATTCTTGATTGATTGACAATTGTAATTTTCAGCGGCAGCAAACGATGCATCCTTCAGGATAGATTGAAAATTCTTGAACTGCCTCTCATCTACACTACACAAAATTCAACAAATTTGATTGTTTTTCATCGCGGAATCAATGATTTTAACGTTGTTTGGTTAATTATGATATAATGGAAAATCTTAGTGATATTGATAGTATAATGAAAAAATTTGCATTGAATAATCAAATTGCAAGAAAATTATGAATTAATATTTGCAATTTTAAATACGGTTTCTTGGCTTCTTTTCACATAACAGCAACATTTATGCAGAAAATTTAAATATTCATAAGAAGTTAGTAATGCTCTGCATCTGTCTTTTATAGAGTGCCACTTCCAAAAGCCTTGCTGAATTTAAGACATGAAAACCTGCTCTTTTTATCATAACGAATTAGAAGCCAAAAGCACATTCTTCACCGAAGATGGAAATGCTACCAATGTCGGTATCGACTTATACTGTACTTTATTGAAATAGCCAGTATCGGAGTGGAAGCGCCATACTCCTCTAATGATCGAGGATTTTTAAATAGTAAAGCAAGGTGTAGTCATCCCACATTTACAACGAGTTCCTAATTAAATCCACTACGGAGCTACTTAGGAACAATCCTTTATTTAGACAATTAGGACAGACGAACCCAAGCCAACTTAGTAAAATGCTGAAATTGCAAGAAAACAGTTGGCAACAAAAGTCAACATAAAAGCAGTCAAGAAAGTTCTAACGACACAAGTCGGTTCGAAAGATTTTATTGGAAATTCCATACCATTTTACATTTCGATTGATCCTAGACTATCAATAGTGAAGACAAACTTTGAGAACCTTGAAAGCCCAAACGCAAATTCATATTTTTTATCGTGTAGATCTATTATGTAGAGGCTATGGAGGTACAAACAAGAGATCAGCAATGAATTATTTTTCCTTAACTCATAAGCACTCATGCAATTTTGAGTATGAGTGAATCAACAGAATTGCAATTCAACTACTCTGATTAATTCGTACTCGCTACAACATTGATTTATTAGTATAAGTAGCAATGAGTGTGAGCACAACGTTGACATGAAACTCACAACATTCGAAATATGTTTGATTCATACGCCTACTCATTCTGATTCATAAATTTAGAAAAATGTTTAAAATACTTATAAGTAATTCGAGTGGCTCGAATCATTCATCAAAATTTACAGTCTTTGTTGTTGTCGCATATACAAAAAAAGAAGAAAGGAAAGACAAAGACAACAGGCAAAGCATACACACAATCTATTAGTGAGTATAGTAGTGTTCGTACGGGAATCATATTTATTTTGTACTTCGTGTAAATGTTAAGTAGAGACGAGTCGAAGTCGATAACATCATACGTATTGTTAAGTATGAATACAACGAGTACTTCAAATTTTTAATATAAGTACTGTGGCTATCATATTAAAATAAGTATGAATGCGCATAAGTATCAGAAATTATAAGTATGATTTGAATCTACTCATCGTTTTGATCATCGTTGCTGATCTCTGGTACAAATATCTTAGGGATTTTTGCTATGAACCAGAGAACGATTTGAATGCCTTATTAAACCTTTGAATACATTCTCTAAAAAAAAGTGTTATTGACAGTTCTCTCTATTTTATTTAAACAAGACAGAGAAAATTAAACACAGCTGATCACACTTGTAAAAGCAATTATAACATATAACTCGTACGATTTCATATATGGCATTGGTATAGTTCGATGGGTTGGGTTAATAAATCCTTTTGTAATATGGATATAATATATTGTTACGTCTTTACCTTTTAAAAACGTTAAAAAATATGAGTTCGTAGATTGCAAATAAAGTAAAAATAAATTTGTGTTTAGTTTTAATAAATTCTTTATTATCTGCACAATTTTCACAATTTTATCTGCACTGTTCGAACTTGTTTCACGTATACAATGATACTTCACAATATGTGTTTGTTCGTTATACTACTTTGCTTACAACCCTTTTGTAAGCAACAACACTTGTTAGTTATTCTTCTTTCTCACAACCTTTTTGTAAGTACAACACTAACAACTGTTTTCTCAAACGCAACTTGTCTGCACACAAGTCTGACCGAATTAAAGCTCGATAGATTTTAATTTTCAACCAACGTACGTCGTCTTATACGATTAAATTCAAACTCAGCCCTGCTCGCTTTAACCTGCCTTTTATATTACTGGATCATCAGTGTGATGAATGCTCTTGAAGGACGATGACGTCCTTCGGGAACAATCTAAAAATGTAAACAACTTTTGTTCATTTTTGTTGTTTTTTGTTTACATTCAAGCAGGTAGATTAGTTGTTGTTGGGTTATTTCTCTGTTCGCTATTTTATACTGCACATTGTTGTTTCTTGTTTACTTCTTTGTTCCCTTCATGTTGTTGTTGGTTATTTACGTCTTTTTATCCTTTATTCTTGTTGGTATATTTTTCTACTCATTCATTGATCACGTGAACAGTGCGCTATTTTGTTTTTGGAGCTTTTGTTTATCATTTTATGCATGATCATTGTGTTGTTTTTGGAGCTTTTGTTTATTAGTTTAACAACACCATTTCCACTTTCGTAACAATATGTATATAGCTTAATAACTTAAAAGTTGTGGTGGGATATTCAACTCTGGGATGCTGGCAACACTGTTGCCAATTTGACGTTTTTCCCGTCAAATCTGACGTTTTTGCAATGCCAATTACGGGAAAAAATGCTTTTTAGCGGTTAGCGGGAAATCTGGAGTTTACGGCGCTTTAGCGTTTTTTAGCGTTTTTTTTTTTCAAGGTTGAATTATATGATACAAGTAAGAAAAAATGCAATTCGAGAAAGAGAATAACGGTTAGTAGAAAAAGTACAAAGTAAAAATCGAAAACCTAAAATTGAGTTCTGTTTCAAATGAAGGTAAAGCTTAAGGTGTTGTGTTTAAAATAAGAAGGCAGGAAAAAGAAAAAATGTTAAAAAAGTAAGTACACCTAATTTTGTAATAGCACGGTCTAGAAAATAAAATTAATTCTGTTTTTACATGATGATATTTGGTATAGCACGGTTGAGAAAAGTTTATGAAAATCTCAACGTAATCTAAGATCTTGAATGGCTCATACATGACATATACAAGGACTTACATATTTGGTCATTACAACCCTTTAATCAGGATTACGACCTAGCTTCTCATACCACTTATGTTGTGTGCGTTAATTTTATACATGAGTGGTCGGACCTTCAGTTTAAAGTCGACTCCGAACGACAGTTTTCACGAAGCTTTTTATGGCAATTTTATTTACTTTCTGAATTTTTGCCAGAAATCTGCTGAGAGGAAGTCGCCAAAAAAATATTTTCCATTTGTATTTGTACCATTTGTTTGTAAACTTATATTATTTTTTTGACTTCCTGAACTACAAAAATTTTAAATTTATGTTACTTTTTTATAAGATTTGAATCGCTTTTAATTTTATGAAATAAAATATGTATTAATGCTTATAAAAATTTTATTTTGTTTTTTAAAAAACTCTCGTATTAATTTTTTCCTACGAATTATATGTTTTTACATTTTTTGAATTCTTTTCTATGTACTTCATGTAAGTTTTTACACGGGTTTTTCTGGAACGTATCTACCGTGTAAAAACAGATTTAAGCGTACATGACAAGAAACGATGAAATTGTTACAACATAAATTATATGAAAATAATTTTAAAATGTACATTTAAATTGAATTTTCTTTTTAAAAAGTTATGACACCTCAGTATCCACAAAAGTTTCGAAACGAAAGTCCAGAAGACTGGCACTATCTTTTTGAAAATACCTAATTTTGTTTGTAAATCATTAAACATAATTGAAAAAACAATTCAATAAAAAGTATGTGTAGTTATTTACATTTTATTTCATTTCACGTTAATTTAATATTTTCAAACTATTTATTTGACGGATTTCTGATGGTTTAAAAAGTGAATTTAGCGATTTCTGGCGATTTTTAAAGCCCAATTTGACGGGAAATTTTGAAAAAAAATTGGCAACACTGGCTGGCAATATCTTAGTATGCCACATAACGTTTATGATTACAAAACGTCTTCTTTGTCGTTATTCTGTGCTGAGAAATCTCCAATGAGATTTGTCACAGTTAGTGTTCAGAATTGCATACATAACTGGGAGATGTAAATATTAAAAAGGCTGAATTGTTATAGCATTTGCATTGTTTTCATAGGCTAAAAATAAACTTCCGTTACGTTACGTATACGTTTCCATAAATTTTCCTTCATAAAGTATTGAATAGATGTTTCGAATGCAAACGAAGTGGCTGAATTCCGTTCTCCGAAATCTGTAGGAAAACATTGCTTGGACGCACGAATTACCGCAGCGTTTTGGTTCATAAACAAATTCATACTATGCAGTAATATTAGCAACTCTTGCTTCTAATTTCTAGAACCACTCTGAAAATTTCACTACGCAGTTGTTTCGAAAAAAAAGACGGCGTAATTCGAATGACGACGCAAATGGAAGTTAGAGGGAACAAAAAATGTGACGACGTAAATCGAAACAACGTTAATTGAGGTGACGTAAATCGAGGGATTACTGTAATTATTAAATCACTGAAATTGCTGAGTGGTAAAAAGTCACTTCCTGTAAGCTAAACTTGATGGCAATGAATTGAAAAAAATATGCGCTTATATGTGAATTATATTATTTGAAAATTAATGAAATCTAATTTCTTCAGTTAGAAAGGATGAAAAAGACTCTGTAAAACATGTCGATAATTGGTAAATGGCGAAGAAAAGTGTATTGTAAGTGGACGATGAAATCACAAATGGTTTTATAGGTTTCTGCTCATGAAATTTTAATTTCAAACATCACTCTGGTTGGTTAGTCACTGTAAAATAAAAACGAGGCAACAGACAGAGCTATAAAGAACACGGGATTTTTTTTTATTACATTTATTCAATATTATATTTTAATTCAATATTATTTCAATTAGGCCTCAGCGCCAATAAGGCATTATTGAGGCAAGTTGGCAATATACATATACACTCAATATACAAAAATGTATCATATTGCAAATGCATGGTATAAGAAATATAGAATGTAGTTTCATTCTGTCTTTATTTTTTAAAATAAGGTTTTTTGAAGTTTCATTTTCTGAGAAACTATATACATATGTAGCGTTATCACATTTATAATTTTGTTGTATATTCAAAATGAATTATTTATGACAAATGTGTAATTTATAATTTAAATATTCCAAATTATGTTTTGAACGTTGATATTCTGCCGATTGATTTTAAATTAGGTGGTAAATCATTATACATATTACCACCTACATAATCAATACGCTGCTTAGTTCTTTCCAACCTGTACCTAGGAACTCTAAGGTTTGACATGTTTCGAGTATTGAAATGCGACTGGTTATGCAAAAATGTTATTGTCCGTTGACCTGTGCCGTGAACACTTTTAAATACAAATAACAAAGCCTGATACTTGTGAAAACCATAAATAGGCAAAATAGTTCAACAAACACTCCTATACAGTGAAATTGTTGGATGTGTTCTTGGTAAATTGTATACAATTTTCAGTGCTTTATTCTGATAACATTGTAACGATTTTTGAAGAATATTCTTCCTGTTATAGGCATACACATAAGCTAAATAATTTAGATGTCGATGTATTAACCCATTATAAATCATCATTTTACCTTTCACACTCAGCTTATTTTTAAACTTATGCCTATACACCTATAGCAGGAGCTATCTTATTTTTCATCTCATTGATGTGAATATCCCAGGATAAGTTACTCTGTAACGTAATTCCTAAATATTTGACTGAGTGTGTTTCGCTAATAGATGTTCCATCGACATAAACAGAAAAGTTATTATTCATACTAACTGCATGTGGTCGAAAACGAATTAATCTGGTCTTATCAGAATTTAATAATAAACCATTCAAACGTATAAATTCAAATAATAGAGACGCATCTCTCTCAATATGTGTTTTCAGATGTCTCAATACGTGTTTGTGGGTAGAACAAACTTATATCATCGGCGAACATATACAGTTGACCGGTGAGATTCAAATTTCCCAAGTCATTCGAGTAAACTGAAAACAATAAAGGACCTAGTCCATTTTCCTGCGGTACACCATATTCAACAGTACTAAGAGAGCTTTTGCAGTGCCGAATATACACATACTGTTTCCTGTGAATGAAATAATCCGTAAAATTCCAGTTTCCGACGCATTATTTCATTATTTCGCTAGGTAAAATATCAATCTTCTGCTTGAGTTCCCTTACGATAGAAATAAAATAATTATTCAAACAATCCACTTTGACCCGATCATTTGCAATAATCCTACCTTGTGAATCACTAAGTTTGATACCACTAGTTCCAGATCGACCAAGTATATTGTTGATAAACTTCCAACACTTTCGCAGATCATTTCCAGCTCTATGCAAGCAATCAGCATAATAATTTTCTCTACACGTTCTAACGCCACTTTAATAACCCTACTTACTCTCCTCAAAGTTATTTCAATGTTCCTATTATTCCTCGATTTACGTCTTTTCCTCAATAGCCTATGCTTAAATGATATTAATTTTTAAAGATTTCCATTTATCCATGGAGTTAATTTAAACTGCAACGGCCCATTCAACTTACCACATGAATTAATCTGAAGAAGACATCATTGCAAGAGTGTTAATAGGAGAATTTAAGAAACAAAAACTTTTCTGAGCGTAGACTACACTAAACAATTGTCGACCATAAGCAATAACAATCGATATTAGCATTACTTGGTTTAAAGAGTCCGAATTCAGTGTTTTCCTTACATTCACTTGAATTTTGAAAATGATTTTGATGTATTCCCTAACACAAAAAAATAAAATCATAGTTCTCCTCGTTCCCCATTCCCGACTGACAATCACTTATTATTTTTTTCTTTAATAACCTAAATTTATTTTGAAATGCCCAAAAAAAATATTTTTTGAATGCTTTTGAATTTTTAAAAGGATAGTTGAGGTGTTATGCAACCTATCCATTTATTTAGGAATTATTTTATTATAAAACATGCTAAACTTTTTGAGCCTTTTAGGAATTTTTTTAAAAATTGATTGTTAAAAACACAGTAATTGTACAAATAATAATTAAATTTTAAAATATAACTTTTAGGGCTATTACTTCAACTTGCCGTTAGAGTTGGGTTTAGTTAACCCATAATAAGCACGCCCTATTTTAAAAACGGTAAGATATTGATTGGTATTTTATGGCTGGCGGTGCTCAGTGCCCCGAAATTAGGGCCAATAAATACAAAATAATCCATGCTTTTACGAGAAAAAAAAGTTGGGCACATACGAGTTGAAGGTAACTTTAGCTAAAGTGAACTTTAAAGTCACCTTTAGCTTGTTTTCATTATTACATTATTATATTATATATATTCATTATTATACTAAAGTTAAATTTTTCAAAAAAATATGGCAGTGCCAAAGTCATGTCGATAACACTGCTGAATTAAAAAAGTTTTTTTTTTTTTTAAACTCAGTGGCAACGACTTGCTTTTTTATTTTATATTTGAAGTTGCCACATTGAAAATAATATATAATATGGCAAGTTCAGATTTTAAAAGTTAAAAGTTAGGATGATCCTCCCTTAAACTTCACCCTCACTTCTATCTTATTGTTCACCTATAATAATGAAAAACAATTTATTTACCCGTTAAAATCTTCACTTTGCTTAACGGCAAGTTGTAATAAGTAATGGCCTTTAAATAGTTTATTTCGATATACTCACATTAATATTTGAATTCATCGTTATTGGGAATATTTTCATGGCATTTAAAACCAATGTTTTCTGTGTATGCTGCAAAAAGAACCCAATAGCTTGTCTGTAACGGCGATCTTCATCAGGCCAACACGAATGAAAGATGGCTAAAGAAATTTCATCGCTATCGTCCATTAGGGAATTCGCCAAAAAACTGCATGGAAATGTTTCAGCCAAAATTGATGCAACATAAAATAATGATGCAATTGTAGCTAATATATCAGCAAAATAAATTATGTGAATCATTGTTATTCCCAATATAAGTCCAATGATAAGAAACTGCACGAACATTGTTCCAGATATAACCGGCGAAAATGTATTGTAAAGTCTTAAAATAAAATTTACACTTGCATTAATACATACATATGTATGTACATATACATATATGTATATATATAAATAAAATAAAACAGACTAACATAACGTTACGTTAACATAATGTAAATTTTGTAGTTTCGAAAATTGTATCCACATTATTGGCATTAGCTTTTTTTTAATTAAGATGTAGACTAAGATCGTTACGAGTGATAATAACTAAAAGGTATTTCTAACTAATTGTTACGAATTGAGCGCCCTGGTAGTCTAGTGGGTAGTGTGCTAGACTATTAGCGTGAGGGCCGTGGGTTCGATTCCCACCAGTGGCTCTGGTCTATGAAACTACACCGGGCATATGGTCGAAGTTACTCAGCTCGTACATGAATATAATATAATTTGTAATTGTATTGTAATTCTTAAAATAAAAAAAAAAAAAAAATTGTTACGAATTTTATTACCAAAAATAAAAAAATTTTTAGAATCTTTTTTTACTTTTAAAGTGTAAAAGACAGTGATGACTTCGTCGTTGTTGTTCAAACACTGATACAGTAAGACCCCGCTTAACGCGAGGGATACGTTCCAATAAGTTCCAGCACTAAGCGAAACAACGTTAAACGAGGTAACTTAGCGCGTACCTATAAAATACAGTTGGAATCTTTATTCTGGACAGACTAACAAAAAAGCGTACATACATAGCATAACCGGTTTTGGTTGGTGAAAAGCCATTTCCATATTTAAATTGTTTATAAAAAAAATATTCTATAGAATTGTGGTTATTGTTATCATTAATTAAATTTTTTTTAATGGACTTAAACCACTTTCAAAATAAACGGCTCAAATGTTATGAAGATGTTGCTGAAGACAGTAATTAACCACAAACTGCAGTCATCATTAGTGTTATAGTTTTAATTTAAATTATGTCCAATAAAAAATTGGATTGCATCTGAATGACTTTGCAAAAAGAAAAATGAAAGTTCAGAACGTTTTGATAACCAATAAATATTAAAAGGAAACTAAAATGACAAAAGGCTTATGAAAGAAAAAATTAAAACTTTGAAAATTTTATAAGAGCGAGATGTCTTCTATTGCGCAATACCAACGACAAATTACAAAATTTCATTATTAAATACAATAAAAATTTCTGATAGTCCATGAGTCCAAGTGTACTACTTACCCCATTATATTTTTGTGATCCAAAACGCATTCTATAAGAGCCTCGTAACGTTCATCATTAGAAAGTTTTGTATCTTGACCAAGTCTACGAATACGTCGCGTCAGTATGTGTAGATGCGTTCGAATGAATGTAATATAGATAACCGGATATGCATCCATTAGGGCTTGTTGATAACAATGAAAATCGATCATCATGTACTCTACGGCAGACTGAATAAAAAAATATAGTGGACGTTCTTGCCATTCCATAAAAGGATTGAAGAGTTGATATGGTGGTCTTCCATTGATGACTGCCGTCAAGAAGGTGCTACTGGCATACGTTAAGAATAACGTGGTAAACATTAAATTTGTTTTATTGCCAAAAGCTACAATTTTTCGAATTTCTAACTTGTCCTCGGGTTCCCTTACATGTAAGTCAAGTTTATCAACAAATTTGATACCATCAAGAAGTCCCTTGTAGAGAAATAAAAAGACAAACATTTTTAAGCTGCAACCGAAACAATTAACCGATATTTGAAGCGATGTCAGGAATTCACTTGGACCAAAGTTACTAAGTCGTTTTAAAAAACTCAAAAGAAATCCAATCGGCATATATACGGTCACCAATCCATTAGAAAATATAGCCCAAATATAAAAGAGCACAAGATGTTTCTTTGGCGGCAAGTAACCCACAATATTGAGGCCTTTAAAGAAATATGTTGCTCCCTCCTTCGTCTTAGGCTGTGGGCCATCCAATCTTATCTTTGCCTTTTCAAACACTTTGCTAAAAAAAACATAATAAATCAATTTAATACGTTCCACTTATCTATCGAGAGGGAAGCTAATAAAATTAAATTAATTTAGTAAAAAATTATTTTTTTTTTTTTTAATACAAATTATTTTCGAACTTGTATGTAATAAATCTCCAATAATGTTATACGCGTTATATATACGGTTACCATTATTTCCAAGAGAAAAAAGTATGCAAAAAAATTAATTTATTATAATAAATATTATAAAATACAGACATAAATAGCTATATATTGTATATTATACAAACCTAAATTGTAATTTTTACGAAAGAAGTAAAAATTGATGTAGAAAAAACTCTCTCTGTTAGTGCGTTAGACGCTGGCAAAGCAAATTAAATTGATGTTTTCATAAATAAGAAAGAATATTTTTCATTTCGAAAAATTTGAAAATTTCAACCCACTTTTTATCGGGATTTAATACTGATTTTTTACTATTGGCATAACATTGTACAACAGTATAAAAGAGAGTTGTGTGAAGAGTGCAATAAAAATATTGTACTCTTCACAGAGTCACAACATGCATTTCTTTTTTTGCTCTCGGCAGGCGAACATCTTCGTCGATGCCAGCATTGCCAGTAACTTTTTTAAAATCTTTATTACTGGGGAAAACCTTTTTTTACACTACTGCTTTTTATACTACTATTTTTTTACACTACTGAAATGAAGCTACAATAGTGAAATATGCTCTTACAACACAAAGCATAGTTCCGTTACTTCACAGGCAAACGAGTTTGTCACATTGAATAAATGAGAAATACACATTTCAGTGCACTTGTAAAATCAAAATCAACAAAAAAGAGTACACTACAGTATTGCATTCAGTGAAGGGTAAGCTAGCAGAATGTCTTGTGCACACCTCTAGTATATGTATGTATATGTCAATATCGTACCTCTGAGTTAATTGCCTGTCCAAGTGCAATTAATATGTTTAGGCAAATTCAACCCCAGAAGCAGAAAAAGAAGAACTGTAGAGTACTATTGAGGTTTTGTCGTTCTATATACGCAATAGCAGTGGTACTGAAACATCGTAGAATTCGAAATGCTCTAGGTCTTGCCCAAATCATACGATATATATTTTTTTTCAATGATACAACATCTAAACTACTTAACCGCACTTTTCAAAGCTAGGATTAACTGGAAATCTTATGGATTTATTACTTACTTATCTGGTCTTATATACATACATATCTCTTATGAATTGACATTTATGTATTACCAGATATCTATCATGTGCCATTTCTCGGATACTGCTGTGAAGCTAATGTCGTCGTATCTACGGGATAGAAGTCAATTTGTGTATCATGATGGTACTGTATCAGGCAGTATTTTAACATCTAGAGGTGTCCCACAGGGCTCGGTACTTGGTCCACTTTTATATTCAGTTCATTCTAATGACCTGGCAAAAAAGTTGAGGTTTTGCAATGTACAAATGTAAGCAGATGACGTCCAGTTGTACATTAGTTGCATGTCGTCTGATATTACAAATTGTATACGGATGATAAATTTTTTTTTTTTTTTTATTAAACCTGCACTCAGGAGATGACCCCTACTTACGCAGTGCATTGTTCATGTTTTAGGAAAGGTGGAAAGAGGGAAGATGCGAATGGTAAGGAAACGAGTTGCTGCTGGTAACTATGAAATGGCCAGTGCTATACCTTCACCATTAGACAGTCTACATCAATCGTCCCCAAGAAGCCCGCAGTTTCTCACACCACTTATGTTATTATATACAGAAGTGGCGGGACCTACAGTTTAAATTCGACTCCGAACGACAGATTTTTGAGAAACAAGAAGAGAAAGAGAAGAAATCGCCGAAAAAATACTTTTTGTAATTTTTTATTTTTGATGTCTGGCCTGGGACTCGAACCATGGCTTTACGTCCAATAAGCCAGCACACTACCTACTAGACCACGGCGACCCCAATACGGATGATAAATTTTGATTTGCATAATGTCTTTGAATAATGGTCTTTGCCTCAATCCAAGGAAATCAAAAGCCTTTATAATAGGCAAGGTAAACTGTACGGCACAGCTTACACAATTACGGATTAATAACACCGCTATTGAGACTGTTGTCTGTCAGACAACAGTCTTAACTGGTCCAACCAAATAAATGTTATCTGTGTTAAAACGGTTGCCGTGTTGCGAAGTCTTTATCTAGCGCAATATTTTACTCCGTTTAATATTCGTATGCTGCTAGCGAAAACATATCTTATCCCCACTTTACTGTATGGATGTGAACTGTTTTCTAGTTGTGACTCGATAAGTAGGAACAGGCTAAGGGTCACTTATAACAGTATTGCTAGATATGTTTATGGTTGTACAAGGTACAGTGGAATATCTGAGATCTCATATCAAATTTATAATTCATCTTTTAAGAATTTGTTGAAGTGCCGTACTCTGGTATTCCTACATAAAATCATCTATCTTAGGAAACCCAATTATTTGTTTAATACATTAGTTTTTTCAAGGTCTAATAGAGGCTTGGAAATTAATAGCGTTTGATACCGTAAACGGATATCTGAGAGACACTTTTACATCAATGCAATTCGTCTCTGGAATGATCTCCCGTACAACATACAATTACTAAGCAATGCAAAGCATTTGAAGACTGAAATAATTAAATTTTTAAATGTACATTATTGTACAAACGTAATTAATCAATCACATTTTTTTTTTAATATTATTATAAATTTTATTTTTATTAATTTTTATTAAGTTAATTTATTTTTAAGGTTATTATCTTTGAAATATTTTGTTATGCCTATATCCTTAGCAGTACTATTAAATAAGATAATATCTTGTTGTACTGTATTTACGTCTGAATGAATAAATAAAAATAAAATAAAATAAGATTTTGTTCTGGGGTAAACTGTTTAAAATTCAATCAGGATTGTATCATCATAGAGATGTTGTCTGTTATGTTTCATTAGACGAAACGTATTATTAGGCGAAACGTATTGGCTGGTTAGGAGATTTTGTACCTTCTGTCAGAATGAATGATTTCTCACAGCCGAGTGGGGAATATATTTTTAACAAACTCTTAATTTATTAAGCCTTTGACTAAGGAATTTACAAAATTAAAATTTTTATCAGACTAGAGCCTGTAAAAAGAAATGAAATATTATAAAAAATTATTAATCGACGATTTCCTTTCAGCAGTCTTCTGGCAAAAACTCTAGGAGGAAGTAAAATTGCCATGGAAAGTTTCTTAAATGCGTAGCTCTGTATCCGCTTGAGAAGCTATAGTGTTAATAATATTAGGAGATCAATAGCTCTTAGGTATAACTTTGTCTTTGCAGTAGAAGTAGACTCGCTCTTATAAAGCTACCCACACTGAAACGTCGGAGAATTATGCGTGTCTCTTTCCTTCTGGGTTTAATACGTGGAGATGTCTACTCTGATTATTTGTCACGTAAAATTAATTCTAATGCTCCAATTAGACCTTCTCGTGATTTTAATTTGTTAAATACACAATTTCATCGCTCTATCTATGCCAATAACAACTCTTTTCGTCAAATGTGTCTAAAGTTTAATACCCTTTATCATCTAATTGATCTATCCGAAAGTAATTATTCTTTAAGATAAAAATTTTATTGTATTTGAATATTAATTGAATTGAATGTTTATTATTGTTATTGTTTGTAAATTTAAATTTAGTCTGTAATGAACACTATCCATAGACATAAATAAATAAATAAAAAATAAAAAGAAAATTGGAATGAATTGGAAAACTGGAATAAAGAAAACGTTGAAATTCTCATGGATTTCTAACGAATCATACCCGTTATTATCTTAGATGTTTTAATTATTTTTCTTTAAAATTTTTGAACATTTCAAAATGATGCTGGTTGAGCTTGTTAGTTTTTGAATTTCAGTTGGTATTAGTACTCAAGTATAAATACTAATTTCAACAGGATCAAACGGAGCGATGCGTGGTCGTTATCATTGCCTTTTTGTATTCCATTCTTACAGTCTCTGATTTATAAGGGAATGAATGAAGGCTTCAAGAAATAATTAAATTTTTTTTAAATAATGTTGCATCATCCGTAAAACTAGTACGTCCGTAATAAGCTATGTATATGTCTAATAACTTAATGTTTAAATTTTTTTTAGACAATAAACAATTGTTTCTTCTTCGTTCGAGTTTAAGCTTGTCATTAAAGTCACATGCAAAATATGATATTTTAAATTAGAAATTATTTGTATTTGCAGATAGTCATGGTCGAATTTTCCTATAAGAAAATGTTACCTTTATTCAGAGTTTCAAGCAAAAATACATTCTGCATTAACTTTGGAAATTAAAAACATTAACCATTAAACGGTTTTCTGTGACCTATTAAGCGTAAAATCACGTCATATTTTACATTTAATTTGTTGGTAAAATTTTTCATTTTAATGTGACTTTAATGACTACCAACGAAATAGATAAGAATCTTATAAGCAAGTGTCTGGAAAGCCGACAAACATGTGTGGCTTCTTGCAGACGGTCTAATTGTTAACCCATTCGTTCCCACTGTATTCGCTCGATTACACTGACTTTTCTAAAAAATTGTTTTTCATAACAGTAATACAGAATGTAAAGAATTAATAAATAGAAGGAGAAAGTAAAAAAAATTAACGGTAAGTTATTAGTTCCTTTTATTTGTAAGTGTTTTTGTAATTTGTCATTTTTTGCATTTCTCATCACATGTTGACGTATTTATATCTTTTGTATTTTAAACTAAATGTAGTCGATTTTAAACTGATTAATTAACTATAATTTAACACACAATTTTTTTCAACAACTTAGAAAAGTGTTGTTTGCTAAGCAATAAATTGATGTACTCTCTTGGGTACAGAGTCAAAAAAAAAAAAAATGTTCAGCCCTATCTCAAACAACTACTCCCATAACAAAATTGCCAAATTTCCTCATTTCCAAAACAATTTTTTGGTAGTGAATTCACAAACATAAAAATTTTGGCATTGACTAATTTTATTTCCAAGAATTATTTTGTAAAATTAATTCTCAACACCTGCCAATGGGAACAAGAAGGGAACATATAAGTTATAAATTTATTTCGTGTTGATTTTTTTAAAACTAAATACATTGTTTTATTTAAGGAACGCAAATGTAAATATAAAAATATATAAAGGGAGTTATTAAGCATGTATAAATCATATGCTTACAATCGCAACATTTAGGCTGTTGCAGTCTTTTCTGTTGAAGTATAAATGTTGGTTCTTTAACGGTGCAATGATTCGTACATGTGTGCCGTCTATACAACCCACAACACCTGGAATTTTGTGTTAAGCTATTGTACAATCTCTTTCTTTTCGTCAGAAGACGGCCACACAACCCAATGAGGACACAAAACTCTTTCAAATGTTGTTAATACTTCTGAAAACACTTCGTTGAATGAAGACTGCGCCAAACCGACATCAATTTGCCTACCTACTCTCTTATGGTAGCTGCTTTCCGCCAAAAATCTCAAAGTACTGCCGAGTTTCGCTATGGGAGTATGGCAAATATCTTATTACTTGGGGCAAGTTTTCCATCGACACATTCAGTAGGTATTTAAACCCTTCTTTGCTCAACCTGTAATATTCTTGGAATCTGCAAAGAATTTACCGTCCAACATAAATATTTTAATATGTAAAATTCTTACATTAACTCAGGGAGTTGTAGTGGCTTCGATTCATTTTGAATAGCTCTTCTCTGCAATCTTTCCATGGATTATTCCTCCTCTTCCAGCACCAACAAATGAGAATATACTCAACTTATTTTTGAATATTTGTATTTTTCTTTGAAAAATTAGCACTAATTCACAATAAAAACTTTTAGTCCCAATATATTCGCAATACCGTTCTTTTGGTATGAGAATACAAATTTACTCCCAAATAACTTATTCCCATAATAGTCACGATAGGTGATAGATAGATCCTAATAATATAAAGTTTTTTTTTAATGGGTTAAATACATATGTAAATTAACGTTTTTACTATTTAGAATGACTTTATATCACTCCATCAAAGTTTGATTACTAATTGCAAATTGCATTCTACAAACTACAAATATTGTTAGAATTAAATTACTACACCTGATGTTGATATTTAAAATGGATGTAAATTTAATTAAAGCCAACGTCTAAATACATCTGTACATACATGTTTGATAAGCTATCACGCAATTTCGAAAGATGGTGTTTAAATTTCATCTTTTTAGTTTGCCCCTCTTTTTATGGTAACTTCTTCACTAAAATTGTTGTAGAAATTTCCAAAATTTTGTGAACAATTCTGAATCCGTTGCTTATCTCTTCTTTTTTTTGTATTTACTTGTCGATCTGAAATAAATAAATAAATAAACAAAGAAAATGTTTTTATTTTATTATAAGAACTGGGTGGTTTTTTTTTATTATTTTTCCACGATTTTATGTTAAAACATTTTTTTTTTGTTTATATTGAAGTTTTTCTTTTTAGTTTTTATTTATAAAGAAATTTCAGTGGCTGTTTCTTTTATGTTTGTATATATGTATGTATATACATATGTATGTAAATATGTATGTACGTCCTATGTACTTTTAAATTTTCTTAATTTTTTATGTGTTTTTGTTTTTATATTTTCTTGGGTTTTTATTTATTTTTTTTTTTATGTAGAGAAACAAAAAAGCATTACACTTACGTATCGTATCGTATAATAATCATACGCGTAAGTTTCTATCTGACGCAAATGACGTTGCTGAATATGATCAACTCACTCTCTATGTACATACACTGCATACATACATATGTATGTAGATACATAGGTATTTACATACATGCATATATAGTTTCCCTTTTAATGCGAGTAGTAAATGTGGAACATCGAAACCTTTAAAGTAATCCTACAATGTACATATAAATGTACACTGGGAATGAATTTTTATGGTAATTTCTAGAAACAGAGCATAAATCCTTGCCTTCTTTAAATTTCCGCAATTTGTATTTAATGTTGTGCAAAGAATATCGTACAAATAGACTATCAACTAAGAAAATATTCGTATCAATATTCAAGGCCGAACAACATAAAATTCAGTATATTGTCTCCACTGAACCTAATCAATTAATTTACGCTTGGACAATGTAGCAATTTATTGGAAACTAGCAGATTGTATCCCGCGTTGCACGGGTTATAAAAATAACAATAAATCAAAATCAGGTTTCGGAAACGGCTTCTTAAAAATGCAATTATTCAAATTATTCGGAAACCGGTTTATCAAACAACCCAGTTTTTTGAATACTCTAAGTCCTAAATATAAATGCATGCTATTTGTCCGTTTTTCGCCCCTTTCCCCTTTTTGGACCCCTTATGGTCGAACTTTATAAACGGAATACCTAAAATAGCTATTTGGGAAACTTAACCAAGCTAAATCGTAAATAAATACCTTTAAAACAAGTAAAATGCAGCATTTATGCATAAGGTACTGATTTTTGCCCTTTTTTTCTCCCTTTGTCCCATTTTTTTCCATTGGTTCAACATTTTTAAAAGATTTATGGCCTATATCGACAAAAGCTCGATCAATATCCCAAATTTCAAGGAAATCGTCAATAGACCATCGTTGTTCTCAGTTATTGAACATTTCATCTGGGTATGACATACAAACATAATTGGTTATTACAACCCTTCAGTCAGGATTACGACTTAGCTTCTCACTCCACATATGATGGGTGCGTTAATTTTATATATGAGTGGCGGGATCTACAGTCGTAGTCGACTTCGAACGACAGTGTTTTGAGAAGCTTTTCATGGCATTTTAATTTACTCTCAGATTTTTTGCCAGAAATCTGCTGAGAGGAAGCCGTCGTAGAAATATTTTCATTTTGATGTCTGACCTGGGATTTGAAATCGTGCTTTATGTCTAATAAGCCAACACACTACCTATTATACTACTATGGCGATTGGATAGGATGCCTTACAAAATTCAATTGGTTCAAGAGTTGAAACCGTATGACCATCCGCTTCGTTTTCGCTTCGATTTTGCCAAAAGGAAATTATCTTTTCGGATGAAGCTTATTTTCATAGTCTTAAAGAAGACAATGCATCAATTTCAAGTGACTGTTAGGTTGGGCTTGTGGAGCGGAGGCATATTTCTCTGAAAATGAGGACGGCGCGACCATTACAGTCAATGGAGGTACCTATCACACCATTATATGAGATTTGGAACCTGCCCTGCATTGGTATTGATGTGAACGATATTTGGTTTCAACAGGATGACGCAACTTGCACAACATCTCATGACACAATCGATTTATTGAGGCAAACGCTTGATGGTCATCGAAATAGTGATGTCAATTGGCCACCAACAAACTACGACTTGACACCGTTCGACTTTTTTTATACGGGGCACTCAGTTAAAGAAAGGTTTTATGTTTGTTAATAAGAAACCAGGGACAATTGAACAATTGAAGTCCAACATTCGTAATGCCATTGCCGAGATACAACTCCAAGCACTCAAAAAGTTCCCGAATGAGATCCATTTCTAACCAAAAGAATTGTACTTCACAACAACAAAACCATACGACACAGTGTTATAAAGCCATAGGTAATAGCACCAGAATCGTTAGTAATCAAAGCGGAAAGTTGTTACGATTACAAATTGCCAAAAGTATAAGTTCCATTGTCAAGTGTTGAAAAAATATGATAGACTAGGTGGAAGGAGGGTGAGTGAGCACTTCTGGTGAATGTCCTATAAAATGAAAAATTGTATGATTGAGGAAAATTTCATTAATACAATTGACAACATGGATAACAAATCAGATGCAAATATCATTGGAAAAGACAGCTCTGAAACAAAAGTAGAAGGGGGTGGCGCGACTGTCTGATTGAGGAAAGTTTAAAAAAAGTTAAATGAGCAATAACACCATAATAGCTTTATTTCATTCCATACTTGCCAATAAAGCCTTATTTCCCATTCTATTGAGAAATATGGCTTTATTACACTGCGTCAAAAAATACATTTTCGCAAAATTTCAAATTGTTTTTATTCTAAAGCATCTTTATAATTATAATATCTTTATATATTAAAGATAAAATCATTTTCTCTATTAATTTCACTCTAAAAGAACAATTGAATGTTTTGCTCCCAACTGTAATAACTGACTGTGTACGTACACTTGTACATAAAACGTATCCGAATTACAAATTTCTCATTCATTTGCTGCTTTCAGTGAATAATTTTTTTGTCGTTCGTTTCACTACAAGATTTATTTTCTTTTATGTACAACATTTCATTCATATTTATGTAATTCATGTATGTATGTATGAATGTTTAAATAAAATTTAAAGGCATAAAATAAGTGTCAGCCGGTGGCAGTTGATGATGATGATTACAAAGTTTGATTGCTGATTGATCCATGCGGCCGTGTAAATAATTGTTTTTTGCCTTTTTTGTTCCTAGAGTTGTTGCTTCTCTTACTCAAAGCGATGGCAATTACACGCAATTTACAACTGGTCTTAATGTGTTTTTCTAAATTTTTATTAAATAAACAAACAACGTTAGGGTCGTACAAAGAGCTGTTTTGTAATTCTGAATTTTCAGATGATATTGTTATCCGCTAGAATAAGATTTCAAATAAATATGAAAACACATAACGTAACGTAATTTTGAATTTCAATTTAATGTTGTAATATTGCATCGTCAGGGAATGCCGCCATTGCCTCAACCATCTTTCTAGACGATTGAATATCACACTTATCTACGTCCCCGGACACTGCGGCATTCTGGGAAACTGCAGAGCAGAGGAGCTAGCCAGTGCTAACGCAGTTCTTCCGGAATTCTCTTCAATCAACATAAGAATGCCATTTACCTCGTTCAAACTGGGCATAGCGCGGAAATTCTGAGGAGTCCTGCTCCACCGGCTTCCTTGGCCCTCAATGCATAGAAGAAGTTACTTGTACTTGTTCGTAATATCATCTCGATCTCAGTAGCCATGCTTATAGGCAGTGTTGTCGTCGAGCCGGAACGCTTTTTTCCTTTTAACGCTTACTTCCTTTTTAGACAGGAACGCGTTCCGGAACTAAAGATGATTTCTAATAATGAGATTGGCTGACGTTTTGAAAAAAAAAAAAAATTAAAAGAGAATTGCTGATTTTTATAAACAATGGTGTGAACCGAACCCGAACCAGCTTGTTTTTCCCGAAACGTGAACAGTAGTTCGGAAAGCATTCCGGTAAAAAAAAAAATTAGCACAACACCACTGCTTTCAGGTCACTGCGTTATGGGTAGACACTGCCGTGGTTGCAGATCCGCTGAAGAAGAGCAAACTGTTGTCCACTTTCTCTGTCAATGCCCATTTCTTGCGAGGTGCTGATATAGGTTATTTGGCTCTCCGACCTTTTTCAGCTTGACGGAGCTATCATCCATTGACGTCAAGGATATAGTCTCGTTTATCAAGTTTACTGACTAGTTTTCCAACTTGGCGCAGTCGTGTTTTAAATGTGCAGCCCTTGCGCTGACCAACTTCTACCTCTTTGGTTCGAAGAAACTTGGTTAGTACAAAGATTGCTTACACCTGTGGCGTCGCCAGGGACCGCTATGCATTGTCAAGTAAGCTTCCGAGTGTAAAGCTACCACACTAACCTAACCCAACCTATATTGCAAAAGTTTTTAATTTGTTTCTTCAGTAAATTACACAAAAGTAGACCGAAATGTGTGCAATTTTATCAAAAGGTTTTCAATTGAATAATATTACAGCCATAAAAGATCGAGAGTTATGTATGATATCATTAGTTAAAATGTTTTAGAAAAAGTTTAGATTTATTGTTTGCTATTTGACCTCTTACTAAGCTTATATTAACCTCTTATAAGGCGATAAAAAGTAATGATTAGCACTTTACACTAAAGGTAATGAGATATACTACGTATTAATTTACGTATTCTATTAAACTTTACTAGATCACAAGAGCTTGAGTCTAGTATGTGCTTAAGTCAAATTTGCAATATGCTATTAATTTGCTCCGAATCAAATTTATCTAAGTACACAGACAGAACATATGTACAGTGGACCTTCAAAACCGGTTTCGAAACCGATTTTTCTTCCGAAAATGTTATCAGAATGCTTTCAAGTTAGTTAACGGCTTGTAGCGTGAAACATTTTTTCTCTTTGGTTCGTCATTTGCAGAATTATTTGAATTTTTCTCAGGGGGAATAAAATTGATTTTGTTAAATCGGCATCTAATTTGGGTATTATCTTTAATGGTCGGCTAACGTGGTCTAACCACATTATTGTCATCGTTTGCAAAGTTGACGGAATGCTTATAAACTTATGGACTGTTATAGATTCGTCTGCTTTTGCTATACGCATGCAACTGGCTAAAACGTTTTTGATTCTTGTTCCTTTATACGGATCTGAAATTTTCCCAAACTGTGATACTGATGATAGGCGGAAACTCAACTTGGCCTATATAACCATAACATAAAATAACCAGATATGTATTTATTAACGGACCGGACAGAGACCATTTATCACAATTTTCTGGACAGACACTTGGAATAATTTTGATAATCTATTAAATATTAAATGCCACTTCCGACACCAGAAGGTTAATAACGGGCAAATGAAATCTATGGGAATACAGTCGAATTTCTATGATTTGAAGTTCTATTTCTTGAATTTTCTAAAAGTTGAAACAAAGCAACAGCATCTAGAAGAGAAATTCTTTTCTCTGTTTAGCTTCTTTAACTTAAAGTTTTTATAAGTTGAAGTTTTTTTCTGGATAATGGTGATACAATTTACAGAAGTTCGACAGCATATGCAAATAGAAACTGTAAAGAATTTCTCATTGACGCCGCATCACTCGAAGATGTTAACAGCTTCTGCTATCTTGGGAATACATGGGCAGGAATGGAGGTTTTAGAAATGATATCATACATGGCATGAATAACACAAAGTGCACATTTGAAACATTAATACCATCTAGAATTTCAAACATATCTGAAGGAATACAAAGTTAAAAATATGAAATCCACGTTCAAGTCTTCACAGATGAATGTTTAACGATAATATTCACAAATTTCTTGTCAACAATAGCTTCTAATTTATGGCAGCTGACAAACATCAGAAATCATCTATCGAATTAGGCAAACATTGCGGTACATACAGTAGCGAGAAAAAAATGAATGATCTTCAATCGATTTCAGTAAATAAATAACATTTTGTAAACACAATACAGGGTGGCTGATATGTATTGCAACCAACTTCAGGTTGTCATCATTTGTAAACCGTTCGTCTGACAGCTGACTGATTTACACCAGTGACAGTTCATTTTATTATTCACAAGCTTACAAAAGCATTTTGATCTATTGCATTCAGAAAAAAAGTTATTGGTGATGGAATTCAAGCGTGATAGTGTGATTGCTTTATATTTGGCTGGAAAACCACAGATGGCTATCGTTAGAGGCCTCCAGCATTTAAATGTGAAATTTTTTGTTTCTCGTACCACTGCTCGTTACCGTGATACTGGCAGTATTGCATCGCGTCCAAAAAGGGGACGAAAAAATGATACGAAAACTGAAGGCCAGATTTGATCGAAATCCACGCCGCAGTGGTAGATAAATTGCTCGTGAGCTCAACATATCGCGAGGACGGATGCAACACATATTGAAAAATCAGCTTGAACTAAAGCCATTGAAGTTCCAAAAAGTGCAAGATGTCACCGATGGACAAAAAAGTTAGACTTTGAAAGAGCCAAGGAGTTACTTCGCTTGCACGAAAGTGGCCAGTTGCCGAATTTGGTTTTCTCCGATGAGAACCCATTCAGCAGTTTGTGAACAAACAAAATGGTATGGCATTGAGTTACGTTTTTGTTCTCGCTACTGTACGTAAGGATCTTAAATTGTCATCCCTGGAAGCAGATAATGCGAGAAATACTTGCAATTTCCACCTAAAATCTTGGTTTATAGCATTTTGTGTTTATTTGGACACGTACTTTTAAAAAAGGCTGGGACTGTAGTTCTGATTTGGATTAGAAATACATAGATTATATTGTGAAAACACCCGATTTACTTTACAAAAGCAATCAACAATTGATGCAATGTCGTTTACAGCATTTACAACACCTTTTGACTTGTATTAATTTCTTCAATGGGAAGAGATTTTTTTTTATTAAATTCTGTAGCAAAACACATTTTAGCGTAACAACATCTGCATGTTGTATCTTCAATGTGGCATATCGCGAACATACATTGAAATGATTCGATTATTTTAATTGCAGTCGTATTTGCAAAAGAGAAATGCGGACAAGCAATAAAACAAGTTACAAGCGTATGTATAAACGGTTCAGTGAATTTACATTTTTCTGGTAATAAAACACATCGCACCTATCATAAATACATAACAAGTTTCAATATGTTGCAACATGGACTAGATTTAAAACGAATATTCTCTGAAATTTAAATAATTTTCTAGTTTTGAATGGTAATGGTATTAACACACATACATACATTTATTCTGATATTCTCAACTATATTGGATACAACTGCTGTTAAGGAAGTAAAAAAATTTTGTATTTTAAGAATTATCTATGTTTGTATGTTTGAACGTTATAGACGACTAGACGGCTGAACCGATTTTCATGAAATTTTCACAGTATCTTCCTGTATGTCTGGAAGGAGTTATCGACTACTATATATTTTAAAATTTCAAGTAGTCGAGGTGCCACGCCTACTATTGTAAGCTAATAACAAGATGGGTATATTGGAAAAATTATAACAGCACGATACCCCAAATTTTATACAAATAACTACAGTTTCAATATAAATATTTGGGACCCAAATGGGCGAACTAGCAATAGTGGGTGTGGCACCTCCCAGATAAAGTAAATACGAAAATCTGTATATCTGAAAAACTGTAAGAGCTAGAATCCCTGCTGATGAGCTAAATGCATGCCCAAAATCATTATTCCTTTGGCGACATATTCACATTATAAAATCAATTACTAATATGTGTTTTCAGTTGCAACGTGATGCTTCAGCTTCAACTTTTTCCAAACAATTGCATGATTTAGGTTATGGAAGAATTCCAATGGATCCTATAACAAATTATATAAAATTTACATCAGGCTTTTGCAGAATGACACAATACAATGAAGAATTAATAAATTATCTATTTCCCTATATTGTGCAAAACTTTAAAAATATCCAATGGTTTTCTAAACGTGCATTACTAGCATCCAAAAATATTAACGTTAATTCCATCAACAGCAATATTCTCAACAATATCGATGAGAATCTAAAAACTTATTAATCAATCGACACACTTTCAAATGAGGATGTCGTCAATTATCCAGTCGAATTTTTAAATTCGTGATTTACCAGGCTTTCCACCACATGACTTACAGCCAAAAAAATCGATGTTCCCATTATTTTACTTAGAAATATTGATCCTCCACGATATTTTGTAATCACACTCGACTAACAGTAAAAAAAAATGATGAGCAATATTATCAAGGCGAACATTATAACTGGAAAGTTTAAGGGAACTGATGTATTGCTGCCACGTATTCCTATGACCACATCGCCTAGCATTTGCATTGACGATTAATAAAGCTCAAGATCAGTCCTTTCAAGTTTGTGGACTTAATATAGAAAATCCATGTTTCTCACGTGGACAGCTTTACATCGCTTTATGTTCGCGAGTAGAAAACCCCGAGGATTTATATGTATATGCACCAGAGGGAAAAACAAAAAATATTGTGTATCCCAAGCCATTAGAATAAGAATTATATACTTTAGAAAAAAGTATATATTAAATTTTAGTAATTAATTACTAAATAAATACATTTTTTAATTATTATGTATTTAATTTCGATGGCAGGGGAACCGAAGCACACCGGGTATTAGCTAGTAAAAAATAAAAAGTAAATATAAATAGTTTTATTACCTAGAACATGTAATACAGGAGCTCTATTTTAAAAATACGGTGCGCTTTTAAATTTCGCGTGCTATTACCTTAGACTTTTAGGGCAATTCACACGATCATATTTATTGTTTTGGCATTCAAACAATTTGATAGCACAAAATTAAAACGACTTTAGAAAAACTTATGAAAAAAATTTGTGTCAGTGTATCGGATTTTTACATCGGCCTTCTAGTAATAAATTTGCTTTCCTTAATCGGTTTCTGGCTATGTGGACGCCAATAGAAACATCTAACTGGTCGTTTGCATAATCAGTAACATCTACTCCCGTTTTCCGAGAGTCTACTTTTACTATTTAACCCTGACTGATGCTTTTTATTAAAATTTAAAAATCAACGAATAAAATAAAAACAAAAGTGGAGTGGAATTGGATAATCGTTTTAAGTTTCGAGCCTCGATTGAATATCATATGAAATTGCGTTGCATTTTTTCTTTCTAAAATAAGTGCTTTGCATGTGTAACGATTTTCTGTTATCGAAAAAAAAGGATCTAAGAAGTTGCATTAGATTTTGTTCTAATAAAATGGGCGTACCTACCTTAAGTGTTTGTTTGGAATGTGGCGTCAAAAACATTAAAATCATGTGTCTGCACTTTTATTAAATAATCTACAGATCTGAACAAAGTAATCACTGTCACGTATAATGCTTTAAATAATTCAAAGTATTTATTTTTGTAATTGATACTTACTATTGGATATTCTATTCTAATTTTGATTCTCACATTGGAAGGCGAAAGCGTGTGTCATAAGCTTACTGGATTGTTTTCGTTTCCTTCAACAAGCCATTTTGAAAATCCATTGTCAATAATTGGGAAAACTGCCTTTCCATTTTCAGTTTTCATAAAATTTTAAATGAATTTTATGCGATTAAAGATCAGAAAGGAAAACGGAAACAAAACACAAATTCACGAATACTAAGCCAGGCAACCACATTTTTCTGTGTGTTAGGTTGCATAGTATCCGAGACGACATTATGTTTTAAAATTTTTAATTTTATTTAATTGCGAATAACACAAACTCAAAAGCAGTTAAATTTATGAAAAAACTAAAAGGAATTATTTGAAGGTAAATCGCTGAAAACATGCTTAATTTAGCTGCTGAAAACCTAATTATAATTTCCCTAGGCTACGGACACATGGTGGTGGAATGTGAATAGGCACTAGGTATGGGCAGTTTGGAATTTATTAGAGGAACAATGAATGAGACAAGTTCAATAGGTTAACTATCCAAAATTTTCTGTTGATAATGTGTAGTCCCTAGTCAGTAGGTAGTGTGTTGGGTTATTAAAGTGTAATGTCCGAATTGAAATACCTGGTTAGACAACAAAACAAAATACAAAAAGTATTTCTTCGGCGATTTCCTCTCAGCAGATTTCTGGCAAAAACTCTGAGAATAAATAAAATTGCCATGAAAAGCTTCTCAAAAATCTGTCGTTCGCAGTCGACTTTAAAATTGTAATTCCCGCCACTCCTGTATAAAATTAACGCACTCAATATAAATGGTGTGAGAAGCTAGGTCGTAATCATGACTGAAGGGTTGTAGTTATGTATGTATTACATATACATAGATATGTGAAGATGCGATTTGTATATCGAAGGTTTAATACTCTGTCATAAAGTTCCGATATGACTGCAGGAGAATATTTATAGGGAATATTTTATTTTGGGTAGGACCTACACTTTTCTTGCGCAATTACAATTATATTCAATTTTTTCTAATGATCTGCCTACTAAGTTGAAGTTCTGCAATGTACAAATGTACGCAGATGATGTTCAGTTATACATTAGTTGCTTGCTATTTGATATTACAAACTTCCATTAATGGTAATCTAAGTAATCTAGATTGCCATATTACGAAGCCTTTGGCTAACGGAATATTTTACTTCATTTAATATTCATATGATGCTCGCAAATATACATCTCATCCCCACTTTACTGTACTGGTATGAACTGTTTCCTAGTTGTGACTCAGCAAGTAGGAACAACCTCAAAGCGAAGACCCGGGAAACGTGTTCAAAGATACGATGTGAAGCAAAATGTTAAACATGGCGGCGAAAATATAATGGTTTGGGGATGCTTAATATGGTGGCATGTTGGCCCTCTATATTTATCTATCTACAAATTCTTCCGAATTTTATGGACCAATATGCTTGTCCCGAATAAGAAATTGTTTTTCAACAGGATGGTGATCCGAAGCACACAGCAAAACTGTAACTGGAGTGGGAAACAAAATTTTCAATTAATGGAGTGGCCTGCACATAGTCCCGACCTCAATCCGATTGAAAATCTTTGGTCATTCGTGTAAAACCGGCTCGGCCGAAACATCCTCAACAAACATGGACAAACTTTGGGATCGTATAAATACCGAAATGGAATCGAATTCCGAAAGATGTTATTGATAATTTGGTAGAAAGCATGTCAAACCGCGTAAATCAATATATTTCTAATAAGAGTCTATGGACCAAATATTGAAATTGAGTTCTTTTGCTAATAATAAAATAAAAAATTAAAATTAGTTTTATTTTTTTTACTTCCTTGTATGGTTTTGTTTTTGTGAATGACGAAACTTAGTACTGTGAATATGCACTCACTTTTGCTCGCCACTGTAGATCGTTTTAAAGTTCCATCTCTCTCCTTTCTAATTAGGATTAAAATTTTGATTCTGGTTCATAAGAGTTTGCATAATCAATAAATTTGTGCTTAAATTCCAAAAAAAAACCTGTTTTTTTTTTTTGTCAAATTGGACAATTATTTATTAGTTAAGGAATTATACCCAAGACTAGTTATAGGCTAGTTTCGAGAGCACTGTAATGTCACTCGTACATATCAATTCTGGATTATAGATCAATCGTATGAAAGCCTAAATTACAAAATTCACTTTTGTCCAATCAACTAGGTACAAAATTAATTCCAGTTATTCTCTTTTCGAGAACTACTTTTCAACTCAGTTAATTAGGCACGACTTTTGCTTAATAAGGCTCCTTAGGACAATAACATATGGGTAGCTTAAGCCAATTTCCTATGGAAGCTATAGTCCTTCTGGGAATAAAATTTGGTTATTTTTTTTTTTTATTTTTCGTACCATTACTTTTTAGTTGTACACAGATTTTCATCTGAAATTTTATTTAACTGAAGAGATTGGCAAACTTTTTAATTCACTATTAAACAAATATTTGCCCAAAAATTATGAAAATAGTTGACACTGGGTGGTCACATTTAAAACATTTTTGTTTGACGGCAAATAATTTTATTTGCCCGAAATCAATAATTTTTTTGTTTGCTCTTAAAATCATTTTATGGTCACACTACGGCTAAGAAAGTGCAGTCCTTGCGCTGACCTTGTCCCTGATTTTGGTGGAACTTGGTCAGTACAGGCCGCTATGCGCGCTCAAGGTAGTCTTGTGATATCAGAGCTACCACTCCGACCTAACCTAACCTAACGGCAAGGAAATATTTTATGTTTTGTGTCAAACATTTTTTGGATGTGACCATACTTTAAAGGTATGGTCTTTGTAAAGGTGCATACTAGACAATAAAAAGAAATAACAATCTACATACATACATATATATATATATAACATACATATATATATATATACATACATAATTGGTCATTAAAACCCTTCAGTCAAGATTACTGACCTAGTTTCTCACACCACTTTTGAAAGGTTTTAAAAACAAAAACGTATAAAGTCAATGGTTAAGCAGCGATAATATTGCATTTTATATTCCCATGTGTGATGTAAATATTAGAGAGTCAGAAGATCCTGACTTTATGGGCATGAACATTCAGTGTGCTGATCGCTAGAACTGGCACATTTTTCAGTGCCTTGGTTTCTTAAGACGATGCAATAAATACAGCACTTCATCTCATCTACTTACCACTATCATCATTTATAACGGAGCGAGAATTAAACACAACTCTCACGCCCGTTTACAGGAGAGGCCGTAGTAGCATGTTAATCAAAATACATACTTCCTATGCTCCAATGACATCGTTGCAATGTGGCTTGTGTTCTATCGCTTACTAACGGATATACATTACAACATAATTGGCCATTACACCCTTCAGTCAGGATTACGGACTAGCTTCTCCCACCACTTTGTGTGTGCGTTAATTTTTAAGAGTGACGGACCTACAGTTTAAAGTCGACTCCGAACGACGGATTTTGAGAGCTTTTCATGGCAATTTACATCTCAGAGTCTTGACAGAAATCTGCTGCAGAGGAGTCGCCGAAGAAATATTTTTCGTTTGATGTCTGACCTGGGTACGACCCCTGGCCTTTTCGTCTATAAGGCAACACTACATACTACACCATGGACTTCGACGGGATATTGCTCGAGCGAAATAAGGGAAGCGTTAGAAATCATGTATTCCTTACGTCTTTCACGGCCAGCACATCCGTATGTGTTCGATTGGCGGGTGTATCTCACACTACATGACAGACAAAGTTCTTTAGACGGACTATTCGTGTGTGGAACTGCCTTCCTGCAGAGGTCTTTCGTGTGGCTTGTGGTGGATAAAAATAATGCACACCTAGTATCCATAAACGCGTGCTCGCTCTGTACCTCCTTCCTATTACTATATTTTGCATGAGCTCTAAACACAATGACATCTCCTGAGTATATGAATCGTATGAAAGAAAAAATAATGGCACTTGCCTTTGTTCTTTCCAATCGAATTTTTAAAATTGGTTACAACGGCGTATGATAATTTATTATCAACTACGATGTTATTTACGAGTTGATTTTTTTTGGCTTTTAAAGGATTAAAACGCTATAAAGTACAGAAAAATCATCACAGATATTCGAAAATAACTAAAAAATATAATGCTTTAGACCTTGTTATACAAAGCTTAAGGAAGCTTTTAATGAACTAAAGTATAGAAAATGATGTAAATTTTTAATTGCTAAAAATCGTCAAAATAAGGGCATAAATCGTCATTTCGTCAAAATGAAATTTTTGGACCTAAAAATCGTCAAAATGACGATAAATTGTCAAATCTCCGAACGACAGATTTTTAAGGAGTTTTTCATAGCAATTTTATTTACTCTCAAAGTGTTTGCCAGAAATCTGCTGATAGGAAATCGCCGAAGAAATACTTGGCCTGGGCCTCGAACCCTGGCTGAAATATACTGAAATATTGCACAAACGGTAGAAAGTGGTCTTAAATACTATTTGAATCTTATTATTCTTGTAAATTAAACAAATATTATTATTATTATTAATAATTTATAAGATAAAGATTAGTTTAAGCTTGAATTGCGTACACGTGAAAGTATGAACCCTAATGTGAGTGTATGTATGTATAATGGTAGGTGATCCTGAACCAAATACAAACATAAATTCTATTTCATTGTTAGACGTGACCAAAACATATTCTGCGCCTGAAAAAAAAAACTTGAATTAGCAAATCTACAACAGCGACCGTGACCTTTAGGTCTATTACTTATGAGCACACATTTAACAGTTCTGACTTATAGCACGAGTGTGAGTACTTCATAAATAGATTTTCATTGTATGCTTGACCCTCTCGATAGGATATGTTTGGTCAACATATGTTGCAAATGAAAATCATGGGGAAAACACTCTATCACAATTAGCATGAGGTCTTTTCGACTGGAATGTTTGAGAGTAAAAAGCAAAACAAACCTATGATATGTGAATGTATTATGTGACCTATTGTATTTCTTTTTTTTTAATTTCAAAATCGGCCCTTCTTCTTAAAATCATATATGAATATGTGTATGTGTAGGTGTATGTAAGTATAATAAACTGAGGATTTAAAATACGATGAGTATTTGAATATTTTTAAAGGTCTTTTAAGGATTTATTCTTCTGAGACCTGGACATAAAGGCTGAATCTTATCACTCAAAGCGTTTAGAGACAAGCAGGGTGTTAATAATCTCAAGGGATGATTGAAAAGGCAACAAAAAAGAGCGCGTTTAAATAGTTTAAATTCTTTTTTTAAAAAAGAAAACACAATTAATCTATTTTAAGACCATGGAACACATACATATGTATGTACATACATGTATGTATACGAGTACATATAAGAAAAATGAATACATCTTTCGTTCTGGCCCTTTCCGCCACTTGAAACAAGAGAATGTATTTGTGCACGCGTAGTGGTGTTTTACATTGAAATTTGAAACCAAAATGAAGTGGCGGACATACGAGTAATCCTTGGAAAGCCAACGTGATGGGTGTAGAAAAATGACTTCAAATGCATGTGAACATATAAATTCTTTTTATTTTCGAACGCAATTGACCCGGTAACCATGTTTAGTTTATTTAAGTATCATTAGAATAACAAGAACTCTAATATAACAAATGAAAGAAATTTCAAATTACATTTGAATAGTTCGTGCATTCGCATCTACTTTACGTTTAAAACAGTGAACAACTTTCATTCTCATAATGATTACAAATTAAAATTAAAGTCTAGCAAACCAGATTCGGTATACATATTTAACAACAGCTTTTTATTTTTATTTTGATTTTTTATTATTATTTTTTTATTCCAATATTCCAAACATACATATCAAATGCTTTCATTATACAGTATTTCGTCGATTTACGTTGTTTCGATTAACGTCGTCAACAATTTTGTTACCTTAAACTTCGATTTGCTTTCGTCATCCGATTTACGTCGCCTCTGTTGTTTATAAACAAAATCAGGGGACTTCCCTTTTAAAAGAAATTTCAAAACATATAATAAAAATTTAGTATGAGTTCTTTGAAAGTCGATTTACGTCGTTTCGATTTAAGTCGCCTTTTTCCGGAACATTCTACTACGTAAATCGAGGGAATACTGTAAATAATAAATAAATTGATCAAATTTAATGTTAAGGGTTAACACTAAGGGTCAATTCTGCCGTTTAGCAAGTAAGCTAAAGTCACAGTACAGTACAGTAAGCTTTAAAGTCACTTTTAACATTTTTTCCTTCTTGAAACTTATTTGTAATAAAAATAAAATAATTTTTTTTTAAATATTAAAATTAAAAAAGTTTTTGTTATGTTTATTCATTTTGTTACCAGGGTCCGTAACTGTTATAACTTTGTCGTAAAAGTCAGAAAGTAAGAATTATTTTATGACTTTTATTTTTTTGAGCAGAAAAAAGTTATTTTTGTTTTAATTCATGATGAATTCATAATATTTATTAAAAAATTCTTTAAAACAATTAAAGTAAATTATGTTAAAAAATTTTTTGAATTAAGTTTTGCAATAAATATTCATAAATATTATGAATTCATCATGAAATAAAACAAAAATAACTTTTATTTCCGCTCGAAAAAATAAAAGTTAAAAAATAAATTTTATTCCTGCTTGGAAAAATAATAATTTAAAATAACTTTTATTTTTTTTTTTCTAAAAAATAAAAATCAGGTTTTTAAAAAGCATCGCTTGGTTCTGTTCTCCGACATTTCCTTGCGGTTGCTTTTTTTAATCAAAAATTCAAAAATAACAGTTCTTTTCGGTCCCTGTATAATACATATGTAAGCCAAGTTCAAATATAAACTTCACTTTAGAAGTTACGGATAGGAGGATCTTCCCTTTAGCTTAACGCTCAGTTTTGCCTTATTGTGTAGTTATAATAATGATGAAATAAGAAAAATTAAATACATACACCCTGTTAATCACACAGTGTAAGTTTTGTTGAGTAGAATTCAAAAATATTTTTTTTTTATATTTCTTGAACCTCCCTCCAAACTTGTTTTATTTCAAAAAACTGTTTTTTTTTTGGGACTTTACACACAAAGTTATTGATTACACAATCATTATGACACCAATTTCCAAAATTTAAACCTTATTAGAAAAGATAGGGATGGGCCTTTACAACAATATACAGTGATGTTGAAAATAATAAGGCCAGTGCCCACCCAAACTTACATTACGTTTACAACCGAATAAAAAATCGAAAATTCTTTCTTGTTTAAACGATTTATTTTTTTCTTAAATGGTAGAAAAAAGATTAAAAACAAAATGTTTGTGTTTCCTACAATATATTTTGATTTTTTGTGATTTTTATGAATTTATATAGTTTAACGTGTGAAAAAAAATAAGGATACTTTATGAAATCTTAAAACTGTAACTAACTTAAGTAAAACGAAATAGATATTTATATTGAATATTATTGCATAAAGCCTTAGTGACATAGCAGTACTTCGCCACCATGTAAGAAGACCTATCCAAGATATAAGAAGACATATCCACCATGTAAGAAGACTTATCCATCAAGAATTCAATCCAAAATATACTCCGCAACAAAGTACTGCTGTGTCACTAAGGCTTTATGCAACAATATTCAGTATAAATATCTATTTAAGATTTCATGAAGTGTCCATATTTTTTTCACACGTTAAACTCAACGAGTTCGTAACATAGAGAAAGAACATTCTTCCAGCTATGACAGTAATGTGATCATGGCCAAGTAAGATGGTTATTTACAATTATTTGCAAATTTTTCGCAGATTTTACTTCTTGAGCTAATAGAACCACACTATTCAAGAAAATTTATGTTAAATGGTAATTTTCATAGACTTAGGCGTAATAAATGTTATTTTGATTTTTTAAGATTGAGGCAAGTAGTAATAACAGGACCGAAAATTTTTATAAACTCGACTGTAACAATGTTTACATGTAATGTATCTTTTTTTTTTTTTAATAAAGACCACATGGTGGCACTAATAGTTTTGTTGTCATATCAGATATCAGAAGTAACTCAATTATAATCAGAAGAAAATTGCCTAAAATTGTGATAATCTTGGAGAATAAATTCAGACAGTTTGGTATGCTTGACCATAAAAAATATTAGCCATTATAGAACAACATTAGAACTGAACTAAGTTCAACTCTATTATTATGCTATCTCTTATAACTACAGTCAACCGTCCTAGTGTGGAAACCGCGTTATACTATGTTCAGACATGCACTTTTATTAAATCAATATTCTGTTTATTGAGAACAATATGTTTAGCGTTCAGACATATAATATACGAAAATTTATTTAGCGGCTGGTAAACAAAACATCTGATTGCTTCAACAAAATTGCTTTTAATTTAGTCGCGAAAATTAATGCCAAAAATGTTAAAAAAAAATGGAAAACAATTTAACATTGAGAAAGGTATTGCTAATGATTAACCGAAACGCCGATATGTTACGGTTAATAAGGACTACTTGTGAATCTAAAGTGGCTTTCCGCAGAAACATGAGAAATAAAAATTTGATAATATTGGATAGCCTAGCAGAAAAGAAAGCGTTTGCTTATGGCACTATCGTTGTTTACATTTGAGTTGTTAAATATCAATATTATAACAATTTATGAATTTATTGACCAATAATTAATTGCAATTTTATATGAAATATTGAGATCAATAATGCCGTTGTCGTCGTGGTCTAGTGGGTAGTGTGTTGGCTTATTAGACAAAAGACCCGGGTTCGAATCCCAAGGTCAGACATCAAAAGCGGAAAATATTTCTTCGGCGACTTCCTCTCAGCAGATTTCTGGCAAAGACTCTGAGAGTAAAAAATTGCCATGAAAAAGCTTCTCAAAAATCTGTCGTTCGGAGTCGACTTTAAACTGTAGGTCCCGCCACTCATGTATAAAATTAACGCATACAACGTAAGTGGTGTGAGAAGCTAGGTCGGAATCCTGACTGAAGGGTTGTAATGGCCAATTATGTATGTATAATGCCGTTTATTGCGATTTTCCTAGTATAAGTGCATGTCTGAACATAGTATTATAGAAAAAAAAAACAACAACTAAACTAAGACTGTTTTCCAACAAAAATAAGAAACACTTTTGAAAAATTATGTAATTTTTCAACATTCATCCTCATTGTCAAAAATTTGGTGAAAAATTTCTAGAAAGTCTTGGTCACCAACAGAACATATGTATAGTGGAAAAGCTCTGGGATGACTGAAACCGATTTCGACTATAAGATAAGTTGGCAATTTTATATAAACATGTTGTTTATATATCTTGATTGTACCTTTGTGTCGAAAATTTAGTTCATATTAAACCCGCATACTATTTCTAGAATTATTCACATGCAGTGCGGAAGGAACTTTTGAGATACTGTTGAAACTTTTAAAGAGTGCCACGTTATAGGATGACTGTCGCAATTTTAGCACTCTGAGAGCACCGCGTTATAGGAGAGTTGACTGTACTAAAGTAAAAGTAACAATAGAGTGTTCTTATTTTTTTTTTCACTTAGTGAATTTTAGTGTTTAGCTTAATTTAGTAGAAAATTGTAAAATGATAAACAATAATTTTATAAAATCGCTGTCAGAGATGAGAATATCAGCTATTTTCTTATTTTTCATTTTCTTATACATATGTTTTCATATCAACATACATATATGTACAGTCGTGTTCCAAAATAATAGGAGCGCCCTTGATTTAAAAGTAAAATTTAAAATTAGAAAAATAAAAAATTAAATATCAAATTTATTTGAGTTAAAATATATTTCTAATTCATTTTCTAATTTCTTAACACTTAATTATTTAGTTAAAACTACGAAAACAAAAAATTCTTGTAAATACAACTTACTCCCAAAATTACTTGTTCAAAATAATAGGTGTTTTAGCACACAACTTAATAATTTTAAACAAGAGGTACAAAAGTTTAATATTGTGGGAAGATAGTATTTAGTATTTGATTGAATATCCTTTGTTTTTAATGTGTTAAGCACATATACGAGGCATTGAGTCAATAAGATCTTGGCATCTGTTAAAAGGAATTTGATGCCACGCATGCGACCACTGTGATCCCCAGTTCTTCTGCATTTGAAGGTTGTTTCTCTGCAGCACACTTTTTAACATCTCCTTATAGATGTTCTATGGGATTATGGTCAGGAGAGTGAGCTGGTCACGCTACAATCTTTACCCCATTAACCCGAAACCACTCATTTGCCAATTTACTGGCGTGTTTCGTGTCATTATCTAGTTGGAATATCCATTTTAGAGCCGTGGAATCTGGTAACATCACTTCTCTCAAAGTGGCCGACATAGACGTTCCTTTCCATTATGTCTTTTATTGGATGTATTGGACCTACACCACGCTACAAAGAGCTTCCCCAAGAATGATAAACTAAAATTACGCCGTCACGCACACAAAATTAAAATTTTCTGCGTATGTTGAATCAATGACGTCACGAAAATTGTTTTCATTGTTTTCCTATTGGCTAATGATAATGTGAGTTATATTGCAGGGCTGCCAACTACTTTCGCGTAGTACATACACTTTTCAGAAGAAATGTTCATTTTCACATATGAAAAAGACTTGGAAACCTTTAAATAGCCTAACAACGTCATCTAACGGGAAATCATGCACAAGACGTAATCTTTAGTTTATCATTCTTGGAGTTTCCCCATATTATTAGTTTAGCACCACAATGTTTAACTATCTTTTGTGTAAACTGAGCTTTGTATTTGGTGTTGGGTAGAGGTCTAACATACTGTCTAGAGTTAGTGCCACCAAATCAAATAATTTTGCCAAAGGATTTATTTTGCTGTATCGCACAATTCGGCGATCATCGACAGTTGACGTTTAGCCCTTGGGTTTTTTTTTCGGAGATTTTTAATTACTCCTCTTTTTTCTTCAGTAGAATGCTTTTGTCGTCCCATCTATTACAAAAATTTATGTGAATCACTGTAGAAAAAGTTTTAATTACATTTTCCGTCCTTACTGCTCACTTTTTTTTTAAAAAATTCTATGCTGTTATATTTTTATTTTTAAAAGAACACTCGCACTCCTATTTGTTTGATCAACTGAAATCAATGGCAAACACAGAAATGAATCAATTTCATTGCAAATATTAAAGTTATTACGAGATTCTTTTTTGTATTTTATTTCTTACATATCGTTGCAACTACCATTGGAATATATCATGTTTTGCAAATTGGTACAACAAAAATTTTTAACTTTGAAAATATTACAATGGTACCACGCCTATTATTTTGAACAGATGCTGTATGTATACCAAATATTGAGGAAAAAAGACACAATTATTCACTTTATTAAACAATGTTCAACACCATATACCCATTCTCGTTAGATTTGCATGCACGTTACCCACTAAATCACCAGGAATTAAATTTATTATTGATCGGTCAAAGGGTAGAATAAACAAAGTTATGTATGCAAAATAAATCAGGAATCTAATTCAATTTAATCAAATTTGTTGTTCAAAGTTCTAGGATCGAGAAATTTTGTATTTTATAAAATATAATTTAATATTTTTAACTCAATTACTTTTTGTTTTATACAATCAAACTCGTTTATAACGAACTCGGTTATAATGAATTCTTGGTTATTACGTACATATTTGCAAGTCCCAACGTTTTAACAACATTTTCATAGAAAAAACTTCGTTTATTACGAACTCGTCTATAGCGAATTCTCAGTTAAAAGGACTTACTTTAAATGGTCCCAGTAATTAAATTTCAAATTTGAAGTGTGGCAATAGTCTTTACTTTTATTTAATATGGCAGCATTAAATTATAACTCAGCACCTTGAATCAGCTGATAGATAAAAAGAATTAACACATATTTATGGTTTTTAATAAAAAAAAAACAGATTTTGTTTTTAATAAATGATAAAAATTATTCGTATTTTGAATTTTCTTCCATGACTTTGCCTATAACGAACTATTTCCACGGAGTTCGTTATAACCGAGTTTGACTGTAGTTTTAAATTTCTCATATTAAGTTAATTTTTTTTTTGTATTATAATTATATTATTCGAACTTACCTGTATGTAAACAGTTATCCGAATTGTTTACTTGTAAAGAATAAATAAATTTTCGATTTTAAATACATGCTGTTTTTATACGAAATTAGTTTTGTCCATTACATGTGTTGTACTTCCCAATTAATAGTTTTAATAATTTATAATCCCATTTCAGTGTATTTAATATTTTATATTACGTGAGTACATGCATGCATAAGAACTTTCAAAATGCATTTTAAATATGTAATGAGACTTTCGCATACAATGCTTATATTGTGCGAATTCAGATATACGACTTCACTTTATACATTCGACATTCGAAAGTTACTGGCATAAGGACATTTACAAATTACGAATAATATTTAAAATTAGATCACAATACAAGAAAATCTATTTTAATTTCTTCAAATAAGACAGCCGAAGGATAAGTATGTAATAATGTTTATAATACAGGTATTCCTCGTATAACGCGATGGTTCCTTACCAGGAAAATTCCGCGTTATAGAAGCCTTAGATTTTATATAAATTTAAGGGTTATGTTCCAATAAACGTTTTTCAAAATAAAATCGGTACTAAATTAACGATGTATGTACGTTTACAACTCAATATCAATATTCATGCTTTATTAAAAAAAATTAATTAAAAACATAATGAAAAAACACAATCGGAAAACATATATGTTCACTAGTCCGTGTCACTTACTTCGAACATCGCGTTACGTCGAAATAGGGAGCGTATAACTCATCAGAAGAAATTTAATGGGAAGACTTTTCGTCATTTAATAAAAAAAACCTTTTGTTGGACGTTCTTCCAATGATTGTGCGATTTTAAAATCAGATATCAGCCTTTGTTTGCGTAATGAGTAATAAGGCGCGTAATACAAGTCGAAATTTCGCGTTGTAATGGAACTGTTTTTTTTTTTTTTTCTTAATCGCGTTTTATTGAAAATGCGTTGTAGAAGTACCACGTTATACGAGGAATACCTGTAATTAATTTTACATTTTTATTTTATTGAAAAACATACATACAATTTTATAATAATAAAATAAAATTTCTTTTATTAAAATTACCATAAAATATCACGGTGCGACATAGTCTAAGTTATTCACTTAGTTGAGTCTCTTTTTATATTCCTTGAGCCCTCCAATCTTGTTTTATTTATTAAAAATTGTTTTTTATCTTTTCACATAAAATTATTGATTACCCAAATACCTTTGAATTAGGGATGCCAAACGGGATCAATTTTTAAAAATCCAGGGATTCGGGATTTTGTAAATTCGAGATATTTCGGGATAATCCCAAAAATCCCGCAAAATTACGGGAAAAATCTCGATTTTCTCTTTATAATAAAAATAGTTTGTTAATAAAATCATTTGTATTCCAATTATGTATATCAGAATATATATCATTAAAAATAAAATATAAAAACAGCAAGACAAAATGTAACAAAGAAGCGTAACTTAACAAAAATAAATTTTTTTATACATATGCAAATGCATTAGATTTAAGAAAATTATTTGAATTCCAACAAAAAGGTTGAAGCATTACGTGATCTGAAGGGCTTGAACGAATTTTGTTGTCAATATAACCTGCCGTTGAAAAACACTTCTCGCAACTAACATTTGTTGGTAAAATAGTTTCAAAATAGCTGTATGCAGCTTGTAAATATTCACCTCTACTACCTCCTGCTGTAAATAAATCTATTCCTTTGGACAGTTGGGTATCTTAATCAGTTACCCTTTTAATTCGTTTTTGCATTCTTCGATGCCATCAAATAATTTTTTATCATCTGAGATGCTATTATCGAAGTCAATTGATATAGAATTTTTTCAGGACCTTTCGTAGGGTCAAAATACAGATTAATTCACAATCCCGAAAAATCCCGGGACAAGTTTTTAAAAATCCCGGGTTTCCCGATTGGCATCCCTAGTTTGAATCTATTTTAAAACCCCATTTTGTTCAAACTTATATGTTAGAGTTTTGATGGTGTAAACTTGTAAAATACTTATGATTTTTTTTCTTATTTTTCAAGGTTAGCTATTGTTGATTTCAAAATTTAATTAAAACTATAAAAAAATGCTGCTACAGAAGTATTGATGTCCTTTCTGGTGTACCTCAGAGTAGCCATTTTGGAGCGCTTCTGTTTTCATTGTTTATTAACGACTTATCTGATATGATTCACTATTCCAACATCCTAATGTACGCTGATGACGCAAAATTTTTCCTAAGTTTTTCCCAAATTTTTGATCAGAAACTACTTCAAAAGGACCTAAATTCATTTCATTTATGGTGAAATTTAAATTTAATGGAGCTTAATCTGAAAAAAATGTAAATACATGAGATATGTAAGGAAGTATCCCATTCCTGCAAAATATACTCTTGTAGATAACTTCCTGGACCTAGGAGTTTTACTTGATCCCAAAGTAAATTTTATTCCCCACATAGCTATGACACTAAATAAAGCTAGAAACGTACTTGGTTTTATAAAACGGTGGGCAAAAGAATTTAACGATTCTTATGTTCCTAAATCGCTCTACACATCTCATCTCTTGGGATCCTCTTTATAAAAGATATTCCGACGTCATTGAGTCTGTACAAAATCAATTCCTGATATTTTGTCTACGAGAACTGAGTTTTAATCCCACTAATTTACCATCTTACCATCCCACACTTAAAAGCCGCATTATTATGTTTTTTAATCCATGATATCACTTTTAATGTTCCTAAACGTCCATCACGTCATTTTACCATATTATCAATACAATTTTTTGGATCCAACCACGCTGGTGTTGATCCAATAAGGAGTATGTGCAACTAATTTAATAAATTATATAAAAAGATTGATTTTTCTTTAACGAATAATGTCATAAAAATTAATGTAATTAAATATTTAAATTCTTAGTTTATTTAAATTAAATTTAATTTCATATTTTTTAATATTAGCCAATTGCCTGTAAGGAATATTTCATAGGCAAATAAAAATAAAAAAAAATTTCGTAAAGCGACCAAATCGGACAAAAATTACTGTAGTTATCGTATAACAGTCGTGTAATATTTTTTATATATGCCATCTTATCAAATGAAATTGCAGGTCAAAAATTTGTAAAAGTTTCAATTTCACGTTTGCACGACCACCAGAAGTCTGCTAATATTTGTGTTTTTTTGCAAATATTATTATTTCTCTTTGTGTAAACATTAACCAACTTCTGGTGGTCGCTCAAATGTGAAATTGACAAATTTTCCGATAAACAATCAAGATCCATTAAATATATTTGAAATTTTTGAACTAAAAGTTTATTTGGAAAAATATATGCGTATATGAAAAATATAACTCGACTGTTAGGCTCTTAAAACAAAAATTAGAGTAAATTTTGTCCGATTTAATCAAACGAAGTGTCAATCTCTTCATAAGATAATCCACTTTCAGAATGTCATCACTTATTTATTATTTTTTAATTAAAATTTGATGCCATGAACGGACAAACTTGAGAAAATGTAAAAAAAATCGCATTTGTCAAGTTTGCCTCATCAAACCTCATGGCATATTAAGTCAAATGAAATATACTGAGTCATAAGTAGTTAACAAAAGAGTATTTTTATGTTTTTCTTAAAAAATGTCTCAGTACTTAGAAAACGTAGGTCAGGCTGTTCTTCCATGGTTTTCTCGGAGCCCTGACCTAAACATTATTGAAAATGTTTAGGCTTTCATAAAATACCATAGAACTATAGATAAAAGTCGAAAACGCGAAGAGGCTATAAAAGATATTAGTGAAATTGGGTCTAAATTGATTACTGAATTTCCCAGAAACTTAATTAACTCAATTCCAGATAGGTTTCAGGCTGTCATTGATTTTAAAGGTAGTATTAGAAAGTACTAGTTAAGTTTATTAATAAACTATGTAAAAATAGAGATTGTGACAGGACTTATGTCTTGTGTAAATACTTTTGAAAGGAATAAAAAGTGTGTAAATAATTTTGACAACTTATAAGTTTATGATTGTTTTTTATTTAGTATTAAGAACCGTTATCTTTCCAATTTTATTTTATTTGCTTCCCCATATTCCAGGCTAGGCAATAATAAAAAAAATTCTCCAAAATTTTCTTCCAGTAAAATATACTGAAATCTTTTTTAAGAAAAACGTAAAAATTCTCTGTGTATGTATATCCTTTTAAAGGTCCATCCCTCTCCCTTTTTAATAAGGTTTAAAATTTGGATTCCGGTTCATAAATGGAAATAAAGTTTGGAGGGTTCGAGAAAAATAAAATAGCCAACGTTGAGTTCTACTCAACAAAACTCATAACTTATACTATGTCATTCATTACCTGGGTGTAGTTCATTTTTTTATTTTGTGTTATTAGAAAATTAATCCTTTTTTCCAATTAAAGCGAGTACTTTTTAATTTTAACGGCAAGATTTGTGTAAATTTTACGCAAAAATTGTAAGGACTCTCACAAACTTCTAAGAATTTTCGGTGCAGAAAATCCGCATTAGAATCAAATACATCCAAAATCATCAGTGCTCTGATGAAAATATTGGTCAAGCGGTATGATTGGGTCTTACGTATTTTCAACGTTGTATTCATACTCATTGCAACCTATACTTATAAATCAATGTTATACTGAGTACGAATAAATCAGACTGGTTGAATTTCAATACTGTTGAATTACTCATACTCAAAACCGCATGAATACTTTTGAGTACCGAAAAGATGATTCATGGCTGATCTCTGATCTCAATCACAGTGGTCGTGCTTATTGTGTTATGGAAAGGATACAGCGCCCGCATAACGACTTCTGCCGCGAGTGCAGACGCGGTGAGATAGAGGAGACTGTTATCGACTTCGTCTGTCAGTGTCCATCTCTTCTGAGGTGCAGATATAGGCTATTTGGCTCTCCATTTTTTATTATCTGTGTTATCATATATTGATGCCAAGGGTATATCTTCGTTTATCAAACTTTCTTGCTGGTTTTCTGGGTAATAGTGCTTTTGATGTGCAGCCCTTGCGTTGACCAAATTTTTCCTCTTCCCAGCACAGATACTGCGTTTGCCCGTGGCATCACAATGGGCCGCTAAACCTGCTCAAGTGAGTTGTTTTTATGTTACAATCTAGTTTCGCTCACCATTATGATGTGCGTATTAATTTTATACATGAATGGTTTTTTAAGTTGATTCCGAAATACACATTTTTGAAAATCTTTTCATGGCAGTTTTATTTACCCTCAAAGTTCTTGCCAGAAATCTAAGACTAAGAGGCCGGAGAAACATTTTTAATATTTTGTTTTATTTGAGATGTGTAATATGGGGTTCGAACCCTGGCCTCACGTCTACCTAGTACATTACGGGAGCAATACCTACTGCATAAGTTTTTTTTTTTTTGCTTAGCGAAAAGAATACAAGAAGGTGGTGTATTCAAATTTACTCAAATGTCAAACATTTTGTTTACATGAAAATTTTTTTTTTATTTTCTCAAATTTAAACACGTATTTCTGCAACAGGTTTTATTTTATTTTCTATTTTTAAAAATCTATTTTTTTTAATCACAAATTTACTCTTAAAACAAAAAATTACAACAAACACGTGTTGTTTTTTGTTAGATAATATGACAAAATAATTCGTTGTAATGGTTTTATCACCTCATTAAGTATATCTTGTCCAATAAATTGGAAATCATAGTTTGGATGTTCAATCACAGTGGGGTCGTGTTTTCCAAACATGCAAACGTTTACCTAAAGCGGTGCTCTATGTGATGTGTGGGAACTCTAAATATAAAGCTTAATACATCCTACATATGATATTGCCTACATATGATTTTAATCCTATCAGGTTTTCAGGCTTAATAGCACCGTATTATTGCTAGATAAAGATGTCAGCAGAGACTATACACCAAGATATGAGATGATACAATCCAGTTTGTCTCTTTTTACACTTTCATCGTCGTCTAAGTTGATTTTTTTGTAGAATTCAAAATTGTGCATCCATATATGGATGATGACTAGAATTACAGCAATGTCATGTGTAGCTTGTAAACTTCTTGAAAATCTGCTAATATTCAACACAGAAACGATAACCATAAATTTAACTAATGGTTTTAGGACCGTGGTGGTGTCTTGCATAACTCAACTTAAGAAAATTCTACAGGAAACAGTTGATCAAAACAGGTTAATAATTAGCGAACGATGGTGTACGCCGTTGAAAACAATGGCCTGGCTAACGTCCACCTCAAAGAAATATGTATTATTGACGCTGCCATTTTAAAAATCCCGCCCACACTAATATTTGATGCTCTTGGACGCCATTTATCTCTGAAAATTAAGGACAATTGCCAACTGCTTAAGAGCCAATTCACCAAATATACACCATTGTCTATGGTCGTCTATGGAGATTTGGCAAACCAGACCAACTAATTTGATAGATGTACTTTCAAGAAGAAAGAGATGATGAATACAAAATATATAGAATTATACATATGTATATGTACATACATAATTGGTCATTACACGGCTTCAGTCAGGATTATTGACCTAGTTTCTCACACTACTTATATTGTGTGTGTTAATTTTATACATAAGTGGCGGGACCTACAGTTTAAAGTCGACTCGGCACGACAAATTTTTGAGAATCTTTTCATGGCAATTGTATTTACTCTCACAGTTTTTGCCAGAAATCTGCTGAGAGGAAATCGCCGAAGAAATACTTTTTGTATTTTATTTTGATATCTGTCCTGGGACTTGAACCCTGCTTTTAACTTCTAATAAGCCAACACACTACCTACTAGAGCACGGCGACTTCAATATAAATATATATACGATATATAAATATATATATATATGTATTAGAGCGACTCAAGTTGTATCGACGCGAAATTCGTGCAAAGTGTACCCCCATTAACATTGGTATTTTTTATGACGACATTTAAAATATTTCGACTCCAGCTTCGACCTCTCGTGACCTGGTTCATTTTGAAAAAGGTTCTATTTTTGAATATTTTGTTAAATTGAGAATCCGTTTCCTTACCAACCCATACAATATGTACAAGTATATTCAGTTTGTCCAGGACGATCATCCATGTCATTTTTTAAGAATATTCTGTAAAAAAAATGATTTTTGAATTTTTTGTCCGGAGGTGTTTGTAATAAAAATGCCAAATTAACATATTTTAATCTTTAGTCAATTTAATTAAATACGGGTCTTAGCTTTTTTTTTAAAATTCGCACAAGTTCACGTTTTGTAGTTTTATAAATATAAAGAATAAAATTTTATATTTTTTTTTTTAATTTGGTAAACAAATATGCCGTCAAAAATTCTTGGATCATATCTTTTATGCTTTATTTAAATCTAATTTCATGATCTAGAACCTAAAAATGCTATCATATTAGAATTACCACAAAATTGCATTTTTATATATTCCAGAGCATCGTGTAAAATGCATTTAATTTGCAAAAACTAAATTATTTACATACAAAGATGATGTACCTGGCAGAAGAAAAAAATTGATACCCAATTGCCCTATTTACAACCAATGGCTTCCACTCCATGGCATTTTTTCAAAACGCAAACTTGAGCGAATTTCAAAAAAAATCAATAACCATTTTTTTACAGAATATCCTTAAAAAAGACATGGATGATCGTCATTGGACAAATTGTTTACAGTGTTATGATTTTATGATATTACTTACTTAATTGGCCATTACAACCCTTCAGTCAGGATTACGACCTAGCTTCTCACACCACTTATGTTGTGTGCGTTAATTTTATCCATTAGTGGCGGGACCTACAGTTTAAAGTCGACTCCGAACGACAGATTTTTGAGAAGCTTTTCATGGCAATTTATACTCTCAGAGTCTTTGCCAGAAATCTGCTGAGAGGAAGTCGCCGAAGAAATATTTTTCATTTTGATGTCTGACCTGGGATTCGAACCCGGGCCTTTCGTCTAATAAGCCAACACACTACCCACTAGACCACGGCGACTTCGATTTTATGATATAGATATTATATATGTTGGTAAGGAAACAGATCCTCAAATTACCAAAATATGCAAAAATAGAGCCTTTTTCAAAATGGTCCAGCTCACGAGAGGTTCAAGCTGGAGCCGAAATATTTTCAATGTTGTCTTAAAAAGTTCAAGGTTAATTTTTAGGAGGATACATAGAGCACTTTTTGGTGAGTCGCTCTAATATATAAATTTCCTCAAAAATTAAAAAAAAAAAAAAATAAAATAAATAAAATAAAATGATTTGCTATATAAAAGCAAAGAGAAGTTGTTACATTTTCCCATTTCTAAACAAATTGTCATAAATCACCGGATGTTATGTGTACGACAATACTGGGGTAATACAATAAATATTATATTGTGTTCACTAAGTTAGTAAGTCGATATTTTTGTGTCTGTCCGAATTCTTCTTGGTTGTAGAAGAATGTCCGAATATATGTGTGTGTGTGTGTATTTGAAGTAAGTGATGTTGCGGCATGAAATTGTCGCTCGGAAAATAAATTTTATCCATATGTTCGCTTAGTTTTGATGTTTTTTGTTTGTTTGTGGCTTTTAAATTTTTCAGATCCCCCAAGTGATTTTTTAGTCCCCGTACTTGTTTCATTCCTTTCCTTGCTGCTACTACACACACTTGTCTCCTTACGCCACATTTCTGTTAACTGCCAGATGATTTTTATTATTCCTTGTTTTTTTTTTCGTTTTTCGTCTTCTTTTTTTTTGTATATTTTGCTTTCAATTTAGTGAGAAAAAGTTTTCACTTGCTGGCTCACTCGATTTGTTTTTTTTTTTTGTTGCTGTTGTTGTTGTTGTAAATATAGTCTACGTTATTGATTCATATAAACTTGTTCGTATACAATGTTTGAATCGGTATGCGTACGAAGCTCATCATCACATGAATGCAATAGTGTATGTTAATGTATGTACATACATTTACTACACACACATTCATATTCATATAAACGATCATAAGAAATGCTGTTAAAAACGAAATATTTATTATTTCATGTGAATTTCTTTAACGGGCGGATCCCATATTCTTTTGTCTGCACATACATACATGATGATTTCATTTGATTTTCTTTCGCATCTTTTCTTCTTTATGGTTTTGTTTCATTCTTTTTTTTGTTAATTCATTCCTTTCAAAATGGCGAAAGGCGAAAAAAAAATAAAACGCAAAACAAATAATTTTTGAATAAATTCGAACAATTGATTCAGAACTATAATGTATGTATGTGTGTATGTAAATTCATTTTTCTTTTTATTAATTGTTCTTTTGGTATTCCTTCATTTCTCTTTTTTTATTTTCAAAGATTTCCTGGTTAGGAACTTACAGTTACAGTAAATGATAATACAAACATATGTATGTACATGCATATGTAAGTATTGTTTAAATTTCATAAATATAAAATTATATATCTAAATATCTACTATATGTATGTATGTGTGTATGTCTATATATATATATTTAAGGCTCAAATTGTTAGGGATTGAAATACACTAGAATTTAAAACTTAATGATCGTTGTGTTAACAAGTAAATTAAATTTGTTTAATACTAAATGGAAAGTATATATAACAAGTACTACAAGTATGCGACAGAGAGATGTAGCATTAAATCAAATGGAAGTCCGAAATGTGAGTAAGACGACACAGTTGGCTAAATTGAGTGTTAACTCTCCAGTTTTAGGATTTACTATTCTGAGCATCGCCTTCCATTCGCCAGACGCCAAAGAGATAACTTAGTTTTTCGGGTGGAATGACAGGAGCACCGGCAGCACGTCTTAAACTTTTCAAATCGGCTTCGGCATTATTGAGTATAGAAGCAGCGCCCATTGCAAAACCATTGCCCGATGTTCCATTTACGTCAAGAGCTTTTAGCAAACTGATTTCAGTCGTTGATAGCACACGGCATAGAAAGTCGATGTATCTAAAAAAAAGGCATCGAAACTATAGTAAATTAAAGTAAAATTTTTACGAATGCTAAGGTAAAAATTAAAATTGTACAAATTAATGATTAAGGAAAGATTTATGTGATGTATTATTGGCATTAGAAACTAATTTAAATGTGATGTAATATCAGAGTCTACCTTGTTGCTAGTTTTAATGTTTGAATTTTGCTCAGCTTATCACTTGGCAGGGTAGGAATAATTTGCTGTAAAGCCTTAAACGCATCGTTTAAACTTTGTGTTCTTTGGCGCTCGCGCACATTTGCCATGATGCGCTGATTGTGAAAATCTTCGGCATCTTCGGATTTACTCGACTTGCGTTTTGTACGCCGACGGGGCTTACGAAAGTCTTTGGAATGTTCGTTCATCTCTACAGCACCTGCACTGAGTTCATCTTCAGGTGGGAATAGATAACTGCTTGTGGAGGCAGCTGAATGGCGAGTATATTCCATTTCGTCACGATCTGAACTCGAATATGTGCTGCCGTTGAGCGAGCCAATGTTTTCTATTTGATCAAATCGGCTGGCCATATTATTGGAATGTAAAGTACTACCAGCATTGTGATGCAGTGCTAGTGCGGACGTTGTAGTGTTTTGTTGTTGTTGTTGTTCTTGATGGAAAGTATATTTAAAATTGTCCTCTTCGTTGTTGTCACACATTTCCTCGTCAGGAAAATCAAAGTGTGGCGATAACGGCACGCAATTTTGCTGACTTGAATTGGGCGGACAGTTACTGGAGTTACTGGCGACATTGACGACCTCATTTACTGTAGTCGGCAAATAATCCACAAAATATTTTTCATCTTGATTTTGGACAAAATGTGGCATAGAATTGTGAGTTGAATGCAGCGACGGCATATTCAGCTTTTTACTATCCTGCATTATAACATTCGCTGCCCCATCAAATTCTCGACTTCTTTTCCCGTTTTCATTTATTTGATACTGTTGGGTTTCCATTTCGCTGTAGCTATTGTTATTCATTTCCTTTGTAGCCGCTCTATTGATACCTGTCGATAATGCCGGTGATCTAATATTGTGACTGTTTGGCGTGGAACTAGTGCTATTGGTAGCAGTGCTTAATATCTCACTTCTCGGAATATTGTACTCGGTGTCTTCTGGATCGTTTACTCCGTAGGGTAGGTAATCATTAGAGGTTGTTACTTGCTGATGTCCACACATGTTGCCGTGAGGTGTATGTTGATCCTGCTGATGATGTGTTTGATGTAAATTCAAATGCGAATTACCATACAAACTTTGGCATTCCACACTATTTATCGTGTGCATATATGATTGCTGATCAGCTTGTATTAATTTGATGACATTATGCGGTAAGTCCATTATATTCGGAAGGGGTTTATAACTTATATCTAGTAACACTTTTGGTGATGCGGGTCGAACCGACATCATTACAAATTATGTTTTTGCACCTTTTTTTTTTGTGAATTATAATTTTTATTTCTTTCTGTATGTATGTATGTATGAAGGTATATTGATTTTATTTATAGCACTCAAAATATTTATTATTATATTGTTTAAATATAACCGACGTATTATGTTTTATTATGTTGGTCAACAGTGTATATCTATCTATCTATCTAGATATCTATCTATTGATATGATAATTAACAAGTACGCAGTTGTCAAACATATCCGATTCTATAAAAGATTGCAACTCAACTGATTTTGAAATCCTGAATACATCTTTAAAAGTGGAAAGCCAAGGAACGCTTGCTATTCGTCTATTCGGTTAAACTATTGCCTTTCCTTTCTACGGCGATCATTTATGCAAACACTGTATTAGCCTGAGGGTGATAGACTCTGTGTGATTATAACTGTGTATTGATGACGTCATACATCGTTGTGAGCACATGCAAACACGCATTGGGAATGAATTTCATTTGAGCAAGAGAATGTAAGAAATGAGAGAAAAACACAAAAAAATTTTTTCACAATGTTTGCGCCTTTAAAGTATGTAGTGAGATTCATGAAACAATTTACGATAATGTTGAATTCATTTCGGTTTGTGGTGCTTAGGTAGTCCATCGAAGAACTTCAGCATTTACAGGCTGAAGATCGTTCTATTCTTTTTCATTTTATTTTGTAAGAATTGGGAATTCCAAAATTTCTAGATTATCAATACGTATCACAAAACGACACTATAAGAATCAAATGAAACTTTAATCGTTTTAAAATTTGCAGAAAAGTGTAATACATATGTATGTATATGGATACTACAGTCAGACAAACAATCATACGTGCATGAAGGGATATTTGAATCGTTGTTCCTACAAGTAGATTGCAAAAAGTGGGAAATTAATTATTCTAATCGAATATCGAAATTATTCTAATCGAATTTTATTCTTTTCATTATGTGAGCACAAACGTATTTTTAAAGTGTCGAAATTTTACGAAGATTTCATTTTTTTTACATACAGGTTGTCCCCGGCTTACGACCATTTCTTTCCAAATTTTTAATAGAAAATACTTAAAAAAGCAAATACGTAGTAGTTGCGGGTAATACCTAAAACATATGAGCTAAAATTAAAAAAAAAACATAGGTACATAGTAAAAAATACGACTTATGTACATACATACTTCAGTACAAATAATACATTACATTAGCTAAGTCGGAATTTTTTTAAGTGAATAATTTTATATCATCCCAAAAATTAAATAAAAAATTTTTTTATAAGAAATTCGACTTACGCCTGATGACCAGGAACCTATCTCGGTCGTAAGTCGGGGAATACCTATACTATATATTCTCCGTAATCATATAAATTACAATATTTAAGTTTGATCCTTAAATCCATTGTGTAGTAATAATAAGTAAACAGCACGAAAATAATACTTCACACTTGTTGAAAAAAATGTTTTTTTTTTATTTTAAATATTTATCAAAAAAAAAATATTAATAATTTTATTGTGCGACACAATAATATCCAAGGACAGTCAATGTTGTTTACAAAATAGTAAGTTTTCTTCACAAATTTACCAGCAAACCTATCTTCGCGAATTTGAATGCCCTTACTTTATATATCGCCCTTACTATACATATATTCACAATTGGTCATTACAACCCTTCAGTCAGGATTATTGACCTAGTTTCTCACACTACTTATGTTGTGTGTGTTAATTTTATACATAAGTGGCGGGACCTACAGTTTAAAGTCGACTGCGAACGACAGAGAAACTTTTCATGGCAATTTTATTTACTCCAGAGGTTTTGCCAGAAATCTTCTGAGAAGAAACCGCCAAAAAAATACTTTTTGTATTTTATTTTGATATCTGGCCCTTACTATATGTATCCAAATTAATTTGAGGTACATATAAACGCCCAAATACATGCGTGCATTTATGCAATTTTATAATTTTCAACATTTTTTTACACGATTTTTCAACGTTCTTCATTTCATCTTACACAGTTTTCTGATGACATGGAACGTATCCGCCATTTTACTATCGGAAACTCCTCCATTTTTACACGGTTTTGTTTTTACACAAATTTCTGATGAACGTATCTACCGTGTAAAAAAAGAGTTGGGTGTATTACGTTAAATATTTATGTATTTTGGTACTTGATCTATCGTTCAATTAATGTTTGTAACAATTATTTTCATAAAATATGGAAAACCCGTATTAAGAAGTTTTTGTGTATCCTTTTGTGGGCTTGTTTTTTTATTTATTTTTGTGTAGATTTTACCTACTAGCAGTTTAAAATAAAATTTCTTTAACAATTCAATGCCTGAAATTATATGATCTCAAATAGAGAGTGTTAAAATTTCTAGTTAGTAGTGTAAAACAATTTTTTATTACAACGACACTATGCGACGAAATAAAGAGAAGAAGGAAATGCACCCAGTTAATGGATACAGTGTAGTGTAGGTTGTGTTTTTTGCTGAGTAGAATTCAAAAATATTTTTTTTATATTTCTTGAACCCTCCAAACTTGTTTCATTTGACAAAAACTGTTTTTTTGTACTTTACGCACAAATTTATTGATTACAGAAGCATTTTGGAACTAACGGCCAAAATTTAAACCTTATTAGAAAGGATAGTGATGGACCTTTGAAACAATATACAATAGGTACTACATGTGAACACTCGAAAGTATGAACGTCTCAGAAAAGTAAACAAATTTATTTTTCCACGGAGTATTCTAAAACGTGAACAAAATCTGAAAGCTCTAACACGTGAACACTTTTTTATATTTTTAATCTCTTTTTAAATTGGAAAATTTTTGATTGTTTACTTACATATATTTGAACTTCTTTTCCATTGTACTCGGTTATGTATCCTTTGACCTTTTAGTTGCTCTTTGACCTTGCTATTAAGATATTATAAGTGAATAAAAAAAGTTAATTTGTGAAAGTGACAAATGTCTTTAAAAACAATCTAAAGTGTTAACTTTAAAAGATAAAGTTGATATTTTTGAGTTATCGCAAAAGGGTTATAGTGTTAGTGATTTGGCAAGTAAATATGGTGTTGAAAAAGCAAAGGTAACGGGATATTAATAATCGTTCATTTTTCAAATGAACTTTAAGTTCAAAAATCCTTAAAAATTTGGACGGATTTTTATTTATTATCGCAAAATGTGTCAATTTCGCGTTTGAGCGACCACAAGAAGTTGAATAATGTTTTCGCAAAGAGAAATAATTACACAGTACAACTTCGACAGTCCGGACACTCCAGTAATTCCGACGCTTCTACTTTTCGGACAACTTAAAAACTATATGTGTCCGGATTGTTGAAGTTCCACTGTCTTTGCAAAAAAACAGAAATATTAGCTGACTTTTGGTAGTCGTGCAAACATTACATGGACACATTATGCGATAAAGATCCATAAAAACTTTTGAATATTTCAAATAAAATTCATTTGATAAGAGATACTATTTAAATTATAACTACGGTAGTTTTTATACGATTCGATCTAACGAAGTGTTTATGATGCTCTTTCAGAATGTCATCATTTACTTTATATTTTTTATTAAATTTTTGGAACTAAGATTAGCTAAACTTCAAAAAATAAGAAAAAATAATTGGTCAATTCACACAAGCCGTTGTATCGTTATATTGAGTGTAATGTTGTACGAATATACAACAGTGTATGCTTGTTGTTGATAATTGTCATGTAAAAATCCGATACACTTATATTCATTTTTTCATATGTTCTTGGAAGTTGTATTGGTTTCGTGCTATCAAATTGTGTGAATGCCAAAAAAATACATTTGGAATACGAAATACACAATACAGCATAGCACTGAGCGTTCACAAACAACCAAGTGTATTCAATACAACATACACGATACAAAGTCGTGTGAATTGCCCAAATATTTTCCAAGTTCACACCATCAAAACTCATAACATATAAGTTTGAACAAAATCGTGATGTATACCGTTTTAAAGGTTAATCTCTCTCCCTTCTAAAAAAAACGTTAGCTTTTTAAAATAGATTCAAACATATTTGAGCAATCAATAATTTTGTGTGGAAAAATAAAAATAAAACGTTTTTTTCAAATAAAACAAGTTTAGATGGTTCTACTCAACTAACAGGAAAACTTGGACTAGTCCAGTTTTGTATTTTATGTTATTTGATAACAATTTATCTCCAATATATGCTAACTGTCTCTATTGAAAATTGAAATCTCATACACAGCTGCCAGCTAAATGAAGCATCAAATCGTCAAATATTTGAGAAAAAAAATCGTCAAAGACCTTCATTGATGAAAGGTTTTAAAAATAAAAACTTATAAAGTCAGAGTTAAGCAGCATCATCTACACCCATGTGTGGTGTAAATATTAGGGAGTCAGAGGATTTTGACGTTATGGGCACGAAAATTCAGTACTTTGGTTTCTTAGACGATGCAATAAATGCTTTACTTCATCTCATCTACTTCCCATTTACACCATTTATAACCGACCAAGAATGGAATAAAACTTTTTTTTATAAAACCAGCACTCAGGTGATGGCCCCGACTCATGCAGTGTATTGTGCAGGTTTGGGAAAGGTGGAAGGAAATTAGTTGCTGCTAGATGACTATAAAATGACCAGTGCCATACCTTCACCATTAGACAGTCTACAGCAATCGTCCCCAAGAAGCCCGCAGTTTCTCACACTACTTATGTTGTGTGTGTTAATTGTATACATAAGTGGCGGGACCTACAGTTTTAAGTTGACTCCGAACAACAGATTTTTTTGTGAAACTCTTCATGGCAATTTTATTTTACTCTCAGAGTTTTTGCCAGAAATCTGTTGAGAAAAACTAGCCGAAAAATTACTTTTTGTATTTTTTTTGTTTTGATGTGTGGCCTGGTACTCGAACCCTGGCTTTACGTCTCGTAAGCCAGCACACTACCTATTAGACCACTTTCATGTATGGGTTGGCCTTTAACGTCTATTTTGAACTTTCTCGTCCGTTTACAGTAGAGGTCGTCATAGCGCGTTAAACACTATAGTGTGTCCAACTCCATTGACTCATTGGTGCATCGTTGCAATGTGCCTTATGTTTCACTGTTCTATCGAGCGAAATAAGGGAAATAAGGGAACTTGTTTATGAAAATCATGTACTACTGCGTAACATTCGTATCGCACACTGTTTTTTTTTTTTTTTTGTTTTAGGTTCTTCTATACTTACATATCGCTCCTTTATTGCAACATAGTCATATCTCAGAAAAACTTGAACGTGGCAAAATGCCGCAAACACTTTTTGCTATAACTTCTGTTCAGCTTGGGATATAAAACTGATTTTTTTCAACATATACAGAAGGTCTAAAAAAGCAGTTTTGCTTAAGTAACTACAAATTTTTAATTTTTTGAGATATGACTATATTGCAATAAAGGAGCGATATGTACTAATATGCATGCGTACTAATATGCATTTTAGTTATTGTGAAATTGTTTTTTTTATTTGTTTTTTTGTTTTGAGTATAAAACTTCAACTGTTATCAGTAGTAAGCACATGAAAAAAGTCAAATTTCCCGATGTAATTATTTCATGAAAATTTCCCAAAAGTTTTATGGCCATACATTCATACATGTATGTACATGCATACATTTTATTGCATTGCATATATGAGTGTATACACGTGAGGGCTGGTTTTTTGCCTTTGTATTGAATACAACATCCTTTAGGATAACCAACCTACTGTGTATTTAAAATGATTCTCGCTTCAGAGAGTAGCAATTCCATCGACATTGATGCGAAACTGAAGTGTTATTGTTATACTGTAAGGGTAGTAAATAAAGTAAGTACCATAAGTGTTGTTCTTATTGTTGTTGTTGTTGTTCTACAAACAGGCGACACATTTGCGGGTTTCCCATTGGATATTTAAATTTTAATGCCATTCACAATCAATATATTTTTTGTGTATGTACTAGTGTTGAACATTTCTACCTAAGCTTGGCTGTGTACACACATGTTGAAGGTATGGGAATTTCCCTGTGGTTTCCTATGTAATGTTTTATACGATTTCATATTGCCACATTAACAAATATTCTAACCGAAATAAATAAATACATAAATAATGTTATTTAGCCATTGAATTGACTGAAATTATTGATTATTAGCCTGTTTTTTTTTTTTGTTTCTTCTTGCAGTTCTTAAAAAACTCAATGAAAATTAATATTCTATTCTATTGAATTCCAATTTATAAAATCAAGATGAGTATTGTTGATATGGCAGCCAAATGTGTCCTTGAGAACGTTTAGTTTGCTATCTTACTTCAATTATATAAATTAAAAACAAAGGAAAGAAGGTATTGTTTGTATTTTATGGTGTTTTCTTTTCTAACAAAAAATGTGCATTTTATTAAGGAAAAATGCAATTTTGCGTTTGTTTCTTAAAAATGTTTTGCACTCTAAAAGGGTGGTATGTTTTATTCTAAATAATTCGCACTTGCCAATGGTGGAGGGCATTGCATTTTAAGCCCTGAATAAAGCAGATAACTTTTGTTTAGTCATAGGGCTACCAGATGATATTTAAAAAAAGTCGCGTGGTATTGTTATCCAATTTGAAGTTAGTTTTTTCATTGTTTTGTTAAGAAACCTTAAGGAAACATTACATTATTAAAGCTATGCTTACGGACCATCGTAATATAAAGTTGAGAAATTAGCGATCTGGCAACACTTTTTTCATATTTACATTTATTATTGAAAACAAATCAAAAAATACAACATATTTTTAGATCTAAACCCTTTTTTTTTAAATATAAATATGGATATTGCTGACGAAAAAGAATTACATGGCACACCCTTTTTAAATATTTGTGTTATGATCTTCTCAAATAAAAAATTACATTACAACAGGGTTGGTAAAAAATTTTTTTAATGCACCTTGTAAGAGGGTGACGTTTTCTTTGTAGAAAAGAAAACACCATTAGTTTTAATTTTGATTCTCTTTTACCCAATCGGTATTCATTTTCATAAAAATTATTGAAAACTTACAATTGACAGGCGTTGGAAGCGTAAATTAGATTACGATTTCATTCCTCATCCGACCCATTGTCCGAACGTATTTCAGTGCGATTATTTTATATTTCCAAACTTAACTATGGTGAAAAATAAATTGAATTTTTATCAATAATCAATATTTAAAAACTGTACTAAAACTCACCAATAAGAAATTAAGTGCGAAATTGTTGAAAATTCTGACAAGTACAGACCCGGAGGTCGAATTGACCCATTGTACACCACTTATGTTGTGTGCGTTAATTTTATACATGAGTGGCGGGACTTACAATTTAAGTCGACTCCGAACGACAGATTTTTTGACAGGCATTTCATGGCAATTTTTACTCTCAGAGTTTTTGCCAGAAATCTGCTGAGAGGAAGTCGCCGAAAAAGTATTTTCATATCTTCGTTATGATGTCTGACTTGGGTTTCGAACTCGGGCCTTTCATCTAATAAGCCAGCACACTACCTACTAGACTACGGCGACTTCAACATAACCTGTTAAATAATATAAAAATTTTAATACATTTTGTTGAAATTATATACGTAATGAAATTCGCATGACAAACATCTAATTTCAATTATTTATCCATGTAAGCTGCTAACTGTTCAAGTATTTAGGGAAAGTTTTTTCTTCCCTCTTCCCACAAATTTTTGTAAGACTATACATACATAATTGATCATTACAACCCTTCAGTCAGAATTACGACCTAGCTTTTCAAACCACTTATATGGTGTGCGTTAATGTTATACATGAGTGGGAGACCTACAATTTTATTTACACTCAGAGTTTTTGACAGAAATCTGTCGCCGGAGAATTATTTCCATATTTTCGTTTCGATGTTGGACCTGGGATTTGAACTCGGGCCTTACGCCTAATAAGCCAACACGCTATCTACTAGACTACGTCGACTATATTGCTCCATATTTCCGTACACTCCGCATATAAGCAGCAATTTTCTGGAAACCATACTTCTGTAATCCATGAAACTAAACTTATTTAACCCGCAATATTACGGAACTCGTTCATTAAGGTCACTCCTATTTTCCAAATATTTCCTTTAATCGATGAGATTCCTTTTTAATATTTATTTCATCTCTTCATGCATTTTGGGGAAATATTATATTTATATTCATTAAATGAAACTGCCAAAGTAACTTAACTAATTAAAGTTATATTTGGAAAATAGAAGTGATCTTATAAATGTGAGACGCACTATATATTAGGACTACCCGCATTTTACCTACATAGGTATTCTTCACTTATGAGGGCAAATTTAGCCTAATTCGATCAGACTTAAACCAGATACTGAGTTTTTGTCTAACAACACTTAGGGCCATTATTACAATAATAACGTTAACTGAAGGGATGATTTTAACGGGCAGATAAATTGTTTTTCATTATTATTAGTGAACGATATGATAGAAGTAAGTGTTAAGCTAAAGGGAGGATCATCTTATCGGTAACTCTTAAAGTTAAGTTTATGTTCAAATATAAACAAAATGGGCATATACAACAAGAAAATGAAGACCGTTGTTTGCCACTGCGTTAAAAAAACTAATTTAATTGAGCAGTGTTATCGACATTGCTCCGACACTGCCATACTTTTTTAAAAAGCTAACTTTATTTATATGTAACTAGTAAAATAAAGTTTAAAACAATTAAGAATATATTGTCATTTTTATGCAGAAATATATTTAAAACAATACATACATTACACATAGTTGGTCATTACAGCACTTCAGTCAGAAACATATCTTAGCTTTTAACTGCTTAAGATTGTAATTTACTCACTTATAATGAACAGAAATTCTGAATTTTCGGATTTTGCTATTAAAAACCTTTTAACTCTTTTGTGATTATTGGTCACTGCTGGACCTACATGTGCCGAAAAAAAATTATGCTGTCAAAATAAAGTAGATTTATCTAGCGACTCCCAAAATTTTTTATGCTATTTTGTACAAAAAAAATTCGTCAATCGTACGGCAACACTAACCACATAGAGATTGTAAGACAGTGTTAACAAATTCAGTACTTTTGTATTTTTTTTTTTAATTCAAAAATTCCACAGTACCCCCGCAACGCTATCAGTACTTTTTTGTTATTACATATTTTATGTCTTGCGATTTTCAACTATTACTGCATTAGCAACACATTCAACGCAATGCTAAAGTTTCTTCTTCTGGCAACACTGGTGAAAAAAATTCGCTTTTGGTCCTTCAAAAAATAAACGTTCTTTAACTTAATAATTCAGACATTATTTTTCCGTTTCCGTTTTATACAGTCAAAAATTAAGACCCGTTTGTTTTAATGTCGTGTGTGTTATTTGGTTGGGTGTGTGTTTGTGTTTGTTTGGTTGTTTCTCTGCTGCTGGTTATGTGCGAAGAAATTAGCTAAAGGAAAAAGGGTAGGCATTTGAAGTAGTAATTGTAATTGTGGTGTGCTGCACCCACTGCGCTCTTCGTTGTTGGAGTGTTTGTTAATAAACGACGGACGGGAGTGAAAAGGGAAAGGAATTATTATAAAATATTTTTTTTTTTGGGAATATGGTGAATTTTTTTTCTGTGGTGAATTTTTACAAAATGTAATGAATTTGCCCGGAGTGGTAAATAAAATTGAAACTTACCAAAGTGCCGTTATCCGAAATTGTACTGCATTACCTTCGATCTAAGTAATAAACACTGTGATTTTGACAGTGCGTGTCTATGATATGTTCTTTTAACTGCTGTTTGCGGAGATGTTTACCGGCCTGACTAATTAAGATATGCACTGTATTACCAATTGTGTGGTTTGTGTTTGGATTAAGGATAATTAATCTCGATTAGTGAAACACTGATTAAAGAACGAGTAAGATTGTGTGCCATTGTGTCATTCTATTTAAAACTGTAAAAAACTAAAACTAGGGAACTGCATATGAATAGAAATTATTTTCAAAAAGAATTTTCAAATAATTTCTTTCTTTATATTTCATCTAAAATGCTTGTAAAAAAGCTACAAATTGGAAATTTTTTGTAGAAATATTTATAATTTTTTGTGTTTTTTGAGAGGCATATCGCAATCTTAATTTCCATCAGCAAAAATGATTATAAAGAAGTATAAATTCATAAGATACAATTTTAAGCATCAGTGCTGAAATTCAAACAATTCCAATTCGATTGCAAAACCACATTTTCAATACGTTTTTATTATTACAGATTTTATGGTTTGCGCTCATACTTAAAACGATCGTAAGTTCTCGTGGACGTTTGACTAATCGGGGCAAAAAACAATTCTACTTGAGCATTGTGTTGAACGTGTTGCCATTGCATTAAAGTTGAAAAATTCAAGACATAAAATTATGTAATGATAAAAAAGAAATTTTAAGCGTAGCGGAAAAGAGTACAAAAGTTCTGTATATAAATCGTGCAACAATATTACATAGATGTCGCCTTTCGAATTCGGTTCGAGTATTTACTAAACGCAGTCATGAATCGCCCGTTTAAGTGGAATTTCACACCCAACAACTCATTTTTATTACAATTAATAACGATAATTAAAAGATAATAAAAATATTGGGTTTTTGAATTTTTTTTTTTTTTTAAATAGATGGCGCAGATCAGCAGCTTGTGGCAGCATTTCATATATAATACTTGGGAAGACAACACTAAGTTAGGAAATTTATAGTCTATTTCATGTCATTTTCGAAATTAACACAAAACGCTCAGTTTTTCTTCTTGAGCTGATAATTAGACGTCGCACATTGGGGTGTTTGATGCCTAAATTGGCATTTAATTGTAAAATTAAATTCTAGGATACCAAATATTTTTTAACATGAACTGAAAGTACACAAAATTCATAAAAAATGTGTCCCTAGTAAGTACAGTTACATTACTACACCTTTTTGAAATTTGAACTTTTTGATGTTTTTTAATCTTTCATGAAAAAACCAAAAATTTTCAGTGTTTTTAAAGTTAGTTTTCTTCAAGTTTTCAAGTAAAAATACTAAATAAAATATGGACCCTTCAACAACAGGTGATTGAGATTATTTGTTATATTGAAAAAAAAAAATTTTTTTAAACCTATAAGTTTGAAACTTTTGTAGCATATATGGAAAAATAGTTGTGAGTTAAGCAAACTTGTTTTCTTTTCTACCAAAAAAATGTGCATTTTATTAATACAAAATACAATTTTGCGTTTCTTTCTTAAATGTATGTGGTATGTTTTATTCTAAATAAATCGCACTTGTCGATGGTGGAGGGCATTGCATTTTATACCCTGTATAAATCGAGAGTGCTGATAATGTCCTGTAAAGCAGAGGACTTTTGTTTATTTATAGGACAGCCAGATGAAATTTAAAAAAGTCGCCTGGTATTATTATCCAATTTGAAGTTAATTTTTTCATTGTTTTGTTCAATAACTACATAGTCCGTAATATAAAAAATTACATTCAACGTTAGAACAGTTTTAAAATACTTTTTTGTTATAAAAAAAGCTCTCAAAAATTAAATTTGAAAAATTTGCGATTTTTCATATTTACATTTTTTATTGAAAACAAATCAAAAAATACAACATATTTTTAGATCTAAAACATTTTTTTTTTTAAATATAAATATTGTTACGAAAGTGGAAATGGTGTTGTTAAAATAAAAACCAAAAATGATAAACAAAAGCCCCAAAAACAAAACAGCGCACTGTTCACGTGATCAATGAATGAGTAGAAAAATATACCAACAAGGATAAGGGATAAAAGACGTAAATAACCAACAACAAAATGAAGGGAACGAAGAAGTAAACAAGAAACAACAACGTAAAATAGGATAGACAAATAAATCAACAACAATTAATCTACCTCCTCGAATGTAAACAAGAAACATCAAAAATAAGAATAGGTTGTTTACATTTTTAGATTATTCCCAAAGGACGTCATCGTCCTTCAAGGGCATTAATCACACTGATGATCCAGTAATATAAAAGGCAAGTTAAAGCGAGCAGGGCAGAGTTTGAATTTGATCGTGTAAGACGACGTCACGTTGGTTGAGAATTAAAATCTATCGAGCTTTAATTCGGTCAGACTTGTGTGCAGACAAGTTGCGTTTGAGAAAACAGTTGTTAGTGTTGTACTTACAAAAAGGTTGTGAGCAAGAAGAATAACTAACAAGTGTTGTTGCTTACAAAAGGGTTGTAAGCAAAGTAGTGTAACGAACAAACACATATTGTGAAGTATCATTGTATACGTAAACAAGTTCGAACAGTGGCACGAAAATTGTGCAGATAATAAAGAATTTATTAAAACTAAACACGAATTTATTTTTACTTTATTTGCAATCTACGAACTCATATTTTTTTTAACGTTTTTAAAAGGTAAAGACGTAACAATATGGATATTGCTGCATTTATTGTATTAGCGAAAATTGAACTAAATCAGTTATTAGATTCATCTTCGTCATCTGATGAAGAAGAATTACTGAATTTATTTCAACATGCATAGTCAACAGCTGCCGTGGCAAACACAGGGCTTTTTTGAATATTTCTGTATGTTCTTCTCAAAAAATGACATTACAACAGGATTGGTCAAACATTTTTTAATGCACCTTGTAAGAGGGTGACATTTTCTTTTAGAAAAGAAAACACCACTAATTTGATGCAAAAAAAGTTTTTTTCTTAAACCTAAGACACCTTGTGAAATATGTAATAGTAAACAAATTTTTTGCACCTATATAATTTTGATTTATTAATTAAATATTTTTAATGAAAGGAAGACAATTCAACGGATGTTTTCATTTGTTTTGTGGATCCAAAAATAAATTTCGGATTCAAGAAGAACTCAGAGCTAAAATTTGGTTTATTATTGATCGCCTGAAGTCCGGTTTTGAAAATGCCAATGACGGCAACAGAGCTCGTCGTTTTTTTCAAAATGCATCTCTTTCATCAGAATTTATAAAAGAAGATGAAAAACTGATAAGACGAATGCATACAATTATGATTACCATATCTAGTGATATATAATTTTAAACTGAAGCACTTCGGGATTTTACTCCAATGATCCGCAAATTCCTAATCCATGTACCAAAAGATCTAGTAAATATGATAACTTGTAAAAAAGTAGTAACATATCGTCACCCAAAATGCAGAAGGGCGTAACAACACTTTTCAAAATTTTACAGGAGAGGAAAAACACACTCAAAATGATTTATTCTGGTTGTTAGATAATCTTTGAGAATAGGATTATAAAATTTTGTCTGAACATATACTTTGAAGCAGTACATCTGCGTAAATCAAAAACTCAATTTTGAATTTTTTATTTGTTAGGCCCTTGTGCATTTCAGGTCACCACTTTTATTTTTTTATTATGGATTTATTTTCTTTAAGCGAAATAAACCAAAAAAATTTAAGAATTAGCAACCAGGAAAGCTCTCACGATTTAATTTCGTTTTCGTTGGCTTCAATCCGTGTTAGCCGAATATCGACGATGTATTCGTTTTCTCAGCTTTCACGCAGTATTTACACTCCAATTTACAAGGTGCGGCGTGAAAGAGCATCAGCATTTCCATGTTTTATGCCTCTTCGGTGTTCAATGCTGAAGTCATAAGTTTGGCGGCGCTCAATTCAACTAATCGTCCTTCAGGGTTCTAAAATTGCAGCAGCCATCTCAGAGCGGAATGATCAGTCCTTAGCAGAAAATGTTGGCCATACAGGTACTTATGGTAATGTTTTACGCACTCCAGCACTGCAAGTAGCTCCCGCCGAGTCACACAATAGTTCTTTTCAGGCTTTGACAGTGTCCGACCATTGATCACTTGGGAAAGTACACCACCAATACCATATCCGCTAGCATCACTGTTTAAGATGAATTTTTCTCCTGTGGCTGGATACGCCAAAACTGGTGCAGCAGAGAATAGATTTTTTAATGTCTGGAACGCTTTTTCTTGTGACTCACCACATTGATACGGTTACGATTTCTTGCTGAGCTTGTAGAAACACTAGCAAAGTTAGGCACAAAGCGTCTGTAGTATGTGCACAGTGCCAAAAAGCTGCGTAGTTCATGAAGATTCTGTGGCCGACGCCAGTACTTTACTGCGCGTATTTTATCTTTATCCGTAGATATTCCATCTGCTGTTACAAGATGCCCCCAATACTTCACCTGTCTTTGGAACAATGCACATTTCCTTACGGTTAGTTCAAGTCCAGCCATCGATATTCGTTGCAGAACTTCTCCCAGGTTCTTGAGGTGTTCGCCGAAAGTTCTGCCCATCATTATTATGTCGTCAAGGTACACCAGACAAGTCTTCCAATGCAGTCCCTTTAGAACACGTTCCATAAGACGCTTGAATATGGCCGTAGCATTACAGAGTCCAAATGACATTACTTTAAACTGCCATAAGCCGCGATTCGCACTAAATGCAGTTTTCTCCTTATCTTTTTCTGCAATCTCCACCTGCCAATAACCGCTTTGTAAATCCAATGTGAAGAACCACTTCGTAGCAGCTGGCGTGTCGAGTATATCATCAATTCTCGATAGAGGGTAACTGTCCTATTTAGTGACATCATTCAGCTTCCTGTAGTCTACGCAGAATCTTGTACTGCCATCTTTCTTTTTGGCTAAAACTACAGGTGAGCTCCACGGACCTGATGATGGCTCGATTACACCGCTCCTCTTCATTTCGTCGACTAGCTCTTTAACTTCTTTACGCTTCGCCAGTGCCTGTTTTATCGGTCTCGATACCGCCAGTATCAATTTTATGCTTAACCATGCCTGCTCTTCCTTGTCTTTTATTAATTGTGGCTAAAGCGCAAGCATACCTTTTTAGCAGCTTTTTGGCTTTATTTCACTCTGGAGCTGCTAAGCCTACTATCCAGTTCTCCACACTTACACTAAATTCCTGTTGATCCTTGGCTGATATTTTGACAGTTGCCCCTCAGTGCTAGCTCGTTTTAGTTTAACGGGGACTCTTGTAAAGATGGTTGGTAGTTCGCCCGTTTATTATTACTTGATGGTGAAACGGATCTGGATCCTTTACGTGGCGCTTTGCAGTTTCTTTGGAAACGCCCCCTCTTTCCGCAGTTGAAGCATTTAGGTTTGGCTTTTTGTCCGTTTTCTTCCAAAGCTAGCTTCACCATCTCCTTAACTTTAGTTAAAAGGCATTCATCTTCCTCCACTACTTCCATCTTTCGAACTTTGCTAACTGGTGGTCTCGAAATTGCGCGAGAGATCTCTTGGGCTAGTGCGACGGCCACGTTCTCTGCAAAGGTTGTCTTCTGCGTAGAACATACCGCTAGTTTAATATCTGGTTTGCGTATATCATTGACAAACGCCTCGGTCTTAATATTGTCTATCATGCCTCCTGGGTATGTAAGCTGTACAAATTTCTCAACCTCCATTGCAAAGGCTTGTAATGATTTATTTGTTTTTTGCGCCCGGTATCTCAACTCCATTCGGTACAGTTTTCGTTTATGCTGGTCGCCAAATTTACTTTGTAACGCCATCATTTTGTCTTAATAGTTATTTCTGCAGCTGGCTGACATGGTTTTTAGGATCTGAGCTGCGACACCTTTTAACGACAAAATTAGTTCCAAAGCCTACTCGCCATCATCCCATCCGTTTCTGCTGGCTACTGTCTCAAATTGGAATTTGAACATGGATAGAGGTGAGTTACAATCAAAGCAAGGCGGTCTTATCCTGCTAGTACTTTCTGGTACTGGTCGCTGGCTCTAGAGGTTATTGATCTTCTCTTCCATCAGAACGAGTTTTCCGTCAACTGTCTTTTCCAAATCTGACACCATTTCTCCGACAGTAGTAATTCTTTGGCTGAATGATTCGCGTAATTCCTGCAGCTTCTCTGTTGTCGCTTCTAGTTTCTTTTCCATTTTTAACAAAAACTTTTGTTCTCTATGCTCCATGTGTTCCATAATTGTTGCTTGCATTCTTTGGTTTTCGACTCTAGAAGCTTCAAATAATTTCTGGTTCTCAGCTCTTGAAGCTTCTTGTGTATCTGTTAATACTTGCATTCTTTCCATCATAGCGGCTAGCAACGAATTTATGTCGACAACGCTAGGCGTTGCAGGGGCCTGTGACTCTCGTTCCTCTTCATCCACGAACTCGTAGGATTCGATGTCTATGCCCTGAAGCTGAAGTTGTTCTCTTAACCACCTCTGTAGATCATTGTTTTTGCCGGCAGTTGGCAGCTTAGTTCCGTGAGCTTCATTTCAATTTTTTTTTTATTTATTTTTACTTTTGGATTTTACTATCCCACTTCTGACACCAATTGTTACGATTTTTACCTTTTTAAAAACGTTTATGTATGAGTTCGTTTATTGCAACAAGGTAAAAACAATTTCAATGAAACTCTCTTTATTATTCACACTACTTTTTTATCTCACTGTTCAAACTTAACCGATACAACGCACACAGCAGTAACTGCAACAATTTATTGCTTGTCCGATACTATTCTCTGCTTATAACCTTTTTATAAGCAACAGCACTTGTTAGTTATATTCTGCTTACAACCTTTTCGTAAGTACAACACTTCTGCTCGCGTAAATACTAACAACTCTTCGGTAGACTTTACTACGGACGCAACTTGAATTCACACCGCAACTAATTAGTTCATACACAACTTAACGCAAGTCTGACTGAATTCACACTGAACTGGTTATCTGCTTTCTCCTGGCCTTTTATATGCGAACCTCTTCAGTCTGATGCTGGTTCTCGAAGTGGAATGTTCGCGATTTCGCATTCTCGAGAATTCCATTGTGACTACATTGTTTGTTGTTGCGCCTGCTTACTTGGCTGTCCCTTTTTCTCTAATACTTGTTGTAGCTGGTTTACTTATAATAAACTCGATGTATGTGGGAGTGTGTATTTGTGTCGTGTGTACGCATTGCCTCTTGGTCTTTGTATTTGTAGCTTTTGTTTATCGTTAATGTTAAACGATATTAGGTCGTTTCGCTATGCGTAACAATATTTTCAAGTCCAAATATGTTAATAACAATTTTCATACAAAAAAACTTCGTTTATTACGAACTCGTTTATAACGAATTCTCGGTTAAAGGGAACTACTTTAAATGGTCCCAGTAATTAAATTTCATAAATTTTTTCCTTTTTTATAACGAACCCTCAGAAAAAACTTTGAAGTGTGGCAATAGGCTTTACTTTTATTTAATATGGCAGCATTAAATTATAACTCAGTATCTTTAATCAGCTGCTAGAATTAACACATTTTTGAATTTTAATAAAAAAAGAAAAAATTCTTTTTGTTTTTAATAAATGAAAAAAATTATTTGTGTTTTATATTTCCTTCTATGACTTCACCCCGTTTATTACAAACTTTGCCCATAACGAACTATTTTTGCTGGTCCTGCGGAATTCGTTATAACTGGGTTTGACTATATTAGGATTATTTTTTGGATCATTTTGTTTATTTCTGTAAATAATGAAAGAAGTATACGTTTTTGACTTTTTATGCGATTTGGATTTGATTTTTAATTAAAATTTGAATTAATGCGGTTCTTCAGGAATTTGGAACGAATCAAATCAAATTTTTATACGAAGCTAGAATATCGTTTTATGCGAATACAATTTATGCGATTTTTTTGGAACGTACCTATCGCATAAAATGAGACATTAGTGTATAACGGCAAGTGGAATTTGCTGTGTATCACAACGAAAAACCATCCCAATGAAAAAGCCAATAAAGATTGCTAATTATAACCCGAATAGGTCTGACATAGATAGATTAGTCCTCGTTAAAAGATCTCTACATTGTTGCAAGAAGATTCTATTCCATCTATTAAATATTTCTTTTTACATATAATCAAGTTGATATGATTTTATGAATACCACAGAATTATTTTTTTGCTTGATAATATAAACTCTCAAAGGTCTGTAAGAAACTCTCCGCTAATACATTTACAAGACGCCCACTAATAGGAAAAAATTTCAGCATCCTTAAATTAAAGTCGGAAAATGTATTTTCTGAAGTGTAAATATTGTTACAGACAAATTATAACAAAATTCATATCATACCGATGTCAGAATTGTCCTCTCCTCCACTTTATCCTTGACAGTGCTTCATAAAATGAGGCTTATCTCCTGAATATCACAATAACTTCAATGCGGTTATTGAATTCTAAAAATGTTCAATTATAATGGTGAAGAGAAGTATTTAACATTGCTTATATATACAGTGGCGAGCAGATGTGAGTGCATGTTCACAATACTGAGTTTCGTCATCCACAAAAGCAAAACCATACAAGCAAATACAAAAAATAAAATTAACTTAAATTTTTTATTTTATTCTTAACAAATAGCAGTAAAAAAACAATAATTAATGAAATAAATTCAAAGAAAATAACCCACATGAAGTCAATTTTGCACGTTTCAAGAAACTAACCCAATTTCAATATTTGGTCCATAGACCATTATTAGAAATAGCCAACATCCCACCATACTAAGCGTCCCCAAACCATTATATTTTCATTGCTATGTTTAACAATTTGCTTCACATGATATCATTAAACGCGTTCCCCGGGTCTTCGATAGCAGTAGGGCTTTCCATTTATATATATAATCAATCTTTCTTTTTCTTCGGTTTTCTAGGAACGCATATTTTTCATAACATTCTTCATAATTTATTTTGTCCTGGATCAATGTTATCGTAGTGGTTAAAATACAACTTTCTAAATACTCTTATAATACATAGATGGAGGAGAAGAAGAGGCCGAAATGGACTAGTAATTGAGATAAACCTCCACCACTCTAATGTAGTATCGGCTGCACTATTTCTCCCGTAGACACACAATTCAAAGACTTGTTATTGTTGAATATGCATGTAGGAACTATTGGAAACACATCAAAGGAGAAAAAGGGAATCGTGATGATTACTACATGGGTGATCTTCATGATCTGTGAATTAGCAGTCTAAGTTGTTTCATCAGGGGCTGCGAGTGGTACCAGGACTAGAAAAATATAAATAACTGTGGCATCACAATGGGCTCCATTGTGCCTAAGAATGTCTTTAGCCAACTTCCTTGGTTGTACTGCCACCACTAGTTATTTTTCAAGGAGATTTTGATGCCTTCATACCAATTTTTTAATCATCAAATGTATATACAATGTGATATCTCCACCCTCATTCTTAAAGGGCGTTAATGCCACTGTTTCTTTGGAAGGATAAAGAGAGGATTTTAACAGACAGATTAATTGTTTTTTATTATTATAAATGGACAATATAGTAGCAGTGAGCATTTAGCTAAAGGGAGGAACTTTCTACCGGTAACTTTTAAAGTTAACTTTAAACCATATTATATTATTTTCAATATGGCATCTTCAAATATAAACAAAATCAGAATATACAGCACAAAAACGAAGCCCGTCGTTGCCACTGCGTTAATAAAAGCTTATTTAATTGAGTAGTATTATCGACATTGCTCCGGTACTGCCATATTTTTGAAAAAGTAAATTTTATTTTTTCTGTAAGTTGTAATGGCGAAAAAAAGTTAAAGGCGACTTTATTTATTTGTTCAAAACAATACAACAGGGATAAGGGCCATTATTACAACTTCCCGTTAAAGATGGCATTAGTTAAAGGTACCTTTTGTTAAAGTGAACGGCAAAGTTACCTTTAACTTATTCTGGTTAATACAACTTACAGATAAAACAAAATAAACTTTTTCAAAAATATGACAGCACCGGATCAAAGTCGATAAAACTGCTCAATTAAACAATTTTTTTTTTACGCAGTGGCAACAGCGGACTTCGTTTTTTTTTTGTTTTTGGTGTATATTCTCATTTCGTTTAAATTTGAAATTGCCATATCGAAAATAGTATATGATATGGCAAATTCAAACATAAAGTGACCTTTAAATGTTAAAGGTAGCACGATCTTTCCTTTAACTTAACGCTCACTTCTATCTTATTGGGTACTCGTAATAATGAAAAACAATTTATCTCTCCGTTAAAATCCTCCCTTTAGTTAACGGTATGTTGTAATAATGGTCCAGTATTGCTTAGCAATTGTTATTAACATTAATTTTAAGTAATTCATTTTAACTACATATTTTAACAAATTTAACAAAAATAAATTTTATTTAAAAAGAAAAGACATTTAAAATTTGAGAAAATAAGGAAATTTAAGTAAATAAAGGAAAAAAGAAACAATATTATCACAAAAGTATTAAATAAAAAAGAATATCACAATTATAATAAAACTAAGGGGAAACAAATTTACAAAAAATTTGAGAACATTAACTAATGGTGTTTTCTTTTCTACAAAGAAAATGTCACCCTCATACAAGGTGCATGAAAAAATTTTTGACCAACCCTGTTGTAATGTCAAATATTTAAAAAAGGGTATGTCCTGTGTTTGCCACGGCGGCTGTTGACTATGTATGTAATAAATTCAGTAATTCTTCTTCATCAGATGACGAAGATGAATCTAATAACTGATTTATTTCAATTTTCGCAAATAAAATAGATTCAGCACTATCCATATTAATATTTTTTTCATAAAAAAGGTTTTAGATCTAAAAATATTTTTTATTTTTTGATTTGTTGTCAGTAATAATGTGAATATGAAAAAGGTGTTGCCAGATCGCTAATTTTTAAACTTTATTGTAACAAAAAAAAAACATTTTAACACTGCGCACTGAATGCAATTTTTTATATTACGGACCATGTAGCTTTAATAATGTAACGTTTTCTTAAGGTTACTTTAAAAAACAATGAAAAAATTAACTTCAAATTGGATAACAATACCAGGCGACTTTTTTAAATATCATCTGGTAGCCCTATAAATAAATAAAAGTCATCTGCTTTACAGGGCATCATCAACGCTCTCGATTTTTACATGGCATAAACAGCAATGCCCTCCACCATTGGCAAGTGCAAATTATTTAGAATAAAACATACCACCCTTTTAGAGGGCGAAGCATTTCTAAGAAACAAACGCAAAATTGCATTTTGCCTTAATAAAATGCACATTTTTTGGTAGAAAAAAAAACACCATAAGTAAAGTGCCTGAAAATGACAGTGACGAATGAATTGAATAAAAAACTGTTGTTGAGAGATGGCCTTGTTATGTCTCATATAGTTTATCCTGTTCCCTATATTCGACCTAGAAAATATTAATCTCTCATACAAATAAGGTGGCTGCCGATTATATATAAGATTGTGTAGAAATAGTCCGGCAATTCAATAAATTGTCAAATGTGACATTATAAATTAGTCGAGCGAAATGCGATATGCTACTATATCTCCTAATACCATAAATTTATCGTGCTATAGCGTTGTAACTTACGTTACGTCTTCGCCTACTAACTTAATCGCATCTAGCAAACAGCTCACATCCGTACATAAGAGTCGATAGTAAATATGTCTTCGACAATAGCATTCGAATATTAGTTGCTGCAAAATACTGTGACATCCAGAGATTTTGAAACATCGCAAAAGTTTTTCCACAGTTCATTTTCACGTAATCCGACCAATCTAGTTCTCTATTCAGAGTTACGCCAAGACTTTTAGCCGTTCCAACAAATCGTATATTCGATCCATTAATTTGAATTGGTGGTAGATTCGAGATAAAGTTTTCAGGTTCAAAACATTAAAAAAATTACAGGGGACGGCTAATTAAAAAAACACGTCTATAGTAGGGATGCTAATCGGGAAAACCCGAATTCCGAAATCCCTGGATTTTCGAGATTCTCTAATCTCGGATCCCGGGATTTTTAAAAAATTGTCCCGGGATTTTTCGAGATTTTCGGAATTGTGAATTCATATATATTTTGACCCTACAAAAGGTCCTGAAAAAAAATTTTCTATATCACTTGACTTCGATAATAGCTTCTCAGATGAGGAAAACCCCACTTCCATAGATAAAAAGATATTTGATGCCATCGAGGAATGCAAAAGTTCTCTAAAATAGGGTAACTAATTTGGATACTTAGCGGTCCAAAGAAATAGAATTATTTACATCAGGAGGTGGTAGAGGTGAATATTGGAACTATTTTACTAACAAATGTTGATTGCGGGAAGTGGTTTTCAATGGCAGCGATAAAATTCATTCAAGCCTATCAGATCATATGTTAGACGTTTTAATCTTTTTGTTGGAATCCAAATAAGTTTCTTAAAACTAATGCATTTCCATATGTAATAATATATATAATAATTTTTATTTTTGTTAATTTACGCTCTTTTGTTACATTATGTCTTGTTGTTTTTATATTTTGTTTTTAATGATATATAATTCTGATATACATAATTGGAATACAAATGATTTTGTTAACAAAATATTTTTATTATTAAGAGAAAATCGCGATTTTTCCCACAATTTTTGAATCCCGAATTATCCCGGGATCAGGATTTACAAAATCAATCCCGTTTGGCATCCCTAGCCTGTAGGTGAAGGTACCTTTAACTACACCCAAGCTTAACGGAATAATGGCCCTAAATCTATCACTTGTCATTAATAAATGAATTAAATTTTATCCGCTTTTGTTTTCCTTTATCTTTATGAATTTTTTTCTTCATGTTATTTAATAATGCAATATTATTTTATATAATATTTCTTAACCAAAATCTATGGCACATGTAATAAAGGTTGCTTTCAAATTGTTTACGTTTATATTGTTTCGATGTAACACTGAACGTTGTCATTATCTACATACATATTAGCATATCAGCCTGTCTGTAGTTTTTAGGAGTTATTACTATAGCAGACGAAAAAAATGTCTTTCCATATGATTTCTATTTAAAACGATGACTGTAGTTACGCAGATGACATATGTATTCCTTTGCCTTGCGAGATCGCATATTTTATCAGCATTTTCTTCAATGAAAACTATTTTCACTTGTAATTTTCGATTTTTGCTTTCATTAAAAAAAAAAAAGAAATTGTTTTTCTTAGAGTATGATTTGTTGTTTTGCACTTTGTCGTCTTACAATGAGGCCGACCGAATGTTTTGATCTTTTCCGTTTATTTTTTGGCGTATTCACACAATCGCATTCGTCGTTTAGTTTCTTTCAAACGTTACTCTATGATACCAACCCTGACTTGCGTCTAACCTCCTGGTGCTATACAGTACAGTACAGTATTGAAGTTCAAATTTAGCATAAATATTTGCGCCCAACACAACTTCAGTCAGTTTAGTTTTAGATTCACCAAAATCAGCCAACATTACTTCAACTTTAACAATTGGGAAGAATAAGAAATATTCAAAGCTTTTAGCAACTATTTTGCATGATTGAACGAAAAATTCGAAACTTTAACTGAGCCATGTGTATGCGGACTTGAATTTAGATTTCTGTATTACATACAGGTATGTGTGTGCATACATTTTTGTTATTTTTCATACGAGAGTTTGTAACTGCACACACTAGGATCTACAGAGGAAAGAATCCATCAAACTGAACTTTGGTGTTTGGAATGCTAGATTTTGAATTATTTTGTATAAATATTAAATTCATAAGGAAATAAATTTCTATAATTTTGATAAACAACGAAAGAAATTGCAAAAGCAAAGATAAACAAAATGAATTTACAAGAAAAGAGAAAAACAAATATTAAAATGTCATAACAAAATTACATAGACAAATAGACAGACGAAAGGAAGAATAGAAAAATATAACAAAAATTAATTAACAGTGAGAAATAGCTAGAGTAAGGGTTACCAAAAATTTTAGGTTGTGTATTGATTGAGTAAGAGAGAGGAAATAAGTTGATAGCATACAGTCATAGAAAAATTTTAGTAATATACCCTATTCTGCTTATCGTTTCATCAACATACATAAAGTTATACATCTTTGAGTTAATAATTTGGGAATGAATTTTAGATATTTGCTGGATACTAATTTTGGTTCATAAATTTCCATTCCTGCTAATAAAAAACCTTTTAATTTTTCCAAAATATTTCTTTATATCTATAAAAAAAATTGCTCTCTTTCCATATCATCTACATCGCTTGCTCGACTTTTAAAACAATCAAAATGTGTTTTAAGAACATATAAGATTCTGAATTTAAAAAAAAAAATTTTTTTTTACATAAAATATTTTTTGAGTGTAAACACAAAAAAGAACATTATAGCATCCGCTAACATATCGCTCCTTTATTGCAATATAGTCGTATGTCAAAAAATTATAAATTTGTAGTTACTTAAGCAAAACTGCTCTTTTAGACCTTCTGTACATGTTGAAAAAAAAAATTAGTTGTATATCCCAAGCTGATCCGAAGTTATAGCAAAATATGTTTGCGGCAATTTGATCATAGGACTTATGTCTTGAAAACTTAAACCGCATTTTGCCAAGTTCAAGTTTTGCAATAAAGGAGCGATATGTTCTCGTCGCAGTCTGATCGACGACTAAATAAGAGAGCATAGCAATGTGTGTAAATTCTCTCTGCACAATTGTGGTATGAAATGGTAATCCCTGAACTATAGCAATACACATTAAGGTTAAATAGAGCAAAGGGGAACGCCGAAACTAACGGGCATGCTAAGCAGGATGATGGCAAATATTGGCGGACCAACACAGGCCAAACGAAGATTGATTATGGCGGCGACGAACTCGATATTGCTGTACAGAAGCGAGATATGGGGAGATGTGCTGGAGATTAAATCTAAGTGGAAAATATTAGCAGCGGTGCAGCGAACAGCGGCATTAAGAGTTGCCTTGGCCTACCGCACAGTATCGGCCGCCGCAGTCCTAGTGATCGCTGGTGAGATACCTATTGGCATTTGAGCGAAGAAAATCTTGGAGAACGAAGAGGGAAAATCTTCCCATTAGTAGCGCAGATCTCAGATCTCAAACACTACGGCGATGGCAAAGTAGATAGAGCGTAGAAACATGCGGAAGTTGGACTTATTCCATCTATAGAGGCATGGATACGGAGAACCTTTGGGAAAACTAACTATTTTCTGACCCAGTTTCTCTTTGGTCATGGTTACTTCTGAAAATACCTATACCGTATGAGCAAGCTGACTGATCCTGGGTGCATTTATTGCGAGGAAATGAGTGACGACATTGAACACACATTCTTCCATTGCATTAAATGGTAAGACGAGAAGAACATGCTGGTGGAACAAATTGGTGAATTTACACCCGACACCATTGTGAAGGCAATGCTCGGCAGTGAGACGAAATGGAACGCTGTGAGAAGATATGTTGAATATGTACTCTGTAGAAAGAAGTTCGACCTTGACACAGTACATCGGAATGATACATGGGAAGACGAGCCAATAGCATGAAGCTGGCTTCAAATATGGCGTACCCAGACGTGGGAGAGTAGACAACGGTCCTTAACTGGACGTCGTTCTGTGACCTTCCCAAAGTAATGCAGATAGCCGTCCCGGGAAGGGAGTATCCCCAGAAGGGGGAGGGATTGTTTTAGTGGAAGCACCACTCGACGCAGCTAACGACGATCACTGCAAGTGCGAAGGCATTTTGAACCCTACCTCATACGCCAAAAAAAAAAAATAAATAAGGGGAACGCCGTCAGTTATTTGTAGTAAAAAATAAAAGGATCATGTTATAAAATAAAGATTGCTTAATGAAATTAATAACACGGTGCGACAGGGAAAATACGCCCGAGTAACTACATAGTCTACGTACTTCAGTTAGTTGAGTAGAACTCAAAAATAACTTTTATATTCCTCAAAACCTCTAAATTTGTTTCATTTGACTAAAACTGTTTTTTTTTTTTACTTTACGTACAAAATTTCTGGATTACTCATGCATTTCCGACCCAATTTCCAAAATTTAAATCTCGTTAAAAAGGGGAGAGATGGACCTTTAGAACGGTATACATATATATATTATTCGATGAAATTTACTATGAAATTTGATGAGATAAACTTGAAAAATCCGAATTTTTTCATATTTTTTCAAGTTTGTCCATTCATAGCAGCATATTTGAATAACAAAAATATGAGATATGTAATAATGTTCTTAAAATGTGTTCCCTTGGGAATAGATTGAGTCATCATTTGATCAAATCGGTCAAATATTATCATAGTTATTATTTAATCAGTCTAACAGTCGAGTGTTATTTTTCATATATGTATGTCATCTCATCAAATTAACCTTTAGTTCAAAAATTTTCAGGATTTTTGATAGATCTTCTTGATTGTTTATCACAAAATGTGTCAAATACACGTTTGAGCAACCACCAGAAATCGGCGCATTGAGCGAATATTGATCAACTTCTGGTGGTCGCTCAAACGACCAACAGGATTTACATTTTGGAAATCGGGTCAAAAATGTTTGAGTAAATCAGAAATTTGTGCGTCCGTAAGATCAAAAAAATAGTTTTTGTCAAATAAAAAAAAGTATGGAGAGTTCGAGAAATATCAAAACATATTTTTGAATTCTACTCAACACAACTTTCACTACACACTATGTCATTAGCCGGATGTATTTAATTTTATTTATTTTGCCGAATAGTGTAATTATTGACGGATCAAAAATATTCTAGTTCGGGCTATATCCAGTAATATATTTATTAAGAATCCATTTAAATTTTTAAGAACCTATATCATATTTGCCAGGTTCGTTTGTGATACTATTTACTACGTTGTAATATTTTGCGATTTTTTTCCTTTTCGCGTATCGTTTGAGGGAATAGAAGATTTCTTCCCAGATCCTATTGCTCTAAAGTAATTAAAACCGTGAAAAAATCGTATATTTTTAATTTATAATTTATAAACAACATTTAGCTAAAGGGAAATGTAAAGTTATTTTCTTTATGACAACATACAAAATAAAAAATGTTGACTTAATAACAAAAATATGGCAGCGCCGAAGGAATGTCGATAACACTGCTGAATTATACAAGTTTTTTTCTAAACGCCGTGGCAACGACGGGCTTAATTTTTTTTGTTGTATATTCTCATTTCATCAAAACACAAAAAGTATTTCTTCAGTGACTTCTTCTGAGCAGCAACAAAAACTCTAAGGGCCATTATTACAACTTACCGTTAAAGTTGGCTTTAGTTAAAGGTAAAGTGAACGGCAAAGTTACCTTTAACTTATTTTGATTATTACAACTTACAGATAAAACAAAATTAACTTTTTCAAAAATATGGCAGTGCCGGAGCAAAGTCGATAAAACTGCTCAATTAAAAGTTTTTTTTTTTAATGCAGTGGGAACATTGGTTGTTGTATATGCTCATTTTGTTTAAATTTGAAATTGTCATATCGAAAATAGTATATGATATAGCAAGTTTAAACATAAAGTGACCTTTAAATGTTAAAGGTAGGATGATCTTCCCTTTAGCTTAACGCTCACTTCTATCTTATTGGGTACTTGTAAAAATGTAAAACAATTTATCTCCCCATTAAAATCCTCCCTTTAGTTAACGGTAAGTTATAATAATGGCCCTAAGAGTAAATAAAATTGTCTTGAAAAGCTTTTCAAAAATCTGTCGTTCAGAGCCGATTTTAAACTTAAGCCCGCCAATTATGTATGAAGTTAGCGCATACAACATAAGTGATGTGAGAAACTAGGTCAATAATCCTAGGTCAATAAACTAGGTTATAATGACCAATTGTATTATGAATGTATGACAAGTTTAAACATAAACTTAACTTTACCAGTGAAGTGATCATCCCTTTAGCTTAACGCTTATCTGCCCGTTCAAATCCTCCTTTTAGTTAACGGCAAGTTGTAATAATGGCCCTTATAGTATAAACTAGGTAATAATGCCATCTTAACTATCGGCTGTCAATTATATTTCTTAGCAAACGTGTAATGTCGCAAAGTACAGTAGGAGAAATATAAAAAGATGTGAATATAATATAAAGGAGATATAAGAAGGAAAGTGAAAATGTTACGATTTAATTATCACTAGTACGTGTTTAAATTTATAAATAACATGAAAACTACTTTAAAAGTTTTGTGTTACATTAAGATTGCTGTTCTCTAATTACAAATCCAATTTATGTATCTGCAAAACTACAAATCAAAATATCAATCTAAGTATAGATGTCCTTTGTGGACATCTAGAGATAGACACTAGGGTGTAAACAATTTACTCCAAATTTTCAATAAAGGTATCTTTCTTTATTGCGATATTTCAAGCAGTGCAGTTCGTCTGTCAACTGAGATGATTAATGCCTTTGCCACGCCGACATCGATTAAGTGCGGCAGTTTGCCAGCCAACAAACAAGTAAAGCGATGGAAAATATGCGTATATGTACCTACAGACTCTATGGCACTTTTCTTAAATAAGTTTAGTAAATGCTAAAAATATAACTTTTTTCTTCTTCTTGCTGTAAATGTGTACTACGAAATTTTGACACCGCGGGTGACGAAATAGAAGCCGTTTTTTTTATTTCAAATAAAAAATGGAAAATGATGAGCAAGCAATAACGTAAAGTTGTAAGAAAAAAATAAATTGACCTAAAATTCATTTAACCTTGAGACTCGTAAAGCTGTATATCGTATAAATTTCAAATCTCACTTCAGCACATTCAGATTAACTGATTATATTATTCTCAAATTTCCCATTTAAATGTTGATCTTGTTTTAAATCGAAAACTTTAAATATCATCAATATCGGTAAGTTATGCATAGAACTTATGAAATAATTGATATAAAAATTATGCAAATTTTAAATTAATTTTGCAAAAATTCTATATTTAAAAGCCTTTTTACAACAATTCATTTACATACAGTGGACAGCATAAGTCATTACTTTCTCTTCATTTGCTATAATTTTTGTGTTAAAATAATAGAATTGTTTTTTTTTTTTTGTTCAAAAGTGTGCTTATAATTTATAAAATTTTTTAAATATATTGGTGTACATTGACTTATGCTGTCCACTGTATTATTTAAATTAATTAAAATTTTCACCCTTTCTCGGGTTCCAAAGTAAAGTTATATTAAAATTATTTTGAAGAAACTTGTGTTTCATGATAAAGTTAGGGTGTACGATATTATCTACCATATGGAACCGAACGGAATTGTCATATCCTATTGAAAAAATGTGCGAAGTTGAACAGGTGTGCCTATTATCTATTTGATCGTGAAAGTGGAATGTACTTAGCAGATGGCAATATAAGACTTTCGCTATATGCAGATACTATTAGTGATGTGACTATTGTAGGTTGGATGACAATGTAGCACTAATGGTCTGTTTGGTACTTTTATGTTTATACTCTAAAATTTTTACATATAGGACATATGTACAGGGTGGCTGATATATAATGCAACAAAGTAAAGCGCTATATTTTTTTAATCTTATTGTTCAAAAGCAAAAAATATTGGAAATAACATTAAATTTTAGAATCAGTTTCAATTTGTTCGAATTGGCCACCTTTGGTACGAATTATGGCCTTTAGACGGCCGACAAAGCCATCATAGGCTGCACGAAAGTGGCTCTCCTCCTCCTCCTTTTTAAGCTGGGTCCTGTTGGAATGTCCATGGTCTGCGGCCGAAATGTTTGTCCGCCCAGGACTTCAATACTGTCAATACAATACCACGATCGATGAATACGAACGGGGAGCAACATTCGGCCGTTATGGCGGCCCATACCATTACCAAATCGCAGGTGCAAATTTTCAGCTGACCTCTTTGGCAAGTAAACCCGATCATTTTGTTTGTTCACAAACTGCTCAATTTGGAATGGCTTCTCATCGGAGTAAACCAAATTCGGTAACTAGTCACTTTCGTGAAAGCGAAGTAACTCCTTGGCTCTTTCCATCGGTGAGCTCTTGCACTTTTTGGAACTTCAATGGCTTTAGTCCAAGCTTGTATTCAATATGGGTTGCATTCGTTTTAGCTATATGTTCAGCTAACGAGCAATTTTTCTACCACTGAGGTCAAATCTGGCCATCACTTTTCGGATAATTTCTGGTGTTGTTACCATTATTTTCGCCCACTTTTTGGACGCGATGCAATACTGCCAGTATCACGGTAACGAGCAATGGTACGGGAAACAAAAGATTTATTCACATTTAAATGCTGGAGGGCTCTAGCGATAGCCACCTGTGGTTTTCCAGCCAAATATAAAGCAATCACACTATCACCCTCGAATTCCATTACCAATAACTTTTTTCTGAATGCAATATATCAGAATGATTTTGTAAGCTTGTAAATAATAAAATGAACTGTCACTGGAATAAATCTGTCAGCTATAAAGTGAGCGGTTTACAAATGATAACAATCTGACCACCCTGTGTGTATATACATAATGATTGTTCTTTAATTTTTAAAGTCTTTAAGTTTTTATTATTCTAAATAATTAAAAACATATGGTGAGTCGCAGTGTGGCCCAAATGGCCTCTTTAATACTTTTATGTTTATTTAAAGGGATATAAAGCTTTTTTAGTTTTTAAGTGCACATAATCATGATTGATATTATGATGATTATTATTATTCCAAAACTTTCTAAAACAATTATTCAACCCAAATAGAACAATATTCGACAGTGAACTTATATGTAAATTTAATAAATTTTGACTCAGATCAAACCAAAAATGTAATGTTCAATTATATTACAAAAATAAATATTTTGAATAATATAAAATATAAGAAGCAAATTTAATTTTGTTCTATAAAAACCTGGGGCCAAATAGCCGCAGTCGTAAGCGAAATTTGAGATATCGAGTACACGTTCGAGTGATATCTCTCGAAATCACTTTCGATATTACATGAGCAATCGAAATTGCTCACGATTTGCTCTTTTTTGGTACGAAATAAACGGGAAATGTTTTTATTTATACTAGTAATATTGCCAAAAATGTAAGTAGAAAATATTTCTTTAACTAAAAGTCAATATAATTTCCCCTTTTAGGAGAAATATTATCAAAATAATCGGTAGGCAATGGTTCGCTATGCCATAATATATGTTGGAACACCCCAATTTAGATTAAAACTTGCTACCCAAATGTGGACAGGGAAAGGGATTGCATGTGTTCCCCCTATTAAAGATGTGACAACATGACGAAAGGTGAACTAGTGTATTTTTGTTTGTTTCTTATTTATAATAAAATTTTTTACACGGAACGTTTTTTTACATTTAGACATAAAAAAAGAATTTTATTTAACAAGGAATCAGAAAAATAGCCGGTTGTGGTTCTTATGAGGAAATATCTTTGCCTCATGCAGATGAAGAAATAATTGAAGCAGCCGGTGTTGAAGCTAGCTTTGAAGATATGTGTACAGCAAAAACATTTGGAAAAAGAAAGGATCCAAAAGGTTTAGGTGAAAACAGCGAATATGATAATTCTTAACCTGAAAGTATAGGAAAGCAAACTCCTAATCCTTAAAAACAAAGCACAATTTCAAGAACTTAAAGCAAATCAGATGGATATCTTTTCTAATTTATTAAAATAATATTACAATTAGTATTATCCTTCTTTTTCTTGTGTTGGAATTGGTGTTCACTTGTTCTTCACATACAGTAGTAAGATTGATGACATGTTTTCTTCATTCTCCAAAACCGTTACGTGCAAGAAAAGTCATCAACAGTAACTGAAACCCCTTGTACATTACCATCCGGACTCAACTGCTTCTCAAACTGCAGAAAATTAGCGCAGCTTCGTGTACATGTGATTTTGTATCTCTTTCTAACATATGAATTTTTTCGACTGTAAAACATATATCTAGCTTGCTCACTCCTTCGCGTCTTTTAAGTAACAAATTGACATTTGACTAGTAAAACGACTAGTCATTTTACTAGTCAAACAACTAGTCATTTTACTGGTCAAATAATTAGTCATTTTACTAGTCAAATAACTAGTCATTTTACTAGTTAAACGACTAGGCATTTTACTAGTTAAACGACTAGTCATTTTACTAGTTAAACGACTAGTTGTTTTATTGGTCAAACCAGATGAGTTATCTCTTTGCAAAAGAAAGAAAATTGCTTTTTGTTTTCATATATTATTTTATATATTTTATTTTATAAATAAAAAAGGAAATAATAATACAAGTAATAATAGTAATAATAATAATAGTAATAATAATAATAATAATAGTAATAATAATATAATATACAGTGTCACAATTACAGGGATGTGACTAACCTTTCCTATTGAAGGACCCCAACCTTGTTTTCATTTCTGCTTCCTAAGGTACCACAACTGTTTGCACCTATTGTGGCTTTTGTACACTGCCTTCCTCAGACTTTTGTCAAAGTCTGGCTTTCGAAAAACATCTAAAAATTAAAAAATAATTTAATGTATGATTTTATATGTATATCATATAAAAAATACGTACCTCTGAGGAATTTGTCGAAGAGCCTGATCTTGATGAGGGCATGTTTTTGACACCTTCCATCCCAATTATAGCCCTCCATCAAGCTATCTGTAAATACAGAGCGGATAACTGTGCCAACATCTTCCGACACTCCCTTTAAGTTGTACAAGTACGTTGTCTGGAAATGAAAAAATGTTTTATAAAAAGTGCTAACAATTGAATTTAATTACTTACCATAGCTTGCGCAAACTCCGTAGTTTCTAATTTCGCCTCGATCTCCTCGACAGTGGCAGTGGACTTCAGGGGAAAGGAAGCGGCTGCTGCGTCCAAAATTTCGTTTTTTCTATCCCCTGTGATGCGACTTACGGAATCCTCAATTTTCTTAATTGCTATTTTTGCTTCAAATAGCGTTTTGGCTTGCGCCATCATTTTGGGCTTGACCACCATCTGAAAAAATAGGTTTGTTATAGTTAACATATTAGAGTGTACTACAAGATACTTACATTTTCTTCCATCGCCTCTAGCTTAGTTGCTATCGCCTGTTGGTTTCCGACGATAGCAGCGTGGTTATTACTTAACACGGTCTGTGTATCCATAACCGTTTTGATCTTTAAATATACACTATTTAAACCAATACTATAAAAGTTGATTAATTTTTGCTTACGCATTCAACCATTTTATTTAATTTAACCGTCATTCGGTTCATTTGTTCCTGCATCTTCCTCAGGATATCTAGAACTGAGTTCAGTGTTATTACAAATTATTTTCAGGAAGAAATATAATTAAATTTACCTTCATTTATGCCTTCCCTTGGCTGAACATTTCCAAACGAGTATGATTTTTGGGTAATCGGTACTCCTTGTTCTAAAGAGCGGAAATTATGAAAATGTTAATAATAATGTTAGACGCTATATCTTTATTCTTACCGCTCTCATCTTCAAAATATTCAAAAATATTCTCGGAATTTATGTAAAGACAGAAAAATATAATGTATTATTATTTGTTTTTATTTTAACAATTATTAAAGAATATATTTTAGCAATAAAATGAATTAGAACGAAAATTCATGAAAAAGATGGTGTAAAAGGGGTATGGGAAGAAACTTTCTATCATAGGGAATACAAAAATATTTCAAATCTATATCTTCTCGTTTAATTTATATTGTGGAATTGTCTAATTCGCTAGCTACAAATATACCTAAATCACTATACGACTTGAAAGGTTTGTCAAAAAAGTTTTCAGTTTTTTTGAAAACTACAGACATATTTTACACCCTCAGATGATATTTTCGTATCTATAATCTATATGGGACCTAACTGTTTGCTAAAACAAAAGCTATCTTTGTCTTTTTTATGATTTATTGTAAAATCTCCTAATTTAGAAACACTCGCCAAACTTGATTTAAGTAGCTGTCTTTCTTCTAGCCTAAGGTATATCTGCTATAAAGTTTTGTTTTTCTTTTTAACAATCTTCTTTATATACTGCATATAATTTTCGAACTTATAAGCTGAAAATGTATCTAAAGGACCATATTGCAAAACGCAATCAACTAAATGGAGCAGTCCATGAACATTAAAACTAACTAATTCCTCACCATAAAGTCTGCCAACGTAATCTACGAAATCCTCTAATACTTTTTGAGAAGTATCTGCCTGTCCTACATAATTTATTTCACTAGATAGAAATCTTATACTACTATGCAATAATAAGAAATGATAATATTGGTAACTACTGACACAGAAACTTGAGCAGAAATATACCTGTATAAAGCAAAAATTTCATAAATTCTGTCGACTTCCAATTACTTATTTCATGTACACTCCTAGGTACACGGCAAAGTTCTGTAGGGACATTATTTTTAATAAAATTAATTCTATCCTTAATTTTTTTAGAATTACTGTTATTAATTAAAATTTTAAGCAATTTCTTAGTAACTCCTAAATCAACTAAATGCATAGCACCTATGGGAAACCATTCCAAATCCTGTCTCTTCTAAAATACTTCACTTTATTTTATATTCTTCTATGTGATGAGAAGAGTAACACCTACCATGAAATGCTATATTACTTCTTAAGGGACCTATTTTCTTGGAAAAATATACCCTTCTTTCCCTATATGTATATACCTTCCTGACAACATTTAGAGCAACCACTTTTGCTATTATAAGACACTACACCAGTAACAAACGCCCTAGCTGGAGAATCACAGATGAATAATCGAATATTAAATCTCAAAAATTTTTGACTATGCAATAATAAGAAATGATAATATTGGTAACTACTGACACAGAAACTTGAGCAGAAATATACCTGTATAAAGCAAAAATTTCATAAATTCTGTCGACTTCCAATTACTTATTTCATGTACACTCCTAGGTACACGGCAAAGTTCTGTAGGGACATTATTTTTAATAAAATTAATTCTATCATTAATTTTTTTAGAATTACTGTTATTAATTAAAATTTTAAGCAATTTCTTAGTAACTCCTAAATCAACTAAATGCATAGCACCTATGGGAAACCATTCCAAATCCTGTCTCTTCTAAAATACTTCACTTTATTTTATATTCTTCTATGTGATGAGAAGGGTAACACCTACCATGAAATGCTATATTACTTCTTAAGGGACCTATTTTCTTGGAAAAATATACCCTTCTTTCCCTATATGTATATACCTTCCTGACAACATTTAGAGCAACCACTTTTGCTATTATAAGACACTACACCAGTAACAAACGCCCTAGCTGGAGAATCACAGATGAATAATCGAATATTAAATCTCAAAAATTTTTGACTATTGCCTAATCTTATACCAGTTTGTTTCAGTACCATTACTTCTGCACAGGAATCTGCCATAAATCTATCTAAATTTTGTGGCTTTTTAAAACCTGAAAAACATGCTATCATGGACGGACTGGCATTATTATTAAACCCTATAATTGCACCTAAAATTGGCCACAAAACTCTATTAGAATTTTTAAAAAGTTTTAAGCCATCAATTAAAACTTCCTCTCTATCTTCTAAATAATTAAATGGTACTGATTGAAAATACTTTTGAATGTCGAAATATACAAAATTCTCCATCTGGAATATTGGAAAGCTGAATCTCCTTCCTATCTGTGCTCATAAGAGTTTTCGCTGACAAAGACAAATCCTCAACTCCTACCCTGTTTAAAGTGTGAAGTAAGTCTTCTAAAGCTGTATGGGATATATTATTCCTAAGAACCCATGACTTAATTTCTTCACGTTTTGTTGAACTACCTATATTTGGCCTAAAGTTAATATTTTCTCCTGTATTTACCCTACCAGCCTCTAAGCTACCAAATGATTCACTATCTATGCTAATAGCTGATTCTGTTTCGTCACTAAGAATTGTTTCAGTACTTACACTAGCACTTTCTATAACGTCCCTACACTCCTCTTCTCCTATTCCACCGGCACCTGCTCCTAATTTTTTAAGGATTTTAATAGGTACCCTTTTTACACCACCTTCACTCAAGTCGTGCACATTCCGAAAATATTTTCTTCAAACTTCCTTTTTTCTTTCGAAAGGCAGTTTTGAAAATTTCTTCTTTTAATTTTTTTTTTTTAATTTAACTTATATTATTTATTTTATTTTAAAATTTAAATCAAAATTAAAACAAATTATTTAAAACACAACAAATATGTATATATAAAAATATTTTATTATAATATTATAAATAACAAAAAAAAATATTAACAATATAAACACAATATTATTCACTTCACTATACTTATCTTCTTTAGCACTTATAACAAATATTTATATAAAATCTAATTTCTTTTTAATTTAATTAAAATATATTTTAAAACTTGTCTTTTCTTTTTTTTTACAACTTTTCGTTTGCAACAAAGATTACATGTGAAATGTCATGTCATAAGACGCCATTAAATTTTTATTTTCAAAGCCAATTCCGATTAAATTTTTGAAATTAATAAATTTACCGGTCATTTGACAGTTAACAGTGATGTCTTTTTATGAAAAATACAACTCTAAAACATAAAAAGTCAAATAAAAATTACATGTGTAGTAGTAAGTAAGCCTTGTATGTATTAGTTTCGGTTAATTATTTCTTGTAGGGAAGATTTGTGTGTCATAAATTTAGTTTAATTTTTTTTTAAAATTGTGATTTTTGTGTTTTTTGTTAAAAAAAAAAAAAAAAAAAATTAGTACGCCAACACCCTACCGCAAAATATCTAAAAATTATACAGCGGAGGAAGAGGTTTTGTTGGTAGAATTGGTGGAGCCACACGAATATGTTATTAAAAATAAAAAATCAGATGCCGTAATGTAGAGACAAAAGGAAGATGCATGGTGGAAAATTGAAGAAAAATTTGCGGCAACGGTAGGCACTCACAGGCCTTGGAAGGCTCTTCGAGAAAAATATGATGCCATTAAACGTTGGTCCAAACATGAAATGGCACAACAAAAATTGGAGACCTACCGTACAGGTGGGAGAGAGGGGCCTGCAAGTGTCGGTACCGTCTCGACAAAAATTGCGTCCATGCCTGGAGACTCAGCCAACGCGTTCGAAAGTAGCTTTGACAGTGGCGCAAGTGAGTACATATATACATACACACTAATCTTTATGTATAAAACATATTTTCTAGCAATTAATCACAATGGAAACGTCATTGACGTTGTCATTTTTGAGGAAAATATTGAATGAAGCAGGTGGAGAGCGATAAAGTAAGTTTAAATACTTTTAAAAAGCTATACATATGTGTATTCTGTTTACCATTTTTAGATTTGTGAGAAGAATGTTTGCCCAGAGGAGAACAATCATTGGTCCAATTGAAAACCTGCAAATTTAAAGAGGTCAAGGCAGATGGTAGTTGGGAGTTAAAAAAAAAGAGGTGCCTAGAGGAGGAAGAAATAGAATTGCTTCGTCTCAACAACAATTTTATACTCATTAAAACACCCGAGTACAGGGAAAATATGAGCAGGAGCTTATTGCTTTAAAGCTTAAAAATGAAATCCTGCAATTGGAGTTGGAAGAAAAGAAAGCTAAAAGTGCCTATTTTTTATTGATTTTAAATTGAACTTAAATTTTTGCTTTTTTTTTAATGCAAATATTTTATTTTTTATGTTGAATTCTGTTTTTATTTACATTTTTGAACATAATCTTAATTTTTAATTTATTGTGTTTTTAATATCAGTTGTTTTAGTTAATTCAAAACTAGTCAACCAAAAGACTGTAAACGAAATTAAAAATTTGTGACATTTAATAAATAATAGTAAAAAATAAAAAAAAAGAAACAAAAAATGTACTATCCTTACTTTGAAAAATAGTTTTCTAATAAAAGAGTCCTCGCCATAGAATTGCTTGAAATGTTGTAGTACTGCATTTCGTTAGCTTCTAGAGACTCGGGATAAATTGTTCCTTCTGTTGGTGGAAAGGGACCTTTGCAATAATAGCTATATTGTGAAGTACAGCGCATGCCACAATTACAGCCATTTTAGTTTCAGTAGCCAATCGCAAACTATTTGAAAATAGGGAATCGTCTCGAGTATGAATTTGGGATTCATTATATAGATTTTCTAATCTTAAACTTGGATTTAGCAAGGGAGTCATCATATATTTACATTGTTTATACCCTGAATCTCCTAAAATAACATAATTTAGAAAGTGATCATTCTCCATACGGAATTTTAAACGGCTGTTTTTAAAAATATTGCTATCATGTGCTGATCCAGCCCAACCAAATCTGGGAACATTAATTTTGCATTACACACTGCTTGCACATTGAGGGAAAATAACCTTTCCTATTGCGAAAAATTTCTAAGACGTTTCCTCCTGGTGACTGAATACGAATGTGGGTGCAATCAATGGCTCCGATAACTTTTGGAAATTTGGCAATTGCAAAGAATTCTGTTGCTGCTTGCTGCAATTGTCCTTCACTCGAAGGAAATTTAATATATTCTTTTGATAAAGCAGCCAAACCAAATGACGTTTGTTTAACTATACGACTGGCAGTAGAAACGCTAACTCCGCCGAAGTCACTCACCGTAATAAGGAAACTTCCACTTGCATAAAATCTTAATACTATTAATAATTTAGTCTCCGGTGCTATGGAATAATGCCTGAAAGGAAGTTTATTCCATATTAGTATAAATTTTTACTAAATATTGTACAAACCTTGGAATTTTTTGACTGCAAAACATATCCACATTTTTCCAAAATAAATTGATATGTATGTTTCGATATACGAAATACTTGTATAAATTCCATTTCATTGAAATATTTCGTATAATCCACTTGATCGTGAAATTTTTTAAGTGCTCTACTTTTAGCTTCATGACTTTCTAAAATATCTTCTAGACCAATTAAATAAAACAAACGTGATCTGTTTTCCATTTTGATTTACTTTTTATGTTTATTTTTGAAGTTGCCATATCGAAAATGGTGTATGATATGGCAAGTTCAAAAATAAAGTGACCTTTAAATGCTAAAGGTAGGATGATCTTCCCTTTAGCTTAACGCTCACTTCTATCTTATTGGGTACTCACAATAATGAAAAACAATTTATCTGCCCGTCAAAATCCTTCATTTAGTTAAAGGTAAGATGTAATAATGGCCATAAATGTGTAGTTGTTGTAACCAAAGTAAGTATATAAAAAAATAAATATTTTTTTGTTCTCCAATTTTTCAATATTTCATAATTTAATCATAATCTTTATTATTCTGTGTTTTGTTTGAGTTTTGGAACTTGCCGCTAAAGTTGGGTTTAGAAAAATTTAACTTTAGCTAAAGTGAACTTTAAAGTTACCATTAATTTCTTTTTATTATTACAACCTGCAGATAAAATGAAGTTAACTTTTTCAAAAAATATGGCAATGCAGAAGGAATGTTGATAACAGTGCTCAATTAAACCAGATTTTTTAAAACGCAGTGGCAAAGGCTTGCTTTCTTATTTGTTATGTTTATTCATGTTGTTATCAATGTTGTTCAACATAGGAAAATTGTTTAAAGGGATTATAAGACTGAAATTCGACAACACTTTGAATTTGGGAGCAATTCCCATTTATCAATTCGGTTTTTAGCCGATGCGCTGCCTTTATTGTATAACGATATAGTCGTCAATTTAAGAAATAAACGATGCACTGTAGCAGTCTCATAGGACATTGAAAAGGCTTTTCATCGATCGTATTACTTTTGTATTCTTTATAAACTCATTCAATTACGTAGCAATGTTATTATTGTTAAACTGTTTAGGAGCTATTTTGAGGATAGAAAACTTTTTGTGGAGATAAACGACAGAAGATCGGGCACGAGAAATATAGTATTGCGGTGGCAATATTGACCCCATTATTATATAGTATAATAGCTTATGATTTTCCACATATATTCAATGTTCGAAAAGTATATTATATGCGGATGATTCGTTAGTCTACGCACACGACACACACCTTGAAAGAGCGATGGACTTAGTGGACAATCACCTTTTAGTAATTGATGATTTCTACTGGGATTGGGGCATCAACATATACACAGCAAAATCAGAGGCCATATGCTTTCGTAATGCTTCGGGAAAAGGCCTCCTGGCTGCTGTTAGAAAAAGTAAAGCATTGAACCTTTCTCTACGGTCCTCAAATATTCCTTTTAAGAATCACATAAAGTATTTGGGGGTAACCATGAATAAGTTATTTAAATTTAATCAACATGGCAGAATTGCCAGAGATAGAGTACGTATTAAGGGCATATTTTCGAAATTATTGGTAAATCGACATTTAAGTCATGGGTGCAAACTTTTAATTTACAAGGTATGTTTACATTCTGCAATGCTATATGGATTTCCCATTTGGTTCTCAGTTTCCCCAACGGTAATGCGGGAGCTGGACATTTTAGAACGCAGTTGTCTGAGCCTCTGCGTTAAAGCAAATTATAAAAACTTTATAAAAAAAATTCTCAATTTCAACTTTTTATAGAAAGGCCAGGATAATACCATTTTCTTTTTGCGCATTATCCTTACTTAAGAAATATATAGATCGCCTTGGGTCGGACAGTAAGTATTCCTCACCAATAGGAATTATTAATGAGGTCATTAATGCCTTATTAATGGCAAATGATGAATACCGGGATCGAATAGAGGCTAATGTTTTCCTGATATATTTTATGTTTATGTACAATTGTTATTTGGTCTTAAGACTTATTGTAAGATCTCATTTTTGACACACCTTCAGTCAATGTAAACTTTTTGTGATATTTTGAACAACATAAATTTACTCCTTTATCATTTAATGTAAAATATTGTACTTTTATATTTCACTAAGCTTGTGGCGATATTCGTGATTACTACAGTGGCTCCATCGCATAATCGGACAAGCATTAGTCTGATATGTATTGGCTTAAAACTTAAAAAGAATATATTAAATATATGTTTTTTTGCTTATATTTACACTCTATATTCTAGACTTTCAGATTAATAAAAAAATAGGAAAATTTTTCATTCTAACGGGATTTTTATAACGAAAAATTAATTCAATTTTTTGCGCACAACGCATAATCGGACAAATAAGAGAACCTCTGCTAAAAATTACAAAAGTCAACAATTAATTCGTTGTGTCATATCCTTTGTTTTCAAGAATGGTTTGTAAACGTTTTGGAATTGGTTTTACTAAATCGTAGCGTACCACAAGTTCTGTGGAGCTCAAAGGTTCCAGTAAAACCGCCTTAAGCTGAGTCAAAGTTTTATATTGTTGTCGGTATAATCTTCTATCTAATTCTTCTCAAAGATGTTCAATTACGTTGAGATCTGGGATCTGTGCAAGGGTTTCTATGAGTTTGGGACAATTATGGATCAACCAAAGCTTTGCAACACCCGAAGTATGCTTGGGATAATTGTCCTGCGAAAAAGTAAAATTCGTCTTTTATTGTGTGGTATTGGGCTAATTAACACCTCTGCACGTTGATTACCGACCCAACGCCTTCAATGAAAAAATATTGGGCCATCTATCGGACGAACTTCAAACTACACAGAAACACTCCTCACGCTCATAGAGCGTGACCATAAGTTTAATCAAAATCGGTCCAGTAGTTTTTGAGTTTAGCGATTATGAGAATACACGTCATTTTTATATATATAGAGATATTTATAAAGTAGTTTTCCGATTTAACGACCATTCGATTCTACGAACATCGCATTTAACGAACAGTCAAATTTTTCCTATTGAGTACCTTAAACAGCGAACAAAATTTATTTTGTGTACGCAGTTTAACGAACGCATAAAAATATTATTTGTCATCAAAATATTTCCAAAAGAAAATTAAATATACAATAAAATAGTAAAATATGCCAAAATATGCACTTTTAAGAAAAATATGTATTTATTATAAAATATGCAAAAATATGCAACAACAAATCGATGCCATTTTGTTGCTGATTCTTCGATTCGAAAAGATAAATTGTCAAAAGTGATTTTGAATTACCGACTACAAACAGGGATTTGCATTAAAATTCTTGCCCTGTTTATAACGAATTCTTGGTTATTACGTACATATTATCGAGTCCCAAGGTTTTACTAACAATTTCATACAAAAACCTTCGTTTATTACGAACTCGTTTATAACGAATTCTCGGTTAAAAGGAACTACTTTATATGGTCCTAGTAATTAAATTTCACACATTTAACCTTTTTTATAAAGAACCCTCAGAAATAACTTTGAAGTATTGCAATAGTCTTTACTTTTACTTAATATGGCAGCATAAAATTATAACTCAGCTGATAGATAAAAAGTATTAACACATATTTTTGGTTTTTAATAAAAATAAATGAAAAAAATTCTTTGTATTTTATATTTTCTTCTATGACCTCACCCCGTTTATTACGAACTTTGCCTATAACGAACTATTTTTTCTAGTCCCACGGAGTTCGTTATAACCGGATTTGACTGTAGTTTTAAGTTTTTATCAAATAATGTTATCGGCTAATAAAATTTAATTGAATTCATGTTGTTTATAAAATTTGTGTGTTGAGGTTAACGCTCACTTTGATCTTAATATATAAGTTATCTGCCCGCTAAAATCCAGCCTTTAGTTAACAACAAATTGTAATAATGGCCCTTTATAGTATATTTGACTTGATTTTTGGAAAATAAAATGGCAAATAATATTTAAATACATTAATTTTAAATTGTATTTTGTATTCAAAACATAATATTTATGTATACGAGTATGTACATAACAAACTTTACTCCACTACGGATCCAAAAAAAAAAAAAAAACAAAATATTAAATTAGAATCACCTAGAATAGTACATCATTGAAGAAAAATAAAATGTTTTCTTACAGTGAACAAGAGGACATTAATTGCTTTCATTTTACAGCAGTAGTCCTAGAAGAGCTAATGTTCGATCAATATTTGTTAGTCTGCTTTACATATACTCAACGTACTTACTTATGTATGGATGGATATGCATGCGTAAAATTCAAAAAATATTCTTTTGCCTTAGAATAGGCATATGCCTTACGGTCGGGAGTAACAGTATCCTGTGTAATACGAAATATTAATAAAAAAAAAGGAAAAAACATTCCAGCAGGCCATGCCATGTCAGTGGCTGTGAACAACGACATTTAACTTAACGACGTTACAACCCACTCTCAAATTAAATCAATCTTTAACAAGTTTACAACAAACGACTTCATTACGATCCACCAAATATGGCCGTGGGAATTACTAGACCTGAGTAGACTTTTTGGTGCAACTACTCTTCTTTTTTTTTATGTGTGTTTCTAAAGTCAAACCAATTCAGCGTGCTGGTTGTGTTTAGGAAAAACTACCAAAAATGGAAGGAAAAAAGTCTAAAACATGCTGCCCATTCAAACGTTAACCGCTTAAACTAGGAAAACTAAGAGATGGCGAAAAACATCCATCTGTGATTGTGGACATTGCCACTGTACGTATGTATGTACATACATACATATTATAGTCATATACAGATGTGAACCGGCAACAACAACAATCACTGCTGTTGCTGCTGCTGGTGCTGACATTCGTTGTAACGGCTTCAATTAAAATTAAAATTATTTTCATTTTTTTTTTTTGTTGTTGTTTACGGACATACGAGAGACATACATTTGAAGCATCGAATCGAAGTATTCATACAAATAAATAGACGATCGTATGAATATACATTCATTCATTCATTCATTCATATGTGTAAGTATGTACGGATATGTATATAGTTCAGATTCACATGAATATATGGACACATAGACAAAAATAATAATGAAATGAAATAATGAAAAAGGAGCACAATTGAACGTTTGTATACACATACATACATGTTCAATGTGTATTTATACACTGTTGTGTAATATTATGGCCTAACGTTTGTTTTATAGATTTTTTAACTTTTCTATCATAATAACACTAGGAAAAGAACAGAAGAATTCATAATTTAGGGGTAAATAATACATCCACCGACCGAATTTTTCTTCCACTTGTTATCGAATAAGACGTATTAGATCTCCTAATGTCAATTGATAGTTAGTGATCGTCAGAACGCAATCTAACGGATTTTTATTTGTATTTGACGCCGTGGTCTAGCAGGTAGTGTGCTGGCTTATTAGACGTAAAGCCAGGGTTCGAGTCCCAGGCCAGACATCAAAGTAAAAAATACAAAAAGTATTTTTTCGGCGATTTCTTCTCTTTCTCTTCTTAAAAAGTTTCTCAAAAAATCTGTCGTTCGGAGTCGACTTTAAACTGTAGGTCTCGCCACTTCTGTATAAAATGAACACACACACAGCATAAGTGGTGTGAGAAACTGCGGGCTTCTAGGCGACGATTGCTGTAGACTGCAGAGACCTGCGCCGAGCAAATTTGTCGGCGGCTTTAAGCCGGCTGTCAGCCGAAATATGGTAAAGTTTCGGCGGCGCTTTTATTTATTTAAATAATATGCATACAACATTTCCAACATTTATTTAAAGAACAAAGAAGACATGTAAATCCATGTATGAAACATTACCCTCACATAATTGGTCATTACAACTTTTCAGTCAGGATTACGACCTAGCTTCTCACACCACTTGTGTGTGTGCGTTAATTTTATATATGAGTGTTGGGGGCCACAGTTTTAAAATTGACTCCAAATGATAGATTTTTGAGAATCTTTACATGGCAATTTAATTTACTCTCAAAGGTTTTGTCAAAAATTGCAATAAATTTACTAAATAATCATTGTTAGCAAATCGATTATTCAAAATTAGCGACTAAAGAAAAAATTAGAACAAAAAGTAAAATTACATACGAAGCTAATTACACACATGCTACACGCAGAATCAAAATTTACACACAATATGTGTAATTACACATAAGGTGGCAACACTGGTCTGCTGTGATGCCTGGTTGCTCCACTATGTTAAAGGGCCTTAGATCTCTGCAGCACATTTGAACAAGCAGCCGTGCGTTAGCAAATTTTTCGGAATCTGCATTTTTAGAACTTCCTGACAATAAGAATTTTATTTTGGCATTCGAATTTTAAAATTTTTTTGATTTTACGTCACTACCAGAGGTTTGATGTCGACGCAGAAACTCCAAACCTGAAATTATTTCGCATTTTATAACACTTACAAAACAATTATCAGAAAAAAATATTCAAAATAAAATTTTCCAAAAAAATTTGGTTAAAAGCTAATTGAAATTGGAGTTTCAATTATTGTTTTGGGAATTCAATACCATTAAAAATAGCAAGGTCGTCATCGGAATCAGATGAATTTAACTCATTTAAATTTGTAGTTCTTTGGTTAATTTTTTGTCTTTTAAAACATAACGTAAAGTTAAAAGTGTTACCACATTCACCAAAAACAAGAAAGGGTGTTCAAAATTTCCATATCAAAAAATTTAAAATTTTTCTATTAATATATCACAAAATGAACAAAAAAACTTCAATAATGTATTTAAGTCAAGTAAAACAAAAATATAAATATCATATTTTATATACATATAATTAAAATTTACTGTATACAATTTTAAAAATATATTTTCATATATTTTAATTTTCTTACATACATAAAACGGCGGCTGAATTTAAGCCGAATCAAGCCGAATAAATTTTCGGCGGCGGCGGCTTTTAAATTTTGTCGGCGGCTCGGCTTAGCCGGCTGTCAGCCGATCGGCGCAGGTCTCTGGTAGACTGTCTAATGGTGAAGGTATAGCACTGGCCATTTTATAGTCATCTAGCAGCAACTCGTTTGCTTACCATTCGCATCTTCCCTCTTTCCACCTTTCCTAAACCTGCGCAATGCACTGCATGAGTAGGGGTCATTCTCTGAGTGCTGGTTTAATAAAATAAGGATGTTTTTCTGTTGCCAAAAATATAAAAACTTTTTAAAATTACTACAATTCTTTTTAAAAATACAAAAAAAAAAAAAAATAAATAAACAAATAGAAAGAAAATTCTGTAAGTCGATGTGTTTAAGGCTAATTTGTTATAACCCAGCCAGCAATTTTGAAAATTTTTGATCAAATTCGAACCTTTTTTGATTCTTCTGCGCGATTAAAAAGCTCGAATATGCGCTCATTTTCTGATCATAAAAGACTTTTTCATCAGGAGAAAAAAGTGACTACGAGCGAATCTTCTTAAAAAGTCACTTATGAGTCATTTTCTATATTATTTTAGAGTAATTTTCGAATCTTTTTCTAGTTGCTTTATTATCATTTTCGAAACACTTTCTAATCATTTATTTCTTATTTACGATTCTTTTTCGAGTCGTCTGTCAGTCATCGTTTAATCGCATACGAGTCTTTTATGAGTCCTTTTATTGTCATTTATGAGTCATGTTCGTATTAATTTGGACTCGTTTTTATGTCATTTATGATTAAAATTTGAGTCAATTATTATTCGTATTTATATGTCCATTTTACTTTCTTCAAGAGTTTTTATTAGGTTTACTGAGTCCTACGTTTACACTACAGCGATTTCAGAAATCATGTTCGTTTGAACGTTAAGTATAAAGAAAGAAAGAATATTAAGTTTACATTCAGACATCAAAATTTATTTAAAGAAATATTGTTTTTCATTAAAAAACAAAGAAAAATTTTCAATTTAAAAAAAATTGTGCTTTATTTCACAGCCATCTTTTACATAAAAGAGAAAAATATATACAGAAAAGCAGTTTTTAATCATCTACTTGCGCAAAATATGATCATAAAAAACTTAATCACTTTTCAATCCCCTGTATGATTTTATTTTTGATTAAGCGTTTTTCAATCTTCAGCATAAGCCACATTTTAAACGTCTGGATGATTAATTTCCGAATGCAATTCAATTTTTTGTTGTATTTTAAATCGAACTCATTTTACTCTTTGATGCGAATCATTTTTGAGCCCTTTTTAATCGTGTAACTGACTAATTAGTTTTTGATCACCAAAAGTACTCTAAAAAGACTCAGTAAACTAATTTTTCTAAAAACAATTATCCGAATGCTAGCTGAGAAGCTTCTATATAAAATCTAGTCAGTGTTGAAAAATTGAAATTTTAGAATGGTACTGAACTATAATTGAAAAAATACTTTTTCGCATCAAAAGGTAATTTCGTAAGGAATTTATACCTACATAATTAGTCATTACAACCGTTCAATCAGGATTATGATCTAACTTGAGTGTTGTTAATTTTATACTTGAGCGGCGGTCGATTCAGAACGACAGATTTTTGAGAAATTTTTTCAGGGCAATTTTATTTACTCTCAGAGTTTTCGACAGAATGCATTCTCCATAAGAATATTTTATTCATTTTTCGCTTTGTTCGAAATGTCTGATATGGAGTTTGAACCGTGAACTCATTGCGAGAATGACACATTTTATATTAAAATACACTTAGGGAGCCGAATAAAATAACTAACGACTTATACGTTTGCCTCACATACAAAACAAAAATAACTGATTCGGAAAGTAGCATAACGTATAAGCCACGATTAGTCAAACGTCGATAGAACGTAATGTAACTTACGTTCACGTCACGAAGGTACTGCTGTATTTTTGAAATGAAAAAGCACTAAAGTACTGAATTTTTCATCATTGGCGTCGAATTTAAGCGAAAATATATTACGAAATGTATACAATGCCTCATATAAATTCTATATGAAATGAGATATTAAGAAAAAAAAAAAAAAAATAATAATAATATTCTTATATTTTATATAAATTATACGTTTATTTTTTTTATTTAGATGACACTTGATTACAGTTTTGTCATGACAATCTGCGTACGCATAATTTTTCGAAACAAAATAAATACATACGTATTTTGATTTGAATTAATTTTTTATTCTATATTTTATTTAAGTTCTGTTAAGAGGGTAGTATTCTTTGTTAATAGATTGTAATTCAGATAAGATTGTAGATAAGATGGCATAATGTAAAGAAAAAAAGTAAAGGGTCCGCCAAATAACTACTGAATATTTTCCAAAATTACACATTATCCACATTATCGATTTTGAGCAACTGTATTTCACAAATGACTTCACGAATATTGTCCTTTAAAGCGTCAATTGTCTCTGGCTTCAGCCGTGTGGCACGAAGCGTCGTCCTGTTGAAACCAAATGTTGCCAATATCCTCCTCTTCAATTTTTATGAACAAAAATTCATTCAATATGGCCCGATATCGATCGCCATTGACTGTAACGCCCACTCCTTGATCATTTTCGAATTTCAATTATGCCTCTGGACCAAAATCCGCACCAAACAGTGACTTGTTTTGGGTGCGTCGTCTTTTCAAATGCTCCAAATCCCACAATTTTGTTTGTTTACATACCCGCACACAATCAGTGCGTACAATCGATAATGTGCTTAAAAATTGGACCGATTGTGTAGACTACTGTATGGCCAGTCGAGGCAGCCATGTTAATGAAATTATTTTCCATTATTAACCGGAAGGATTGTACTTTGAGAAAATAATCACTACTTTTAAAGCATTTATAAAACAAACAAAAAAAAAAAGTTGTTTGGCGGACCCTTTAGTTTATGTTAGATTTTTCTAATATGAAATTTATTTTGTTTTATTTTTTGCCAATTCAAAGGAAACTAAGATAACCATCGAAAGATGGGTAGCCACATTAATTAATCCCATCAATTAATTATAATTGCCATGAAATATTCCTCAAAAATGAAAATCTTTCGTGTTTAAACTGTAGGCCCTGCTACTCATTTATAAAATAAACATACACAACATAGAGAGTGTGAGAAATTAGGTCATAATCCCGAATAAAGGGTTGCAAGGACCAATTATGTATGTATGTATCAGAGATCAGCAATGAGTATTGAAAAAGATGAGTAGAATCGAATCATAGTCATAATTTTTGATACTTAATACCCATTTCATATTTATTTTAATATTTTGCTTATATTACTCATATTCAAAGTTTGAAGTACGCAACGTACTCATACTCAACAATAGGCATGACGTTGTTGATTTCGACTTTCCATGACTCAAAATATACTCACTAGAAGGTTGTGTGTTTGCTTTTCTTGCTGTCTTTCGAGTCACTCGAATCATTTATAAGTATTATAAGTATTTTTTTAAAATTATGAATCTGAATGAGTAGGCTCATAAATCAAACATATATTGAATGGTATGAGTCAACGTTGTAGTGATACTTATAAATTAACGTTGTAGTGAGTACGAATGAATCAGAAAAGTAAAATTTCGATATTGCTGATTTACTTATATTCAAAATTTAATGAGTGCTTATAGGTAGCGAAATAACGATTCATTGCTGATCTCTGGTATGTATACATCTATTCTATGTAATCTATTTTTGGTAGCGTGATTTATAAATGAAAAACTTCATATAAATCACAAAATTCGCAATCCTAAATTCACAGATTGGTGGCAATGAAATCAATTAAAATAATGCATATTGCGAATCCAACAATAATATCTAAGGGCTAAAGAGTGATGAGGGCACAAGGAGTTCTGAAATTATACACATTACTCCGGCCGCTCCCCTGAATGGTTTAAATCGTTGAAATAAAAACCAAATTTGCGGATTTTAAAATTTCATGGATCGAATAAAATGGAGAACATTAGTTTTAAATAGTAGGAATAATAAATTCTAATGGCCCCATTCTTATAATACGAAAATATTTTCGTCGCTAAAATCAAACTTATATGCGTGGCCGGACTTCATTTGAGCAGTAATGCCTAAAGGAACTTGTTACAAACAAAATTGAAAAGGTGTACGTTAATTTTGTGACACACTATATGTACATATGTGTCTAAACAAGAGCGAAAAATTTGAATTTGTTGCGATTCATCACGATTTAAGAAGCAGTTACCAAAAATGGATATTTTTGTTACTTTTTTTCCTGTCGTTTTTAAAATGTTGATACTGAATGGTGCTGGAAAACAGTTAAAGTGTGGAAAAATAGATCACGCTCTTCTCTCACAAATGTTGTTGTTAATCTAAATTACAACTAAAACCAAATAAACCACAACGTCATAATCATCATCAGCAACAATAACAATCGCAGCAACATCTACAGCAGAAACAATAACATAATGTACACACTAGCGGCAAAAACAACAAAAAAAAAAAAAAAAACGAAAAGAAAAGAAAAGAAAGAGAAACATCAACAACTACAAAAAATAGATCATTTTTATTGATCACCCCAATATTTGCTACAACGAGACTCCCACAGCTCCACATGCAAAAGTTTCACACCAAAAGTCAAAATGTGAACAACAATGATTTACGAAGAAAACAAAAAAAAAAAAAACGAAGAATAAAACAATAAAGAAACCCACCAAGCGGTCAGGCAATGAGCCAACCACTACTATTTAACAAACCAGGCTCTACAAATGACAATCGAACAAGTCATTTTGACCAAAAACTAAAAAAAAAAAATAAAAGTAAAGCACCAAATAAGCGAAATTGGTGGCTGAAATTCTTGAAAAATGAAGTGCGTCTCACATCAATTGACAGACAAACTGTAGAGCATCTGTTCGACTTTGGTTTTTGGTTTGCTATTGGGTTCCACACACAAAACCGATTCGATTGAGTAGCGAGATGAAAGATTTGTAATGAAATCGTGAGGATCGTATTGAAAAACGAAAACTTTTGGTAGAGGTCTACCTGTCCATATGGGAAAAATTTAAAACATGTCCATGAATTTTCCAACACACACACACACACATACATACGTTGTGGAAATTGACAGCCTGTTTGTCATCAATCGACAGATGCACAACCTGCACAAGAGAGTTTCAATTTTCACATGAATTTGTTTTCGATTTTTCATTTTTTTCAGTTCATTTCGTTCGCTTGTATTTGTACGTGTATTATTACAGGTATGCTGATTTATCGTCAATTTGGCGATTTTAACGATCCAAATTTTATTTATTAACGATTTGACGATATTTGATCATATTGCTACAGTTTACAACCACATATTACAACAGACAGACTACCCAGTACGGTTAATGTTCCTTTAAAGCTTTTAAAGCAAGCACTTGTAACAACGGTTTACAATAAATAAAATTAATGAAAATCGAATTAAAAATATTTTAAATCGAAATTATTTCGAAAAAGTAGAAACAATTCTAAAACGATTTTTTTTTTAAATTTGGATTATTTTTTTTTTATATATAAAACCAGCTCTCAAGGGATGGCTCCTACTCATGCAGTGTATTGTGCAGGTTTTTAGAAAAGGTGGAAAGAGGGAAGATGCGAACGGCAAGAAAATGAATTGCTGTTAGGTGACTATAAAATGGCCAGTGCTATACCTTCACCATTATACAGTCTACAGCAATCGTCCCCAAGAAGCCCGCAGTTTCTCACACTACTTATGTTGTGTGTGTTAATTTTCGAGTCCGAACGTTAGATTTTTGTTTTTTTTTGTTTTTAAGAAGCTTTTCATGGCAACTTTATTTACACTCAGAGTTTTTGCCAGAACTCTGCTGAGAAGAAATCGCTGAAAAAATACTTTTTGTATTTTTGATTTTGATGTCTGGCCTAGGACTCGAACCCTGACTTTACGTCTAATAAGCCAGCACACTACCTTGAAACTGTAAAAGGAAAAATTGCAGAAAATTAGCAGTTAGTGGCCAATAAATAATTCGATAATGGCGTTTTATTTATAAAGAGTAATCTTATTTAAGAAAATGGAAAAAACAAGATAAAATTTAAGGAAAAAACCAGGGACCGTAACTGTTATAACTTTTATCGTTAAAGTCAGAAATTAAAGATTAATTTTTGACTTTTATTCTTTCAACTACAAATAAAAGTTATTTTGTGAGTTTTATTTTTTCGGGAGGGAATAACAGTTATTTTTGACTTTTATTTTTTCGAGCACAAATAAAAGTTATTCCAGGGAAACTGGAAAAAACATTTAAGGAAAACATTCAAATTCAAATTCACGTTAATTACATCCATAATTGGTCATTACGATCTCGTTTCTCACACCGCACCGTTTATGTTGTGTGCGTTAACCCTTTCCGGTATTAATATGACGAGTTTAGCTCGTCATCGGTTTTTCATGTCATACCCCACGACTAAAATTACTGTTGGATATGATAATTAATTTAGTTTAAAATTTCTAATGTACTGAATTTGGCAATACTTTTATTACTTGTGGAAATATCACAATTCCATTGAGTATCCTTTTAAAATAAATACAAATTCCACTGTCATCTTTAATCAACGTTCCTGCTATTTCTATGGAATTTAGAAAACTGCGGTTCTCCTATAATTGTGGGCCTGATAACATTCCTAGTAGCATTTAAATTAATTGCGCCATAGCTGTTCCACTATCATATTTATTTAATAAATCGATGAAATATGGTTATTTGCCTAACGTTTGGAAGGATTCATTAATTATTCCTTTGTTCAAATCAGGAAATTAATCCGATGCAACAAATTATCGTTGTATTGCAAAAATGAGCATAATTCCAAAACTATTTGAAAAAATGATTACTGATGATTTATGCTATCAAGTTTCAGAAAGAAGTGTTCTACTACAACGAACCTGCTTCATCTTTATCGAGGACTTTACTTTTGAAGAGGAAACTTTATTTAATAGGATGTACTGACCTTAGTTTAAAATGGATTTACACATATTTAACTAACAGAAAACAAACCGTACTTTTTTTTAAATTGCTGCTCCAAAAGTTTTGACGTCATTTCTGGTGTACCACAGGGTAGCCATATTGGACCGCTTCTGTTTATTAACGACCTACATGATATGATTCACTATTCCAACATCCTAATGTACAATGATGACGTAAAAGTTTTCCTAAGTTTTTGCCAAATTTCCGATCAGAAACTACTTCAAAAGAACCTAAATTCATTTCATTTATGGTGTAATATAAATTTAATGGAGCTTAATCTCAAAAAAATCTAAATACATGAGATTTGTAAAAAAGAATCCGATTCCTGCAAAATATGCTTTTGGTGGATACGATCTTGAGCTTGTAGATAACTTCCCGGATCTAGGAGTTCTACTTGATTCCAAACTAAATTTTATTCCGCACTTAGCTATGACAGTAAATAAAGCTAGAACCGTATTTGGTTTTATAAAACGGTGGGCAAAAGAATTTAATGATCCTTATGTTGCTAAACCGCTCTACACATCTCTTCTAAGGCCTATACTCGAGTATGGATTCTTAACAGAGATCAGCAATGAATCGTTTTTCCGCTACTCATAAGCACTCATGCAATTTTGAGTATGAATGAATCAACAGAATTGAAATTCAACTGCTGTGATTCATTCGTACTCGCTACAACATTGATTTATAAGTATAAGCAGCAATGAGTATGAGTCAACATTGACATCAAATTCACAACATTTGAAATATGTTTGATTCATACGCCTACTCATTCTGATTCATAAATTTAGAAAAATACTTGTAATACTTGTAATTCGAGTGGCTCAATCATTCATCAAAATTTACAGTCTTTGTTGTTGTTGCATATACAAACAAAGAAGAAAGAAAAAACAAAGACAATAAGCAGATCATACACGCAATCTTCTTGTGAGCATAGTACTGTTCGTACGCGAATCTTATTTATTTTGTGCTTCGTGTAAATGTTAAGTAGAGACGAGTCGAAGTCAATAACATCATGCGTATTGTTAAGTATAAATACGAGTGCTTCCAACTTTGGGTATGAGTATGATAGCAAAATAATTATGAATGCGTATAAGTATCTGAAATTCTAAGTATGACTCGAATCCACTCATCGCTTTGAATACTTATTACTAATCTCTGATACGTAATATGGGATTCTCTATATAAAAAATATGCCGACGTCATCGAATCTGTACAAACGCAATTTCTGTTGTTTTGTCTCCGTGGACTGAATTCCGGCACTTAAAAGCCGCAGAACTATATTAAATATCTCGAATTTAATAAATTATGCTTATTGATTTTCCTTTATTGAATAATGTTATAAAAACTAATGTAACTAAGTACAGTCATTCCTCCTATAGCGCGGTACTTTCACAATGCGATTTCCATATAACGCGGGGATTAAATTACGACAGCCCTCTAATAACGCGGTACTCTTATAGCGTGGTTTGTGTTCAACTTCATCCCATAAGTTCCTTCCGCACAGCCTATGAATGAACAATAACTAGATATTGTAGAAGGGTTTAATATAAGTTCTATTTTCGACCCAAAAGCTCAGCCCAGATCCCAGCACCATGCAAAACAGTAGCAGTTGGATTTTAAATTTAAAAAAATAATGAATGAAAATGAACCAAGTAAGGATAAATATTAAAAAATTTCATTATTTTACAAGTCTTTCTTAAATTTGTTGAAAACCAGTCTTTTAGTTTCGTTTTTATTTCATTTTTTTTATCAATCCTTATATAAACTCATGAATTCAATAAAAATAATCTATAATTTATCTTGCCTTTTGTATTTCTTGGTCTCCATACAACGCTGTACGAATGATGTGATTTGTTCTAATTCTGTGATTTTTATAACGCGATTTCCATACAACACGGTAGATGGTTTCCATAGAACGCGCTAGGAATTAGTCTGCTTTATACCTGAAATCCGAGTTTCTTATTGCGCGGTACGCACTCACCGAGTTATAGAAGGGTTAACTGTATTTAAATTCATAGTTTTTAAGAACTAATATATTGTAATAGTACTGAAATGCCAGCAAGGAATATTTCCATAGGCAAATAAAAATAATAAAATCTCTATCATCACATCACATTTGTTTACCGTTAGAATTTCTTTGTACAAGACGCTGCGAAATTGTTGTTAGTCTGTAAGATTTCATACTTGTCCACAGTTGGTGTGAATATCGGTCGATATAAATTTTTTTTTTCGATAAGATATAGCAGAGCAAATCCTTCAAAATCCCTCACTACCGGATTACAAAACTCGTGGGCGTGTAGTAGGCTAAAAAATGGGGATATTTTTCAGAATACATTCCTTTAATTCAGAATAAAAGAAAACCTACTAAGAAGTACCGTGTGTGTTCTAAATAAAATTAGAAGTGAAACTCCCTGGCAGTATCAACAATGCAGGTTTCCTTTGCACTTACCAATGTGTTTTGAAAAGTACCACGCGCTTGATGACTATTAACTATAAACCTTAATAAGGTTTTGCTTTGATTTCTTCTTAATTTTACCGTTTTTGGTATTAACAATGTGTAAAACTGTATAATTAAGAATATGTAAGCAGTGTTGTCAGATATTTTTTTACCTCCATTGCTATACGCAAAGCTATACGCAAAATCGCCAAAAATTGCCAAGAGTTTAAAAAATCATTTATATTTGTTTATTTCATGTATTATAAGGTCAATATAAAACTAATAAAAGTCTATAATAAAAAATATTATAATTTTACATTACATTTTAGTGCATTAGTTATTAATTGTCAAAATATTTTTTACAAAAATTAATTGCAAAAATATATAATAGCTAGTTTGCATTCAAAGCACCACGATCTATATTAGCCATTCGATGTAGATTGAGACGACATAGTGGCATCTGCAATAGATTTTAACCAACCTACAAATTTAAGTCATTAAAAGGTTTAAAATATTAACTTTGCGTACTTATCTATGGCCCAACTTTCATTTTCCCATTACTTTCAATGTCGACGATCTACTATAAATATTTTTTGAAGAAGATGCCATTATAACATTTTCGTTTTTTAAATAATCACCCCCATCGCAAATAACTATTCCCAAAAAAAATTCCCAAAATTCGTCATTTCCTATTGTGAATCGTTCCGAAAAAAATTTTTGGGAGTGAATTCACCAACATTAAAAAGTTTGGCATCGCCAATGTTTATTCCCAAGAATTATTTTGTAGAATTAATTCCCAACACCTGCCAATGGTAATAAAAAGGGAACATGGAACTTATAAATTGTTTTGATGTTGATTTTTTGTTTTATTTAAAGAACGCAAATGAAAATAAGGAACAGATTAATTGGATGGTGGAAGCGATGGTAGCAATGAATTATAAAATATAAAATGCAATTTATTAAACTTCATCGGATGGTTCTTTGACGATACGAATCGTAGTATTTGTATGCCGTCTATACCACCCACAACACCTGGAATTTTGTTTAAAACTATTTTGCAATCTCTTTCATTTTCTCAGAAGACGGCCACAAAATCTACTGAGGACATACAACTCTTTCAAATGTTGTTAATACTTCTAAAAGCACTTCACTGAATGAAGACTACGCCAAACCGGTATTAATTTGCCTAGCTGCCTTTCTGTGGGGCAGGTTTTCTATCGACACATTCAGTAGGTATTTGAACCCTTCTTTGTTCGCTCTGTAATATTCCTGGAATCTGTAGAGGATTTACCGTCACATATCAATATTTTAGTATGTATAATTCTTACTTCAGCTCAGAGAGTGATAGTGGATTCGATTCTTTTCTAATAGCTCTTCTCTACTACTTTTCCATAGATTGTTACTCCTCTTCCAGCACCAAAAAACGAAAATAAACGCTATTAATCTTTTAATATTTATATTTGATAAATTGTTGAGAGGTAATTCACAATAAACAATTTTTGTTTTTCACTAATTCACAATAAAAACTTTTACTCCCAATATATTCGCAATACCGATTTTTTGGGATGGGAATAAAAGTTCACTCCCAAATAATTTATTCCCATAATATTCACGATAAGGGTGAATGTTTTAAAAGTATTTTTTAATTTTTACTTTTCTTAAATGTTTTCTTTTCTGTTCAAGTCCTACTTTTATACATAACTGGCATTACAACCCTTCAGTCCGGATTACGGCCTAGCTTCTCACACCACACTTAACTATATCTTAACGTCGACTCCGAATGACAGATGTTTGAGAAACTTTTTCATGGCAGGTTTTTACACTATAAGAATTTTTGGCAGAAATCTGCTAGGAGGAAATCGCCGAAGAAATATTTATTTTTTTCATTAACCTGGGATACGAAACACACTATCTACTAGACTACGTTGTTTGTTCACAACCTTGGAAGTGAAAAAGTGTTTTTTTGTGCGTAGATATTTTAAAATTTGTGTGTAATGGTGGTAATTTGCATAGAAATTTCGTTGACAAAAAGAGGGTGAGCGGGTAAGCACTTCTTATAATGTGAGTTTCTAATTTACTTGTAAACCAAACACAATAAATTCAATTTGTTACCATACATCCAACTCTTTTTTTACATGGTTGATACGTTCCTCACAAATCTGTGTAAAAAAAGAGACGTTTCCTGTTTCCATGTTATCTGAAAACCGTGTAAGATAAAATAAAGATCTATATTTACTTCGAAAAACCGTGTAAAAAATTTTGAAAACTATAAAATTACAGAAATGCATGCAAATTGTATGTTTATATGGCATTTTATTGAGCATTAAAACTTAAAATATGTAATTCATTCAGGTGAGAAATTGGTAGAACAAGCAAAAAACAAAAAAAAAAAAAACTGTTAATCGAGAATTAAGAACTGAAAAAATAAAGAAAGAATATTTCCATAGCTACATAATTATTCGCCGCTACTGGATAACAAGCGCAATTTTTTGCGACGAACTGGACTAAAGTCGAAATCATCACTGGAGATATCCATCAAATTATCCAATGGTGACTTTCATTCGGTGATATAGTTTTGAACTGTCGGACTACTTTCCGAAAGGTCTTGAGCCGTCGACTTTTTTGTTAAAAAATCTTTTATAGAAAGTTGAACTTTTGGTTTTTGGGATTTCCCAGTTACTACTATGCAAGTTCATTTCAGCAGTCGAGCCAAGTGTGGTAAAAACAAACATAATTACAAGACAATGATTTTGAAACAGTAATCGATTAAAAAATTTTTACAAAAAAAGGTTATTTGCTTGCTTACAAGCGAGTTAAAGATTTGCATGAGTTTAATCGTAAGGACTGAGTAAAAAATCTCTAGTGATTCATTTTGTGTTCAAATGTTTTTTATTTCTTGAAGTTTGTTGTCTTTATTTTAAATATTTTTAAAAATTAATGTTTTCTATTTTTATCTTTTTTCTTTTATGCAAAAGTAAATTTAATATTTATTGACCAACAACAAAAGTACAAATTAATATACATGTATGGGCGTTTCTGTTCCTCTTTCTGAGTAGAAATAGAATAATTTTACTCCTCTCTGTTATAAGACTCTGTTGCAATATAACACAACAAAAATAAAATGATAGGAGTTAAGTTGAGGTATGACGGGGTATGTTAGCAAAACAAAACACATACATACACCAAAGATGAGGAATGGGTTGAATCGAATCATACTCAAAATTTAACTTATACTTGTATGCATTCATACTATTTTTTACAAGACCATGCAACTTGGAATCATATTCAAAGTGTGAAGACTCATTGCATTTTTACTTAACAAAACGTGTGCGTTTCTTGCGAGTAATAAATACGTTGTTACGTTTTTAACTTTTTATAAACGTTTAAATATGAGTTCGTTAATTGCAAAAAAGTAAAAATAAATGTGTGTTTAATTTCAATTTAATTTATACTCTTTGCTGGCCGCACAATTTTATGTACCACTGTTTCGAACTTATGCAACAATAACTACTTGTTCGTTATTCTTCTTTGTTTACAACCTTTTAGTAAGCAACGATACTTGTTCGTTGGGTCTGTATAGCGCAGTGATGCCAACTCTTAGGACACCAAACGCGTGAACAAAAATGAAAAACGGGGTAAAACGGGCTAAATTGAAAAAATTACGTTTTTAATACAATACAATTTAATTTTTTTCAAAAAAGCCCAAGAAGGGGGCTAAAATTAAAAAAGGCTTTTCAGATAAAAACACCACAATTTTTAAACAAAACAATTTATTAATAGATATTATTGCTTTTGAGATCAATTTATCTTTAATAGAATTAAGATACTAGATAAGTTTCAAATAGAATTTACATTACAATCTTTCACAGTTGTATTGTTAAATACGATATGTACTTTTTGGTCATCCTCTTCTTCATTCATAAATCAGTTTTTATATGATATTGAGACTTGGTAAATGGTGAATAAATTGCAGTATATATGATAGCGCAGCCTGACATTTCTTTTTCACCTAATTATTAGGTAAATTATAGACAACAAGAAATAGAATAAAAAAGTTCTGCCACATTGACTTACAATTCGACATTGCCAGAGAAGCATAAGATAATGGTGCCATACAGAGTTAAAGGAAAACGGGCAAAAAGGGCTAAACAAGAATACTAAAAAGTGCTGAAATTGCGCGTTTTTTAGTTTAGGGCTAAAAATTTTTTTTCGCGTAAAAGGTACTTCAAAAAGGGCTAAATCTAGGCCGAAAAGGGCTAAGTTGGCATCACTGGTATAGCGGAGATCTTTAAACCTCGACTGTTCTCTTTACACACAGCGCGTCTTTACACAAGACTGACTGAATTACTACTACTCGTTGTCTGTTTTGTCTTGCTTTTTTATATCCGCACAAATCAGTAAGATGAAGGTTCTTGAAGTGGAACGTTCGGGGTTTCGCCTTCTCAAGAATTCTATCGTGACAAATTGGTTGCTGTTGCGTTTGCTTGCTAATCTATCTCATTCTCTCTCACACTTGGAACAAGTTCGGTGAAGCTTTTGCTTATCGTTTTTAACATTAAACAGTGTTACATTGTTTTCATTTTCTTAACAATATAAAAATATTTGTTTTACAGAAGTACAGAAAAGTACTCTTTCAGTTATTCTTCAGGGCCATTTCAAAATTTCAATTTTGCAACACTGATCAGTACTTTTGGTTTATGTAGGGCTTAAAATGTCGGAAGTTTAATTAATGCTAGTCAGGCAGAATAAGAAGGTAAACAAGTGGGATTAAAATTCAGTCCTCGTAGACAAAATATCAGGAATTGCTTTTGTACAGTTTCGATGACGTCGGAATATTTTTTAGATAGAGGATACCATATTGTGGATCCATACTCGAGTATTGGCCTTAAAAGAGATGTGTAGAGCGATTTAGCAACATAAGGATCATTAAATTCTTTTGTCCACCGTTTTAAAAAACCAAGTACGGGTCTAGCTTTATTTACTGTCATAGCTATGTGCGGAATAAAATTTAGTTTGGGACCAAGTAGAACTCCTAGATCCGGGAAGTTATCTACAAGCTCAAGATCGTATCCACCAAAAGCATATTTTGCAGGAATCGGATTCTTTCTCCATTAAATTTAAATTTCACCATAAATGAAACGAATATAGGTCCTATTGAAGTAGTTTCTCATCGGAAATTTGGCGATAAATTAGGAACATTTTTACGACAACAACGTACATTAGGATGTTGGAATAGTGAAGCATATCAGGTAAGTCGTTAATAAACAATGAATACAGAAGCGGTCCAAGATGGCTACCCTGACGTACACCAGAAAGGACATCAATACTTCGAGAGCAGCAGTTTTTAAAAAGTACGGTTTGTTTTCTGTTAGTTAAATTTGAGTAAAACCATTTCAGATCCAGATCAATATATCCCATTAAATAAAGTTTTCTCTTCAAAAGTACATGATTGACTTTATAAAAAGCCTTGCTGAAATCCGTGTAGATAACGTCTGTTGTTGCTGATGAATAAATCCTCGATAAACAACTGTTGAAAGATGAAGCCGGTCTGCTGTAGTTGGACACTTCTTCCTGAAACCGTGCTGGTAAGGTGATATCAAATTAGAAACCTGATAACATAAATCATCAGTAATCGTTTTTTCGTTATGCTCAGTTTTGCAATACCACGATAATTTGTAACATCGGATTAATTCCATTATTTGAACAAACGTTAGGAAAATAACCACATTTAATCAATTTATTAAATAAGTATGATAGGGGAACAGCTATGGCGTCGGCGCAATTAATTTAAATGTTATTAGGAATGTTATCAGGTCCAAAATTATAGGAGAACTTTCGCTTTCTTAATTCCATAGAAATAGCATGAATGTTGATTAAGGATATAGACACAGTGGAATTTGTATTTATTTTAAATGGATACTTAATGGAATCGTTATAAGTTCCATCCGAATAAGTTGTGGAAGAGAAATTGGCAAATAAATTGCTTATAAAGCTGTCATCTGCTGAAATCTCGTGGAAGCTGGAAAATCAGTTACTTTTTTCTTTGAATTAACAAATTTAAATAATGATTTCGGATTACGCTTAAAGTTGTACTTCATTGTATTTACATATTTATCGTAACATGACTTATTCAGTATTGTGTATTCAGCACGGGTAATAGAATATCTTATATAATCAATATAACAACCAGATCATTTAAACTTTTTATAATATTTATTATTCATAGTTTTCACACATGCAAGTTGTTTATTAGTCCATGGAGGACCGGATAGTTGTGTTCACATTGGAGTAAAAGGGATTAAGCATATCATCAACATTAGTACAGCATGAAAATAAGGAATATCAATTCGTATTAATTAGAAGTTCATTTAACATATTAAAGTTGGTGAGCTTAAATGAAAAAACTTTTCATTTTTACCACACGAAGGCATCGATAAGTTAAAATGTAATAGTAAATATAATGGGGAGCGAGAGTCAATTTCTTTACGTACAGCTTATATTTTTTTGTCCATGAAAATGAAAATAATTTGCAGAAAATCTTGAAATGCGTATTGATAAAGAAGCTGGTCCATCAAAAAGACGTTTCACAACTTTCTGCGATGGATGGAAAAAGTTTGCAAAATATGATAATGGGATAAGAATAAAAGATAATTACACGATAGAGTGTAAATTGTGTCAACAGACATTATAATCAAATATGAAGGCAGTCGCTTACTGTATAAACACAAATCAGAAAGAAACTATTTCGAATTTTGTACTCCCAACAGAGACAAAAACCGAAACACAACTCTCCAAGGCGGAGATGGTTTGTGTTTACCACAACGTTGTCCATCGACTAAACTACAATTAACATTTTCTCAGTATTGTTTTATGTCCAGCTTTTTAAAACCTGATGTTCAGCTTTTTGCGAATTGGAATCTGGCGACCCTACATACCATCTTTTTAGAAGGCGAAACATTTTTAAGAAACAAACGCAAAATTGCATTTTTTAATAAAATGCACTTTTTTTTGTAGAGAAGAAAACACCATAAGTGCGTTATAACCAAAAATTTTGAAGTCCTTATGTGTAGGTATTGTTTACTTTTTTATGCTATATTAATTTTGAATAATTTGGAGCACAATACTCAAATTAATACTCAATGCTCATTAATATTGTGTAGTTTATGGGCACATAAAGTTTAAACTCCCAAATCAAATACTGTGCATAACAAATTAACTAAGGAGAGAGATATATGAATCTTAATAAATATTCCATTGAACGTATAAAACACAGACTTAAAAAACCACTATAAATTAAATTTATAGCGTAAAAGCGTATTTTTTATATTTTCTGTTGAGTAATTACAATTGGCAATAAATAATAAATTTCACCCTATTTTTAGAACACTCCCTTCCTATACTAAAAAAAAACAATTTCGTCTATTCAAATTCATAAACTTATCTTCAACCTGTAATAGAAGATAATCATCTTCTTTTTATCGCCTTCTATTACTAACTCAAAAAATTTTTTTAATCTGCACACCTAAGCCCCTCTCCATATTTGAGAAAGTACGATTATTTGCGACATGTTGAATTTCAAGGAGCACGTAAAATACAACGGCGAAAAGCCATCTGTAACGCAGGGAGCACTGGCGAGGATGATGGCAAATATTGGAGGACCAGGTCCATTCAAGAGGAGGATAATTTCAGCGGTAGTAACGCCGATAATGTTGTACGTTTGCCCCATATGGTCGGAGATACTCTCCGTGGGAACGACAAGGAGAACACTGTCCTCTAAGCGCAATTAGATGGATAAGTGGCTTCAGGACAGTGTCATATAAAGCGGCATTGGTATTGGCAAAGGCATTACCAATAGACATATTGGCGGATGAGATGAGGCGGATATACTATCGCCGTCTCGAGTATCCAGGACGGACAGCGGCTAAACAGCGGAGGAAAGAAGGACTTCCATGCACAAATGTCAGTCACGATGGGAGAGCAGTTTAAAGAAAATATGGCCATTTCACCTTGTGCCTTCTATAACCCTTTGGATTGAGCACAAACATTGCGAGTTAAACTACTACGTGACCCAGTTTCTGACTGGTCATGTATGTTTTAGGAAGTACCTGCACAGATTTGGACATGATACTTTCCCTATATGCCCAAACTGTGTAGATGAAGAGGAAGATGCGAAGCATATTCTAATATGCTGCCCCAGATTTAGATGGTCCGGTGAAACTATATTACCGGCTCATGGAGGAAATGTTAAATTCTAGGACAAGGAAGTAATGATTGTACTCCGAAGATTTTAGGAACGAAGGTGAAATTTGAGATAACGTGATAAAACTTTCGAGCTAACCAGCCCTTCGCGAAGTAATACCTTACGGCAGTCCCGCGGAGGGAGAGTGATTGAAGTGTGTAGGGGGTGGGTTTAGTACGAAGGCACCAGTAATGGTGAATCGTGCATGCTTTTGTCGGAACAAAAATATCTTTCGAAGATTTACCACCTCCGGCTCAAGGCAAACAAAAAAAAAAATAAATATTTGAGAAAGTAAAAATCATTGAGCTGAGGCTGGTTTTAATTTTAAAAAACCATTAGAATAATTAAACATACATAGTATAGCTGAGAACTGAATAAATCTTTGCATAAAATAAAAAAAAAAACAAAATTCAATAATTTTAAAATAATTTTTAAATTTAAATTTTTAATTAAATTTTAATTTAATAAAGAAATTAAGCGAATATTTTACAATCTTATGCTGCTATGCATAATTTGTCCATTTACTTTTCGCACGCACTGTTAAATGTTTTAACATTATATGAAAGGGAAAAATTAAGCTTCTAAAAATATATTACATTTTCCCACTGCTTTACTTATATACATAATTTTGTATGAACAATTTGTCCGATAACTTTTAGTACGCACTGTCATGAGCAACAACTTCGAATTATTCTGATAATTCGGCGATTCAGAAGCCCCTCAAACTTACTACTGACATGTGTTGAACAGAATCATTTTGAAAGCATTTTCTATTAACAGTTTTTTTTTTTTTTTTTGAATATTCTATTTGTATTAAGAAATTTCTATCGTATGCAGTACAATTTATTTGGCTTTGCCCTGCGCAGCAACTGCTTCCATAGCTTTTTTTACAGTTTCCTCATCACCCAAAAATTTCATAGAAACCACCGGTTTGAGGTTCTCGTCCAATTCATACACAAAGGGAATGCCAGTGGGTAAATTTAATGCCATAATAGCATCATCAGACATATCTAATGAATTAATGAACATATAAATTAAATAACCTAGAAAATGTTTCGTTTACAAGAAACTTACTATCCAAGTGCTTAACGATACCGCGCAAGCTGTTACCGTGAGCAGAAATCAAAATGAGTTTACCTTCTTTCATTTGAGGAATAATAACATCGTTCCAATAAGGTAGTGTACGTTTAATGGTTAGTTTTAAGGATTCAAACATTGGAAATTCATTCGGTTTAGGTCCATCTTTATAACGTGGATCTTTAACAATATTATCGTAGTAAGGATGGTCAGGCTCCATTGGTGGTGGAGGAGTATCAAAACTACGACGCCAAATTTGTACCTGCTTCTCTCCGTACTTGGCAGCAGTTTCGGCTTTGTTTAAACCTGTTAAAGCACCATAATGGCGCTCATTCAAACGCCAGGATTTACAGACTGGAATGTCTGTTTGACAGATTATGTTTAAAATAGCTTCCAAGGTACATTGAGCACGAATTAAAACAGAAGTATGAGCAAGATCAAACTTCCATCCGGCAGCCTTAATAGCTTCGCCAGCAGCTACAGCTTCCTTTTTACCTAAACCGACCAATCGTAAAAATATTCATTTGAATGCATTTCATAATAATTTTTGATTCTTGCATAATCACTCTTTACCATTTTCACTTAAATTGGCGTCATACCATCCACAAAATAGATTTTTAAGATTCCATTCAGATTCCCCGTGGCGTACCATGACAATCTTGTATTTGCCAGCACCGGAACAATTTTTGGATAAAAAACGTGAAAATACAGCACTACCTATAATAGGTAACAGAGCGGTACGACCTTCTGCAATAGTCCGCCCGCTAAATTGAGCAAAAGTATTGCCCAATTTGACCTTAATCATTGTTCACAAGGTCGTTTCAAATATTTCCAATTTTATTTTCATATAAAGGGGTTCTCTTACTTGGCAGCACTCACAAAAAATATTTTATTTAAACGAATTAATATTAAAAAAAAGTGTCAAAAAATTACACTATGCGACAAAATGAACAAAATTAAATACACCCATCTAATAACCTAGTGTAGATTGTGAGATTGTTTATAGAGTAGAACTTAAAAATATTTTTCTAACTATATCTTGGACCCTCCAAACCTGTTTTATTTGACAAAAACTATTTTTTGGACTTTACGTACAAATTTATTGATTACACAAACATTTCTGAGCCGATGTCCAAAATTTAAATCGTATTAGAAAGAATAAAAAATTTTTTTCCAACAGGATGGTGATACGAAGCAGACAGCAAAAATTATAAAGATATACAGTGGGAAACAAAATTTTCAATTGACGGAATGGGCAGCACAAAGTCTCGACCTGAATCCGATTGAAAATCTTTCGGGCATTACGAAACAGCCCGGAGGCCGCCGTGGTCTAGTAAGTAGTGTGTTGGCTTATTAGACGAAAGACCCGAGTTCGAATCCCAGGTCAGACATCAAAACGAAAATTTGAAAAATAATTTTTCGGTGACTTCCTCTCAGCAGATTTCTGGCAAAAACTCTGAGAGTAAAAAATTGCCATGGAATGCTTCTCAAAAAATGTGTCGTTCGGAGTCGACTTTAAACTGTAGGTCCCGCCACTCATGTATAAAATTAACGCACACAACATAAGTGGTGTGAGAAGCTAGGACGTAGTAAATGGGTCAATTCGACCACCGAGTACTGTACTTGTCAGAATTGATAAGTACACGTCCTCTAACCTAACCTACGAAACATCCCCAACAAACATGGACAAACTTTGGGATCGAATAAATGCGAAATGGAAATGAATTTCGAAAGATGTTATTGATAATTTGATAGAAAGCATCTCAAACCGCGTAAATCAAGCTATTTCTAATTACGGTCTATAGACCAAATATTGAAATTGGGTTAGTTTCTTGCATTTTCTTGAAACGTGCAAAATTGAGTTTATGTGGGTTAATTTCGTTTTTTCATTCAAACTCATTGAACTCATTTTATTAATTTCTGTTACAAATAAAATAAAAAATTAATTTCATTTTTTGAATTTGCTTATATGGTTTTGTTTTTGTGGATGACGAAACTCAGTATTGTGAACATGCACTCACTTCTGCTCGCCACTGTATATACTATATAGTAAATTATTTGACATAATATATTATGAAGTTTGATGGGCAAACCTGACAAATGCGAATTTTATTCATATTTTTTCAAGTATATCCGTAACTATCTCGATACATTTAAGTCTCGTTGTTTAACCATTTCACAAATTTCAACAACTTCCCTGTCTTTCATAGTTCGCATTGGATTCTCTACACAATAATCTGCTTCCGATATTTCATCTATTTCATAGTGACATTCAATAGCAGCCCTAAGGGCCATTATTATAACTTACCTTTAAAGTTGTCGATAGTTAAAGGTACCTTTAGCTGAAGTGAACGGCAAAGTTACCTTTAACTTATTTTGGTTATTACAACTTACCGATAAAACAAAATTAACTTTTTCAAAAATATGGCAGTGCCGGAGCAAAGTCGATAAAACTGCTTAATTAAACAAGTTTTTTTTAACGCAGTGCAAAAGGAAAACTTCGTTTTGGTTGTTGTATATGCTAATTTTGTTTAAATTTGAAATTGCCACATCGAAAATAGTAGATGATATAGTAAGTTCAAACATAAAGTGACCTTTAAATGTTAATGGTAGGATGATCTTCCCTTTAGCTTATCGGTCGTAATAATGAAAAACAATTTATCTCTCCGTAAAAATCCTCCCTTTTGTTAAAGGTAAGTTATAATAATGGCCCTAAATGTTGTAAATTCAATCTATAGAAAAATGTTGAATAACATTACAGTACATTAGCACAATACAGAGAACACAAACCTCGGGTTTCAGGGTACATAAAATATTAGCCGCACTTTCTTCTAAATCAATTAAATTCATTTGTAAGTTCTGTCTAAGATTACTTAAAATGATTTCATCTTCAGGATCATCTTGATTAACCGGTATATTTAAAATATTATTCCAGCATTTGGATTTGGTATTAAAATAAACATAAATAACTCGGGATTTCCCCAATTTAAATTGCTTTGTAACTGAAATTTGTATGCTTTAAAAATTAAAAAAAAAACTGTTCATATTTTAAAGCCTTTGTACAAAGTTCATGTTTTGGAGTAGTCAATGGTTAAGAAAATTTATATTTTGGGATGTTCAAGTTTTGGAGTGATCATATTATTGCGAGTGCACTGTATTATAATTTCATTGTTCAACTTCTGGTGGTCGCTTAAATCTGAAATTGACACATTTTGTGATAAACAATCAAATGGTCAAACACGCCTAAGGAATAAGTGCAAGTTGAAGCATATCCGGGGCCAAATCACCGCATTCGCTATCGAATGCAGATTCGAGTAGACACTATTTTCGATGATCGTAAATTCTTGGATCATGGTATTCGATCGTAATTTGTATTTCCTACTATTATTTTTTACATTGCTGTAGCAAATTCGAATAAGAAAAACGAAACGAGAAAGGAAAACAAAACAAACAAAAACGAGATCAATATGCGTGAAGAATTCTTAAATTTGTAAAAAAATATTAAAAAAAACTTTTTTGAAACTTATTTCTGGCCAAATCGGGATACTCCATCATAAATTGTGCCGATACCTCTTTTTGTTTCCCATTTACCTTATTTGTATTTATTCTGGGAGCGTTTTTCATTATTTATTTGTTCAGTTCATGTTCAGTTTCCCTAAAAACTATTAAATTTACATTTTTGAACAAATGTTGAGAAAATGTTCGCAGAATACTTTCATTCCTACTTATTTATTATTTTACTTCGTTGTTTTCAGTTATTTCTTTTGTTTTGTACCAAAAAGCTACTGTTCGTTTGTTTTCAATGACAGTTTACAAATCGAGTACAACTACGAGTAAATACGGTACGATAACGAATACCGTGATCCACGTTAACCACATTTCGATAATAAAGCACTCGATTTCGAATGCGGTGATTTGGCCCCTGGACTTGATCTTGAACTCTGTCATAATTTCAACTATCGATGGTTTTGCAGCTCTATTGCTCCAGAATTATTACTTACAGTATTTAAACTGCTTGAAAAATCGCTAATGTATAAATTAAGGCGAATTTTATTTAAACGTGAGAAAATGTATCTCGGATCATGAAGTAGGATTTTAAAGGAATGACACTTTTCACGCATTCACCAAAGTTTTACACGAATCTATCACTCACTACTTTTTGAGAGTGAGAGAGTACATAAACGAAAGACGTTTATTGTCAAGTATGTTAAATTTGAGAATATTCTAAAACCGATTGCGGTTGGTATTCGACAAATAGTATTTTGGATTCCGTTCCATATTCACTGTTAAGTAAGTGATTAGTAATTTGATTACATTTTGTTGAATGATGAAATAATGATTACAATTACGATTAGTTTTGGTTAAAATAGTTAATAATTGATTACGATTACAATATATTCAAAAAATAATCAGGATTACAGTCTAATAATCAAAAAGAATCAAAAATAATTCAAAATTAATTAAATCGTTTTCAATAATTACTTTCATATTTTCGTTTTTAGTTCGCTCCGAATTTTATGTCATAGCGGTTGTGTGAAAAAATATAAAAAAAATTTTTTTCAAAAAAAGTTGTGAAAAATTAAAAAACTTTAATTTTTAATATTGCCTGCCAAAAAAATTAGTACTTTCATTCTTACAATAACAAAATTGTAAGAAAACAAAAGAAAATAGACATCCTTAAATAAAACAGCAAAAATCAACCGTGTTTACCCCATTACAATAAGCGTGCATATACTAGCGTATGTTAGCAACAAAAAATAAGCTACGTAAGCTTCAACAAGCCAACCAGTGATGTTCTCAAAGGAAACAACAATGATGAAATCGAAACTGACAACATGAATTTTAGCAAGAGCAGTTCTGATAATGAATGCAGCTGGTAGCGAGTCCCTGGAAATAACTGTAAAAGGTACAACTTCAAGTCGCCACGAATAAATATTCCAAAGAGACAACACCTAGATTCCGGTCCTTCTACTTCAAATCGTTTTGCTACTCTAGTATCTACTAATGATGACTACGAAGTATCACCCCAGAAATCACAACAGTCAAAGCCGCCACCAACTTTTATATCTAATGTTGATGACGTCGCAAAAATGTTTGATAACATAAGTATGATTGTAGATAGTCATGAATTTTATTATAAATCTTTAATCAGGTTCGCTTAACCCTTAAATGTTCACAGTATCTTTGAAGATACAACCAAAGAAAAAATTCTCACTGTTCTATTTAGGAAATAAGTTAATGAAAAGCAATAAAAATCATTTAGAAAGCATCAATCTTATATTTAAAATTTATTTCAAGGGAAAAAATGTTGAATTCTCTGATTGCTTAAACATCAAAATTGAAAATTATATTTTTTCCAAATTTGGTGAATTAGCTGCTTTGCTGTATTGAAAAATCGGACAGGATTACAAAGAAAAAATATTATCTTGTTTAAAAATATGTCTGGAAGCGTTAAAAAATAATAGGAAAAAAATATATTCCGATTCCTTGTCACAGAGCCTCATTTAACAGTTGTATCTTCTAAGATACACTGAGCAATCGCCTTTAAATTTGAAATTCGTTTTTATTTAAATTGTCTGCCGCGTTATTTTTTATTTTCATTCATAGATAGTGCTTTGAAGAAACAGGTTGACTGCTTTCAATAATATATTCACCCTTATTATGTATGTCGTTGTCGACACAAAGTCGCGTCGACGACTTAAAAATGGTATTTACATTGTCGTTATCGATAACAATTGACTGCTGTTGACAATATTTTGCAGTTTTGTAAGGCGCTTTAAAGTCAACGTCGTGTGGAATCGACTTCGTTTCTGTCGACACGGGATTTGGCGACGACTCTTACAAAAATTAAAAATTGGTGTCGGTAAATTTAATAAAATAAAGTTTGAATTAATTAAAAATGGAGAAAAAAATAAAAATTATTAACGGAAAGCAATTTGAAACCCTAATGTCGGAACTGGAAAAAAATCCATGCTTGGCAAAGGGGTTTAGTAGAGGCACAAATCCAACTAATTTTAAAAACGATTAGGAACAAATCGCAGTTATGCTGAACTCTATTGGGCCACCTATTAGAGATAGCGATGGTTGGCAAAAGGTAATCAATAAATTTATTTTATTTAATTTTTTTAATGCGCAATATATTTCTAGGTGTGGAGAGATTTTAAATGTAAAGTGAAAAAGAAATTGGCTCAGAATAAAGCCGAAGTAAACGCAACGGGCGGCGGAACGTTTAAACAATTTTCACTATCACCATTGGAAGAAGCTGCAGCTAACCTAATGCAGTTCCAAAAACAATTAAATCCCGAAGGTTAAGTACATGGAATTCAAAATACATGTGAAGAAATCGAAAACTTGGTGGAAAATATTTTGCCATCAACTTCAAATATTAATAATAATCCCAATCAACAAACACCTAATACAAAGAAAAAAATTAAAATTCATAAGAATATTGAACACCAGGAATTATTGGAAAAACACACCGACATGCAAAAAAAAAAATATTCAGTGAAATCTCTAATACTATGACCGATATAAAAAATGCCATGAAAGAGTCAAGTCGGTATCAGCGAAAGCTGTGGGAGATTGAAAAAAAAAATTATAATGATGGAAAGGCAACACCAAAGGGACGAGCAATTATTTGAATTTGAAATGAAACTAAAGAAGATTAAAATGGAAATAAAAACAAAAGAATTGGAGGTCTTAGAAAAGCAATGTATGTAGTACTTAATGTATTTTAATTATTTCTTCCTTTATTATTTTTTATAAAAATGAATTTTTATCTAGTTTTTAATATACATTATAATAAAAAGAGTGAATTTCATTTACAGAAAACTTGCTTTTATTTGTTTTCTTATCCCTGAAGTTTCAGTATTTTGTGAATTTTCGGTCTGATCAACTTCAAAATTATCACTCATATTTTCAGAATTATTTATAATCCCCGAGTCGTTTCCAATATCAGTGTGATATTCTATACATACGTTATGTAATGCCGCACAAACGTTTACAATTTTTGTTGCTTTTGCAGGTTTATAATGAAGCTGGCGAGCACCAAGTAAACAGCGAAAACGATTTTTAAGAACACCAATTGTTCTTTCTGCAATATTTCTGGCCTTAGCATGTTTGTTGTTGAATAGGTCTTCAGCACTGCCTTCTGTAGTGGACCGATAAGGAGTCATTAAATATGGCTCAAGAGGGTAGCCAGCATCACCTACATGAATTAAAAATATATTTTTATAAAATCCAATAAGAATATTATTCACAATATGACTTTATTAATATTACCTAAAATCCAACAATTTCTCTCACCAACACCGTAACGTTGACGTAGAAATTGTTTTACACTGCTAATATTCCAAATTAGGGAATCATGAGATGATCCAGCATATCGAACATCTAAAAATTTAATTCTCATTTTGTGATCACAAATCTAAAAGAATTAAAAATATTATTAATTATTATGAAAATGTCAAAATTTACCTTACTATCATTGCGTTAAGACTAAAAAATCCTTTCCTATTGTAATATAGATTTTGATCCTCTTTACTAGGAGCTAAAATTTTAATGTGCGTTCGATCTACGCAGCCAATAACTCCCGGAAATCCAGTTTTCTCAAAAAACTCTAATTTAGCTTCAACCTTTTCTTCTACGGTCATCTCAAATTTAATAAATAGTGGGCATATGACCCTTTGCAAAACGTCTAAAGTCTCTTCCAAAACTAAAGAAGTTGTGGATTGTGATAATCCAAGATTGAAGTCATTGCCAACACTTAACTGGTACGATCCTTGCGCCAAAAACCGCAATGTTGTTGCTAGTTTTACCGTGTTGGATATAAAGGTTGATCGTATTCCACTCTTCATTAAGGGCTCTATCTTTTCCAAAACAAATTTAAACGCCGATTTGTTTAAGCGAAAATATTCAACAAGTCTGTAATAAACTAAAATTTAAGTACCTTTTTCGTTTTTGGAAATACTCACCAGCTTATAAGAAACTGTTGATTACGTACTTACTATCCGGCAATTTAAAGATTTCCGATCTTTGCCTCATGATTTTTCTTTGAAGTTTTAGGTTTTTTTTATTTTCTTCGTCACTTGAACTTTCACTTTCCGACATAAAAAACATTTTTGATTCAGATAAAATTCAAATAAAATGCAACAAATGTCACAAAATTAATAGAGATGATATTTATTTAATTTAAATTATCGATAATATGTCGACATCAACGCAACAGCCTTAGAAAATACCGAAATAGCGTCGACGTGATGTCGACGTCGACTTGAAGTGACAACGACTACAAATTGATGACGACGTCGACAACAACATACATAATAAGGGTGATTGTTTATTGTTTGTTTGTGCTATTCTAAGGATATTTTTGGGGTATGTCAAGGCTTAAAAGATCTTGCAAAAAAGGAACGTTGACGGATGAAGAAGTGCGCGAATTTGTAAGCAATAGCGATGTTTTTCTTTAGAATAGCACTGACGAAAGTGACAACTAAACAGACCCTGACACTGATTGGTTACTAAGAAATGAAAAAAAGTGAGCAAAGACGCACTTTGACAATTTTTATACAATAATACCGTTGTTGACGTAATTACGTTCATAAGGTATACTTCAGTAGGTACAATTCGGCGAAACCGAATCAAAAATTGTATGCTCCCCGATGAGAAAGTCATGACGAAATATGAACGAGTCAGGAATTTGTTTGAAAAATTCAGATAGGAAACCTGTAACAATAAAAAGATTTCATAAAAAGAGACAAAACAACAAAAAATATTCCGTGCCCATAATTTATAAAGGAGTATGACTGTCATATAGGTGGAGTCGATTTAATGGACTGCTCAATGAGCCGCTACAAAATCATGATGAAAAGCAGAAAGTGGACCAATCGAATATTTTATAACCTCCTCGATATGACATGTGTAAATGGTTGGATACTACACAGGCGGATAAATAAAGACGATAAAGTACGGAATATCATACTTATTGATTTTAAATTGGAAGAAGCTGACGCTTTGTTTCGTTGCAACACAAAAGCTTCTTCCCTGCGTGGACGACCTACCCTTGAAAGTCAACTTGAGGAAAAACGCCGAAAACCAAATGTTCAAAAAGGACCTTCTAAGGACATTAGACTGCTATGATGGACCACTGGAGTACGATGGATAAAAAAGGGAGATGTAGACTACCAAACTGCTTAGGACAAACAATAATGTTTTGCACCAAATGCAATGTAAATTTATTTTTAACATCAGAAAAAAATTGTTTTTATAAGTACCATCATAATTAGATGTTATATTGTATGAACCGTTAAATTTTTTTTTATGATTATCCTTTATTTTTATTGTATGTATGTATGAATTATTAAAATGTTATATTATTTTTTTTTAACTTTTTCTAAATAAAAATATTAGACACAATTAAATTTGTTTCATTTATATATGTTTTTAATTTGAACTTTTCTCTGGAAACTATAATAGGGAGGGTGCTCAGTGTATCTTCAAAGATACAACCAGTTTTTATAAAAAATACCGTCAAATTTTTTTTACAAAAATGAGGACGCAGTTTATTTTCTATCACAAAACTACATATCATATATTTTTTTAAACAAAATCCGCGTCCAAGAACATTTAAGGGTTAAGTGTTAAGTAGTTGATTATCTTGACAGGCCAGACATCGAAACAAAATACAAAAAGTATTTCTTCGGCGATTTCCTCTCAGCAGATTTCTGGCAAAAACTCTGAGAGTAAATAAAATTGCCATGAAAAGTTTCTCAAAAATCTGCCGTTCGGAGTCGACTTTCACCTGTTGATCTCTGCAGATATGTTAGTTATTTTAGGCTTAGCAAAGAAGCCTTCGATTTCTCCGAAAATGAAAATTCCAAGAAACTAAACCGGAGTATCCAAAGTTGTGAAGCTAACTGTTGCTTTAAGGATATTAACTGAAGGAAAAAAGCAGCTGGGAATAACTTAATGTCAACCTTTGTCACTCTTTTGTAATCAATTCCTTTCATGAATGCATAGAAGCTAGGTATAATGAATTTTGTCCTCATTAGATATCTTTCATTAGTAATCCAGAGGAAAAATACGAAAAAAAAGATTTAAAAAAAAACTGGATTTATTTTATTGAATTTACTTCGTCGTCGTGACTAAAAAGGCTTACGACTATATTTTAAATATTCGACAGGCAAATACGATTACCTCGATACCGTTGTTGTAATAGATATTTAATCAGTGTCGAATTTAGAGACGTTTTCGACAAACATGATAACATTTTTTAAAAACGTCTCAAATACGTCACATAAACGTCTACCACGATAAGGGCTTTACGACAGCATGTAAGAAAGGCAATTAAATATCAAGCTTGTCTTTGCAAAAACTGATATCAATCTTTTCCCATGTCACATTGCACATCAACTTCATCTCCGTTCGTCTTTTAATACCGAAGGTAAAATTGACTATGCTAAAAAAATGCTTTCAAAAGTGATAACGAAGCTTCGTCGTTTAGGGCTAAAGACTGCGTAATATTTGGAAGAAGTCAAAGATGCCGGTGGACAAGACCAATTTTAATCGTGCAGCAAGCCTGCTAATAATAACGATTAAAATCTCTGGAAAGCAACGAAATGTCTAAAACATGCTCAAAAGCGTAATGTTCCAACAAAGGACAGGAATGGTGATTGGTGTCGATCTGATAATAATAAAGCTGTTGCTACCTGTTGAGCTACCTTGAAGACATATTTACTCCTTTTTCATTTTGCACGCTAAAACAAAATTCTACAATAAACTCCTTTTTAGATATTCCTTGATGAAATTATAAGTGAAATAAAAAAGCTTAAGCCAAAGAAATCAGCAGGATATGATAATATTGATGCAAAAGTTCTATACTGCTATATTAGCTACCAGTAAATCCACCGCTTTTGCAGTCGATATAATACAAGACAGCTTAATGTATATAATAAGCAATTGGCAAAAAAAACTGGAATATAAAAGTGAATGCGGAAACATCCAATCATGTCACTGTCTCACTGAAAAAAGGGGACTGTCGCCCTGTTTACGGAACTGTTATACCTATGTCCGATCACTTAAAATATTTAGAACTTATAATGGATAAACGCTTGCCTTGAAAAGACCATATAAAACAGAAAAGTAAATCACAAGGTCGGCTAAAGAGAGCATCAGGATTTCCATGTTTTACACCACTTCGTTTCTCCAATGGCACCGGTCCAGAACCACCATCCTCAATGTTCTTGCGTCCGTTACTAGATATAGCTTCGGCGCTTTTACTGACATGATGATCATCGCGTTCCACATGTTTTCCTCGGAAACTACTTCTTTCAACGGAGTGTACACCAGAAGCCTTTATAGTTTCAACGGCATGTCGTCTTGTTGGTGAGACCGGTCTTGATCTTTTCTGTGGCGCTTTACAGTTTCTTTGGAAATTACCACCCTTTCCACAGTTGAAGCATTTAAGTTTGGGCTTTAGTCTAATTTCTTTTAAAGTTAGCTTCACCATCTCCTTAACTTTAGTTAAAAGGCATTCATCTTCCTCCACGACTTCCATTTTTCGCACTTTGCTAACTGGTTGTCTCGAAATTGCGCGAGCGGTCTCTTGGGCTAGTGCGAAGGCTCCGGTCTCTGCAAATGTTGTCTTAAGTGTTGAATATACCGCTAGTTTAATGTCAGGGTCACGTATACCGTAAACAAACACCTCGGTTTGTCTTTTGCGCCCGACATCTCAACTCCATGCGGTACAGCTCATCGCCGAATTTCCGCTGTAAGGCCACCATTACGTCTTTATAGTTGTTTCTACTGCTGGCTGGCACCTTTCAATGCCAGTATTAGTTCCAATGCCTTCTCTCCATCGTCCCATCCATTTCTGCTGGCTACTGTCTCAAATTGGAACTTGAACACGGATAGGGGTGAGTTACCATCAAAGCAAGGTGGTCTTATCCTGCTGGTACTTTCTGACACGATTCGCACTGGTTCTGGTCGTTGGCTCTGGAGGTTGATTATCTTTTCCCCCATCGTTACGAGTTTTCCGTCGACAGTCCTTGCCAAATCGTTCACTTTTGTGTCAACGATCTTTTTCAAATCTGGCACTTTTATCTCGATACTGGTAATGCTTTTGCTGAATGACTCGCGTATTTCCTGTTGTCGCTTCAAATAGCTTTTGGTTTGCTGCAAGCATTTTTCTCATCATTTCTTCACTTCTTTTCGTGACTCCGCCAGAAGTTTCTGATTTTCAAATAATTTCTGGTTCTCAGCTCTAGAAGATTCTTGTACATCAGCTAGAAGTTTCTGATTGGCTATTTGCATTTTCTTCATCATAGCGGCTAGCATCGAATTTATGTCAACACTGCTAGAGGCCGCAGGGGCTTGTGCCTCCCGTTCCTCATCATCCTCAAACTCGTAGCATTCGATATCGATGCCCTGAAGCTGCAATTTTTCTCTTGACCGCCTCTGCAGTTCATTCTTTGTGCCCGCTGTTGGCAGCTCCAGTTTACCCAACTCTCGTTTAAGTCGAACCACTCTTAGTTCGGAGAGTTTCATTTTTATTTATTTATTTTATTTTTTTTGTTTTACTTTTGGATTTTTCAATACCACTTCTGACACCAATTGTTAAGTTTTTAAGTTTTTATAAACGTTTATGTACAAATTCGTTGATTGCAAACCAAGTAAAAACAAATATGGGTTTATTTTAATGAAACTCTATTATTCACACTACTTTTATATGCCACTGTTCAAACTTGACCGATACAACGTACACAGTAGTAACTACAACAATTTATTGCTTGTCCGATATTATTCACACACAATTCGCTACTCTGTTCACAACGGATATCTTCGAAGCACGATTTTTACTTCATACGCAACTGCACACAAGGCTGGTTGTCTGCTTCCTACTGGCCTTTTATATGCGAACCTTTTCAGTCTGATGATGATTCTCGAAGTAGAAGGTTCGCGATCTCGCCTTCTAGAGAATTCTATAGCTACTGCATTATTTGTTGTTGCGTCTGCTTACTTGTCCATCTCTTTTACCCTCATGCTTTTTCAAAATGGTCCAGCTCACGAGAGGTCGAATCTGGAGCCGAAATGTTGTCTTAAAAACTCCAAGGTTCATTTCTAGAGGGGTACACCGAGCACTTTTTTTGGTGAGTCGTTCTAATCATTAGATACTAAATAGTTTCCAGTTTGTCTATAATTCTCAATTTTCTTATATTTGGGTTTTGATTTACTGACTCTATTGTTTTTTACTATGTTGTTGGCAAAACTACTCGTTGCAACTCTATTGGCCTTTTGATTTAGAATATTAATTCGTTTGATTTTGTTTTCATTTATTTTCTGTGACAATTTATTTATTTCTCCCTTTGAAATTATATTATTGAGGAGATCTATCGGCCGATTATTCGTAGTACTGTGTATAGTATTATTGTACAATACAATCGCTTTAAACACCTTTTCGTGTATGTCGTCTTTATTATCCGCGTCCGCATTAAATAGTCTCATATGTTCGTTGAGAGTACCATGTAATCTCTCTACATCCGAGTTACCAGTTTTCATATACGCTGTGGTTGTATGGAAGCTTATTTGGTGTTCATTCAAAAATTCTCTATGTTTGCTTTTAGTATTTTAAGACTTTTATTTCTTGCAAAATATTGCATGTATAATGATTGAAATATTTTGTATAGTTCAATGTCTGGGCAAATAACTGCTACTAGTCCTCTTGCAGGTAATTTCTCCTTCATAAAATCTAGAAGACTATCCTTATTCGTAACTTTTAACATATGTCGAACTTTATTCTTAAAAATGATTTCTGTTTTGAGAAAAATTATATTTGAATTTTGGATAAATAATTGTATTTTAAACAAATTGATTGGCTGTTCTGTTATTCTAATATAATCAGTAGCATCGCTTTCTGCGCCATGCACTGTGTTAGCGTCTTCATCAAATAACTCATGTAGATTCATTTCTATTTCACCATTCGATGCTTCATAAGTTAACCTACTCATTTTCTTTTCCTTTAATATAATTTATTTCGAAATCGAACTCATTTAGCTTGATTTTCCATCTTTGTAGTTTAGCATTTGGCTCTTCTATACTATCTAACCAAACTAATGGACGGTGGTCTGTTTTGATTAAAAACTTACGATCAAAAAGATATGGGCGGAAATATTTCGTCGCCCAAACGATGGCTAACAGTTCCTTTTCTATCGTACTGTAGTTTTCCTCGTGTCCATTTAGTGTACGGCTAGCAAAGGAAACAACTTTGTTTCCTTGCATAAGTGCTGCTCCCAATGCGAAATTGCTTGTGTCAGTGACAAGAGTAAATGTTTTAGTAAAATCAGGATGTATAAGTATAGGATAATTTTTAAGTAATGTTTTTAATTTTTTAAAAGCAACTTTAGAATCCTTACCTTTAACATTATTTTTGCTCCTTGTTTAAGGTATTTAATAAGGTGATAAGCTATTTTTGAATAATCTTTTATGAAACGCCTGTAGTAGCCTAAAAACGACTTTATTTCCTTTTGTGTTCTTGGCAAAGCTATTCTGTCGATAGTCTTAAGTTTCTCAGGGTTGGGTTTGATTCCTCCAGGAGTGACAATATGGCCTAAAAATTCAGTTTCCTTTGCTAGGAATGTGCATTTATCAATCTGCAATTTAAGATTGGCCTGGAGCTTAAGCTCTTTAATACTTTTTGAATCGCTTCTAAATGTTCTTCTATGCTTGTAGAAAAAATCAGAACGTCATCTAAATAAACTAAGCAGATTGAACCAATGTATTCCTGCAATACATTGATAATCAGCCGTTGAAATGTTGCCGGAGCATTACGAAGACCAAATGGCATACGCAAAAATTCGTAATATCCCGTAGCCGTGGAAAGTGCCGTTTTGGGAATGTCTTCAGTATGAACTTCAATTTGATAAAAGCCTTTGGCTAAGTCCAGTGTGGAAAAGTATTGACATTTCTCAAGTTTATCAAAAATATCATCAATATTTGGCATTGGAAATCGGTCTTCAATAGTTACATCGTTCAATTTTCGATAATCAATTACTATTCGCCAATTTTGTTTATTGGAAGCATCTAATTTTTTTTGGGACGATCCATATCGGACTATTATATGGGCTACTTGATGGCCTAATTATACTCTGCCTTAGCTGGCCTCAACTTGTCTATTGACTTCTTCCTTATGCACCTCAGGGTATCTCTACATTTTCGAGTATATCGGCATGTCATGTTTTGTTATTATCTTGTGCTTTATCTCATGAGATAATGAGTAAATGTTAAATTATCTTCTTTATCATAAAATACATCTTTAAATTTGCTTATAATTTTAATTTTTTTTCCCCCTTGCATATTCCTTAAGATGATCCGTTCGAATATGGGAAATAATATTATATCTATCAATTTCGCAATTGAAGAAGTAACCTTCTTTGTAGGATATTTCATCATAAACATCTTCTTCCACAGATAAAAACATAGTTATTACTGCATTGGTAGTAATTAATTGTATATTGGCCAAATCAATAATACAATTTAAATCTCTTAAAATATAGTTTCCAGCACACACCTAGATGACGTTTGACTTGGAAAAACTCGCGCATTAAGCAGAGAATATTTAAAAAATTTTTAAAAAACCTCCCTTGAATGCAATCCTCTAACAACAGCGCCTTGTGTTTGCTAGCGATCATATGGCATGTGATGTTTAAAGGATCTTAAGTGATAACTATTGGCGAAAAGTAATTTTTTCGGATTAAAAAAAAATTATTTAGATGACCCCGATGACAGCAACTTTTATTTTCACGATATCCGTAAGGACGAAAATTTTCTGAGCCGCCATCACGGGAGAGAGGGGGGGGCGTTATGACATGGGCTGCAATTTCATACTACGGCACTATTGACCTTGTTATTCAAAGTATCCGAATGACCGGAGATAGTTATCCTGTTGGAAAAAAAATTCCCTAAGATAAAATATATTTTTGGACCTCTAGAGTAAATTTATCAACACGATAACGCACGTATACACACATCCTGGATTGCCAGCAAAAGTATTGAGGCTTTAAACTGACCACCCTATTTATCCGATCTTAACATTATAGAAAAGGCTTGAGGTTGGCTATCGCATAATGTCTATGAAGGAAGAAAGCATTACAAAACTAAGGATGAGTTTATTGCTGGAATAAAAGCTGCATGGGATGATATATCCCCATAAATGAAAAATTTTATACTTGACAACAAAAAAAGAGAAAATATGCCATTATAATCCATTTTTATACTATTTTTTGTGTTTAAATTATCACTTCCAGATCATTTATTTTTCTGCAAAACTAATGGTGTTTTCTTTTCTACCAAAAAATGTGCATTTTTTTAAAAACGTTTCGTTCTCTAAAAGGGTGGTATGACTTATTCTAAATAATTTGCACTTGTCAATGGTGGAGGGCATTGCATTTTATGTCCTGTATAAATCAAGAGTACTAATAGTGCTCTGTAAAGCAGATAACTTTTGTTTATTTATAGGGCTACCAGATGAAATTTAATTTTTTCATTGAATTGTTGAGTAACCTTAAAAAACGTTACATTATTAAAGCTACATGCTCAGTAATATAAAAAAATTGCATTCAGTGTAAGAACAGTTTTAAAATATTTTTTTTTTGGATATAAAAAAGCTCTCAAAAAATAGATTTGAAAAATTTAAATTTTGAAATGGTACAGAGCTATTACTGAAAGAGTACTTTCTCGCATCGAAAGGTACTTATGTAAAAAAGATATGGATACATTGATTACAAGCCTTCAATCAGGATTATTGACCTATCTTCTCACACCACTTGTGTTGTGTGCGTTATACATGAGTGCCGGGATCTACAGGTTGAAGCCTACTCCGCACGATAGATTTTTGAAAAACATTTTCATGGCAATTTTATTTGCTTCTCAGAGTTTTTACCAGAGGAAGTCGCCGAAGAAGTTTTTTTTCGAATTTCTTTTTATTGGAGATGCCTGAGCTGGGATGCCGATTAGTTCGGGTTAAAAATACTCGTCTTAGGAACATTTCGCGATAAACGCATTTAAGCACGCACCTGGAAGCGTTGCAATATTTTGCGCCTTTACCCTCTTTTTCCTATTGTTTGAGAAGAAGGAAAAGAAGATTTCTAACCTAATTCTAAGGCCCCGTAAATGATTACAATTATAATATGCAATTTTATGCAATGAAATGAAGATAAAATTGGCAAAACAAATGAAGACAAAATGTCGACCGGTTGGTTGACAGTTTTTGACAGAATGAGGTTGCCTGACATGGATTACGGACCGCGGGCTCACATCTAGTAACCCAGTATACTACCTGCTAGACTATTTATTTATTTATATTTAATACACGGTACGGAACAGAAAAACTAACGACTTAAACGTGTTCCTCACATATAAAACAAAAACTGCTGATTCTGAATGTAACAAATTGTAAAAGTTCGGTATAGTCAAACGTCGACTGAACGATATGGAATATACTTTCACATTACGGTTCGTACAGCGTTCTCATTGCTTATCGTATTCTAAAAACGAACGTATGTTCAGTAGACATTTGGTTAACCGGGGCTAAAAACTAATTCTACATTTCATATTACGTTGTTAATGCATTAATAACAATGAAAAAGGCGCAAGACGTAAAATATGTAATAATAAAAAAGTATTGTAAGCGTCACGGGGGTACTGCGGTATTTTTGAAGTGGAAAAGTACTGAAAAAAGTACTAAAGAATTTTCAACACTGTTGCTGGATCCATTTTATATGCGAAAATTGAAATAAATCAGTTATTAGATTCATCTTCGTCATCTGATGAAAAAGATTTACTTAATTTAGTCAACATTTTGTTTATAAGTGGTAAACATAGCCATACCCTTTTTTAATATTAGTGTTATGCTCTTCTCAAATAAAATATGACATTACAACAGGGTTGGTCAAAAATTTGTTTAATGCACCTTGTAAGAGGGTGACAGTTTCTTTGTAGAAAGGAGAGCGCCATAAATGTTTTTATCCTATCTGTATTTGCAGTTAATACAGATTTTTACATTAAAATGTGTAGGTTCTATCCTGATAAACTGAGGTGTACATAGAGAACTTCAGGTGCCAAGAGTTTGATTGAAACATACTGTATGTACCAAGATACCTCAACAACCTCCACTGGATCGAAATATTTTGATCTTAGTCGTATACGTTCCAGATTTAAATAATTTAATTCTTTTTTGAGTTTTAAAAATTTAAAAACTTAAAATTGTTTAAATTTTTTTTAATGAAGGTAGTCACAAATAATGATTTATTCGTAATTCATATTTACAAATTCTCAGTGTTATTGTTGATCCAAATCTAAAATAAAATAAATGTTAAAATTTTATGTTTTCGTATTTGATAATACGAATACATTTGACATTTTAATTAGAAACCACCATTGTGTTTTAGTAATGAATTGACCAGTCAACAGCAATTTAGAATTGCTCCACCTTCACACTGTTTAACAAGTTTATAAAAATACATACACATACACATACATACACATGAACATGCATAAATAAATGAAATATATTTTGATCACACAAAGTTATGCATCATATGCATACTTGTTCCATACACCGGTATTCAAAAGCAAGCGAATTTATAAATGAGCGTCAACCAACGGTACGACTAGCAATAACATTATAACAGGCGCTTATGAATACACACACACACACACAAAGATTTCTAATACATACATATGTATGTATAGGCATGTATACTCACTATACTCGTACTGTCATAGCTCCACCTTAAAAAGAAACGGTAAAACAACGCAGTTAACTTGACACACACGACAAGCACGATACATTTTTACAGTTAGCTTAACGAATACGAACATTAACAGTTTCTCGAAAATAGAGGTAAGTCGTAGCAGTAGTCACGTGGTGAGTTTAACAATTTATTAAAAGTCCAAATCAAAGCTCTGTTAAAATCTAACAGTGAAATGTTACCAGAACATTTTTCTCATTTATCCTCAGAATTGTGTGGAAAATTTCCACAATTAATTGTTAATGGCTGTAAGTGAGCTATAGAATGATTTTGTTTTTATTTTTTGTTTATTATTAATTTAATTAAATGTGTAAACAAATTAATATACATATTTGTTCAATTGTAAAGGGATTGTAATGGCTAACAATGTATGCATGCCTGTGAATAAATTTATGAGCGATTTTTGCAAGTATTTCTTAAAATTGCTGTCTTCTTCGAAAATTTAAATAAAATGGAATCTTAAATAAATTAAATACCTATTTATAATTTTAATTAAATACATCAAATACTGTCAGTTTGTTTTTTTTATGTATATACAGTCAAACCCGGTTATAAAAAATAGTTCGTTATAGGTAAAGTTCGTAATAAACGGGGTAAAGTCTTCTTTGACTAATTTCTAGAATTTCTAACTACTGGAGGTTGTAATTTGTTAGCTTCTACTCTACAAGTATTCCTCGACTTACGACGCAGACTTTTAAGGTATAAGTCGAATTTCATATGAAAAAATTGAAGAAACTAATTTTGAGGGTCAAGAGAATTGAAACTACCACAAAATTTATATACTAATTCAAACTTTATTTAAAATAATACAAATATACAGGGTGGTTGATATATAATGCAACAAAGTAAAGCGCTATATTTTATAATTTTTTTTTTTAATTTTATTGTTCTGAAGCGCAAAATGTTGGAAATAACATCAAATTTTAGAATCAGTTTAGACTTGATCGAATTGGGCACCTTTGGTACGAATTATGATCTTCAAACGGTCGAAAAAGCCATCACAGGCTGCACGAAAGTGGCTCTGCAGTAATTTGGCCCATTCCCGGCGAAGAGCCGTCTTGAGATGATCAACACTTTGGTATTTTTTAATGAGAATCTTACTCTCCAAAATGCCCCAGGCGGAAAAGTCCAACGGATTGAGATCCGGAGATTTTGGTGGCCATTGTGCGGTAGAAATGAAACGAGGAACCTCCTTTTTAAGCCATTCTTGGTTGACGCGTGCTGACTGCGGTGGTGCTGAGTGTTGTTGGAATGTCCATGGTCTACCGCCGAAATGGTTGCCTGCCCAGGGCTTCAATATTCTCTTTAAGACATTTTTCCGATAATATCGGCCGTTACAGCGGCCCACACCATAATAATTGGCTGCGCTTGAGTTCTGGTGGCCAATCGCAGGTGTAAATTTTCAGCTGACCTCTTTGGAAAGTAAACCCGACCATTTTGTTTTTTCACAAACTTCTCTATTTGGAATGACTTTTCATAGGAGAAAACCAAATTCGTTAACTGGCCACTTTCGTGCAAGCGAAGTAACTCCTTGGCTCTTTCCAGTCTAATTTTTTTTGTCCATCGGTAAACTCTTGCGTTTTTTGGAACTACAATGGCTTTAGTCCAAGCTCATTTTCAATCAGTGTGGCATCCGTTCTCGTGATATGTTTAGCTCATGGGCAATTTTTCTACAATTGCGGCGTGGATTTCGATCAAATCTGGCCTTTTCTTTTCGGATCATTTCTGGTGTTGTTATCGTTTTTTTCGTTCACTTTTTGGACGCGATGCAATACTGCCAGTATCACAGCAATGGTACGAGATTTATTCACATTTAAATGCTGGAGGGCTGTGGTTTTCCAGCCAAATATAAAGCAATCACACTATCACGCTTGAATTCCATCACGAATAACTTTTTTCCGAATGCAATAGATCAAAATGCTTTTGTAAGCTTGTAAATAATAAAATCAACTGTCACTGGAATAAATCTATCAGCTGTCAGACGAGTGGTTTACAAATGATAACAACCTGAAGTTGGTAGCAATACATATCAACCGCCCTGTATATATAAAGATATAATTAAATTTAAAAACTAAACTAAAAAGATGAACATTAAAAAAAACACTTATGTAAAAATAATAAGTAAAAAATAGTTAAAACAATCGAAATATTTTATAAATTACCTAAATACCTTGAATTTAATTGCATTGCCTATGTTTTGAAAATAGTTTGGTAAACTATTCCAAAGACTGATGGTATGGATAAAGAACTGACGTTGAAAGAGAAGAATCTTATATCTATGTTGGATCTTGCAAATATAATCTTGTTAAATAAGTACGGTGGCTGTTTCGAGGTAATGATCTTATGGCGGAGAATAAGGCGATTAATATTCAAAAGATTATCAAAATTAATTCCAAAGATCTGATAAGTAAATTGCGATTTATGGTTACGACGTCCCTTAATAAGTACATATCTAGCCATATTATTGTAAGCCAAGTTGAGTTTATGCCTATCATCAGTATCATAATTTGCGAAAACTTCAGATCCATATAAAAGTACAGGAATCAGTTACGTTTTAGCCAGTTACGTTTTAGCCAGTTACATTCGTATGACGAAGAGAGTCGAATCTACTACAGCCCATAAGTTCCGTAATACCGCATACCGTAAACTCTACCACGATTGCCGACCATTAAAGGTAATACCCAGATTGGTTACAGATTCAACAAAGTCTATCCTATTCCCCCGGATAATAATATCTGGCACAATAAATGCTCTCTTTGTTCTAGAGAGCAATAAACATTTAGACTTGGAGGGATTTATACAAAGTCCATTTGCCTTAGCCCACTCGTCAACCTTTTGTAAATCGCAGTTGATCGATTCTATACAATGCTTGACATTGTCCACACGAGTACTCCTATAAAGCTGAACGTCGTCAGCGTACATGTGTGCGCGACAATTATCCAAGACATCAGGTAGGTGGTTAATGTATATGCATAAAAAAAGATGTCCTAAAATTGATCAATGAATGAAGTCGCCGTGGTCTAGTAGGTAGTGTGTTGGCTTATTAGACGTAAAAGGTAGGGTTCGAGTACCAGGCCAGACATCAAAACAAAATACAAAAAGTATTTTTTCGGCAATTTCCTCTCAGCAGATTTCTGTCAAAAACTCTGAGAGTAAATAAAATTGCCATGAAAAGTTTCTCAAAAATCTGTCGTTCGGAGTCGAATTTAAACTGTAGGTGCCGCCACTATGTATAAAATTAACACACACAACATAAGTGGTGTGAGAAACTAGGTCAATAATCCTGACTGAAGAGTTCTAATGACCAATTATGTATGTAAAATTGATCACTGAGGAATACCTCTTCCAATGTTTAGTGAATTTGAGATGTTGCCGTTAAGGTAAACTCGTTGTGATCTGTTTATAAGATAAGAGCGTATAAGATCACAGGAATCAAAAAATTTAAAACACGGGAAATAAACGAAGATTAAAAACAAAAAAAATGATAAGGCTGCTACAGTTGTGATAATCACAATGATATCGGTGATGCAGTTAGAACATTTACGGCCATTATTACATCTTGACGTTAAGGGGAAAATTTTAACGGACGGATAAATTGTTTTTCACTATTATAAGTGGACAATATGGAAGAAATGAGCGTTAAGTTAAAGAGAGGAGATGTTAGAACGACAAGATACTCTTGTCAATCGGTACCAAACACCGTCACAAGCTTATAATTGACAATGCTATCGTCAATTCTATCAACAATAGATAGACGCTGAAAAACTGGATGGAGGTCGCACAACCAGTCTGTTTAAACTTTAAAGAAGCACGCTCAGTATAGGTATCGGAATTTTGTATTATGGTGCATTTGTATAGGATACTGTGCTAACCATATTTTTTTTATGGAAATAAGGCAGAAAAGGAGACGGTCTTTCCAGTTAACTACTGGATATATGCCCGTCACTTAAATAAAAAACATCTTGGTGAGATGATTTGGAACAACTGTGACATTGACTGTCAGAGTTCATTTATCAAATGCTCCGAGAGTTTTTGAAGCCCCTAAGAGATTTTGTCGAATTGGGTTTTTAATCACTTCCGTTATTGTAAAGATTAGAGTTTTTCTTCAAAATTTAATAATGCTACGAATTTTTTTATGACAGTTTTCTATTAGAAAATTAAATAATTGCTTTCTTACATACTTACATAAGGTTTAGCTTTGTAAAAGTTGCCTGAAAATATTTCCCGTTTAGTTAAATAAAGATCTGGTAACATTTTTGAGCAAACTCGCTAACAGAGCAAAACAAAAGCGAACATTAATGTTAACGAGAGTCTCTCTTATGAATACAATTGCAAATCTTCTTAGTTTTGTATGCTCCAAGTGGGGAACTAAAAACTTGGGAAATCTAAACGAATGTACGCACGAGTACACTGGCTGTTTACCATTGTCGTTGTTATTCTATTGCTTTGTTTAAGTTGAGTTTTGTACGGCCTTACGAGACTGCAAAACTTGCACGAGTCCAGTATCTAGCAGTCGCGTGATGCGGCAAAACGTATTAGCGGTTAAATGTCTTGTGTTACACTATTTCCAATAATCTTCGTTTGTTACGTCGTTGTTTGATTATAATCGTTTACTTCGGACGAAAAACATATTGTTTTTGTTTACAAAACATATTTTATACGTTATTAAGAAAATAAAAAAAAGTGCCGGTTGTGCGCATGCCCAATAGTGAGTGACATTATGTGTATGTGTGGGGATAGCAATTGAATCGAAGTGCTGTTGTAACGAAATCTTCCACTGCCATAATAAAGAAAAGAAGAGAAAGAAAGAAAAAAAGAAAAAAATAACCTGTAAGACGCATGCATTCAAAAGTTGCAAGTTGGACGTTTGTTGCTTCAGACGGTTGCAGTGCTCGCTGTAGAGAGATGAATAATGAACAAATAACGATTATAACATTGATTTGTACACGGCGATGGGATCAGTGGAAATGAAATTATTGTTTATTACAAAAGATTGTGTGTAAAGTGTTATTGTGTGTTTTCTTTCATACGAACTACGAAGTAGTATACTCCGCCTTGCTCTCCCACTTGCAGTGATCTTGTAACATTTTAAGTGTTGAATGAAAAAGTGTTGCGTGTATAATTGTGTGAATTCGTTTGAAAGTACGTACCAAAACAAACTTCAGGTAGATAGACAGATAGAAAGCAAAAAAAAAAAAAAAAAAGATCGATGTGTACATATATGTACATACATACATACATACAATATATATATTTATAGGTACAACGCAAGTCAGTCATTTAATTGTACGTAAGTACGTTCGTTTGTTTGTTTGTTTATTTCTTTTTGTTTTGTTGTTGTACATTCACATTAATTGGTGATTATGTGCCGTAGTGAAAAGAGTGATGTGCTTTCGTATGAATGTGAACGTGTTTAATAGACGAGTGACTGTAACAATTTAAGTTGTAATTCCAATAAAAACAACAAAAAAAATAATAATCACAACAAAGAAGATCTTGAGTTGTAGCATGTGCGGGAAGTAAAAACAAAAAAAAAAATCGTTTTTGCAAGACGTTCTTTTTTAACCATTATCAGATGCTATATTCTTCATAAAGTCGTTACTACTTTCGTAAATTTTTGCCCACGCCATAGCAGCGTATGTGGTGAGAAAAACAAAAAATAAATGAAATTACGTATATGATGCTATTTGGGAATACAAAAACAAACAAACTAAACATGATGAAAAGAATCGAGGTGAAAACAAAATTACGGCTCGTATAAGGTGTTACCCAGTGTGTTGATGAATGCTTTGTACGCCGTCACCATACCATCAAAAGTCATATCATCTGACAACTGATTTAGCGCAGCATAACGAACAACGGAACGGATAAACAGACGAACAGAGAACAAGTGATTTTCTGCACTTTGGGTGTGTGCTCATGACTGCGAATGCTTGAGTGCGGTGGAGTCGCCCAATTAAATTGCCATAAATAACACACATTGCAACGTAGCTTAACGCTATCGGATGTGCACTTTTTTTCATTTTCATTTACATTTACAATTGTAAGTTTTGGGTATGGCACCCAGCGACAAAGAGATGCAGAAATAAAATGTAAATATATGTGCATACGTTTCTATTCAAACAAGTCCACCTCGTTGTTGCATTACATTGTTACTGCATAACATTACACTCTCACGCACTCAGCCGTTCTCATTCCCATTGCCGGTATTAGATCAGAGCATTGATGAGCCGGATGTATTGTATCAGACATTTCGCGGGTGGTGTAAATTAAAGACAATTGACACATAAATGGTTAAACAAAAATAATAATAAGAACTAAAGATTTCACTATTTGGTGGTGCATTTTAATATAAAGTATTACGGATTTAAAAACGTGTAATCGGGGGGAAAAAAAAGTTAAAATAGCGCAGTTTGTAGATCGCGTTCGTTTCGTTTTGTTTATTTTTAGTGCTGTAAGTGGCGCGTAATGTTTCTGCATCATAAATTTTACGTTTATGAATTTTAAGATGACGCGCTTGCTCCATGCCACCAGCCAACTGCAGCAACAATAATTACATCGCCAACACAAACTCATCAAAAATACTTCAACGTTGTACTGCCGCCTGAGTTGAACGTCACGCATTGTAAACGCCACCGTAACATACGCGTACTTGCATATCTTTTTCCAGTGCTCTTGCCTTCTGTACAACGGTGTATCACAAACCCAATCACACAATCGCACATGCCAGCCAAGTGTTTACATACAGGGTGTGGATTGAGCGTGTGTGTGTGTGTGTGTGTAGTATGCCAGTTTGCAGTCATATGATGAAGTAAAAATTTGATTTGAATTTGCACAACTTTTGATGATTTTCTGTTATTTCAACACACACTTTTTTCGGGTTTTTTTGATTTTTGTTTTTTTTTTGATTTTGTTTTATGAATTTTGATATAAGCAACACAAGGGTGTATGTAGTTTATTTTGTGCGTGAATATGTTTTCACACATGCTTACATTTATGCAGTGGCTTAGAGAAAAATACTGAAGCTTGCTTATTTTCATCGTACGATGAAAAAGAAAAACTTTATAAGAAATAATAATATTAAGAGAGACTGTATGTGTGTGTTTGTGTCTGAAAAAATCACATAGCAAAGTACAACTAACGGTGAAAAATTACGAACAATTTTACCAACGAACAATAGCTCGATAAATTTCAGGGAAGAAATTAAAGCGAAATAGTCAACTATTTTAACGTATAACGTCGGCAGCCTGAAAGGAAAGTGCTGTGCTCAACAGTTGTCATTGCAGTATTTAAAACTTCAATATTTACTTACTATTACCACTGCTGCTGCTGCTGCTGCTTGTGCTATCGCTGTTATTGTTGCTTGTTAGCACTGTCGCATGCATTACATCAAATTTGGTGCATTTTTTTTTCTTTTGGGTTGTGCAGATAACAATAATTGAAGAATTGGAAACATTTACAAAATTCAAAACAACTACAACTACAACAATAAGTATGACTAGCCGCACTATTATCGCGATAAGAAATACTAACTGCAGTAATATCTAATAGTAGTAAGTAGTTGTTGTAGTACAACAACACATCTTCAATTGTCTTCATCAAAACAAAGCAACAATAAAAACGTATAAAATAAAATCGGTGCAACAGTTTAAAAATCAGCAACAGACTGCAGCGATTATTCTTTTGCAAGCTGTTTTACAATTTAATGGTTTTCATGGTAAGTTTTCCTTCTTTTTTTTTTTCTTTTGTACAAATGAAGTAACAAAGCAAAAAATCTGTAACCATATGGTGACATAAATTCAATACAAAAACTAAATAAAAACTATAACAAATAAATAGTAGGACAATTATACTGTATTTCGAATAGTATATACATACATACATACATATGTATGTAGACATGTGTAGACTTATTTATTTATTTATATTTGTATGTACAAGCCTAAATAAAGAGTTAGTAATTCCTTTTTATTATTTTTCACCATAGTTTATGGGTTTTCCTTATAATTTCAAAGAAACATAAGCCCTTTACTTTTGTCTCGTACTCGTGATTGTAAAAATAAATTCAAACATGTCTGTATGAAAATAAAAAATATTAAAAAAATATATAAGTTTTCCCTTTTCAAATCTGTGGATTTCAAAATAACCTAATTTTGTAAATAGGTTTTCTATATCGTATACAGTGACACCTCGCTTAGCGTTCCAATAAGTTCCAGCGTTAAACGAAACATCGTTAAACGAGGCAATTTAAACACGTACATGTGTATGTATACACCTAGTAATGTTGATGAAAGCTAATGGAGTTTTTTTTTTCTACCAAAAAATGTGCATTTTATTAAGGCAAAATGCAGTTTTGCGTTTGTTTCTTAAAAATGTTACGTCCTCTAAAAGGGTGGATTGTTTTATTCTAAATAATTCGCACTTGCCAATGGTGGAGGGCATTGCATTTTATGCCCTGTATAAATCGAGAGTGCTGATAATGCCCTGTAAAGCAGACTACTTTTGTTTATTTATAGGGCTTCCAGATTATATTTAAAAACAGTCGCCTGGCATTGTTATCCAATTTGACGTTAATTTTTTCATTGTTTTGTTAAGTAAACTTAAGGAAACATAACATTATCAAAGCTACATGATCCGTAATATAGAAAATTGCATTCAATGTTAGAACAGTGTTAAAATAATTTTTTTTCTTTTGTTATAAAAAGAGCTTTCAAAAAATAAAGTTGAAAAATTAGCGATCTGGCAACACCTTTTTCATATTTACATTAATTATTGGAAACAAATCAAAAAATTTTTAGATATAAAACCTTTTTTTAAAAAAAAAAAGATATAAATGTGGCTATTGCTGCATCTATTTTATTTGCGAAAATTGAAATAAATCAGTTATTAGATTCATCTTCGTCATCTGATGAAGAAGAACTACTGCATTTATTACATGCATAATCAACAGCAGTTGTGGCAAACACAGTGCATACCGATTTTTAAATATTTGTATTAAGTTCTTCTCAAATAAAAAATGACATTACGACAGGGTAGTTCAAAAATTTTTTTATTGCACCTTGTAAGAGGGTGGCATTTTCTTTGTAGAAAAGAAAACACATAATATATCAACTTTAGGGCAGGAAAGATGCGTTCGTACTGTGATTGCCACTTCGGAAAATACAGTTGGAGTCTTTTTTTCTGAACAGACTAACAAAAGGGCGTTGAAAAAGATACGTAGTATACACTGTCGCTATATTGTACACCGCTTTTGGTTAGTGCATGACCGTTTCATACTGTAACAGTGTTAAGCGGGGTAGCGTTAAGCAGGGTCTTACTGTATTATAAATGCTGTATATACAATATACAGTGCACTCGCGGTAACGTGAACTAATTAAAAACAAGGGAGTTCATGATAGTGAAATTGTTCATGTTAGCGATTGTCAAATTTCATGAGAAAAATATCAAATTTTACAATGTGAATCTGTGTTTTACACCCTTGAACATGAAATTCTACATTATTAAAATATAAAATTAAAATTTTAATTTAAATCCACTACAAAACAAAACGAGATCACGAGAAAATGTCTACTGAGATAAAATTCCATAGCTAATAGAATTACTCATTATATTTATGCATTAAAGAAAGCTATTGTCTTTTTCTGCTGGTTTTTCTTCTCTCATACGTGAAATACTGCTTTCTCCCTTGAGCTTCTAAGTTGGGAATGTAAGTCCTTAGCTTTTTCTGTTTGCCTTTTCTTTTAACTTCAAACATTTAAATTTTTTTACACTCATGCCGACCGATTCACTTTCCATAAGAAACTAATTTCAAATTTATTTGCCATACAAACAAAATAATTTTGGGGGTATACATTCATTATTTATATAAGGGGATTTCCAAAATTATAAAATTCGAATTTAAATGCTGTCTGCATGTTTCAAAAACATATACAGTGAAAAAAACTTTTCATGTTATAGACCTCTCTGTGTTTGTTCACGTTACAGAGTAGTCAACGTATAAAAAATCTTTTTCACGTTAGGTGGTGTTCACGTTACTGCGAGTGCACTGTATAACATATTCAATAAATATATACATAAGTATGTATTGAATGTCATATTGTAGATGGTAACATTAAAAATTGAATTTCACCGCCAGCATCGCTACACTAGTTGGATAGTCCATAATTTCACCTTTTATAAGCTTTCATATTTGAAAACGTAGTTTTAATTTCAGTAATTTTAGCACGTTTATTCTAAAACATTATTGTATAAAAATTGATTCAAAATATTCTCAAACGTTTTTTGGTAAATATTTCGTTTCTTTTCATGTCTTTAAATAAGTTCTAAAGCTGGATTCACCCATGTCGTCCGAACAAAAATTTTTATATGTAATCAGACAAGATCTCTTTTTGAGCGAGGAAAACTGTTTGTTACGAACAGCTCTCAGCTCGATTTGTTTAAATTTTATATTCTGTCCCAACAAACTTGAACAGTACTGCACATATTTTCCATACAAGATTACACTCATTCATACATACATAATTGGTCATTACAACCCTTCAGTCAGGATTATTGACCTAGTTTTTCAAACCACTTATGTTGTGTGTGCTAATTTTATACATGAGTGGTTTGACCAACAGTTTATAGTCGACTCCGAACGACTTAAAAAACTTTTCATGGCATGTTTAATTACTCTCAGACTTTTTGTCAGAAACCTGCTGAGAGGAAATCACCGAAGGAATACTTTTTGTATTTTTTTTTTGATGTCTGGCCTGGGGCTCGAACCCTGGCCTTACGTCTAACACAGTACCTACTAGATTACGGCGACTTCAAATTGCTGTGATTTGTCTGTATAAATCCGGTAAAATTTGAATTTTCTTTAAGGTGTCGTATGTTAACTTTGCATTTCCGGACAAATTTTTTGAAATAAGTAAACCGTGCTGCAGAAAATTCTCAATAACAAATAATTTTGTCCGGAATAAAATTTTGTTCAAACATATCTTAGCGCCTGGACTAATTCCAGCAGCATGTTATGGTAACTACTTTCAGGTCTAGACTTCGCATATGATTTCTCATGCTTCCATATGTTTAATGGACAGAGATTTGTTCATCAGACCCTGTTTAGAAAATTTCTATTGCTATCCATAATATTCTCATAACGGTGTTGTTATTAAAACACAGTTTTTTTTTGCGATTCCACACCCAACGTATTGTTACGTTTTTACCTTTACAAAAACATTTAAAATATGAGTTCGTTGATTGTCAACAAAATAAAAATAAATTTATTGTTTAGTTTCAATTAAACACATTATTGTTCGCACTACTTTTGTGTCCAACTGCTTATAACTTGTAGTGTACAATACTAATTTGCTTGTTCGTTATTCTTCTCACGCAACTATTCGCTATTTTGCTCACAACGGAGATCTTCAAACCACGACCGTTCTCTTCACACGCTAAACGACTTTACACAAGGCTGACTGAATTCTTACTACTTGTTAAATACTTTGTCTTGCCTTTTTATATGCACACGAAATCAGACTGATGAAGGTTCTTGAAGTAGGACGTTCGGGGTTGTGAGAATTCTATCGTGACTACATTGTTTCTATTTTCTTAACAATATTTTACCGAACATTAAAAAATATTTCGTTGATGGTAAAAAATATACTACTGGTAAAAAGTATTTCTAATATCTTCAATATTATTTATGGGCCTTAAAATACTCTTAGGTCCACTATAATAACTTGGCTTTAACAGAGACTGTTAAGTGTCATAACTGACAAACTTTGAAAAGATTAAAATCCACAAAAATTTTAATAAATTGGATACATAAGGAAGTAAGTCTTTAAATTTTAGATTTTTTTTGTTTTTTAGATATCGAAGGTTCAATCAATCGATTTTTATGGTTTTCTTTTCGAATTGTTTGGATAACATTCGGAAAAATACATGCAAATAATCGGCCAATCAAATAATATCTTTTCTTTCTTCTGCTGTTTAATTTTAGCCAATATGTACATAAATCGATAAAATTTTAAACTCTAATGGACTCAGCGATGTCAAAAGCTTTGAGAAGAAAATCATCATATGCAGAAAAAAAAAATCATATTTTATGGAAAAAATCATAATGCTTTAATATAAAATTTTATATAAAAATTATAATTAAAATATATTAACATAAATTACACGGTGCGACAGTGAAAATAAACCCGAGTAAATACATACTCCATGTTATTCAGTTAGTTGAGTAGATCTCAAAAAAACCTTTTTTATATTTCTTGAACCCTCCAAACTTCTTTTATTTGACAAAAACAGTTTTTTTATTTACTTTACGCACAAAATTTCTGAATTACTTAAACATTTCTCATCCAATTTCCAAAATTTAAACGTTGTTGGAAAGGGTAGAGATGGACCTTTAATACTCGCCTTGATATGTTATGCTATTTGATAAAGTAAATTTGGGAAATTCCAATTTTTTTAATATGTTTAAAGTTTATCCATTCATAGTAGCAAACTTTAATAAAAACATATAGGATATGTGATAATGTTCTTTGTGAAGAGATTGAGTCATCATTTGATGAAATTATCAAAATCAAAAAATTATCGTAGTTATTATTTAAACTGTCTAACAGTCAGGTGATATTTTTTACATATATCATCTCATCAAATGAACTTTTAGCTCAAAAAATTTTAGAATTTTTAATGGATCTTGATTGTTTATTAATATGTGTCAATTTCACGTTTGAACGACCACTAGAAGTTGGTCAATATTTGGGCAAAAGGAAATAATAATATTTGCAAAAAACCATAAATATTAGCCGACTTCTGGTGTCAATCGATTGTTAGACTCTTTAAAAAATAACTACAATTAGTACTTACTTGAAAAACAAAATCATAATTTTTATAAATTAAAAATCATAATTTAAGGAAAAATCAAAATCAAAAATATGATAAAATCTTCATTCTGGCAACGCTGAATGCGCGTAAGATTTTTTTTTTAACACATTCGGTGCCAAGCCTAAATTATATGAAGTCATTCCCAGTGATGCCAACTCTTACGACACCAAACGCGTGAGCAAAAATGAAAAACGGGCTAAATTGAAAAAAATTCCGTTTTTAGTACAATACAATTTAATCTTTTTCAAAAAAGCGCAAAAAGGGGGCTAAAATTAAAAAAGTCTTTTCAGATAAAAACACCACAATTTTTAAACAAAACAGTTGATTAATAGATATTATTGCTCTTGAGATCATTTTACGTTCAATAGAATTGAGGTACTAGATTAGTTTCAAATAGAATTTACATTACAACCTTTCAAAGTTGGTCATTGTTAAGTACGATTTTCACTTCTTGATCATCCTCTTCTTCATTCACAAATTACGTTCTATATGGTATTGACACTGGTCTCTATCAAGTGTTCTATGGATGTAAATGATGAATGAATTGCAGTATATAACGATAGCGTAGCCTGACATTTCTTTTCCACCTAATTATTATGTAAACACAATTTTAAACTTTCAGCAAAACTTGTGTTTCCCGGTTCAAATTCAATATCATTAAAGTCTGAATATTCATAACTTCAGTATCATTGATGACCAATAGTTTTTAAAGTGATAGAAGGCTCATTAATTTCGTCAAGTAAGTATAAAAGACGAAGAGAAGGGAAAGCAATAAATAAAAGAATAATTGCTGGTAAAATAGTTCAGATAATTTCAATAGTTTGTCCATGTAAAAGGTATCGATTTACATATTTGTTAAATAATAATATAACTATTAAATAACCGACTAAAACTGTAATTATTACTAAAATTAATAAAGTATGATCATGAAAAAAAATTAATTGTTCTATTAAAGGGGAAGAACTATCTTGTAGACCTAAATTTGCTCACGTTGACATTAGTATTCTAATAAAAGTAAAATACTTTATATATGGAGCTTAAATCCATTGCACTAATCTGCCATATTAGAAATTAGTTAATAATGGCAATTCAGAATAACTATGTTCAGCTGGTGGAGTATTTTGAAGTCATTCAATAGATGAATTTAATAGAACAGGGTATATAACTTGTCGTTGAGATGCTAAACTTTCTCAAATAATAAAGAAAAAGAATAAAATTCCTAATAAAGAGATTGTTGACCCAATAGTTGAGATTACATTTCAAGTTGTGTAAGCATCTGGGTAATCAGAATATCGTCGAGGTATTCCTGCTAGACCTAAGAAGTGTTGGGGAAAGAAAGTTAAATTTACTCCTATAAATATAATAGTAAATTGACTTTTTAATATTTTAGTATTTAATGTTAATCCTGTAAATAGAGGGTATCAATGGACAAACCCAGCTATAATAGCAAATACAGCCCCCATAGAAAGCACATAATGGAAATGTGCTACTACATAGTATGTGTCATGTAAGATAATATCGATAGATGAATTAGCTAAAACAACTCCAGTTAACCCTCCTACTGTGAATAAGAATACAAATCCTAAGGCTCATAGAGTATGTAAATGCCAAAGAAGAAATCAAGAAATAGAAGAAAAATGTTCTGCCAAATTGGCTTACAATTCGACATTCCCAGAGAAACATAAGATAATATGGCCGTACAGGGTTAAAGGAAAAAGGGACTAAAAGGGCTAAACAAAAATAATGAAAAGCGCTGAAATTGCGCGTTTTTTAGTTTAGGGCTAAACATTTTTTTTTGCGTTAAAGGTACTCCAAAAAGCGCTAAATCTAGCCCGAAAAGGGCTAAGTTGGCATCACTGGTCATTCCTATTGCCACTTAAATTTTGAGTGTTATTGTTTACCAAAATCCTGTTATTTCTTTGTAAGAGCACACATAATCACCTGCAAGCAGAAAACCAAAGACGAGTATACTCGTCGTTGGCAATATAATATCCTTTTTTGTATTTGTATATGTTTTAGTTGAAGAACAAATAATAAATCAAGCGAGACACATTGCGAAAACTGGCAGCACTATTGTGTCAAAAGCCTACATGTTATAATATATTTAAAGTAGGACGAGTATACTCATCTTTGCAGTGCGGGATACCCTGTCAAAGACGACTATACTCGTCCTTGGCAGCGAATGTGTTAATGATGCTCACAAAACTAAAAAATTCTTTATTTTAAAGAAGATTATACAATGCACTCACAATAATATGAACACTCTAAAATTTGAACTTCCTAAAATATGAATACTTTTTCTTACCATTGACTACTCCAAAACATGAACTTTGTACAAAGGTTTTAAAATTTCAGTTACAAAGCATTAGAAATTGGAGAAATCCCGAGTTATTTATGTTTATTTAATCCAAATGCTGGAATAATATTTTAAATGTAGCGGTTAATCAAGATGAACTTACAAATGATTTTAATTGATTTAGAAGAAAGTCCGGCTAATAAAGTACTCTCAGACCCGAGGTTTCTGTTCTCTATAATCCACTATTGTACTGTAAAAGACTTGAAGTTGTCTGTTATTCTAAATTTTTCTATTGATTTAATTTACAGTATTGACGAAAATGAAATAAAAGAAATATCGGACGAAGATTATTGTGTAGAAAAGCCAAAGCGAACGATGAAAGACAGGGAAGCTGTTGAAATTTTTAATTATGCATTGGATTAGGTAGAAGGAAAAATGGTTAAACAACAAGACTTAAATGAATTGAGACAGTTATGGAAGCGAGAAGGTTGTTTTAAAAGTTCTCGCTCAAAAAACAAAAAAAAAATATAACCGACATTTTTAAAGATTAGTTTAAGCTTTGAATTTTAACACATTTATAAATTGAATGAAGGAAGTTCCTTTTTTTTGAAGTCGCCGCAGTCTAGTAGGTAGTGTGGCTTACTAGTCACAAAGCCAGGGTTCATATCCTCGGACAAATATATAAAATTATTTTTTCGACGACTTTCTTTCAGCAAATTTCTGGCAAAAGCTCTGAGACCAAATAAAAATTGCCGTGAAAAGTTTCTCAAAAATTTGTCGTCCACAGCCGACCCGCCACTTATGTATAAAATTAACACACACAACATAAGAGGCGCTGAGAAGCTAGGCCGTAATCCTGGCTGAAGGGTTATACTCGTATTTACTGAAAAAAAAACTATTTTAACACATTCGCTGCCAACCCTAAACTATAGGAAGTCATTCCCAATGCCATTTATATTTAGAGTGTTATTGTTTACCAAAACCCTATTATTGCTGTCCGAGCTATCCTGATATACTTCCATTATGTATTGGATTTTGTTTCAAATCCTATAAAAAACAAATTTGCTAATTAAAAAGTCTGCATGTTATAATATATTTCAAGTAGGATGAGTATATTCGTCTTGGCAGTCCGGAATATCCTGCCAAACACGAATATACTCGTCCTTGGCAGCGAATATGTTAAGCGGGAAAGTGTTTACGTTGCAAGAAAACAATATTTTTTTTACAAATCAAGTCATTAATAAATATGAACAATTTCTAAAATATGAATAGGCTTCCATATAATCGGGAGAGCATTGTACATGAAAAATATCAATACATACTCGCCTTAATTTCGCGTCACATATGTATTCAATTAAATTAATAGAAATTCTAGGATATTCCATTTCAAAACTGCAACACATCTGCGTGACACTGACTTAATTGAGTTAGACAAAATATCCTTGGAGATGCTTTTCATTGCGATTTCTACCTGATGGAAAGGGTCGTCCTTTTTTTGGCAAGTATCGCGTAACGTAGATCAGGTGATTGCGCTGACCAATTATTATTTTATTGATCTTATTATACACCAACCACTCTTTCACTTTCTTTGTTTTGGTGCGCAAATGATTATCGAACAAGAAATTTGATAAACTTAATAGAGCTTTAATTATGTACAGCGTGAATTCTTGTGTTAAATTTCTAAATACTATGCATAATCGATTTTTATTAGATCCAATCTGATAAAAGCGCACACATTACAATTCATATTTCGCCTTCATTGCATTTAATAATTGTCTTAATAGTGGTGTTTTAAAATTCATGGGTATAGAGGCTTCCCATTGTAATAACATGAGGACTAACAAGACTAGATAATATTTTAAATTGCTCTACACTTAGATGTATACGCACTAATTTTAGTTTTTCCATTTTGAATTCTTGTTGGTAACTTCCGTCTTTGACTTTTGTTTTACGATATACATGCATACATGCTTACATTCATAGTTTGTATTGTGAATTGTAATTCAATTTGACGTCAAAAGTGAAAACTTATGGAGGCATATTCATATGCTTTACCTTTCCTATGGGGGTGTAAAAAACAACAAAAATTAAATTTGTTTGTTTATGCTTTCCTAGACATTTGTTTATGTCAGTTATTAAATGATTGTTCGTTCATCTTCAGTTCCAAGTTCCATGTGGGTGTAGAATTAAATATGTTTTCATATACAGTCAAACCCGGTTATAACGAATTCCGTAGGACCAGAAAAAATAGTTCGTTATAGGCAAAGTTCGTAATAAACGGGGTGAAGTCATTGAAGAAAATATAAAATACAAAGAATTTTTATCATTTATTAAAAACAAAAAGTATTTTTTTTATCAATCAAAATCAAAACTATGTGTTAATTCTTTTTACCTATCAGCTGATTAAAGATGCTGAGTTATAATTTAATGCTGCCATATTAATTAAAAGTAAAGACTATTGCCACAGTTCAAAGTTATTTGTAAAGGTTCGTTATAAAAAAGGTAAAATGTATGAAATTTAATTACTGGGACCATTTAAAGTAGTTACTTTTAACCGAGAATTCGTTAGAAACGAGTTCATAATAAACGAAGATTTTTGTATGAAAATTGGTATTAAAACGTTGGGACTTGAAAATATGTACGTAATAACCAAGAATTCGTTATAACCGAGTTCGTTATAAACGAGTTTGACTGTATTTTTTTTTTACTTAATTTTTCTTGTTTTGTTTATATCAAGTGGTGCAATTGAATGAAGTACTTCAGAGAAAAAAACCACACAGGTTTGAAATAAATTTAAATTTTACTCTACGTTTACTGTGATGAATTTTGAGTGTTTATTTTTCAGAAGTTAATTTTGTTTGTACCAATCTGTATACATTAGCTAACCCAGCCCTCCATAAAAAAAACATAATATTGTTACGTTTTTAGGTTTTTAAAAACCATACCGATAGACGGGACTTCTGGTAATCTCGAAATTATAAACAACTATGCCTTAGAGGCCTCAAACAACATTTTTCCAACAAGTGAATGGATTTTAAAGCATCACAATGCTCGTTGTTACAAGGGATGCTAATCGGGAAATCCCGAAATACCGGGATTTTCGGGATTCACAAATACCGAATCCCGGGATTTTTTAAAACTTGTCACGGGTTTTTTTGGGATTGTGAATTCATATGTGCGTAGGGTCAAAACAAGGTTCAAACAAGGTTCCGAAAAAATTCTGTGTCACTTTGATGCCATCGAAAAATGCAAAAACAACCCTATAAAACGAATTAATAGGGTAACTGATTTAGATACTCAACTCTCCAAAAAAAATAGATTTATTTACATCAGGAGGTGGTAGAGGTGAATATCTACAAGCTGCATAGAGCGATCTTGGAACTATTTTATCAACAAATGTTGATTGCGAGAAGTGTTTTTCAACGGCAGCGCATATTGACAACAAAACTCGTTCAAGCCTATCAGATCACATGTTAGATGCTTCAATCATTTTGATGGAGTCCAAATAATTTTCTTAAAACTAATGCATTTCTTTATGTATGAATAATTTTTATTTTTGTTTACTTACGCTTTTTTGTTGCTTTTTGTCTTGCTTTTTTTATATTTTATTTTTATTGACATATAGTTCTAAGTGAGGTCGCTGTGGACTAGTAGGTAGTATGCTGGCTTATTAGACGTAAAGCCAGGGTTCGAGTCCCAGGCCAGACATCAAAATAAAATACAAAAAGTATTTCTTCGGCGATTTCTACTCCACAGATTTCTGGCAAAAACTCTAAGAGTAAATGAAATTGCCATGAAAAGTTTCTCAAAAATCTGTCGTTCGGAGTCGACCTTAAACTGTAGATCTCTCGCCACTTATGTATAAAATTAACAGACACAACATAAGTAGTGTGAGAAATTAGGTTAATAATCCTGACTGAAGAGTTGTAATGACCAATTATATATGTAAGTATGTATAATTCTGATATAATTCGAATATAAATGATTTTTTTAACGAAATATATTTTTTTAATTTTTTATTATTATTGAGAGAAAATCTTGATTTTTCCCGTAATTTTTCGAGGTTTTGAGATCCCGAATTATACCGAAATATCGCGGGATCGGGAGTACAAAATCCTAAATCCAGAGATTTTTCAAATTCAATCCCGTTTTGTATTCCTAATGGTTACTTACCACATTCTTAAAAGAAGTAGGTCAGGCTGCTCTTCCATGGTCTCCTCAGAGCCCTTACCTAAACCTTATCAAAAATGTGTGGGCTTTCATAAAATATCATCGAACTATAGATAAAAGTAGAAAACGCGAATAGGCTTCTTGTATAGTCTATTACTGAAATTTGGGCTAAATTGGCTCTCAAATTTACCCAAAACTTAATTAACTCAATTCTAGAAATATTACAGGCGGTCATTGATTCTAAAGGCGGTATTACAAAATACTAGTTAAGTTTATTAATAAACTATGTAAAAATAAAAATAATTAAAATAAAGATTGCGACCTTACATAAGACTTGTGTAAATACTTTTGAAAAGAATAAAAAGTTTGTAAATAATTTTGACAACTTATAAGCATAAGGTGGTTATTTGTTTTTTATTTAGTAATAAGAACCGTTATCTTTTCCAATTTTATTTTATTTGCTTCTGCATATTCCAGGCAAGGCAAAAGTAAAATTTACTTCCAGTAAAAAATACTGAGACCTTTTTTAAGAAAAACGTAAAAATGCTCTTTTGTGAAAATAATTAAATTCTGTAAATTGATAGTTTTTATAACAAATTATAAGCTTAACACTAAAACTACCGAGACGGGTCAAATGACTGTTTTTAGGATTATTTTATTAGTGAATGCTATTGCCAATCCAAATTTAAAACAGCTTAACTCCATGGTCTTTAAACAAAACTACTACTACTACTTTTCTAACGCGATTTTCAGACGAGGACTTACCCTCAAAGATTAAAGGTTAATTTGTTCAATTGATTGGCACAATTAGCAAATAACACACTGAAGAGAATTCATGCAGGTCGTTAGTCATTAGTTCATTAGGTCATTAGTTGTTTTTTAGATCATTAATTAACCTTCAAAAGGAAACAGAACACTATCGAAAAAACCGACGAATTTGTTCCACTTATACAAAACTCTTCTAAAATATTCCACAGCCGGGATAATATTTTAGGGTCCATTCTCTATTTGGTTTACATGTCAGCCAATAGTCAATTCAGACGACTGGGTATCTGCCGGATAACATTTTCTAGCTAGAGAAGTGGTTAAATTTCAGAATAATAAAAGTATTTGTTGAAGAAATAAACGTAAGAAGATTGAAAGAATAGCAAAGATATATCCTTAATATCGCATGTAAAATATCTTGACATTCAGCCTGATATACGCCTTATTTGGAAATTTTACTGTATCAGCGTGGTTCATGCATTAAGGACTTCTAATATTCTTGATTTTAGAGACTCTATAAGGCCACATTTTCTGGCAGCTACAAAGCTTAAGTTCGTATGATATTTGCTACAGTATCTAGAATGAGCTCAGGAGATATTTCTAGTGAGCAACTAACTTGTTGAATTTTCAATTCAATTCGAAGCGCCTATCAAGCTTTTGATCTTATAACCTAATGACGTTGTAACATACATACATACATGCATACTTAGCCATTACAACCCTTCAGTCAGGATTACGGCCTAGCTTCTCACACTACACATGTATGTAAATTCACAAATGTAAACAGTTTTTCATACTATATCGTTCTATATTGAACCAGAACGAAACTTCCATAGTTAAAAAGTTAAACGTTACGCTCGCAGAATGTAAAAGTCCAATAGAATCTGTTCATGCAGCTGATGATTTAGATACTCAATGCCCTAAAGACATAGATTTATTTATATATTGAGGTATTAGTGGTGAAATATCCTACGTGTAGTTATCTTGAAAACAGTTTGACTACAAGTGTGGATTGCGAAAGATGTTTTTCAGTGCTAGTTGGCTCCAAAGTCTTTTCGATCAAATATTATGGACTCTGATTTTTCTGAAAGTACATTATTTGTAAAGAGTTTGACACTTCGTTTGATAATATTGAACAAAAATTACCGTAGTTATTATATAGTCTAACAGCTAACAGCTAAAACAGATCATCTTATCAAATGAACTTTAAGGGCGAGTTTTTGAATACAAGTTTAAACTTGAGATTAAGTTAATCTCCAGTTAAAGTTAATCTTTCGTTAGCTTCATTTTCAGTTTTTGAATGATAGTTTAATCTTTCTAGGGCTGCCACAATTATATGCAAAAATTGCATAGTGTTTCACATCAATTTGCTTTTCTATAGCAGAAAAACAAACAAACAAAAGCTGAATACTATTGATCTTGACGAAAAAAAAATAATTTTTGGAAAATAATAAATAAATTAAGTCTGTCTATTGTCAATTTGTGTTTTATATAATTCAAAATTACTTAAAAATGTGTCTTATTCGGTTTTTTCTCACTTTAAACTATTTTTTTAAATAAAATTTGTGAACTACTTCTCATAGTTAATCTTAAGTTTAAGCCACTAACGTTGCTGGTTTAAAACTTAAGATTAACTGATTACCCGTAAGGTTAAACTTAAGATTAAGTAAATTGAAAAACTGAAAACGAAGGTTAACTGGAGATTAACTTAATCTCGAGTTTAAACTTGTATTCAAAAACTCACCCTAAGTTTTTATTAAAAAATGTTACCTTTTTCCGTTGGACCAACCATCGGAAATTAGCTAATGTTTACGCCAAGTGTAATAATAACATTTACAAAAAACGGAAATATGTATTTGACTAATTTTGATAGTCGTTCAAATGTGCAAAGAACAAATTCTAGGGTAAGCAATTAAGATCCATCAAAAATTTTCCAAATAAAAGTTCGTTTTGTAAAGCATCATATACACCCAACTCTTTTTACACGGATTTGAGGTTAAACAGATTTGAAGTTATGGTTTCAAAATCACTGTCGTGTAATTGTGTTTGTTTTTTTCGCACTTGGCACCATTGCTGAAATGAACTTGCATAGTAGTAATTGGGAGATCCCAAAAACCAAAAGTTCAACTTATTATAAAAGATTTTTTAATAAAAAAGACGATGGCGCATGACCTTTCGGAAAGTAGTCGGACAGTTCAAAACTTTATTACCGGACGAAAGTCACCATTGGATAATTTGATGGATATCTCCAGTGATGATACCGACTTTAGTCCAGTTCTTTGCAAACAATTGCTCTTGTTATTAAGTAGCGACGAATAATTATGTAGCTATGGAAATATTTTACCTTTATTTCTATCCTAATTTTTTTGTTCTTAATTTTGGATTAACAGATTTCTTTTGTTTTTTGCTTGGTCTACCAACTTTTCACATTTATGAATTATGTATTTTAAGTTTTCATGCCCAATAAAGTGTCATATGAACATACATTTCAGAAATTTTGTAGTTTTCAACATTTTTTACACGGTTTTTCGAAGTAAATATAGTTCTTTGTTTCATCTTGCCCGGTTTTCATTTTTCGGTTTTCATGGAACGTATCCCCTATTTTATTATAGAAACGCCAGGGTTTTTTTTACACGGATTTCTGAGGAACGTATCTACCGTGTAAAAAAAGAGTTGGGTGCATAAAATATATGACTGAGCTGTTACATTTTAAATAGTAACTACGGTAATTTTTGTCCATTATTATTAAACAAAGTGTCAAACTCTTGACAAGAGAATGCACTTTAAGAATGTCACCACTTATTTCAGATTATTAAATAAATTTTGCAATAAAGAATGGCCAAACTTGAAAAAATAAGGAAAAAACTCATAATATATCAGTTTGAACAAAACGTTTATGTATACCGTTTGAGAGCCTAATCTCTCCCCTTTCTAAAAAAAAGGGATGGATTTTTAAACACGTTCAAAGATATTTGGGTAATCAATAATTTTGTGTGAAAAGATCAGAAAGACCGTTTTTGTCAAATAAAACAAGTTTGGAGGGTTCGAGAAAAATAAAATAATAATTTTCAATCGTGTGTATTTTCACTGTTGCACCGTGTCAAAACCATTTTATTTATCTTTTAAACACATATAAAGGGGTGCAGCCCTTGCGCTGACCAACTTCTTCATTTCCCTTATTTGGCGGAACTTGGTTAGTACAGGGACTGCGTTCACCCGAGGCATCACAACGGGCCGCCATGCGTGTTCAAATGAGCTTTGTGATAACAGAGCTACCACTCCGACCTAACCTAACTAATATATGAAGGGAATATCCCACGAAAAATATTTTGTGCCAATTTATGAAGAGATATTTGAAAAATTCAAAAACAAAAAAATTGAAAAAAACAAAAAGATTTATTTTTATTTCGATTAAGTATCGACAATGTGAATATTTACAACAATGCACTCATAATTAAAAACAAAAAAAAGAAACACAATTAGAAATTAAGGATTAAAAGTAAAAATTAAATAATATTTCTAAAGTTTTAAAAGAAAATGTACTTTTTCTATGAGTAATAAAGAAAAACTGTTCAAAAAGGGTCTTTGAAGCAACGCAGTTGGTGCTCCCTTAACTTATGTAAAGTAGGTCAGTGAATGAAGGGCAGTATTGTAAGAAAAGTTCGTTATATGAAATGAAATGTTGTTTTCTTAATGTCCGCTTTTAGTTTTCATCACGTGTGCGAGTGTGTGTGTGTGCGTAGATTTAATTCTATTGAATTCCTAAACAATGTTCAGTTCGCTGACCAAAGTCACTAAGGCAGTATAAACTGGCTGTAAATACAACTTTTGTAACAACGACGAACGGGTCCAATACCAACGAACATTCATTGTAATGTTTGTATATCAAGTATGTGTGTGTGTGTATGTACCTGTTTATGATTTATGACGCACATTTCTTTATGCCACAAATAATGGTCGTGTGCCACATGTAACAGAATTCGTGTAACGTGTGTGTGTGTTTGTTTGTGTGAGATTGTTTTGCGTTGATTTCTGTTTATGCTAATCGAGTCATTGTGTGTAGATCTGGATTACCATAATGGGGAATTGAAAACAATGTGGCACGTCGTTAACACCTTGAAACGGGCTTCAATTTTGTAACAAATTTGTATTCGAACCAAATTTTTCACCATCTGTCTCTTGACTTTAAATTATTTCCTTTTTTTTTGTTGTTGTTATTCTGTTTTGTTCGTCATTTCGCTGGTAATTTATATATGACGCTAGTTTGTATTGGAGCAGTGGGTAAAATGCATTCAAATTAATTTCCTTTAACTATGAATCGCTGCTATTAGCCTTTCATAATCCTTAACCAAATGATTGGCATTTTGAGGCATTCGCCTTCGGGAGTATATGTTATAATTTCTAAATATGGTTCTTCCAGCGCCACATCATAAGTAAATACAGTATTCCCTCGATTTACGTTGTTTCGATTAATGTCGTCAAAAATTTTGTTCTCTTTAACTTCGATTTGCTTCGTCATTCGATTTACGTCGCCTCCGTCGTTTATAAACAAAATCAGGGGAAATCCCTCTTTAAAAAAAATTCCATACATAGAATAAAAATTTAATTATTTTAGTGTCTTTTTGGAAAATATGACACTAAAATGCATCTGATAGTATGAGTTCTTTGAAATTCGATTTATGTCGCCTTTTGCTGGAACATTCTACGACGTAAATCGAGGGAATACTGTACACTGATTTGTCAAATTATGTATAGATAAGAATTTTTTTTTTGTGTGAAATATGCGGATTGCTCGTTAAATATACTTTTATGGTCATTTTCAGTATATATCCACATGTATTTACTTTCAAAATTTAGATTCCTAAAAAAAAAGATGAAAGAAATGAGTACATATTACCAATATCATATAATAAAGGATGTATGTTCTGACTGTACAATAAAGCAATTGGAAGGACTTTTTTCCACTCCTTTCTTTTGTGATTTCTGATTCATCTATTTGTGTATGAACTAAATTAAAATGTTCGTTGGGACTGGTGAATTTTCATTAGTTTTAAAGTGTATTGTAATATTTTGTACAAACGGAGACCATTATTTCCATGAGAAAAAAGCGGACAAATATATAAAATTGAAAACCAAAAAAAAATTATTTATAAGGATTAGTATTTTTATAAAGATTTTTAAAATACAGACATAAATTAGTACGAATGGTTCTGGGATGTCGACATTTTTTATTAAAAAATCTTGAACTTTTGGTTATTGGGATTTCCCAGTTACTACTATGCAAGTTCATTTCAGCAGTGGTGGCAAGTGTGGTAAAAACAAACAGAATTACAAGACAGTGATTTTGAAACCGTAATCGATAAAAATTTTTTTAAATTCTTTTTTTTTCAAAAAGTATGAGTACACTTGAAGCTTTATTCTGTGTTCAAATGTTAAATCAGAACTGTCGTGAGGCCCATAATGATGTTTCCATGTGTTTTGTCGATTATGAGAAGGCTTTCGATACTGTTAAATATGACAAACTAATTGAAATTCTAACTTCTCTCCGAATACAAGGTAAAGGACTACGCTGTATTAAAAACCTATATTGGAATCTCAGGTTTGTGGAGAAGAAACTGACGAAATTGACATATCAAGAGCCAGATAGAGGTGCATACTAGGGATGTCAAATGGGATTAATTTTTATAAATTTTCTTGATATTTCTTGATAATTCGAGATCCAAAAATCCCGAAAAATCGAGGGAAATATCGCGAAAAAAATATATTTTGTTTACAAAACTATTTATATTCCAATTATATCAGAATTAGATGCCTTTAAAAATAAAATATAAAAAAACAAGACAAAAATTAACATAAAAAGCTTAAATTAACAAAAATAAAAATTATTCATACATAAAGAAATGCATTACTTTTAAAAAAATTATTTGGATTCTTACAAAAAGATTAAATGATCTATCATGATCTGATAGGCTTGAACGAATTTTGCTGTGAACATACGCTGTCGTTGAAAAACACTTCTCGCAATCAACATTTGTTGGTAAAATAGTTCCAAGATAGCTGTATGCATATGTACATAAGTCGTCATTACAACCATAGCTGTCAGATAAACAAAAGATCAAATCGTCAAATATTAGAAAGTAAATCGCCAGAATCGTCAAAGACGTTCATGGGAATCGTAAAAATAATCGTCACAAAATCGGAATGAAAATTCAGTGTGATATTCGCTAGAACCTAGTGTTTTAGCTTCTTAAAAGAGTGCAAGAAATACTTCATTTGATCTGATCTTCTTACTATTTACAGCACTTCTATCAGAAAGGAAATAGAATTCAACACTTTTGTATAGGCCGGTCCCTTAACGTCTATTTTGAGGCTTCTCGATGATGACGTTGACGTTGTTGGGATATCGATCTCCATTGATTCATTGGAGCATCGTTGCAGTATGGTTTGTGTTTCACTTTTCTATCGCTATTATAGCGGATTTTATTCGAGCTGAATAAAGGACTTCCTCCTGAGAACCATGTATTCCTACATAACACGGCGAGCACATGCATGTATGTGGTCGATTGGCCAGTGGATCGCACACTGCATTACAGAAAAAATTCCTTCCTTAGTCGAACTATTCGTATGTGGAACTCTCTTCGTGCAGAGGTTGTAATTTTTTAGCTTTTAACGGATGAAAAAGACATAAGATCCGAAAAATCATCATTTAAATAGGCAACAGTAATAACTGCAAAGTAAATACAGACTTTTAATGTGCAAAAGAAAAAAAATAAAAATCGTCAAAATAAGCGCATAGATCGTCACATCGTCAATATGACATTTTTGGAGCACAAAATCGTGAAAATTACGATAAATCGTCAAATCTGGCAACTATGATTACAACCCCTCAGTCAGAAATAAGACTTGGATTCTCACACCACTAATTTCGTGCGTGTTAATTTTATATATGAGTGGCAGGCACCACAGTTTAAAGTCAACTTGCCATCGACAGTTACCCTATTAATTCGTTTTATGGGGCTTTTGCAATGACCTTAAATAACTTTTTAGCAATGTAAGTAGGGTTTTCATCATCTTAGATGTTATTATTTCAGTCGAGTGATATAGAATATTTTTTGCAGTACCTTTTGTAAGGTCAAAATACATATGAATTCGCAACATTGAAAATAGTGAAAAATTCCGGGATAAGTTTTTAAAAATCTCGAAAATCCCGGAATTTCCCCATTATTATTTAGTATATATTCAGAAAAAATATTCCAAGAAACACTTGATGGAGAAAATATAGGGATAAAGCTCAAAGGCGTTAAAAGACACCTTTTAAAATTTAAACTTAAAATTAATTTCAAAGTTTAATAATTTTATGTTAGTTAATGCTTTGACTTTTAGTATAGTATCTTGGATCAATATAAGCGCACATGATAGGCTTATTTCTACCATGAACTGTCTTTTGACAACTTTACGATAAAAAATATAAAGAGACTTCACATGACATACATACATTTGAAGTCAACTATAATTCGTTTTTGGTTTTTTCCTCTTCTTACTATTATACCAAGCCATGGAAATTCTGTGCAATTGGTAATTCTGTTCAGCAAGTTTTCGAAAATTACAAGAGACACCTTTTGGTCGAATAAGTACAGTATTCCCTCGATTTATGTCGTAGAATTATCTGGAAATCGAATTTCAAAGACCTCATACTCTCAGATGCATTTATTTATGAACATTTTACAAAAACAAAAAATAATTATATTTTTATTCTATGTATTTATTCGATGTACAACAGAGGTGGCGTAAATCGATTAACGGCGCAAATTGAGATTTAAGGGAACAACATTTTTGACGACGTTAACCGAAACAGCGTTAATCGAGACGACGTAAATTGAGGGAATACTGTATACACAAAATCGTGGTAGAAATAGTGTAAAATGTACAAAATATAAAAACAAACGAGTGCGAAGTTTAAAATATCTGAGAATTTTAATAAACGACCAGTGGGACCCATTAAAGGAAATTAAATGCCGCATAGGGTTAGCGAGGGGTTGGCCAGTCACGACATCAACGTAGCAACAAAAATACGCTTCATAAAATGCTACATTTTGTCTGTCCTATTATACGGAGTGAAATATTGGACAATCAAAAACTCTGATGAAAGAAAATTGGAGGCCTTCAAAATATAGATATACCGTCGAGTTCGGAAAATATCATGGACTGCCAGAGTCTTCAATGAAGAAATGTTAAGCAGAATGAATGTCAACCGACAACTAATATTAACGATAAAAAACGAAAAACTTCACGCCTAGGACACGTACTGGGAAACAACAAATACAAAATTTTACAACGAATCTCGAAATGCGATATTGAAGGAAGACGTGATAGAGGCAGAAGGGAAACACAATGGCTGAAAACCATCCAGGAATGGACAGTGTATTGTGATGAAAATACACTCCTTTATGCCTTCTAAGAATCGAGAACTGACCATTCTAATGTAATATGTATACATACTGTAGTGGCCGGAAAGTTGATACATAAAATTAAATTTTTTTAAATTTGTTATATATTTACCTTTTAATAAAAAAAAAACTTAAAAAGAAAAATTAAAGCATTAAACTTAAGCATATTTCTTCAATAAAAATGACTTTAATTCAATATAACATTTCTTAAAAAATTAAATAAAAGGAATTACAAATTGATTTAACTTTTATCCGGTTTTGTCCATTTTTGAATTTTCTGCAATTTTTGTTGTTAGTACTTTGTCCAAAGGCCTTTGTTCTTTATTACAGATTTTATTCGATTAGGCATACTTTCCACGAGATTTTTAATGGTTTCGAGTGGAAGATTGACCCTATTCCGGGGAGACAAACTCTTGACCAAAGTTCATCAATATTGGTCGGTGCTCGTTAATATTGGGAAAGTCTTCTTTTTATAAACGCCCACAAATTTTCGATGGGGTTTAAATCGGGTCTTTGTGCAGGTCATTACATTTATTTGAATTTTTGTTCGGAAAGCCATTTTTGCACAGTCTTGGCGGTGTGCTTCGGGTCCCCGTCTTGTTGAAAAGTTATTTCCTTGGCCGAATAAGCGTACTCCTCAATAAATATGCGCAAATTGTTCTTCAAAATACTTAAATATTGCTCCTTATTCATTATACCATCTATTTTAACGAGGGGACCAACACCCCACCCGGTAAAACATCCCCATACCATTAAATTTCCCCCACCGCGCTTTACTCTTTGCTTAACGTGATGTCGTTGAATGGACCTCTTCCAACAATACTAAATCCTATCAGACTGGAAACGATTAACTTTTGTTTCATCGGACCATATTACTCGTTTTCAGTCATCAATAGTCCAGTTGTTAAGTTTAAATTAAATAATTTAAGCCGAGCCTTCACATTTTAAAAATATTTCATTATGTATCCACTTTAGTACGATCACTAATATCCAAATAGCAGTTGGGTTTCTAAAAATAATCGTTGCCCAGCAACACCGTCTATCCAATGATGACATCCTTTCACGAAGTGATCGTTACACAGGTGTACGTAGTATATTTTCGATGTCATTTAAAATTTGATTTCAATGCTTACGCGAACAAACCTAAATCTGATTAATATTGTGCAATAGATTTAATAACCAACTTTATTAAATAAATAGAATAGCAATTTTTTTTTTATTTTAATATTTTGTAATATTGAAAAATGTCACTATATATTTACATACATATGTCTATGTATTAAAAACAAAAAAACTAAAAGATTAAAGTGTGAATAGTTACAATATCAGAGAGAGAGAGAGAATTATGCTTGAACATTTGTTGGTCACAAATTGTTGACGCTTTTTTTTAAAGTCAATAATTATAGACATACGTACGTATGTACATACATGCATATAATATTAATACATTGAAATCAAAAATTGAAAATTGAACAAAACGAAAAGGTCGAGCATAAATATTTTACAATTTTAATAAAAATAAAATCACATTCAATGCACTTTCAAATTTAGATCCCATTCAGAATGCAGTTTGAATTGCCTGCAACCGTTTGTATTGTTTCGAAACGAAAATGCCAAGGTGTTGTACGGTTATGCTTATAACTTCTTCTAGACATGAATGTTTAACTAAGAATTTTACAAACAATCAAAGAAATACGTCAATAAATGGTAACTACTACAACACTCTCTCTGCTATCAAATTTATATTTTAACAATAAATTAAAATTTAAAACCATACGAATTGCTCCATTCGTCAAAGTAAAATTCGCTAGTGACATTTGTTTTTCTTTTATTTTCTTGCCTCTCTTTCTCTCCCCTCGCTTGATATACAAATGTATTTAGAAATATTGTTATGTTTTTACCTTTTTAAAAACATTTAAATATGAGTTCGTTAATAGCAAACAAATTAAAAACAAATACGTGTTTAGTTTCAGTTAAACTCTTTATTGTCCACACTATCTTATGTGCCACTGTTCAAACTTATACAACGTACACAACAATAACTACCAGCGTTGTCACCTCAGTGCTTTTAGCACTGTTTTTAGTGCTTTTTAAAACTTTCGACGCGGAAATTTTTCGAGTTAGAGCCTAGTGCATTTTTTAGTGCTTTTCATGTCAGTGACACCAAATCAAAAATTAAAAAAAAAAAAACTATAGACTAGATTAAAACTGAGTCTATAAACTATTCTAAAAGTCTACATATTAGGCTACAGACTAGACTAATTAGTCTATAAACTATTCTAAAAGTCTATAGCTTAGTCCAAAAAAGGCTAAAAATTAGTGTAGTCCATAGCTAAATGTATGTACTAGGTTACCCTTCACCGAATGCAATACTGTGGTGGACTTTTTTTCTGTTGCTTTTGATTTTACGAGTGCACTGAAATGTGTATTTCTCATTTATTCAATGTATACAACAGCACCCGTTTGCCTGTGAAGTAACGGAACTATGCGTTGTGTTGTAAGAGAATATTTTACTACTGAAGCTAAATTTTCAGTATTGCCATATGAATATCAGTAGTGTAAAAAAAGGTTTTTCCCCAGAAATAAAAAGTTTAAAACAATTACTGACAATGTTGGCGTCGACAAAGATGTTCGGTTGCCGAAAGCAAAAAAAGAAATGCATGTTGTGACTCAATGAAAAGTAGCAGAAGAGTACAATATTTTTGTTGCACTCTTCACACAACTCTCTTTTATACTGTTGCACAATGGTTTACTAGTGCAGATGTTTTTTTGTACTCTATCTTTGCTTCACACTTATTTATATTTGCAGTTCCAATCAATATTCGGTCTTGAGCAAAATGCAATAGCAAGCAATTTTTTATGTCTTGTGCACACCTCTATATACTAATTCGATATATTAAGACTGTTGTTTTACATGTAAATGAAAGTTTTCATGTGTGAAAGTTAACGTACATTATACATATTTTTTTTTGACGTATAAAATGTAAATGATTTTACTTTCGAAAATGTATCAACTCTTTTCCTTATTATTGCTGGAATTAAAAAAATAATGTTAATTTTGGTTTTTAAATATTTTTTCTGATCATATAAAATGGTTATAAAATTAAAATAAATATTATGTTTTAGTGCTTTTTGAAAATTTATAGTTGACAACGCTGATAACTACAATATTTTATTTGTTCGCTATACTTCTTTACACTTCTGTTCTTGTAAGCGCTAGCTTACAGTTGTACAGTTGCTAAACAGTTGTAGATCTTCAACGGCGATCTGCTAACAACGACTGTTTTCTTCATACGCAACTTCACACAAAGCTGACTGAATTCTTACTGACTCTTGCCTGCTCTGTCTTGCCTTTTTATTATATACGTTCGGGGGGTTTCGCCTTCTCGAGGATTCTTTTGCTACTATATTGTTGTTTGTGTACATATTGTTGTCTGTGTATTGCGTACACACCCCTTTTTCTCCCATATTTGTTGTCGGTTTATTTGGAACGTGTGCGATTTGTTTGTTAGAGTGTATTGGTATCGTGTGTTAAAGGATATTACATTGTTTCTATTTGCGTAACAATATTAATCAACAGACAAAAATCGAATGAACTAATTTGTTACACTACATCTAAATTACACTACAATAAATAAATTATGACTATTTATTTATTATGTGGAATAGCATTAGAATTAAGCGACCCTGTTGATCTAACAACTACAGCAAAGTATTGCAAAAATAGCTATTTACTTTACTTTTAATATGCATATTATATATAACTGACTTAGTAATAAACGGCATTATAGTAAATAGCGGTATTGCCAGAATGAATTTTAATACATACTACACTTGAACAAAATCATGTAATCATAATGACAACAGTATTATCATGCAGTTCTATATAAAATATAAATTTTATCAATGAAAATATTAATTTTTCAATTTCTAATTATTTTTCGCCATTAGTGTTAGATATAAGCTTTAAAATGAGATATCATTCAATAAATTTGATGCGGTTGTATGGGAGATATTTGCAACCGACAAAAAAAGTGTTTTAGATATAATATACAGTAGCGAGCACAAAAAATACAACACTGTGCCATATGATCTTTAATAAGATCTGTTTCAAAATAACGGTAACTAATTTATCTATTTTCTTTTGCTGTTAATTCTTTCAATTATAAGTTTTCAAAGTAACCACAGTTTATTCCAAATTCTGCTTTAAAAAGTTAAATATTTTTGAATTAGTGAAAAAAGTGCAAATTTTTAGCGAGCAAAAAAATGCAACATAATAAAAAAAATAGTTAAAGTAAGATATTTATTTAATTATAAATGAAAATTTCTTAAATAAGTTATACAACATGTGTTTTGTAATAGAAGCAGCTCTTAGCTGACAGCAAAACTGCAATCATTAAAGCCTTAGAAGAAGGAAAATCCATGCGTGAAGTTGGACACCTCTTTGGTGTAAATCAATCAACCGTATGTCGGATTAAATCTCGATTTTCCTTGAGAAATAGTGTGGAAAGGAAACCAGGTAGTGGTAATCCTCGAAAAACTACCTCTCGCCAAGACCGCCAGATGATTGCACTGGTTAAAAAAGATCCACGAAAGACCGCAGTGGACGTTGCTAATTTTGCAAATGAGCAAATGGGAGTCTCTATAGGCGTTCACACTGTTCGCCGTAGGTTGAAAGAGGCTAATTTGCATGCGAAACGACCCGCAAAGAAACCTCTCATCAGTGCAATCAATAAAAAGAAGCGCCTGGAATTTGCAAAACGTTACAAGGATTGGTCAAATGAACAATGGGCTAAAGTCTTGTGGAACGATGAAAGCAAATTTAATTTGTTTGGCTCCGATGGGATAAATTTTGTTCGAAGACCGCCTGGACAGAGATATTCTCCAAGATATCAACTTCCAACCGTAAAACATGGCTGTGGATCAATAATGGTGTGGGGTAAGGAACGATATGTTTAAAAAAAATTATTGATTTTACGTCACGTATTTACATGTGCGTTTTCCCGTGATGGGGTAGGTACTGTGAAATCCTTGGAGAACACATGCTTCCTCATCTGCGGGAAAAAATGCCTCCTGGTAGCATATTCCAACAGGATAACGATCCAAAGCACTCAAGTCGCTTAGGTCGAAACCACGTAGGCCATCACAGTCTCCCGATCTAAACCCCATAGAAAATCTATGGGAGCTATTAGATCGGGAAGTTAAGAGGAAACATCCGTCAAATAAGAGGCAATTAGAAGAAATTTTGAAAAGTGAATGGGAGAAAATATCCATTAACACATTAATAGCTTTAGTCGACTCTATGCTTTTTAGGTTGCAAGAAGTCATAAAAAATAAGGGCTACGCCACTAAATATTAATTTTAAGATTTTTTTTTGTAAGAATTACTATTTAATTTAAATAAACACATTAAAATTTATGCTGTTGCATTTTGTTTTGTTTGCATTTGTTGCATGAAATTCGCACTCTTTTTAATAAATGACAAAATAATATATCATTAATTAAAAATATTTACATAATGTTATTGATAATAGGTATCTATAACTGTAGGGATTAATAACCCGAAGAAATATTTTGAACTGGTCACCATTTTTTTCAAATTATCGCACTTAAAGATAATTTTACCCAACGTTGCATTTTTTGTGCTCTCTACTGTATATGATATTTTAAATATTTGGGATATTGAAATTTGTTTTAATTTTTTTTGTTACAAAATGTTTAATATTTGTTATGTTCCAGAACCCCAAAGAATGATAACCAATGATGCCAGGAGACTGTTTCCAAAAGTGCCTATGTCCATGGAAAAATTTCCTTTTTTCCGTACAAAATTCCCTATGCCACTTTTTCCGTTTTTTTTTTTTGCAAAAAAATAAATGTTTATTTTAATTTTGTACATTTACAAATAAAAATATCATAAAAATAACAAATATTATAAATTAATGAAAAAAATATTTATACAATTCGGTACAATTAATTTTTTTTTTTTTGGTTAATGATTCGATGTGCATTTAAAATTAACACAATTAATTAAATTAGTTTGTAAATGAGATCTTGTAATACAAGTAGAGTTTATGGCTTAATTTGTTTTTTTTTTGCATACGTATATACGTCAGTTACAACGGAAAAAATTCTTTTAGCGTCAGCGTTGGCATGTGGCAAACTTAGAAAAATTTTTATAATTTTTGCAAAATTTTCATTAAAATTTTTTGATTTGCAGATTTTGGACTGAAATGCTTCAACGTCTAATTTAGATAATGTTTATTTACTTTATATTGCAGAGGTTTTACCAGATTTACAAAATTACAATGATACACTTAACACTAAACCTACCGATACTTCATTATTCCTATTCCTACCCCTTGCGGTATTTAAGGTGGATTACATATATTTGTCGGTAAAAATAAAATGAACAAGAGAGGAGTAAATCTTGTGAAGCACATTCAACGTATTTTGTAATAAAAGTCGTAAAGACAAATGGCGATGTGATAATGATATTTTCTGATAAGAAGTTTAAAATGGGTCATTAGTGTTAAAAAAATATACACATTTTTTAATTTATATTGGAAGAAAAATAGTTTTTAGATGCTCAAAATTTGAAATTGAAAAAATTCCCTACAATTTGAAATTTTTACATGTGAAATTTTTAAAAAAAATCCCTTCAAAAATGGAAAAATCCCTACACTTGGATATACTGACGATAACAAGTTAAATCACAAATACTTCCTTGTGAATTGTCTCAATCCTATTTCTGATTAAATAACATAAATACTAACGAGCATGCCACTCAGTTCCATTTGTAAATAATTGAGTTGAAAGGCGCAGGTGATCGGCAGGGACTAATGGGGGCTTCATTTCCAAAGCAAAACAAAAAAAATTTTTTTTCTGTAAAATACGATTGTTCATGTATTCTCCAAATGTTCGCTAAATCGCCTTGAAACTTCTAATCTTGACCGAAAATATTTCCAAAATGATTACGTTTTTTTAATTTACATTTCATTGAAAATTTAATTAAGCAAAGTTGTTTTTAATTAAAATTCATATTTTTTTTTTTAATTGCATTCATTTCTTATAATTTTATTTAGAAAACTATAATTAATTAAATTAAATAATTTTAAAAAGAAACAAGTTTTTAGCGTAAAACTGTATAGCATTTTGCCATTATGTCCATCCACTACTGACGTTTTGTTTATTCCTATAAATTCTATAGGAAAACTATACTGAATGTTAGGAATAACCCAATTTGGTGGGCATGGAAGGCATGCAAAAAAAAAAAAATAAATAAAGTTGGCACATTGCACAATTACGCTAATTTTGTTCACTCTTGAGTGGTTTTGGTGCGACGTCACATTATAATTTCCAGTCTGGCAACTTCTAGAATGTTATTATTGATTTGTTATTGTTATGTTTGCACCAAAAGAGAAAAATCTTGCGTGATATTTTTAAGTCCTTATTCTTTTTAACGTTTCCAGAACAGTTTATTTTTAGTTCTGTTTTTGTAACATTAACTATTGTACATATACTCGTATGTATATTCGTATGGATGTATATTATATATATTTTAACTGACAGTATCACACACTAAAAAAGAATCGTAATTTATTTATCCTAATATAATGAACATGATTAATCGGAGTAAAAGTACATGATTAAAATTATTTACGTGAATTATATAATGTGCGACAGTGAAAATACACCCGAATAACAACATAGTCATTCAATAGGTGGAGTAGAATTCAAAAATACTTTTTTAATGTTCTCGAATTCTGCAAACTTCTTTTATTTGACATAAACGGTTTTTTTTTTTTTGATCTTTTCATTATTATTGATTGACCAAATATGTTTGAACCTATTTTAAAAATCCAATGTTTTTTTAGGGAGTTTTAAAATTGTATAGGTAAACATTTTGTTCAAACTTATATGTTATAAGTTTTATTCGGGTAAACTTTGAAAATATTAAGATTAGGGAGATTCTTACAGTGCATTCTCTAGCAAAGAGTTTGACACTTCGTTTGATGTAATTTGACAAAAATTACTGTAGTTATTATTTATAGAGTATAATATTTTAGTCATATTTTTTATATATTCCATCTCATTAAATGAACTTTCATTTCAAATTCTCATAATTTTTGATGGATCTTATTGTTTACCATTAGTAGTCTAATATTTCCGTTTTTCACAAATATTTTTATTTCGCTTTATAATCATTAGCCAACTTCCGGGGGTTGGTCCAACGGAAAAATTACACATTTTTCAATAAACATTAAAGATCCATCAAAACTTTTGAAAATGTGTAATTTACAGTTATTGATAAGACAACGTTACAGTGCTGTTGGAAACTACTAGATTATTTTATTTCCTAAATATTTCCCATTGTGAACGATATTTATATTTATTTTTTATTTATTTAAGAATTATACTAAATGATACACAATGATACAAATGTTTATATTTTTTTATTACTTTATTTAACACGAAAATTAAAAAAAAAAATTATTTTTCCTAATGATTCAAAATAATAGAATTATTCAAGATTTATTAAGCTAATTATATTGTATACTAATATTGAATATTTTTATAATATGCCAGTTAATTCAATAACCTGAATAACCACCATTGTTGTTTAAAACGCACTGAACTCTTCTAGGCATTGATTCTATTAATTTTTGACATTTTTCTATAGAAATTGGCTTCCAGCCAACTTTTTCCCAAAGTTGAATTTTATTGCGGAAAGACTTTCCATCTAGGCCTATCTTCTGTTCAACCCAATGGTTCTCAATAGGATTGAGATCCGGTGACTGTGAAGGCCATTCTAGAACAATTACATTGTTAGCACTCAGCCAAGATTTAACTAATTTTGACGATTTTACATAGGATCATTGTCCATTCTGGTGGCATATTGTTCTCCGCATAGGGTACCATAATATCTTTCAAAATAGCACGGTATATCTCTTTGTTCGCTATTTCTGTTATCTGATAAAGAGGGCCAACACCAAGCCAAGAAAATGCACCCCACAACATTATACTTCCTCCACCGTTTTTTACAGTCTTTTTTGTTTAACGATCATCTAGTTTCTTTCCTTTTGGTCTTCATACATTTCAGCGACAATCTGAACCGAACAAGTTGATTTTTGTCTCGTCGCTCCATGAAATATTATTAAAATCATCAACTACACTGTCTTTAAATTTTGTAGCAAATTTCTTTCGAGTTGCTTTGTATTTTGAGCCTAAAAATGGTACCTTCCTGGCAATTCTACTCGACAAACCTTTCTCTAAAAGTCTTCGTTGGACTGTTGAAGCACTAATTATGTTGCTAATATGTGGCTAATATCTCCCCTTTATTAAAAAAACTATGGATTTTTAAAATAGGTTCAAAGATATTTGGGTAATCAATAATTTTGTGGGAAAAGATCGACAAGAAACAGTTTTTGTTAAATAAAACAAGTTCGAAGGGGGATTCAAGAAAAATAAAAATAAGAATTTTTAAATTCTACTCAACATAGTGAGTGGTTTAGACTATGTAAGCACTCGGGTGCATTTAATTTTTTGTTTCTTTTCGCATAGTTTTATTATTGACGTTACGTTAAAGTTGCGTTGAATTAACAATTTTCTTTGTTTCCGAAAAAGTCATAAAGAAAGAGAGAGAGAGAGAAAGAGAGAATGAGAGAACCTAATCATATAAACTGAACAAATCCTATTTTTTTTAGCAATTTTCCATAAAAAAATCATTAAACAAAATAGACGTAACAGGACTTCTTTATAACTATTTTACATAAAAAGCGGCTAATGAATTTATTTTAATTAAATATAATTTACTAGCTAATATCCGGTGTGCTTCGTTACCCCCATCGAAATTAAATACATAACTAGATGACCCGTGCGAATATTTCGCACCGTTAGTTGTCATTTTGTAACATAAAATGAAAATAATTAATAAAAATTTTATTAAAAGTATAAAAATATTAGAAATCATAATATCACCATACATAATATCATATACATACACACACATACGTAGGTTTAAATGCTTTTATAATACTTCTTTGAATACAATGTTAGAGGTAATGACATGATCATCGTTAACTTTTTGCCCGTACGAATCCTTGATACAAACAAAAATATCTTTAAACGTACGCACTCGAGAAAAAGCCACGTATTACTGCCCATGTGAAAAGACCGGTTCTGGTAAATACAATCCTACCTTTTGAAGGGTTTGGCCTTGTGCTTTGTTTATCGTCATAGCAAAAGCAACTTTCACAGGGAATTGTTTTCGTGTCATTCGGAAGGGCACAGTTGGATCAGAAGGTGTAAGGTTGATCGGTGTATGAGTGCAGTTATATCGGTATGAATAGTTTTTGCTCATATGATGTGCTCTCCCAAGTTTGTTACGATTAGCCTGGTACCATTTATTAACCCGTATTACTCCACTTCATAAAACAAACAATGCCATGACAATAACGACATTACCAAAATGGCTTTTACAACTTTATATATTATTATGTGGAATAGCATTACAATTAAGCGACCCTGTTTATCGCACTTGATCTAACAACTACTGCAAAGTATTGCCAAAACAGCTTTTACAACATAATATGCATATTATATAACTGACTTAGTAATAAACGGCATTATAGTAAATAGCGGTATTGCCAGAATGGATTATAATACATACTATATTATGTAGAACTGCATTACTATTATGCGACCCTGTATTAGCACACTTGAACATAAACATATAATTACAATGACAACAGTATTATTATGCAATTCTATATAAAATATAATTTTTATTAATGAAAATATTAATTTTTCAACTTCTAATTATTTTTCGTCATTAATGTTAGGTATAAGCTTTAAAATGAGATATCATTAAATAAATTTGACGCGGTTGTATGGGAGATATTTGCATCCGACAAAAAAAGTGCTTTAGAAATAATATATATGATAATTAAAATATTTTTTTATTTATTAATTAATTACTAAAATTTAATATTTACATTTTTCTTAAATAAATAATTCTTATTCTAAGGCCTTGGGATACACAATATTTTTTGTTTTTCTCATGTGAGAAACATGGATTTTATAGATTAAGTCCACACACTTGAAAGGACTGACCTTGAGCTTTATTAATTGTCATTGCAAATGCTAGGCGAATAAGAAATTGCAGGCATCTCCGATATGGTCATAGGAATACGTGGCAGCAATACATCAGTTACCTTAAACTTTCCAGTTATAATGTTCGCCTCGATAATAGTGCTCATCATTTTTGTTTTTACTATTAGTCGAGTATCGTTACACTAGATCGTGGAGGATCAATATTTCTAAGTAAAATAATGGGAACACAGTTTTTTAACTGTAAGCCACGTGGTGGAAAGCTTGATAAATCTAACGAATTTAAAAATTCGACTGGAATCTTGACGACATCCTCAATATTTGAAACTGTGTCGATCGATTAATAAGTCCTTAGATTCCCATCGATCTTTTTGAGAATATTGCTGTTGATGAAATTAACGTTAATATTTTTGGATACTAGTAACGCACGTTCAGAAAACCATTGAATATTTTAAAAATTTTGCACGACATTGGGTAATACACAATTTATTCTTCTTCGGATTGAGACATTCTGAGCAAGTGTGATGGAAATTTCATATAATTTGTTATAGGATCCATTGGAATTCTACCATTACCTAAACCAAGCAACTGTTTGGGAAAAGTTGAGGTTGAAACATCACGTTGCAACTGAAAACTCATATTAGTAGTTAATTTTAGAATGTGAACATGTCGCCAAAGGTACGATGATTTTAGACATGCATTTAGCTTATCAGCTGGCTTTAATCTAGCTGTTACAATTTTTCAGATATACAGATTTTCGTATTTACTTTATATGGGAAGTGTCACACCCACTATTGCTAGTCCACTCATTTTTGTCCAAAATATTTACATTGAAACTGTAGCTACTTGTACAAAATTTGAGGTATCTTGCTGTTATAGTTTATCCAATATACCTATTTTATTATCTTACAATAGCAGATAATGTTGCATATGTGGTCGTGGCACCTCGCTCATTTGAAATATCAAAATAAAAAGTAGCCTGTAACTCCATCCAGTCATACAGGAAGATGCTGTGAAAATTTCAAGAAAATCGGTTCAGCCATTTAGTCGTCTATAACGTTCAAACATACATACATACAAACAAACACACATTCATTTTTATATATATAGATTTAGAAATCTAAAGAGAATTGTCCAATATCATGTCTACTTAAGTTATAACTCCTAAGTCCTATGCAAGCTATGTTTCTTTAAAATACATTTACATACTAATTGCTCTTGCAGTAGACGAATAATGTTAATTAAAGTAGTAAATCACACAACTAATTTGCAGTAATTTGTCATTAACAGAGGGGTGATTTATGTATACTTTTTTTTCTTGCTATTCCTTTCGCTAATGATTGAATAATGAAATTCAACATGCTACTTGTCTATTTTGTATATAAGATCTATCTAATGCTTTGGCGGAATAGACTTTCTAAAATTAAATTTTATTACAGTTCAGACGAAAATTCAAAACTAGAAAACTTATGTACATTCAGGACATACAAATGTTAACGCGTAAAATGTTCTTACGTATGGTAGGTACATACATATATAAGAAACCATTGAATATATGCACGAAAAAGGGACTACATACACTGACACGCAATACATAGTATATGTATAATGATTACTACATAGTACAATTGTTAAAACCTTAAATTTTAAACAAAGGAGTGCGCACGAAAAAAAATGGACCTACTTTTAAGCTTATAACTTTTACCATAATTGAAAAAAAATAAATACCGTTATTGCCATTTTATTGCCATAGCAAAATTAGTTTTTTGAAAATGAGCACCCAACAAGAACGTCATAAAAAAATAATTGAAATTTTCAAAGAAAAACCGCGCCACTTACAAAAAACGATTGCTAGGTTCGCAGGTGTTAACCGAAAAACAGTTTTTAAGTAAAGAATAAAACAATATAAGAAGTCTTTGAGTATTGAGAGAAAGCGTGGATGTGGAAGAAAAAAAGGATTTCCCGACCAAAACAAAGCAAGTAAAATAATACGTAATTTTCTAAAACACCCTAAAATGTTTGGAAAAAAAGTGGCTCAAAAAATTTTATACATAAAAGAATTCAAATATTATTTACTTTAATTGAAATATAAAACGAAAAAAATCCGCCACATAGTTTTATTTCTATAACGAAAAGTGTAAGTCCAGTTTTTTTTTTGTGCGCACTCCTTATAAACTGAAAATATTGTTTTTGTTCCGTAGTAAACAATTACTAGCATAAAAAATAAATATATGTATGACGAAAAGTCTGTACCATAAACAGACGTCGGCACAAAGAGAATGTGATAAAAAATTTGAGTGTATACGTGATTATCAAAATTTTTTTGGTTGTGCATTAGTGAGTAAGAGAGAGAAAATAAGTTGAGAGCTTGCAGTCATAGAAAAATGTTATTAATATACACTATTCCGATTTTTTTTATTTAATAATTAGGTAATCTTTTTTAGATATTTGTTGGGTACTAATTTTGGTTCATAAATATCCTCTCCTGCTAATAATCGACCTTTTAATTTTTCCAAAATATTGCTTTACGTCTATAAAAAAGTTGTTGACTATTAACACAAATAAAATGTGTTTTAAGATTTTGATTTTTAAACATTTTTTTTTAAGAAGTCGCAGTGGTCTAGTGGGTAGTGTGTTGGCTTATTAGACAAAAAGCCCGGGTTCGAATCCCAGGTCAGACATCAAAAACGAAAAATATTTCTTCGACGACTTCCTCTCAGCAGATTCCTGGCAAAGGCTCTGTGAGTAAAAATTGCCATGAAAAGCTTCTTAAAAATCTTTCGCTCGGAGTCGACTTTAAACTGTAGGTCCCGCCACTCATGTATAAAATTAACGCACACAACATAAGTGGTGTGAGAAGCTAGGTCGATAATCCTGACTGAAGCCGTGTAATGGCCAATTGTGTATGTATGTTTTTTGACATAAAATATTTTTTGAGTGTAAAGCTAAAAAAAAAAATATAATAGCATCCGCTGACATGTGTGCATGTCGAAGTCTGATCGACTACTAACAAAAGAGCATAAGCAGTACGTGTGAATTCTCTCTGCACAATTGTGCTATGATCGACTACTAAACAAAAGAGCATAAGCAGTACGTGTGAATTCTCTCTGCACAATTGTGCTATGAAATGGTAATCGCTGAGTCAGCGTTGTCAACTCAGTTCTTTTAGCACTGTTTTTAGTGCTTTTTATAATTTTCGACGCGGAAAACTTTCGAGTTAGTGCCTAGTGCTTTTCTTTTCATGTCAGTGACACCAACTCAAAAATTAAAAAAAAAAAACTCTAGACTAGACTAAAAATTAGTCTATAAACTATTTTAAAAGTCTATAGATTAGACTATAGACTAGACTAATTTTTGGTCTAATTTTTAGTCTACTCTATAGTTAAATGTATAAATTAATTCGATATTTTATGACTGTAATTTTACATGTTAATGAAAGTTTTCATGTGTGAAAGTTAACGTACATTAAACATAATTTTTTTTGACGTATAAAATGTAAATGATGTTACCTTCGAAAATGTATCAACACTTTTCCTTATTATTGCTGGAGTTAAATAAATAATGAAGTCGCTGTGGTTTAGTAGGAAGTGTGTTGGCTTATTAGACGAAAGGCCCGAGTTCGAATCCCAGGTCAGACATCAAAATGAAAATATGAACGGCGACTTCTTCTCAGCAGATTTCTGGTAAAAACTCTGAGAGTAAAAATTGCCATGAAAAGCTTCTCAAAAAATCTGTCGTTCGGAGTTGACTTTAAACTGTAGGTCCCGCCACTCATGTATAAAAATTAACGCACACAACACGAGCGGTGTGAGAGCTAGGACGTTGTACAATGGGTCAATTCGGCCTCCGGGTACTGTACTTGTCACAGTTGACAAGTACACGTCCTCTAATCTAACCTAACCTTAATCAATAATATTAATTTTGGTGTGTAAATTTTTTTTCTGGTTATATAAAATGGTGATAAAAATAAAAAAAAAATATTATAATGTTTTAGTGCTTTTTTGTCCAAATTACGCGTTTTTTGGACGAGTTTGGTGCTTTTTGAAAATTTACAGTTGACAACGCTGTCGCTGACCCAGGGGAAAGTTGTTAGTAATATTTTCAAGTCTATTTATTAACCCAATAATGTGTATTTGTGAACAGGAAAATATAGAAAAATAGTACTGCCTTAAATCCCTAAAGACAACGTTTAACTTGGAAAGTATGCTCCCAAAAATCGAAATCATTTCCCATTGATTAGTGAATCCTATTGTATACTGTAATATTTCTTTTGGTGTATAATTGAAGTCTGAAAAAAAGCGACAGGAATCTTCTTCTTTAGAAGCTGACAAGCAACTGAATCAGTGTTGCAAAACTTAAATTTTGAAATTGTATTGAATTATGAATGAAAGAGTACTTTTTTTGGATCAAATGGTACTTTTGTGAAAAACTACATACATACATATTCGTCATTATAACCCTTCAATCATTATTAGGACCTAATTTCTCACACTGCTTTTGCTGAGGGCGTTAGTTTTATACATAAGTGCCAGGACCTACAGTTTAAAGTCGACAAGTCATGGCAATTTTATTTACTCTCAGAGATTTTGCAAAAAGGAAGTTGCCTGAGAAATATTTTTTCATATCTCGTTTTGATGGAGATCTCTGACATGGACTTTGAACCATAGGCTCACATCTAGTAACCCGCAAACTGCCTACTAGACTATTAATTTATTTACATTTAATACATATACGGCATGGAGCAGAAAAACTAACGACTTATCCGTGTTCCTCACATACTATACAAAAACAGCTCATTCGGAACCTAACAAAACATAACAGCTCCGTTCAGTCAAACGTCGATACAACGTAATACGTTCGTTTTTATCATAGCAATGCAATTGCTTACCGAAATAACATTACGGTTCCGCAAACATTTTCATTACTTTTCGTGTTCTAAAAGCTAATGTACGTTCTGTGGACGTTTGGCTAACCGGGACTAAAGACCAATTGTACCTTTGGCATTGCCTTTAACAATAACGCTAATCCTAATATATATTATAAATCTTTCTGTAAGTTTGTTTTTTGGTTTGTTAGCCAATCACGCCTGAACGCCTGGACCGATTTTCTTGAAATTTGGGATATAGATCGAGTTTTTGTCGGTGCAGGTTATGGGCTATAAATCTTTACAATTGTGACCAAAATGGGAGACAAAATGGGACAAAGGGGGGAAAAATGGGCAGAAATTAATACTTTTATACATAAATGCTGCATTTTATGTGTTTTTTTATGATTTAGCTTGGTTAACTTTCCCAAATAGTTTTTGGAGGTGTTCCGTTTCTAAAGTTGAACTAAAAGGGGCAAAGGGGCTAAAAACGGGCAAATTAAGTGTATACCGCCTGAACGCTTGAACCGATTTTCTTGAAATTTGGGATATTGATCGAGTTTTTGTCGGTGCTGGTTATAGGCTATAAATCTTTTAAAAATTTTGAACCAAAGGGAAAAAATGGGACAAAGAGAGAAGAAAAGGGTAAAAATTAGTACTTTATGCATAAATGGTGTATTTTATGGGTTTTAAAGGTATTTTTTTACGATTTACCTTGGTTAAGTTTCCCAAATAGCTACTGGAAGTGATCTGTTTAAAAGTTGGACCAAAAGGAGTCCAAAAAAAGGGAAAGGGGTGAAAAACGAGCAAATTGCATGCATTTATATTTAGGACTTAGAGTATTCAAAAAACTGATTTGTTTGATAAACCGGTTTCCGAATAATTTGAAGAATTGCATTTTTTAAAAAGCCGGTTTCGAAATCGGATTTTTATTTATTGTTATTTTTATAACCCGCGCAACGTCGGCTACAATTTAGACATTAGGGCCATTATTACAACTTGCCTTTACTAAAGGGAGGATTTTAACGGAGAGATAAAATGTTTTTCATTATTGCGAGTACCCAATAAGATAGAAGTGAGCGTTAAGCTAAAGGGAAGATCATCCTATCTTTAACATTTAAAGGTCGCTTTATGTTTGAACTTGCCATATCATATACAATTTTCGATATGGCAATTTCAAATTTAAACAAAATGAGCAAATACAACAACAAAAAAACGAAGTCCGCTTTACCACTGCGTTAAAAAAAAACTTGTTAAGTTAAAAGTAACTTTGCCGTTCACTTTAGCCAAAGGTACCTTTAACTAAGATTGATAATCTAAAGATTACGCCATCACGCACACAAAATTAAAACTTTCTACGCGTGTTGAATCAATGACGTCACGAAAACTGTTTTCATAGTTTTCCTATTGGCTAATGATGATAATGTAAGTTATATTGCAGGGCTGGCAACTACTTTCATTTTCACATATGAAAAAGACTTGGAAACCTTTAAAATAGCCCAACAACGTCATCTAACGGGAAATCATGCGCAAGGCGTAATCTTTAGTTTATCATTCTTGCCTTTAACTAATGCCAACTTTAACGGGAACTTGTAATAATGCCCCTTATTGTGATAAAAAAAAGTATTGAAAGCGTCGCGTATGTTTTGCGGTATTTTTGAAATGAAAAAGTACGGAAAAATGTAACAAATTACTAAATTTTTCAACACTGAACTGAATGTACTTTTACGCTCTTTTTAACGAAAATTTTTGACGTTCGTGTTTTATGTGTATGAAAAGCCGAAGATGTTCTCCCCTGAGGTGAACATTGGTGTCGACGTCAAAAACATTAATTTTTGCATTGCTTTTCATTTTTGTTTTTTTTTTTTTTATTTTTAAGAATGCAACAATGAATGCATGAACGCAACAATATTATGAAATGTGCATACAATGCTTTGTTCGTTGCTATTTTTCAACCAATTTTAATTAACTTCAATTAAAACTACAAAAAAAAAGAAGAAAAACAAAATTATTTACAAAATACTAAAGTGGGTTTTTATTGGATTTTATAAACATAAAGATTATTTTGAAATTTGGTGAGGTGTATTTGGGCGAATTGGCTAAAGAGTATTAATATCAGAATCAAGAGCCAATAAAAGCGAATTTAATTAAATTGTCAATGACTATTAAATTTACTGCTCAAACATTAAAACGTTTTGATTTTCAACATAAATTTTATAAATTATGACTGGACAATAATTCTCTTCCGTTAATTTTGAAGAAACTACGCAACATTATTTCTAAAATTATTTCTGAATTCAGAGTAATAAAAATTTTTGAACTTTCACTAATTGTTATACAAAGTGTTTATAAGACATTGTGGCAATAAATTCCACTATTAAAATGTATGAATTTCAATGTTGTCAAGCATTATTCAATGAATCTTTTACAATCGCTGATAAAGAAAATATTGAATTTTGTTTTTTTCAAATTAATTAATTTTATAATTCAAACAGCAAAAATAAAGTGAAAACAATAAAAATTCACGAAGAGAAAAAACGTTTACATTTGTGGACGCTGAGCGTTAAAGGTAATTTATGTGTGAAATTATTTCATATATTCCGGGCATATCGGTTGTGTACATTTCTCACAAATGTAGCAATTTCGTCTTATATAATATTGGTCTCGACATCTGGAGGGATGTTTCAGTTCCTTTTATAAGATAATGACTTAACTTTAGTTCAACTTTTGGAATTTTTAGGTGGTGGTTCACAGGCCGAACTTGAAGAAGGCCTATTTTTATCATTGCTGCGCCGATCGGCTGACAGCCGGCTAAGCCGAGCCGCCGATAAAATTTAAAAGCCGCCGCCGCCGAAGATTTATTCGGCTTAAGTCGGCTTAAATTCAGCCGCCGTTGTTTATATTTAAGAACATATGAAAATATGTTTTTAATATTGTATACAATATATTTCGTTTTACTTGACTTAAATACATTATTGAATTTTTTTCTTCCTTTTTTTGATATGTTAATAGTAAAAATATTTAATTTCTTGATATGGTAATTTTGAACACCTTTTCTTGTTTTTTTGGTGAATGAACACTTTTAACTTAACGTTAAATTTTTTTAAAAGACATTTAAAATTAAAATGGAGAAGTAAAAAATTACAAATTTCTTTCAAAATTTAAATAATAATTTAAATGAGTTAAATTATCTGATTCCGATGACGACCTTGCTGTTTTTAGTGGTATTGACAATGATGTAAACGAATACGAAAAACTACTAGCCACCAAAACAAAAATTAAAAAGCCCAAATCATTTTAAACAAAAAATCTTCAGCAGGGTCAATAGTTTGGCACCATTTTTGTCATATGGTTATTGGGAATAATCCTGTGCTAAAAAGTAGCACATGTGTAAAGTTTGCTTTGATGAGCCCCCCATGTGTTTGAAGGGGTAGGTACATATATTATTTCTATCCAGAATTAAATTTAAAGAAAATTGAGAGAAGATTTTCCCAAAACAATAATGAAACTTCTATTTCAATTAGCTTTTTGCCAAATTTTTTGGGAAATTTTATTTGGAATATTCATTTCTGAAAGTTGTTTTTTGTAAGTGTTATAAAATACGAAATAATTTTAGGTTTGGAGTTTCTACATCGACATCAAACCTCTGTAATCATTTACGTGATCATTGATGTAAAATCGAAAAAATTTGGAAATTCGAATACCAAATCAAAATTCATATTGCCAAGAAATTCTAAAAAAGCAGATTCCGAAAAATTTGCTAACGCGCGTCTGCTTGTGCAAATGTGCTGCAGAGATCTAAGGCCCTTTAACATAGTGGAGCAACCAAGATTTATGGGATATATAAAAGCCATTTTTCGGATCACAGCCGAAATAAAGGCGCCGCCGAAACTTTTGCATATTTCGGCTGACAGCCGACTTAAAGCCGCCGCCGAAGCTTTTCAACTTTAGCCGCCGCCGCCGACAAATTTGCTCGGCGCAGGTCTCTGGTGTGAAGTAAGTGGCACAGACTTGTGAATATTGTTACGAAAGTGGAAATGGTGTTGTTAAAATGATAAACAAAAGCTCCAAAAACAAAACAGCGCACTGTTCACGTGATCAATGAATGAGTAGAAAAACATACAACAAAAATAGAGTGCTTGTTTACAAGATCGATGAATAAACAAGGATAAGGGAACGAAGAAGTAAACAAGAAACAACAACGTGCAGTATAAAATAGGATAGACAAATAAATCAACAACAACTAATCTACCTGCTCGAATGTAAACAAGAAACAACAAAAAAAAAATAAGAATAGGTTGTTTACATTTTTAGATTATTCCCGAAGGACGTCATCGTCCTTCAAGGGCATTCATCACACTGATGATCCAGTAATATAAAAGGCAAGTTAAAGCGAGCAGGGCAGAGTTTGAATTTAATCGTATAAGACAACGAACGTTGGTTGAAAATTAAAATCTATCGAGCTTTAATTCGGTCAGACTTGTGTGCAGACAAGTTGCGTTTGAGAAAACAGTTGTTAGTGTTGTACTTACAAAAAGGTTGTGAGCAAGAAGAATAACTAACATGTGTTGTTGCTTACAAAAGGGTTGTAAGCAAAGTAGTATAAAGAACAAACACATATTGTGAAGTATCATTGTATACGTGAAACAAGTTCGAACAGTGGCACAAAAATTGTGCAGATAATAAAGAATTTATTAAAATTAAACCCATATTTATTTTTACTTTATTTGCAATCTACGAACTCATATTTTTAACGTTTTTAAAAGGTAAAAACGTAACGATTGTTTTTTTTTTTTTTCATTATGTTTTTTAATTTTTTTTTTTAAATATAGTATGAATATTGATATTGAGTTGTAAACGTACATACAACTTTAATTTAGTACCTATTTTATTTCGGAAAAAGTTTATTGGAGCATAACCCTTACATTTGTATGAAAGCTAACTCTTCTATAACGCGGAATTTTCCTGGAATGTAACCACCGCGTTATATGTAGGACACCTGTATTTAAAAATTGGAAACCAATTCTGTGGTAAAATTTCCGACTTTTTGTAGAGTGAGGATAGTGTGCTATCATACGATCTGACATACATATCTACACTCCCATGAATTTGTTTTATTCTTTTACAGGTATTCCTGTAATGAAACTGTTTTTTTTTTTTAAATCGCGTTATATCGAAAACGCGTTGTAGAAGTACCGCATTATACGTGGGATACCTGTACAGCAAATGGTCTTGTTACAGATACGTATTCTTTCCATTTACCTTCCCATCTTTGTACATTAGTATCCTTTGGTTCCACACCGGCGTAAAATAAAATCATGTGTGCGTTATTGTTGCCATGCCATCTTTGAAGTGTAATATAGTGGATGTAGTAACGAAATATGATCCATAAAATCGTAAAAATTCATACATTTCGTTATACGTTTACACGAAAAATATTATATTATACTTTCGAACGTCCCCGGCCACACACTAACCCACCCTCACCCGACCGCGGAGGGCTCGTCCCCATTACGCAGGGATACGTACACACCACAGTCCGGACTGTAGCGGGAAAAGGAAAAGCTATGGCTACTAGAACATAAAAACAGCTACAGAACTTAATCACAAGCTGAACTAGGTAACAAAAAAAAAACAGAACTATCTAAGACTAGAACAAAAATACGTTTTTATACGATAATTTATAAATTACTGCGAGAATACAAGATACGTTTTATGTTACAAACACTACAATTAAAATCTATAGAATTATAATGCGAATTAAAATCATTACATAATCTCCGGAAAGGAAAATTACATGCATAATTCGATCTATAAACATTTAAGGAAAGAGGACGATAGTGCCGTGTAAATCTTGCAGGAATGCTGAAATTCAGGTTGGAAAGCAAAAACTCAGAGTCGATATCACCTTTAACCAAATTAAAAATAAAACAAACACCTAAAACAGACCTTCTACGTTCCAGAGTTGGAAGTTTTACCAAAGCTAATCTATCCTCATACGACGGAAGCCCATTGGTGTAATCCCATCCTAAGCCACGTAAACAGAATAATAAAAACTGTCTCTGCACAGACTCGATTGAATCACTATGACAACGATAGTATGGATTCCAAATAACAGACGCGTACTCCAAAATAGGCCTAACAAGTGAAATGTACAGTAGTTTTGTTATATAAGGATCAATGAATTCCCTAGCCCATCTTTTCACAAAACCAAGAACAGCTCGAGCCTTGCCAATCATCAAACTAATATGATCAATAAAAGACAATTTAATATCCAATAATACTCCTAAATCAAGATATGAAGGCACAGCTTCCAAAGGGCAAGAATTAATCATATAAGTGGACGAGATTACACCAAGGCGAGAGAAAACCATGCATTTACATTTTCTCAAATTAAGATCCATTAAATTTAGCCTGCACCAAGTAACAAACAAATCAATATTTCGCTGAAGAACAGCCTGGCCATGATCATCATCAAAAGTATAAAATAATTTAACGTCATCAGCATACATCAGAATATTACAATCAGAAAGAGCAGAAGGAAGATCATTCAGAAACAATAAAAACAGTAAAGGACCCAAATGGCTACCCTGCGGAACACCAGAAGTAACACATACAGTCTTAGACAATACATTCCTAAACAATACCCTCTGAGTCCTAAGGGAGAGGTAAGAGTCTAGCCAACGAAGAATAATATCAGGAATACCGATTAGTGAAAGTTTAAGAAGCAAAATACTATGATCAACCCTATCAAAAGCTTTACTGAAATCAGTATAAATTACATCAGTCCGAGCACCGACAAGAAAGCCCCTGAAAACATGTGTAGTAAATTCAAGAAGATTTGTGACAGTCGACCTGCCCTTCAAAAAACCATGCTGGAAAGGAGATATTAAAGATCTTGTATTAAAAAAGAGATAATCCGTCACTAGTTTCTCCATCAACTTGGGAATAGCACTTAGCTTGGCAATACCCCTGTAATTGGAAATATTAGATTTATTACCCGACTTGTGCAAAGGAATTATGAACGAACTCTTCCAAATAGATGGAAAATGACCAACCCTCAGAAGCCTATTGAATATAAAGGTCAAAGGACCACTCAAGACAACAGCACATTTTCTTAAAATACAGGCCGGGACCCCGTCAGGGCCCGGCAAGTATGTAAGTTTCAGTCCAGACAAAGCATCAAGAACAGACTCCTCATCAAATGAGTATATGTTAGGAATAGAGACACTTCCCACAGAATAAGGATACCCGCCACTCAGATCAGGGCCCGGGTCCAACTGCCTATAAGTAGACTGAAAGAAGTCAGCAAACATATTCGAAATATCAAGGTGACTGGAGGATGATAGATCCCCGTAAAACATCTCAGTAGGAAACAAAGATGATTTACGTTTTGCCCGAACGAAGTCGTAAAACGACTTAGGATCGTTAGCGAAATTCGACTTGACTCGAATCATATATTCCTCATAACAGTAATGATTCATTCTACGATAATCCGCACGCGCCCTAGAATAAAGAGCATAATCAATATCAGAACCTGATCTAACAAACTTTTTAAATAATTTCGATTTCCTATTCCTCAACCTTGACAGTCTAGCCGAATTCCATGGAGGACCAGAACGCTCCAAACGACTTTTTACCAATGGAACACACTTCCCAAAACATTTAAATAATACATCATAAAAGTCACCCAAGATCCTGTCAAGTGAAAGAGAGTCGTACGGTGGCGAGATAAGTACAGACGACCAATCAACAGAGGACAGAAGTGTATTCAAGCGACCAAAGTCCGTACGATGGAAATTAAAACGCTTCTCATTATCAAATGAGCGATCAATTACAGGAGGTGAACAAAGATCAACTTCAATAGAAAGTAACAACGTAGGATGATAACTATCCTCGGGAATAGATATAGGATCAATGCGAAATAAAGAAGAAATACTTGGATCCTCCAAAAACACAAGGTCCAAAATTCTCCCCATTGAATTAAATACACCATTAACTTGGAAAAGACCTAGATCACACATAGCGGACAGAATTTCATCATAGAATGGAACTGAAGAACATGGCACCAATGACCCAGACTCAGGTGAAAAATTCCAAGATATATGAGGAAGATTAAAATCACCAAGAACTACAATACTCCCCTCTTGCCCCATTGAATCCATTACCTTAGAAATCAAATCAAAGTGAGCCCTATAAATATGAATGTCAGCACCAGGAGGAATATATGAACAAGTAATGTAAATAGACTTACTATTGTATTTAAGTAAAAACACTACTTCGAATGATAAATGTACACTTATGTGTACATTTCTTAATTTCTTATACACTCGGGTTTCATTTTATGCGGATTTTTTTTTTTTTTGTTTTTAATAGATTTTTTTAAAATGTTATAATTATTTTTACATTTTTGCATCATATTTACATTAAACCAAGTTTGCACTACTGATATAATCATTATGGTGCATTTCATTTTGTCGACACTGACCAGTGAAATAATTGATTTCGATCATCAAATTCGAATAGATGGATTTGACTCGCTGAAGCAGGATGATGTAGAAGAGCTGTTAGGTGATGAACCATTAACCGATATCGACGTAATTAGTTTAGTCACCGACAATAAAAAAAACCTGCTTAGTGAAGTGAATGATTCCAAAGAATGTGTTTTACAATTCAATTAAAACAAATTGGTGATATCCTCAACAAAGTTAATGATTAAGAAAGTCTTATTCTTAGTATGGACCTAGGCACCGAAACAACACTGAAGCTTCAACTCGATCTGTTCTGTTTTCCGGATATCATGAGTTGCATATGCAACTTAAAAACTCAAAGTCACAAATTTTAATAACTGACTACATATCCTGCAATAAAAAAACAAACTTTCTAAAAATTCATTGATCTAGTCCCCTAAATATGTATGCACTACCTGATAGCTATGTAATAATAAAAGTGACGTGGAACCAATTCCAAAACGATGCAGAATGATTGATCGTACATCATATAATTATAAACTTCTGTTTATTACTTTTTACACCATTTTATTTTTTTCGGTAAATAATGAACTAATATTTTATTTTTGTGTATTTTTTTTTAGAAGTTTTTGTTTTTATTGTTTAAGAAAATGAAATAAATCGTCGTCGTAAATCCGAAAGTACGTGTCATCAAAAAAATCAGAATTAAGTTTTTTATTGATTATGATTCGTAAGGTTATCTAATGCATTTGTACCAATTTTAAGATTTTTGCTTTTTCTGTAAAATTAGAAAAAATAATGTTACGTACTTTTGGATTTTCAACGATGAAATATAATTTTGTTGATTTTTTTATGCGATTTTGCCTTGATTTTTCAATTACAATTTGATTTTATGCGGTTTTTCATAATTTTGGATTGAATCATTAATTTTTATATGTAGCTAGTAGGGATGCCAAACGGGATCGGTTTTTAAAAATCCCGGGATATTTCGGGATAATTCGGGATCCAAAAATCCCGAAAAATCATAGGCTATATCGCGATTTTTTCTTAATAATAAAAATATTTCGTTAACAAAATCATTTGTATTTCAGTTACGTATGTGTGTCAGGAGTATGTATATACATATACATACATAATTGGTCATTACAACGCTTCAGTCAGGATTTTAGTTTCTCACACTATTAATTTTTACACATAAGTAGTGGCACCTGCAGTTTAAAGTCGACTCTGAACGACAGATTTTTGAAAAACTTTTCATGGCAAATATCAGAATTATATGTCATTAAAAATAAAATTTTAAAACAGCAAGACAAAAAATAAAGCAAAAAAATGCGTAAAATAACAAAAATAAAAATTTTTCACACATATGAAAATGCATTAGTTTTAAGAAAATTATTTGGATTCCAACAAAAAGATTAAATCATCTAACATGCGATCTGATAGGCTTGAACGAATTTAGTTGTCAACATACGCTGCCGTTGAAAAACACTTCTCGTAACCAACATTTGTTGGTAAAATAGTTCCAAGAAAGCTGTATGCAGCTTGTAAACAAATATGCACCTTTACCGCCTCCTGATGTAAATAAATATATTTCTTGTATGAATCAGTTGAGTATCTAAATCAGTTACCCTATTAATTCGTTTTTTAGAGCTTTTGCGTTCTCCAAAATAACTTTTTATCAATGGAAGTGGGGTTTTCCCCACTATATCTAGTGATATAGAATTTTTTTCCAGGACCTTTTGTAGGGTCAAAATACATACAAATTCACAATCCCGAAAATCCCGAAAAATCCCGGTATAAGTTTTTAAAAATCCCGAAAATCCTGGGATTTCGACTTTCGGGATTTCCCGATTGGCATCCCTAGTAGCTAGAGTATCGTTTTATGCGAATTCAATTTATGCGATTTTTTTTGGAACGCATATATCGCACAAAACGAACTCTTAGTGTAAAATAAAAAAAACTTGAGTAAATTTCTTTAAGTTTTTACAAAATATTAAAACTTAGTATATTATATATACATATCAGGTATTCCTTTTTTCATATATTCACAATTTCTTGATACAATCCAATAAAATAGATTGCCGAAAAATTACTTCACTTGTTTTTTAATCTATCCAACAGTACATCAGATGTAATATCGTCAATGCAGACAAATGGTAAAATTTTTATTATAACAAGGACAAGGTCGTGATTGGTTAATTTAATGTACTGATAATGCCGCTAATGCTATGCGACAAAATAAAAAAAATTAAATACACCCAGTGTAAGTAGTGAGTTTTCTTGAGTAGATCTTCAAAATATTTTTTTTCATATTTCTTGAACCCTTCAAACTTGTTTTATTTGACAAAAACTGCTTTTATTGATTAGGCAAACTCTTCTGAACCGATGTTCAAAATTTAAATCATATTAGAAAGGAGACCTAATATGCCATAACGTTTGATGAGTTAAACTTGACAAGTGGGAATTTTTTCCATATTTTTTAAGTTTGTCCGCTCTTAACAGTAAATTGTAATTACAAAATATGAAATAAGTGATAACACTTTGAAAGTATATTATCTTGTGAAGAGATTGACATTTCGTTTGATCAAATCGGACAAAAATTACTGTAATCATTATTTAAATAGTCTAACAGCCGAGTTATACTTTTTTGTGTATGTAATCTTATCAAATGAACATTCAGTTCAGACAAATAGTGTAGTTGTCTTGCTCTGGTGCTGAAAAACCGAAAAAAAATTTTCCTGGAACTCTGGCGATTTGTTTGTATGTTGCTTGCCATACGTTATTCTTTTAAAGAGCAAAATGCATAAATTTGTTCGTGCTATAGGGTCATTTTAACTATTTCCCATTGTGCTGCCACATTGCAATGTGCTTTGCTATTTTGACAGCGCTCAGTTGGTAATCTGTTGAACAGTTTGTTTCTCATTATTTAAGTTTGAGGGAATGACTTGTAGACAACGTCTTTTGCTTTCTTTCAATTACTTATTCATTTTTGTAGAGTAGAGTGAGATCTTTCTACCGTTTGGACAATAATTCGTAAACTTGATTCCATAAATTTACGCTTTTTCTTTTTCGCCGTGTTGGTTAAATTTGTTTTTTTATTCATAATTAAAAAATTGATTTAAAACCTCTCTTTGATAATGTAAAATAACATAAGAATGTGAATTTAAAAGAAAATTGTACAAAAGGCACTGCAACAATTAATCACCCTATATTCTTACTTAATGTTGTTACGAAAATGGAAACAGTGTAAGATCGTGAAGTCGGCGTAGTGTGTTGGCTTATTAGACACAAAGCCAGGGTTCGAGCTCCAGGCCAGACATCAAAGCAAAATACAAAAATTATTTTTTCGGTGATTTCCTCTCAGCAGATTTCTGGTAAAAACTCTGAGAGTAAATAAAATTGCCATGAAAAGTTTCTCATAAAATCTGTCGTTCGGAGTCGACTTTATATTGTAGTTCCCGTCACTTATGTATAAAATTAACACACACAACATAAGTGGTGTGATAAACTAAGTCTATAATCCTGTCGGAAAGGTTGTAATGATCAATTACGTATGTATGTATGTAATATCGTTTAACATTAAAATGATAAATAGAAACTACACTAACGAGTACATCGAACTTGTTCCAAGTAAACCAACAACGACAAGCAATGTGAAGACAAATAACAATAAAGTCGCGCTAGTATTCTCGAGAAGGCGAACGTTCCACTATAAGAACCTGCAGGCAACATGTAGTAATACTTCAGTCAGTCTGATGTGAAGACGCGTTCCGTGTGAACAGAACAGTTGTAGTTTGAAGATCTCCGCTATACATATCTAACGAACAAGCAATTATTGTTGTAATTTTTGTTACTCGTTTTAAAATTTTTATATGCCGGAAAATTAAATTTTTTTTATTTTATATCGACTAATTTAATTTTACCAAAATTTTTCTCTACTAGTACATTAGAGGGAATGATTTTTATTAAAAAAAACTTGTACTGATCAGGATAAACCAATGATATGTACACAGAAAATTTATAATGCGTTACAAGTATTCATCAACCGTTGTCTAGGTCGCATACTTAAAATTTTCTGGCCAACCAACATCACAAACGAACGCCTATGGGCAGAGTGCTGACAAACGCGAGTTGAAGTCGAAATCCGGAAAAGGAGATGGAGGTGGATTGGGCATGCCTTGCAAAGACCCCAAGACGACATCACCAGAAACGCAAAAGACTGGAATCCACAAGGCAGCCGCAGGAAAGGTTGGCCGAGTCACACCTGTCGCCGACAATTAGATATCTAAGCAGCCAAAGTCAACAAAATATGAAACGGCCTGGAGATCGTTGCAGAGGATAGTCATGAATGGAGCGAAATCGTTAAGCCCCTTTGTTAATTATAGGAACAATAGGAACTTATATATATATATATGTTATGGGTTTTGATGGGTTAAATTTGGAATATATTATTTTTTCAAGTTTAGCTATACTTAGTTGGAAAATCCAAATAACTGTCACATTCTTTTTTTTTTTTATTAAACCTGCACTCAGGGGATGACCCCTACTCATGCATTTCATTGTGCAAGTTTAGGAAAGGTGGAAAGAGGGAAGATGCGAATGGTAAGGAAACGAGTTGCTATTGGTGACTATAAAATGACCAGTGCTATACGTTCACCATTAGACAGTCTGCAGCAATCGTCCCCAAGAAGCCCGCAGTTTCTCACACCACTTATGTTGTGTGTGTTAATTTTATACAGAAGTGGCGGGACCTACAGTTTAAAGTTGACTCCGAACGACAGATTTTTGAGAAACTTTTCAAAAAAAGAAAGAGAAGAAATCGCCGAAAAATTACTTTTTGTATTTTTTTTTTATGTCTGGCCTGGGGCTCGAACCCTAGCTTTACGTCTAATAAGCCAGCACACTACCTACTAGACCACGGCGATGCCCCAAAAGAATTGTCAATCTATTCACAAGATAATCTACTTGCAGAACGTCATCACCTATGTTATATTTTTTAATTAAAGTTTGCTATTAGGAACGGACAAACTTATAAAAAAGATAAAAAAATTCACATTTCCCAAGTTTTCCTCATCAAACCCTATAGCATATTAAGTCAAATAATATATATGTAGCTCGTTTTAACCATCCCTTTACTTTTTAATAAGGTTTAAACATTTTAAACAACGGTTCGGAAGTGCTTGTGTATTCACTAAATTTGTGCGTAAATTCCAAAAAAACGTTTTTTTTTCAAATGAAACAAGCTTGAAGGTTTCGAGAAAAATAATGAAAAGGTATTTTTGAGTTCTACTCAACTAACTGAACAACTTAGACAGGATAGTTACATGGGTATACATATTTAATTTTTTGTATTGTGTCCAATAGTTTTATCAAATCTTTACGTATACTTTTACACCAGACAAGTTGTCTTTGTAAAGTTCTACATGGTCAATGTAAGTCAAATATTTTTTGTTGAATTAAGCACAATGGTTGCTGATGAGTCAGAAGCCGATATTGGTGCTGTAACATATGCAATGGATGTCCAAAATATCTCGAATAATGATAATAAATAAAGGTCAGGCGATTGAATGGATAGAGCCGTATGAAGAATGAACAAATGCAGCAAGCTGTGGTGTGCAACAGTGTTGCAAAATTAAAATTTTCAAATGGTACTGACCTCGAACTAAAAGAGTAGTTTTTTGCACCAAATGGTACTTTTGTAAAAAGTACATACAAACATATTGGTCACTGTAATCCTTCTATCAGGATTATGACCTAACTATTCACACCACTTACATATTTTTTTTTGAACGACAGATTTTTGAAAATCTTTATCACGGCAATTTTATTTACTCTCAGAGTGTTTGCCAGAAGGAAGTCGAACTAGCGACTTATTCGTTTTTCTCACATACAATCCCAGACCAACAGGTAAAAACTTCTTTTAATCAAACGTCGAACGAATGTAATGTAACAAACGTTCGTTTTGAGCATATAAAAAGGAATGCAAATGCTTACCGAAATTACGTTACGGTTTAACATTGCTTTTTGTGTTCTAAAAACGAATAGTACGTTTGGCTAAGCGGGACTAAGGCCTAATTCTACCTTCAGCATTACGTAGAACATGTTGCTAATGCTTTAATAGTTGAAAAGCTCAAGACATCAAATATGTAATAATAAAAAAGTACTGAAAACATCGTGGGCGTACTAGGGTATTTTTGAAAAAAAAAAAAAAAAACACAAAAGTACTGAATTTTTCAACACTGGTATGCATGTTCTTATTATTGCAAGCTGCTGTCGCCATTTTAAATTGAGTCAAAAAGGTTTCCCCTATTTCTACGAAAATAATAAGTGACTATCGTAGAAATGGAAGATAAGCAAAGGCAATTGTCGATGAATTTAATAAATTTTATTCATTACAATAAACAAACATTTTTAGTTTTAATATTACTGGTTTTTCAATAGAAACTGCATTATTAGTTTATAGTGGAATTTTTAGTTTAAGAATAATTTTATTAGTAGGCAGGAAGTTTTCAGTTGATACGTGTACACTATTTCGAATATACTAACAAGAACGTCTTAATTAATTTCAGAATGGACTTGGGCCAGACCCTCTGCCGGCAAAGGAGGTAAGTAAGCAATTTTTTTAATCATAAAATTTTATTCTGGGTTTAAAACACAAAAAAAAAAAACAGAAACACGTTTAGCTGTTTCGGATATTCGAATTTAGAAAGAACAGTCAATTACACTATGCAACAAATTAAAAACAAAATGTAAATTGTGAGTTTTATTGAGTTCAACTTAAACTATTTTTTTTATATTTCTTGAATCCTTCAAACTAGTTGTATTTAACAAAAAATGTTTTTTTTTGGACTTTACGGACAAATTTATTGACTACACAAATATTTTTGAACCGATGATTATAATTTAAATTTTATTAGAAACGAGAAAACGCTATACTAGAGGTGTGCACAAGACAGATAAAAATGTACACTATTGCATTTTTCTCAAGACCGAATATCGATTGTAGCTGCAAATATAAATAAGTGTGAAGCAAAGATAGAGTACTCAAAAACAACTGCAACTGCGTAAACCATTGAACAACAGTATAAAAGAGAGTTGCGTGAAGAGCACAACAAAAATATTGTACTCTTCATAGAGTCACAACATGCATTTCTTTTTTTGCTCTCGGCAACCGAACATCCACGTCGACGCCAGCGTTGCCAGTAACTTTTTTAAACTTTTTATTTCTGTTGATAAACCTTTTTTTACTCTACTGATATTCATATGACAATACTGTAAATGTAGCTTCAGTAGTAAAATATGCTCTTACAACACAAGCATAGTTCCGTTACTTCAAAAAGCAAACAAGGTGCGTTGTATACATTGAAATAAATGAGAAATACACATTTCAGTGCACCTCGTAAAATCGACGAGCAACATAAAAGAGTACATACAGCTATGCATTCGGTGAGGGTAAGTTAGCAGATATGTCTTGGGCACACTTCTTCTATATATGTACATATAATATAGAACTATTTAATATATATGAGTTTTGATAAGGTAAACTTGGCAAATGCGATTATTTCATATTTTTTTAAGGTTTATCCTTATAGTAGCCAACTGTTCAAAAAAATATAAATAAATGATAGATTCTGAAAGTGCTTTATCTTGTGAAGAGAGTGAAACAAATCGGAAAAATAATTTTCGTAGTTAAGTCAAGTTATATTTTTCGTATATATTTTCCAAATGAACTTTTAATTAAAAAATTTTCAGAATTTTTTACGAATCTTGGTTGTTTATCGGAATATGTGACAATTTCACATTTGAGCGACCACCAGAAATTGGCCAATGTTTGCTCAAAGAGAAAAAATAATACTTGCAAAAAATGAAATTGACACATTTTCCGATAAAGATGACATATCGCCGCCTCCGTTCTATAACATTCTAAGTCAGATTTTTCCCTACGTAGAATTTAAAATTTAAAGAAAATTAATTAAAAATGTTCTAAGTTAGAAAAAAATTGATTTTTTCCAAGTTTACCCGATTAAAACGTATAACATGTAAGTTTGAACAAAATGTTTATGTACACCATTTTAAAGGTCCTTCTGTCCTCTTTTCGAAAAACTTTGAATTATGAAAAATTAGAGTGATTTTTTATTATCTGTTCTGATTATCTCCTTTGGCAACATTGGTTTAAACAGCTCACGCACGTTTCATGTTTTGTTTCACTGTCAAACATCTTCTGTTTGGTCGATAATTTAACCATGAATCGTCTTACAAACGAACGAAACTGCGTGCTCTGTTAAGAAAGTTCTTCGCGCGCTTCTTTCATTTTAATCAATCCCCTGAAGCGGCTATTCGGGCTATTGTTACTAAATTTCACACCAAATTTACATTGTTGGACATTACCACCATCACGCTTACGTAGAGTGCGAACTGAAGAAAATATCGGAGCTATATCGACCAGTGTTAATGATGATCATCAATTATCGATTCGTCACCGTTCGCAGCAATTGGGTCTCTGTTACTCAACAACGTGGAAAATTTTGCGGAAGGATTTAGGTGTGAAGCCTTTAAAATAATGCTGGTGCAAGAATTGAATCCCGCTTCAATTGATGCATTGGAAGGCAACATTGAAGCATTTATTCGTGAGTTAATGGCCGAAATGTTGGAAAGAGTATTCAAAAATTGGACTAAGCGAATGAACCATTTGCGTGAAATAATCTTTCCACATTAAATTATATGGACCGTACTATCGACTCAAATAAAGATTTCATGTATTTTTCTGAATTTTATGTGTTTATTTTTGAAAAAATTTCCTATGGCTCCTAAAAAATCACCCATTTGATTAAAAAAAAAAAAAATATTTGGATAATTCAATTCAATAATTCAAATAAAACAAATTTGGAGGAATATTTTTAAGTTCTACTCAACAAAACTCACAACCTGCGGTATGTAATTAGTTAGTTGGGTGAGTTTTTGACTGTCGCACCGTGTTATTTCTTTAATTATTTCAATTATAACAGTAACTGTTTAGGATATATTCGAATCATTTGTCATGGCATTTAGAAGGAAACCGTACTCGTTAATTAAATAAAAGGCGATAGATTGAAAAACATACATACGTATGTACATACATACATACATGTGGTGTATTTAGAAATTGTAGAAAAATCTTGTGCAATATTTCTTGTGTCGTAAGTAGTTGATCGTAAATTACACAGAAAGTTTGTTGCAATTTTTATTGTGGCTTCAGTTGTTATTGTTGTATTTATAAATGTCCATCATATACGAGTATGTGGAAGCAAACACGTGCGAAAGCAGGAATTTTTGTTGGCAGAATCGTTAATTTCATTTATTGCCAGTATTGGCTCTTGAAACGTTTATATGATCGCATCAAGAATGAGCGTTTATATCCATCGATCTTTTTATGGTACGATATCGATAAACTTAAGAAATTATTGTGTGTGGATGTGAAAGATACAATAATTTTTTTTTTATTTTGCTCTCTTTAGAGGTATCGTTTCTGCTCGATTTAATTTTTTTTTTTTGTTTTTTGTTTTTATTTTATACGCAGTTTTATTACTGTGGCTACTACTATCGTGTTGAGTAGTTAGTGTGAATTTTTGCCACGCTTTGTGGTAAATGCAATATATTATTGCAATAAAATTGCTAATATAAATCACTATGTTTAAGCTAAATTTCTTTTTTTTATTTTATTTTCACATCGGTGGCTATCTATATAGACCAGTTTTCAAAGATGCTACACTAGAGCCCCGACTTGCGTCTTTAAAGGGGATCGTAGAATTGCAACGCAAATCGAAACAACTTTTTCTTAATTTATTGGGGCCAAGAATTCGAAATGAAACAAAAAACTTAACATTTCAGAAAAAAAAGAAGTATGAAAACATTTTTCATTATTTTATTTAGTTCAATAAATGTGTTTTTTTTTTTTAATTATTTTAAGAAATAAAAAAACAATAAATAAGCAAACAAAACTTAAAAAAAATCAATAAAATTCGTTTATAAAAAATAAATTCTTTTAATGAAGAAATCGCACTTTGTTTAGTTTATGTGGTGCTATCTTCAGATAACAAACCAACAACACTTATATCTAGGCTTGCCAGATTCCGATTTACAAAAAGTTGAACAAAACAAAAAAATTAAAAAGGTGGATATAAAAAAATGTTGACAAAATGTTAATTGTAGTTTAGGCCGTGGACAACGTTGTGGTAAACACAAACCAGCTCCGCCTTGGAGAGTTGTGTTTCATTTTTTGTCTTTCTTAGGACTATAAAATTCAAAATAATTTGAAACAACTTCTGCGACATCTCCATTTTATTATATATTTTTTGTGTTTACCAAGCGATCGGCTGCCGTCATATTTGATTACAATGTCAGTTTGGCACAATTTACACTCCGCCGTAATTATCATATCATAGTTTGCAAACTCTCTCCATCTATAGCAGAATGTTGTGAGACGCCTTATTGATGGACCAGCTTCTTCATCAATATCTAGTTCAAGATTTGCCGCAAATTATTTTTATTTTCATGTACAAACAAATAAAAGCGGAAGTAAAGGAATTGACTATCGCTCGCAATAATCTTTACTGTGACATCAGCTGATTGAGGTCGCCGTGGTCTAGTAATTAGTGTGCTGCCTTATTAGACGGGTTCGAGTCCCAGGCCAGACATCAAAATAAAATACAAAAAGTATTTTAAATAAAATGTCATGAAAAGTTTGTCAAAAAAAAAAATCTGTCGTTCAGAGCCGACTTTAAACTGTAGGTCCCGCCACTTATGTATAAAATTAACACACACAACATAAGTAGTGTGAGTAACTAGGTCAATAATCCTGACTGATGGGTTCTAATGACCAATTATGTAAAAAATTATGTATGACATTAGCTGATCAAGTGTTGAGACATGTTGTCAGTGATGATAGAATAGGGAAATCATAACTTAGTTGCATAAAAAATGTACAATCAGTACTGGCTAACATGATTTGAGAAAGTTAACATGAAAATTATTGCCCAAGTTATTGCGGTGCACAAAAAAACTTCTATTTACGTGGACAAACTGAATTTTAGCTTCAAAAAAGCTGGACAATCCAGCCAAATCCAGGCAGGCTGGCAGCCCTACTTAAATCCATTTGATTAGGTGTTCTTGCAGTTTTGTTAACAAGTCTGTCTAGGTTTGTAAATTTTTAGAGATTTTTTTTGCTTGTAATATTTCCTTTTAACAACTACGATTTTTCATCAGGATCGTTCAGAAAATGTCCCAATGCATTGGAAATTAATTGCATAGCTTTTGATATACTCGCGATTGTTAATTTTAATTTTTCCTCTAATGTATTATCACTTAATATAACATCATCATTTAAATCATGGTGAATATTAATTGATAATAAATTTTCATCGTGAGACAATAAAAGTTCATTAATGTCATACTCTCTCATTTCCTCAGCTTCGACGCAAGTCGGGGCTCTAGTGTATTTATAAATACCAAAGTGGAAGGAAGCTCGAAAGCAGATATGTATTCTCGTACATAAATATTGGGGCATCTATTTAACGTCATCTGTATTAAAAAGCAATTGATTATGGATCTTGTAAAACATGTTTATCTAAACAGATTGATATTGACTGCAATTTAAAACAATATGCCTTTAAACATCTAAACATACAGATACTGATTACCAATCGCATCTGTTGTATCCGCACACTGTATTTGAGAGTATAAACTTATTTTTTTCTTCTGCAATACAAAAAAATAAAAACTGAAGCATTTGGTCAGTAACGACAATAACGATGGCACACGTTCCAATATACAGAGATGAGTGTGCTCTTAAACACTTTTCAAAAATGTTGTGGTGCGTGTCTGGTCATTGCATTTTTCTGCAGTCTATTTGTGTCAGGACGTAGGTCACCATCCAGTTTGTGTTTGATTTTTCAACTGTTTGTTATGATTCGAATATAATAATCGACTTAAATTTTTATAGCAAAGAACCCAAGCAGTGTAGAGCATCTGGTATTGATGGAATTCAGAACATAGACCATTGATTTACTTGTCGTCATTGTCATATAATTTCTGTATAGAAAATTCATGCCCTTCGGGCATCTTTAAACTGACAAACGATACAATGATACAGATTTTAAGAACGTTAAAAATATAAGTTCGTAGATTGCAAATAAATTAAAATAATAATATAGCTTTAAATCAATTCTTTATTGTCGCACAATTCCGTGTGCCTCCTTTTACGACTTGACTTAAACAACAACAATTTGGTTTAATTGTTTCTAGAAGAATACTTTTTCCAATTGGAAAAAGCTGCTTGAAGTTCAACTACTAAGGGATCATGAAAAGAGGGCTTACCTCGCACTGGTTAACACAATTGTCTATACATATTTCCATAAGGAGTTATATTCCATTTAAATCTGTTTTATAATATTCACCCAAATTTTTATCATTTTTTCATTGTCGTTATCATCTTTTAATTGTTTAATAAATTTTTAACGTCTATTTAAAACTCAAATTCGAAATTAAGGTCACTATATCATATTCATTGTAGAAGATGATCGAGAATGCTTTTCATAACACAAGAAATTTCACTTTCTATGGAAGGCCGTCATCTCTGGGCAATTTTCTAGGCATTTTGTGCCATTTTCTTAAACGTATGGTTGTATTTATATTCCAATTTTTATAAAAAAAAACCTTCTATTGCCTCTTCAAAAAACTTGTTCGAAAATCGGCTAGCTCAGTCGTCAATGAATCAAGATTGTGGGACACTTCTCTAAAAATCATTCAAGGATCTCATAATATGAATTGCACACGATCAATCCTCCAGAAATTAATTAAAGTTAAGGAACTAGAAGTTAGTATATTTTCCAACAGATTGAAGCTTCACTTTAGGGATGCCAAGTGGGATCGATTCTTAAAAATCCGGGTATTCGGGATTTTGTTAATTCCGATCCTGAAATCCCGAGATATTTCATGATAATTCGGGATCCAAAAATCCCGAAAAATCACTTGACAAAACCGAGATTTTCTCTTAATAATAAAAATATTTTGTTAACAAATCCATTTATATTCCAATTATATCGGAATTAGTTGCCTTTTCACAATCAACATTTGTTGGTAAAATAGTTCCAAGATAGCTGTATGCAGATTGTAAATATTCACCTCTATAACCTCATGATGTAAATCAATCTATTTTTTTGGACAGTTGAATATCCAAATCAGTTATCCTATTAATTCGTTTTATAGGGCTTTTGTATTTTTCGATGGCATCAAATAACTTTTTATCAATGGAAGTAGGTTTTTTCTCATTTGAGAAGCTATTATCGAAGTCAAGTGATATAAAATTTTATTTCAGGACCTTTTGTGGGGTCAAAATACATATGAATTCCCAATCCCGGGATTTCCCGATTGGCATCCCTACTTCATTTCTGGTGTCACTTAGCGTGGTAGTACCTTTTACTATGCTCGATGATAACGCTAACCGCTTACATTTTGACGCTGCATTGTGTTTCAGTTTTAATAACTCCCATCGTAATGTTGAACGCGAGAAAAAAAGATATTTTTTATTAATCGATTACCTAGTCAGTTTTTTTTAAGTAAATTTAAACGGAATTTAGAAATTTCATCGAAATTTATGAATCGTATTTGGTATTTCAATAAAAACCAAAAAAATATTCTTTGACGGCAACTTCTTTTTGATAAAATCAACATCTACTATCATTTCTAATACATTCTGATTTAGGCATTGATTTATTGTCCCTTTTTTTTACCGAATTGTATGTATCTCCTTATTATGTACAGATAGGCAGAGGCATAGTTTGGTGTCTGGTTCTATATGACCTAGTCTTGTCTTATCTTCATGTTAAGAGCTAGACGTGGAGCAATCAATCAAAACTTCATATATTCCGTTCGTCTAAAGAAGTCTATCCGGTATTTTATGTAAGTGGACAGCAAAAGTTCTTAGTAGTCGAATTTATTTTGGAAAAAAAATACCCACAGGCTTAATACTCTTACAGAAGGTCTCGATAGGAATTCAAGAGATTATTTAGGAGATCATTTGAAAGAAAGGTTACATAATCGCTGAACCTCAAACAAAATTCAACGGTAAAACTATCTCCCATGGTGCCATTAGAAAACACTAAACAAAACTTGTACATACAATCCCAAATGGGTTAAATGGAGTGCTTGACCTTAAGGGATAATCTACTAAAATCAAGGGAAAACATTTTCATAATATTAGGCCTTTGAATTTTAAATTTACTCAGGGTTCTACTTGGAATTACCTATGAAGTCACTGAAACTCTTTCAAACTTCTCTCAAAATTTCCTTATTTTTCTCTTGTTTTATGAAAAACCTTAAACAATTTTTTTGTTTTATAATACATTAATAAAATAAATTTCATTTTTACCTTTTAAAAAATATGAGATCGTTGATTGCAAACAAAGTAAACACAAATGTGTGTTAAGTTTCAATTCAAATACATTTTTCGCACAATTTTGTGTGCTACTATTTACAACTTGTAGTACCCAATAATAATTTGCTTGTTCGTTATTATTTTCGCACAATTATTCGCTATGCTGCTCACAACGTATATACTCAAACCACGACTGTACTCTTCAGACGTAACGCTACTTCACACAAAGCTGACTGAATTCTTACTACTGGTTGTTTGCTTTGTCTGACCTTTTTATATGCCCACGTGTTCAGTCTGATGAAGGTTCTTGAAGTTGAATGTTCGGGGCTTCATCTTTTCGAGAATACTTCCGCTATTACATTGTTGTTTGTGTATTGGGTACACATTGCTTGTTGTTGCGTTCGCCTACTTACCTATTTATTTGGAAACAAATTCGTTGTAGTTGTTGGTATAGCTTTTGGTTAACGTTTTAATGTGAAATCAAATTACACCGTTTCCATTTGTGTAACAATATAAACCAAACATTTTTAGACAAACTTTGGGCTATAATTCATATATGTTCCCTTTACTCCTCTAGGGAGCATAGGACCTCAACAAGTTGTTTCCAATGAGCTCGATCATCAGCGCGATTTTTGACTTCGTTCCATTGTATATGTAGTTTGGGTAATTCGCTTATGATTTGGCGTTCCCAAGTGTGCGATAGTCGTTCGATGCACCTGCTTCCTTGGGAGTTTTAGTCTATGGCACTCCTTGTTATACCGTCTAATGGCTTTCGGAGAGTGTGCCCAATCCATACCCAATACGTCGCCTTATTCACTCGGTGCCATATTCCACGTTTCGCAATGTGGATTTAACGTTGGAATTGAAGACTTTAATTATGGTGCGCCTCGATATGTTCTATAATTTCCCGACAGGGTTAAGTTGGGCAAAAACATTGCGCACCTTATTATTTCGACTGGCAACGTCCGCTGATTAACCGCCATATTTATCAATTATACTGCCCAGGTAGCAAAAGGTCTCTACTTTATCAATTTCCTTGCCGTATATTAGGAATTTACGTTCTACGTTAGCATTTAACCTGAGTGTATTTGTGTTGTGGATATTATGTCCTCAGTTCAGCTAACTTTGCGGTTTCGTTAATTAGATTTAGTTTTGATAGCATGTCCGAGAAAGAATAACTTAACAAGCATATATCATCCGCATAGTCTAGGTCTTCTAATCTATCTTGCAGACTCCATGTAATCCCCCTTCAATGACTTGTTGACTTTTCCATCACTACATCGAGAACACAGTTAAAAAGGATTGCTGACACCACACATCCTTGACGGACTACGGTTTTTATTTTGTCTTGCCCACTTGTAATACGCGGCATGTTGCATTGCTGTGCAGGGTCTTTATTAAGTTTATTATTTTATTGGGGACACCCTTGCATGGCAGTGCGTTCCACATGACCAAAAGCCTTTTCGAAGTCAACAAATCCGAGATAAAGAGGCTATATATAATAAGGCTATAAAGAGGACATTCATCTGATTGTTCCACAATAATCCTGAGACTATTGAACTGGCTAACGCAGTATTTGTTTTAGCGGAAGCCAGCTTGTTGCCTTCTGCTTGGATTTGCCTTTGACAGGCTTTTGTTTATTATATTCGCAATACCTTGCCTAAAATTCATGAAATTGCTAAAATATATTACCGGATTAACCGATCCGAAAAATTAGGACTAAGGAAGTATCTGTCTACTGTGCCAATATACTCTAGTGAAGTGATTCTCTTATAGCATGACGACGATACACCGTAAGAGCCATTTCATATCATACCCGTGTCTCAATCGCTTAATTGTATAATTAGAAATGTATAAATAAATACTAGTGGTGTTTTCTTTTCTACCAAAATATGTGCATTTTATTAGCGCAAAATGCAATTTTGCGCTTGTTTTTTAAAAATGTTTCGCTCTCTAAAAGGGTATTCAAAATAATTCGCACATGCCAATGGTGGAGGGCATTGCATTTTATGCCCTGTATAAATCGACAGTGCTGATAATGCCCTGTAAAGCAGATGACTTTTGTTTATTTATAGGGCTACCAGATGAAATTTAAAAAGAATCGGCTGGTATTGTTATCCAATTTGACGATAATTAACCTTAAGGAAAAAATTACTATATTAAAGCTACATGGTCAGTAATATAAAAATTGCATTAAATGTTAGAACAGTGTTAAAATATATATTTTTTTTTTGTTATAAAAAGAGTCCTCAAAAATAAAATTAAAAAATTTGCGATCTGGTAACACCTTTTTAATGTTTACATTTTTTATTGAATCAAATCAAAAAATACAACATATTTTTAGATCTAAAACCTTTTTTTTTTTTGATAAAAATATGAATATGGATATTGAGGCATCTATTTTATTTGCGAAAATTGAAATAAATCAGTTATTAGATTCATCTTCGTCATCTGATGAAGAAGAATTACTGAATTTATTTAAATGTAGTCAACATTTTCTTTATAAGTGGTAAACACAGGGCATACTCTTTTTTAATATTTGTGTTATGTTCCTCTCAAATAAAAAATTACGTTACAACAGGGTTGGTCAAAAATATTTTTAATGCACCTTGTAAGAGGATGACATTTTCTTTGTAGAAAAGAAAACACCATAAGTGTTAGCAAAATTTAAATGGATTGTTTTATATTAAAAATAATGATCAATGTTTCCACAAATTAAGCTTAAATTTAAATGATTTCTGTCTGTATGTAACTTGGAGTGCTTAAATTAAGCGAAACATAAATCAAAATCGATTACCATGTAGTTTTATGTGAACTGGCTTTTCGTAATGCACAAAATCTTAACAAATATTTATAAAAATACTCTCACTCTGATTTGATTGAGAAAATCCTGTTTATTCACTGCCTTATTCATTATTGTGTTTTCTTTTTCATTCATCATAAACGAATCCGCATTCAGGCTTACATCCCAAAACCCGCCTTTGAAAACAATTTTTTTTCTGCAATATATTCTGGTATTATAACCTTCTTTACTTAACCATAAACTGTAAGCTATTTAACGCATAAACACATGCTATTTATTCAATTTACGGATTCAAACATGCAATTACATTTTCACGTAGTATTTTGTTACAATAAAAAGGCGGTGGACTGGACTGGTGGTTTAGGGTTTAAAATGATTACACTTTGCATCAGTTAAATTACAAAAGCGCAAATAACTACTCAATTGAATATTTCTTAATTTGAGTACGTATTTTTTTTTATTGTTTAACGTTCTGACTTGTATGTTGTAAAAATGAATCGTAGCAGCAACTGTTGGCGTTAATACAGTTAGTAAGTCTATACTATGTATGCATATATGAGTACATTGCTTGGGGGGGCTAGTAAAATGGTTTAATGCCAGCGGGTAATTTAAAACTTTATGGTTTTATTGTTACCATTCAATGTAAAAATATTTTATTTATTTTTCTTTTAAATACGTTTTATTCATATTTAATTTCATTTGACAGCATATGATGTAAAAATGTAAGCCTTCATATTGAAGGGACATTTGCATATTTGTTGTAGTTATTCTTGGTAGTCTAAAATTGTTTTCTTTCCTCATGTGATATGGTTGCGTTTCTTCATGTTTAGGTTTTTCAGTCCGCTTACTATTATTATTTTAGTTCAGTTTTCTTTTAACCCTACGGGCTCGTCTTAATCCTTTGGGATGCAATGCCACATTTCTTCTATCGGTTTGTATTAGGAATGTCAATCGTGAAATACCGAAATCCCTGGATTTTCGAGATTCTCAAATCCCGAATCCCGGGATTTTTAAAAACTTGTCCTGGGGTTTTTCGGTACTGTGAATTCATATGTATTTTGACCCTACAAAAGGCCCTGAAAAAAATTTCTGTATCACTCGACTTCGATAATAGCATCTCAGATGAGGAAAACCCCACTTCCATTGATAAAAAGTTATTTGAAGCCGTCGAACTATGCAAAAGTCCTATAAAACGAATTAATGTGATAACTGATTTAGATACTCAACTGTCCAAAGAAATAGTTTTATTTACATCAGGAGGTGGTAGAGGTGAATATTTATAAGCTGCATCTTGTAACTATTTTACCAACAAATGTTGAATGCGAGCAGTAAAGGGTCCGCCAAAAAACTTTTTTTATTTGAAAATGCTTAAAAAAAACTACTCAAATTTCTTTTTTATTTAAAAGAAAAACCGCGCCGCTTGCAAAAAACGATTGCTAGACTCGCAGGCAGCGTTGTCAACTATAAATTTTCAAAAAGCACCAAACTCGTTAAAAACGCGTAATTTTGACAAAAAAGCACTAAAACATTATAATATTTTTTTTAATTTTATTACCATTTTATATAATCAGTAAAAAAATTTAGAAACCAAAATTAACATTATTTTTTTAACTCTAGCAATAATAATGGAAAGAGTTGATACATTTTCGAAGGTAAAATCATTTATATTTTATACGTCAAAAAAAATTATGTTTAATGTACGTTAACTTTCACACATGAAAACTTTCATTTACATGTAAAACAACAGTCTGAAAAAAAGCACTAAAAAAGCACTAGGCACTAACTCGAAAATTTTAAAAAGCACTAAAAACAGTGCTAAAAGCACTAAGTTGACAACGCTACTCGCAGGTGTTAACGAAAAAAGAGTTTCTAAGGTAAGAATAAAACAATATAAGGAGTCTTTGAGTATTGAGAGAAAGAGTGGGAGTGGAAGATAAAAAAGGATTTGATTTAATATGTATTTTTCTAAAACACCCTAAAATGTTTGGAAAAAAAAGTGGCTCGAAAAATTCAAACATTATTTACTTTAATTAAAATATAAAACGAAAAAAATCCGCCACTTAGTTTTATATCTATAACGAAAAGTGTAAGTCCAGCATTATTTGTGCGCGCTCCTTAGTTTCAAAAATTTTTTTCATAACTTTTTGATGTACATATTTAATAGTCTAAATTCTTCACATTCTCTCTTTTTTGCTACTTTCTCTATTGGTGTTATTACTGATATTTTCTAACTTTCAGGCAATTCTCCTGTATTATAAGATTTACTGATAATATTCAGTATAATATTTTGATGTTCCAATTATCCAGTATTATATTAATTGATATATCGTTAAAATCCGCTTTATTTTTAGGATATGTTTGTATGTATCCTTGAGTTCTATAAAATTTATTGAACAAAATTTAATTTTTTTATTTATCATATCCGTTTGATTTACATTTACGCACGTGCTTTATCAAATTTCTAATTGATTTTATGTTATCAACAAAATAATTATTAAATTGGTTGGCTATTAAATAGTTCTCCTTAAACTCTAATTGATTAAATATCTCAGATTGTATTACATTTTGTTTTGTATTAAATACTAATTCCTTTATTTCCTTCCACATTAGTTTTCATTATGAATTCAATTTTTATAAGAGAGAAGTGGAGATTCTTCGAGCAGGGATTTAGTGCAGAAATACTAAATAAATTGCACTATGCACAAATACCCGAGTAGCTACTTCGTCTAAGTTGTTTAGTTAGTTCAATAGAAATCAAAAATCCGTTTTTATTTTCTCGAACCGTCCAAACTACTTTTATTTGAGAAAAACGGTTTTTTTGATCTTTTCACACAAAATTATTGATTATCCAAATATGATTCAACCTATTTTAAAAATCCGAAATTTTTTTACAAAAGGGAGAGACTAGCTTTTAAAACGGTTTACAGTTTGAGTTTTGATGGGGTAACCTTGGAAAATATTATTTTATTTTTCCAAGTTCGGCCATTCTTAATTACAAAATTTAATTAAAAAATACAAAACAATTGCTGATATTCTTAAAGTGCATTCTCTCGGACAAGATTTACTGTACAGTATTCCCTCGATTTACGTTGTTTCGATTAACGTCGTCAAAAATTTTGTTCCATTCAACATCGATTTGCATCGTCATTCGAATTACGTCGTCTCTGTTGTTTATAAACAAAATCAGGGGAATCCTCTTTAAAAAAAATTCAGTACATAGAATAAAAATTTAATTATTGTAGTCTTTTTTTTTTTGTAAAATGTACGTAAATAAATGCAACTGATAGTATGAGTTCTTTGAAATTCGATTTACGTCGTTTCGATTTACTTCGCCTTTTTCCGGAACATTCTACGACGTAATTCGGGGGAATATTGTAGTTATTATTTGAATGTATGCAAATTGTCTTATCAAATGAACTTTAAGTTGAAAATCTTTGATGGGTTTTTTCATTTCACTTTAAGAATCTTCGTCTGATTATTTACGTAGGCCTATAAAAAGGCAAGACAGAGCAGACGACGAGCAGATTGAATTCAGACTGCTTTGTGTCAGGTCGTGTTGCGTGTGAAGAGAACAGTCGTAGTTTGAAGATCAGGAATACAGAATAGTTGAGTGAGAAGAATACCGAATAAGCAAGTATTGTTGTATGCGACAAGTTATAAACAGTGACACACAAAAATAGTGCGTACAATAAAGAATTTAATTGAAACTAAACACAAATTTATTTTTATTTTGTTTGCAATCACCAAACTCATATTTAAAAAGGTAAAAATGTAGCATTATTTTAAAATACAATTAAGGAAATACAATTTTAAATGATAAGGAAAGGGAAAATCTTTTTTGAACATAACCCAAGTTTTATCTTTGTTTTTTTGAAAAATTTAAAGTTTATTTAGCAGGAGATATGTTTTAATTATTAAGTCAAAGATGAAACGAATATCAGAATAGCGTATATTACTAAAATTTTCTATGACTGAAAATAAAAAATTTTTTTCAATTTTAATTGTTTTTTCTCATCCACTAATAAACAATAAAAAAATTGGTAATCCCTGCTGTAAAGTTGCCACAAGTTATCTGTTGTGATTAGATGAGAGCACATTGATTCAATTTAATTTTTTTTTTTTTTTTCAAAACGTCAGCCAATTCTCTTTATCAGAAATCATCTATAGTTCCGAAACGCGTTCCTGTCTAAAAAGGAAGTACCAGAACGACGTTCCGCAGCGTTCCGGCTCGACAACACCACTGCGTACACGGAATAGAGGTCATACGAAAACATACGAAATGGCTTTAAAATTGTTAAAAGTTTTTCCTCATCAAAATTTAATAAAATTAAAAAAATTTGCGAGTTAGGGCTTTTCTAAATGAGACCAATGATATATACTAGGTACTAACTATTAAAAGATTAGCCTTTTGTTGCTGGATATATGGAAATATATATGAAAAAATCGAACTTTAGTTACACTTACACTCTGCACTTTGACTAACGATATATGTATGTCCGTGCATATAACCTGTTTATGACTTAACCTGAGAACAAAAATGATATAGGATACAGGTTCTTATGTGCTAATAGGAATATATGTGGAATTGGGGATTTCATTTATTCAAAATTTTAATTATATTTACTCATTTATTTTAATCTTTGCCTTTAGTTTGTGTAATTTTTTTTCAATTGGCGATGAAATCATTATGAAAAGCTTTTTCCCGTCATAATTTTTTGTTTGTGCTTTATGTACGTCTTAACGTTCGCTCTTTGTATCTTTATTTATGAGCGAAAATTCATTTTCATATTACACTGAAGCAATATTATTTATCAATTTAACACCAATACTGATCTCCATGGTTGATACCATTGCCAGGGCACACTATGTGGTCGATCATAATCGCACTCACAGGGTTTCCCCAAACTGAAGCTGTTGAAATGTCCACATGATCATGAATATGAGAATGATTGCCAATGGGAATGTTGTTTTAAATTTAAGTGCACACTGCCTGCAATCGGTGTCCAGTTAACTGTGTTCGCACACATATTTCTAAGTACGTATAATTAATAAAAGGCAGTTAAAAGAAAATGTGTTCGCATTTATGTACTATGTAAGTATGAACATATCGAAAGCGTAATGTGCAAAATAATTTTAAATTTATTATAAAAATTTTTGACTGCCGTCTTTCACCCATAACAATGTAAATATAATGTACGTTTGTATGCATATTCATTTATTTATTTATGAACATACGAAAGTTGGACTGTGTACATTTGCAATAGTTAAAATATGACTATAATAGGTCACTTACATTATTTGTAATTAAAAAAAAAAAAATTAATAACTTTGGGCCATTATTACAACTTGCCGTTAAACTTGGTGTTTAAAGGCACGCCAGCCTAGGGTAACTTCTAGCGATTTTCAAAGGGATTTTGAATAAAATATAAAAGCTTCAATAATCAAATTTATTTCGCCAATGTATTTCTATTAAAATTTCTAAATAAATAACAATAATTAGGAATTGAATATTTGTGAAAGTAACTAAATTAATACATACTTTTTGGTTTGAAAACCACTAGAAAAATTCAATTATTTTGAAGTTTTAACTTTAATTAAAATTTTTTTTTAATTAAAAACTAGACTATAGACTAGACTATAGACTATGAACTGTCTGTTCATAGTAGCAACCTTTAATAAAAAAAAATATGAAATAAGTGATGACATTCTGAAAGTGCTTTATGATCTTATAGAGATATTAATCAAATTGGACAAAAATGACCGTAGTCACAATTTAAAAAGTATAAACGTGAAAAAATAATAAAAAATATTTTCCAAGTTTATCCCATCAAAACTCATAACATATAAGTTTGAACAAAACTTTTATTTCCCGTTAGATGAAGTAGTTGGGCTATTTTAAAGGTTTCCAAGTCTTTTTCATATGTGAAAATTAACATTTTTTCTGAAAAATTTGTGCACTATGTGAAAGTAGTTGGCAGCCCTGCAATATAACTTACATTATCACTAGCCAATAGGAACACAATTTGCGTGACGTCATTGATTCAACATGCGCAGAAAGTTTTAATTTTGTGTGCGTGATGGCGTAATCTTTAGTTTATCATTATTGCCCCTTCCTAAAAAACTTTGGATTTTTTAAATGTGTTCTAACATATTTGGGCAAAAAGGTCAAAAGAAACTATGTTTGTCAAATAAAAACAAGTTTGGAGGGTTCGAGAAAAACTTAAAAAAATATTTTTGAGTTCTACTCAACCTAGGGCATAACTTAGACTATGTAGTTACTCGCCCGCGGTTATTATAAATTAGGCCCGAAATATTATACATGAAATATTGCCATTTTTTACAACTTTTGGTGAGTTAACACCGCTTGTATAACACAAAAAAAGAGAAGCTAGTTAAAATGTTAGGTTTATTTATTTACTAGATGACCCATACAAATTTTAAGCACCGTTGGTTGAAATTTTTGCAACATAAAATTAAAATAATTAATAGAAATTTTATTGAAAGTATAAAAATATTAGACGTCATAATATCATCATACATATTTACATACATACATACGTAGGTTTAAATGCTTTTATAATATTTCTTTGAATACAATGTTAGAGGTAATGACATGATCATCGTTAATTTTTTGCCCGTACGAAACCTTAATACACACAAAAATATCTTTAAACCGGTTCTGGTAATACAATCCTACATTTTGAAGGGTTTGACCTTGTGCTTTGTTTAAAAAGGCACAGTTGGATCAGAAGGTATAAGGTTGATTCGGGGTATGAATAATTTTTGCTGATATGATGTACTCTCCCAAGTTTGTTACGATTAGCCTGGTACTATTTATTAACCCGTATTACTACACTTCATAAAACAAACAATGCCTTGACAATAACGACATTACCAAAATGGCTTTTAAAACTTTATATATTATTATGTGGAATAGCATTACAATTAACCAACCCTGTTTATCGCACTTGATCTAACAACTACTGCAAAGTATTGCCAAAACAGCTTTTTACAACTTAATATGCATATAATATGTAACTGACTTAGTAATAAACGGCATTATAGTAAATAGCGGTATTGCCAGAATGGATTTTAATACATACTATACTATGTAGAACTAGATTACTAATAAGCGACCCTGTATTACCAAACTTGAACAAAAACATATAATCATAATGACAACAGTATTATTATGGAGTTCTATGTAAAATATAATTTTTATCAATGAAAATATTAATTTTTCAATTTCTAGTTCTTTTTCGTCATTAGTGTTAGATATAAGCTTTAAAATGAGATATCTTTTATTAGAGATATCTTTCATTAAATTTGATGCGGTTGTATGGGAGATACTTTGCAACCGACAAAAAAGTGCATTTTTCTTAACAGGCAAAATAGGCAAACACACATTACTCCCACATGAACTGGCTTTTGGTATAAATTTGTGTAGATCTCTGAAAGAAAAAAAAAAGACCATGAGAGCACGGGAACACACCTAATATTGTATTGTGTAGAGTAAACTTTACTACATTGAAAAAAAAAAATTGCAATTAATTTATGCAAAAGTGAATTCCGGACAAGTACACAAGTTTTTGAATTGTTATAACAAAAAATTTCCCAAAGGCTCTCTTTTTTGAATATATTGCAGTAGTACGGTACCGTATATTAACGGTATATATATTAATGGCAAATGTTTATCCATTACACGATATATTAAATTCAATAATTTTTTTTTTTCAAGTAGATATAGTTACTGTCACACTTAAAAGGTCCTAATCTATGTTTCATTTGTATTTTATCAATCCCTTTCAAAAAAAAAAAACCAACCAAAATTTTGAAACAAAATCCTTCAGTTTGCCTTTCTCCGAATTATTTTCCAATGAAGTGTCATTTTTTCAAGTGTAGGTAACGTGGTTAAATGGAAAAACAAAAACAAAAAAAAAACTGGTTGTTGAGAATAAAGTTGTTTGGCGGACTACTAGAGAGAGACCATTGACGGACAAAGGGTAGTACTAAATTTTTATTAGTTGGTACAAATAAAAAAAAAAAGAGGAAAAAATTATAGAAAACACAGTGGCAAGTTAAACCCTCATGTATTGTATTGTTGCAATTTATTATATCATTCAGAACACATGCTGTGCGAAACATTTTTTGTAAGCATTTCGAATGTGAAGACAGTGTTTGAGATAATTTTATTATTTATTATTATGATTATTTTTATATTTTTTACACAGACTTAAATAGGTAAATAGAAAATTATTTTTAAGGTTTTTTTTCGCAGAATTTTATACTCTCAACATTCACAATTGACAAAATGTGCATGTCATTAGATTAAGATTTAGGATTCTTAGTGTGACCCCATTGGTCTTCGAAGGGATACAAGAAATTATTAGATGCATAATTTTAATAGAAAAAATAAATACAAAAAAAAAGATAATATGAAGAATGGGAACTTACTAGATTTAGCATAACATAATTGGCCATAATTACAGCCCAGCTTCTCAGCACTGCTTATGTTATCTGTGCTAATTTTATACATGAATATCGGAACTTACAGTTTAAAGTCGACTCCGAACGACAAATTTTTGTGAAACTTTTCATGGCAATTTTATTTACTATCAGAGTTTTTGCCAGAAATCTGCTGAGAGGAAGTCGTCAAAGAAATATATTTCATATTTCGTTTGGGATATGAACACTACCTTCGCGTCTAATAAACCAACACACTACCTACTAGACTACGGCGACTTTCAAGACTACTCGTCATGTATTAATCTTCCGAAAATTTTCCAGTACAATCCAGATAAAAGATGCTTTTTAACACCACCCAATTTAGAATGATAATAATACTCGTAAATAACATTCTTAAAAAAATTAGGAAAAATAAAATGCATTACTTAAGAGCCATTATTACAACTTCCCGTTAAAGTTGGCGTTATTTAAACGTACCTTTAGCTAAAGTGAACGGCAAAATTACCTTTAACTTGTTTTGGTTATTACAATTTACAGAAAAAACAAAATAAACTTTTTAAAAAATATGGCAGTGTCGGAGCAATGACAATAAAGGTGGAGGTCCACACCACACGTTTTCGCGTCAAAGCCTTGCGAGCATTTTATACCTTCTTCGCACTCTACGCTTCAAGTTTTATGCGCCAGTGTTAGTTTTGATCAGCTGTTAACAAAATAAAAACATTTTATTGAAAATACTTGAATAAAACATTTCGTACAAAAATGGCAAATGAAATTGAAAATTTTAAATAATTTATAGAATTAATTGAGTTTGTTAATGGAATAGTTTGTATCACAAGGGTGTACGTACAATAAGCTCCAAAAGAAGAAACGACGATTTTGGATGCCTCCTTTCTACATAGAACGAGATGTGTCTGGTGTTTTTTGGCGCATGTTTTTCGCGTTCTATGCATCAACCCATTCTACGTTTGTGTATGTAACTTGCACCCAATAAATATATTGATTCTACTTTTTTGACAGCCGCGTAGAATGCGAAAACGTGTAGAACGCGTGGTGTGGACCTCCAGCTTAAAACTGCTCACTTAAACAAGTTTTTTTTTAACGCAGTGGCAACAGCATACTTCTTTTTTTTTTTTGTTGTATATGGTCATTTGTTTAAATTTTAAATTGCCATATCGAAAATTGTATATGATCTGGCAAGTTCAAACATTAAGTGACCTTTAAATGTTAAAGGTAGGCTGATCTTCCCTTTATCTTAACAATCACTTCTATATTATTGAGTACTCTTCATAATGAAAAAACAATTTATCTGCCCGATAAAATTGTTTCTTTAGTTAATGGCAAGTTGTAATAATGGTTCTAAGCTTGAGTAATAAATTTCTTCAAATATTATAATTATAAAAAATATAAAACTACCAAATTATATGCAATAAAATTAATGATAACAACTAAATTTTATGCTAAACTTTTACATTCAACTGTCATTATTAGCAACTGTTATTTAGCAAAGTATTTACAATGTTCGTTATATTATGTACGTATTTAGTTAATGATCTTTGTGTGTGTCTATGTTTTAAAATAACAGTAAACTAAATCGGTTCTTCTTGTTATTACGACCTACAGATAAAATAAAGTTAACTTTTTCAAAAATATGGCAGTACCGTAGCAATGCCGATAACACGGCTCAGTTAAACAATTCATTTCTGTTTATTCATTTTGTTTATAAAATTTTTGTATTTTGGCTTTTTTATTTTTGTTTCAAAATAAATATAATGAATACGGCAATATCCCTTTTGATTTAAAAAACTATTGTTATATTAAAGTTGCCATATTGTAAATAATGGCAAGTTTAAAGATAAAGTGAACTTTAAAAGTTAAAGGAATATAGTATGATCTGATAAAAATGTGTACTCATTGTAATGAAGATAAAGTTATCTGTCCGCTAAAATTCTGTATTTAGTTAACGGTAAGTTGTACTAATGGCCCTTAGAGAATTATTTTTAAAAGTTGAACCTCTCTTATACATTGTTATTCATTATATTTTGCATTAGTCGCTTTAACATTTGCTTGATTAAAATCGTCAGAAGAATAATTGTAAATTATTGTAATATGTAGACATTAAGACAGAGAAGTTAAATCAGAAAAGCAAATTTTCTTGTTTAATATAAAAATTTTTCTTTATTTTTGCAGGCGGAGGGCCCTCCCGTTCAGGTAGAACCAGTAGATTTAAGTTTACGCTCACCAAAAGGTAAGAAAATATATTTTTTTCAATATAACAATATATAGAGCGTAAAATGTTTTCTTTATGCTTTTTGTTTCAAAGTTCGCTTTATAAAATTGTTTTACACTTTGGATTAAAAAAAAATTTGTAAAAGTCGGACAAAGTTATATTTTCTAGTGGGTGGAGGAAAAAGTTTTATTCAAATATGTTTTAAAAATACAAATTAAAAAATAATAATAAAAACTTTCGATGGCGTTTAAGAGAATGCACTTCTTCCATACCTTACCTTTTTAAAAACGTTTAAAATATGAGTTCGTTGATTGTAAACAATGACAAAACAAATGTGTTTTGTTTCGATTAAACTCATTATTGTTCGCACAATTTTGTGTGCCACTATTTACAACTTGACGTATCAAACAATAACTTGCTTGATCGTTTTGCTTCTTACGCAATTATTTGCTATTCGGCTCACAACGGAGATCTCCCAACCACAACTGTTCTCATCACACGCAACACATATTCTTCACATATTTTTAGATCTAAAACCTTTTTTTTTTTAAATGTAAATATGGATATTGTTGCACCTATTTTATTTGCGAAAATTTAAATAAATCAGTTATTAGATTCATCATCGTCATCTGAATTTATTTAAACGTAGCCAAAATTTTCTTTATAAGTGGTAAATATTTTTTTTAAATATTTGTATTAAGTTCTTTTCAAATAAAAAATTACATTACAACCGCGTTGGTCAAAACTTTTTAATGCACGTAGTAAGAGGGTGACATTTTCTTTGTAGAAAAGAAAACACCAGTAGACTATGTAGTTACTCGGGAGTATTTAATTTTTTGTATTTTGTCGCACAGTGCGACTACTCCGCTACTCTCTGCTTATATTTATAGCTATTACCCAGCGGACTTTATTGCCCATACATCTTCCAACTGAGACCAATGACAAGGTAGATGCGACTAATCCAAAGTTTATATCGAATGGATCCAACTCTACCAACAAAGTAAGCGAAGGTAGGATGGGTCCAACTCCACCGACATTAAAATTTTACTTTGAAAGAATAGAACAATCGAAAAAAAAAACACCAAAAAATAAATAACGGGACATCGGCTGAACTAAAACTAAACTAACTATATGATGCTAAATTACTTAGCCATCCAATTCAAATGCAAGTACGATGGCAACATTTTATTCGATTTTGTCTTGTTATTTAATTCGTAGTCATATGTATTTAATTTTACAATGTATTAGCAATAGGAGTCATCCGAATCGGATGCTAGTTGTATGCTCTTAACCAATTTTATTTTATGTTTTCCTATTGACATAATTCGATGTGTTTCAACCAAAATAATAATATGCATAGTGAAGATATGAGCAATCATTTTCATGTTATTATTGGTCAATTCGCACAAGCCGCTGTATCGATGTATTCATTGTATTGATGGACGATTATACAATAGTGTATCATTGTTGTTGATAATTTTCATATAAAAATCCGATACACTTACACACATTTTGTTCATGTTTTAAAAAGTTATGTTGGTTTCGTGCTATCAAATTGTGTGAATGCCAATAAAATACATATGGAATACGAAATACTCAATATAACATAGCATTGAGCGTTCACACAAAAAAACCAATTTTATTCAATACAATATACACGATACAAAGTTGAGTGAATTACCCATATGTGTTGTCGTGTACATATTTATACAAATAAATTTTAAGCATTCGTTTGTTGTTTCTAATAGTTCTGCATGCTGCTGTCATTCTGTGTGTATGAAAATTCCAACATGTAGTGTTATTGGTAGTCAATACTGTCATTTTCAAAATAGCCAGTGGTCCTGTTATTTTATTTATGTGTCTCATACGTGGTTGTGAAGAAAGAAAAGTAAGAATTTGGAATTGAGTATTAAATTTTTTTATTGTTATTTATGAAATAATGAATTAAAAAAGTGACAATAAAAATATAAAAACAATAAAAGCAAAATAAATAACATATTAAAATTAATACTTGTTGTTATCTTTAATGAAACATATCTCTCTTTTAATTTTTTTTTTCTGCTTCTTGTATTTCTTGTTGCCATGAAGCTTTCAAAGACTTTTATATTTTTGAGAATATGAACATTATTGAAAACGTTTCAGCAAACGAATTCCGCATTCTTATTCGAAGAGTATATTCAAATAACAGACAATTTACCACAGTTGAAGATTTGAAATTAAAAATAATCGAACAGTGGGAGAAAATAGAGGGAGAAATATTAAATAATCTTTATGAGTATGGAAGATCGAATATTTAATAAGCTCTAGGAGGTGCGTTTACTAAGTTTTAAGTATCAATATTTTTGGTAAATAAAGCTTCTTATTTCACAAAATTGAGTCTGGCGCAGTGTTGCCAACTTTTTTTCAAAATTTCCCGCCAAATTAGGCTTTAAAAATCGCCAGAAATCGCTAAATTCAATTTTTAAACCGTCAGAAACCCGTCAAATAAATAGTTTGAAAATTTTAAATTAACGTGAGATGAAATAAAATGTAAATAATTACACATATTTTTTATTGAATTGTTTTTTCAATTGTGTCTAATGATTTACAAACAAAATTAGGTATTTTCAAAAATATAGTGCCAGTCGTCAGAATTTGCGTTTCGGAACTTTTGTGGATACTAAAGTGTCATTATTTTTCAAAAAGAAAATTCAATTTAAGTGTACATTTTAAAATTTTATTCGTATAATTTATGTTGTAACAATTTCATCTTTTCTTGTCATGTACGCTTAATTCTGTTTTTATACGGTGGATACGTTCCAGAAAAAAGTACAAAAAATGTAAAAACAACATAATTCGTAGAAAAAAAAACTGATACCAGAGTCTTTATAAAAAACTAAATAAAATTTTTATAAGCATTAATGCATATTTTATTTGATAAAATTAAAAGCGATTCAAATCTTATAAAACTGTAACGTAAATTTAAAATTATTGTAGTTCAGGAAGTCAAAAAATAATATAAGTAGATAAACAAATGGTACATTCACCAATCCTTAAAGGTAATTTAAACAAACTAAAAATCATCGAAAGTTCATAAATAACAGAATTCTATTTGCTATCATCATCGGATTTCATACGTAATCGCTTACGTAAGATTGGTTCAGAATAGTTATCATTTCAAACAAGATTATCATTTACGGTTTCCGATTGAACACCATTGCGTTTAATAACAAAATCGGTTATTAGTCGTTGCGATTCAGTTTGAAGTCGCCGTAGAATGTTGCCTTATTAGACTGAAGGCCCGAGTTCAAACTCCAGGTCAGACAGCAAAACGAAAATATTTCTTTGGCGACTTCCTCTCAGCAGATTTCTGGCAAAAACTCTGAGAGTAAATAATATTGCCATGAAAAACTTCTTAAAAACTACCGTTCAGAGTCGACTTTAAACTGTGGGTCCCGTCACTTATGCATAAAATTAACGCACACAACATAAATGGTATGAGAAGCTAGGTCGTAATCTTGATTGACCAATTATGTATGTGTATGTCGTTCTATAAGTCATAGTAACGAGCCATACAAGATCTTAGATTACGTTGAAATTTTTATAAACTTTTCTTAACCGTGCTATACCAAATATCACCGTGTAAAAACAGAATTAATTTTATTTTCTAGACCGTGCTATTACAGAATTAGGTGTACTTACTTTTTTGATATTTTTTTTCTGCCTTCTTATTTTAAACACAACACTTTAAGCTTTACCTTCATTTGAAATAGATTTCAACTTTACGTTTTCGATTTTAGCTTTGTACTTTTTCTACTAACCGTTATTCGACTCTCGAATTGCATTTTTTTTTTCTTACTTATATCATATAATTCAACCTTGGAAATAACGCTAAAGCGCTGTAAAAAACTCCAGATTTCACTCTAACCGCTAGAAAGCTTTTTTCCCGTAATTGGCATTGCAAAAACGGCAGATTTGACGGGAAAAACGTCAAATTGACAACAGCGGTCTGGCGCTATAATTATGCAAAGATTAAAAACCTTAATTTTTATACTGAACTAAAAACTACGCTAACAATTTGAAAAATTTATTGTTATTTTTTTCTTTTACATTAACACTACACTTAATGAAATGTTGTGATATTACTTTTTTAGAAATTCAAAAAATTAGGGTGGTGCTATAATTATGAAAAGCACTATATATCGTTTTAAAGGCCCATATTTCGCCTTTATAATAAAGTTTAAGTTTTGGATATCTATTCAGAAATGTTTGTGTAATTAATAAATTTATGCGTAAAGTAAAAAAAAAACAGTTTTTTATCAAATAAAACAAGTTTGTCAAATAAGGTGGTCGCCGTGGTCTAGTAGGTAGTGTGTTGACTTATTAGACGTAAAGCCAGGGTTCGAGTCCCAGGCCAGACATCAAAACGAAGTAAAAAAAAATACAAACAGTATTTTTTCGGCGATTTCTTCTCTTTCTCTTCTTGAAAAGTTTCTCAAAAATCTGTCATTCGGAGTCGACTTTATACTGAGGTGCAGATATGAGTTATTTGGCTCTCCAATCCTTGTCAGCTTGATGGAACTATCGTTCATTGATGTCAAGGATAAAGCTTTGTTTATAAAATCTTCGGGCTAGTTTTAGAGCGTCGGGTAGTCGTTCTTTAGAATGTGCAGCTTTTGCGCTGATCAATTTTTTCTGCCCCGGTTTGGAGAACTTGGTCAGTACAGAGATTACGTTCATCTGTGGCCTCACAACGGGCCGCTACGCGTGCTTAAGTGAGAATTTGGAATCAAGGCTACCACTCTAACCTAAGCTAGTTTTCACTAAAACTCAAAGAACCCGCCATTTTACAGTCACCAGCAGCAACTCGTTGCCTTACCGTTCGCATATTCCCTCTTTCCACCTTTCCTAAACCTGCACAATGCACTGCATAAGTAGGGGTCATTCCCTGAGTGCAGGTTTAATAATAAAAAAAAACAAGTATTTTTGAGTTCTACTCAACTAACCGAACAACTTAGACTAGGTAATTGCTCGGGTAGATTTAATTTTTTGTATTTCGTCGGGTAGTGTAATTAGAAGTTCAATATCTGAAGTTGTTTTAGTTTCATTACGTTTGATTGGCGTCCTGTTTCTATGTAAACTATTGAAATTAATCACTTTTAGAATCATTAATAAACAATTAATAAATAATTAATATTATTTTAAAACTGATGAATTTCATTAAAACAAACTCAAAAAAAAGCAGAAAAAAAGCAGAAAAAAAACAGAAAAAAGAGAATAAGAGCAAATGATTTATGATGAACTTTAATGAGTTTACTTTGTAGTTTATGTTTGAATATCTGATTTAACAACACAAAACCTCACAAACCTATTGCTTCGAATTGCCTTCCATCCACTTGTTAGAAATCGTTTAGGTTTCATAAATTTTGTTGAGCATTTTTGTGCACACCTAACATCGACAATGTGAAACCCACATACTACTCGTATAAAGTGGATGGGTTAGTTGAATGTCTGTCTGTGTATGTGCCCATAGTTTGTGTCTTTGAAATATAAAGGAAAACTAAACGTAAAAATGAAGTAAAAAAAAGAAGAAAGAAAAAAGTGGAAAACGGAAAATAAAAACTTGCTGAGTGGTATGCAAATTTAAATTGATGATTAATAAATTTAAAATTGAAATGCCGTGGACATAAAGTGGTAAACTGTTTAGTTGTTAAGCTTTTATTATTTTATATGGCGATTCGCTATTTGTGGTATTTATTTAGCGAGTAGCAGTAGTGGCAATACTCGTAGTAGTTAAAGTTATGTAGACGTGGAGTTTATTTGAATGCCTGGAGGTTTCTAAATATTGGCATTGTTTTTGATGTCATTTAAGTCTTATGAGCTTTAAGATTGAGTGCAACATTTATGGGATGTTGTTTTTCTAGACAATATTTGTGACAGTTGTTACAATTCGTATTCGTATTCGCATTTGCTATTGCTATTGCTATTGCAGTTGCTGTCAAAGATTTCGTTAGTGGCAGTGTTGTTATCATTATTAGCTACTTTACATGGTCGGACAAGTAAACAAACAGTTGAGAGCATACAATTTAGCCGATCAAACGTTTACAACTTATATTTTTATGTTATCATTTGCAAATGGGACAATTAGTTTCAATTTACTAAACGGTTTTCAATTGGACACATTACATGTTGAAAACTTATATTGTCATACGAGGAGAGTCCATGGAGTGAATAAAATAAATTTTCTTATGAAACTTGAATAATTCTGCTGAAAGGAATACATAATAAAATATAAGCCAGCAAATATAAACGAATACGGACTAAATGGGTCATAAAAACTTCAGGCAGTTTTTTAATTGTAAAAACAATTTTTAGTAAGAAATTGGAATAAAATAAAAGGCGTTTTCTGATGTAAGCAACAAATACTTTCTTAGCAGTATTTTCTAAGCGCATCAAAACTTTTGTATGTATTATATATTGTTACGTTTTTACCTTTTAAAAACGTTTAAGATATGAATTTGGTAAATGCAAACAAAATAAAAATAAATTGGTATTTAGTTTCAATTAAATTCTTTATTGTTCGCACTACTTTTGTGAGCCACCGTTTAATACTTGACGATACAGCAATAATTGCTTGTTCGGTATTCTCCTTTGCTTGCAACGCAAATATTCTTAAGGACGATCTTCAAGCCACGACTGTTGTCTTCACACGCAACACGTCTTCACACAAGACTGACTGAATTCTGACTGGTTGTCGCCTGTTTTGCCTTGTTTAAGCAAACAGTCTAACTAACGGTCTTGAAGTAGACTATTTGTGTTCTCGCTTTCTCGAGAACTCAATCGCAACTTCATTGTTGTTTTAATATGCCCGAGTATTCAGTTTGATGAAGGTTCTTGAAGTCTAATGTTCGGCGCTTCGCCTTCTCGAGAATTCTATTGCGAATACATTGTTGTTTGTCTATTGTGTACACATTCTTTGTAGTTCCATTCGCTTAGTTATCTATCCCCTTCTCTCTCACGCTGTTTACTTGTAACAAATTCGTCGCCAGTGTTCCAAATTTACCACCTTTCGCGCAATACTTAGCGCGTTTCAATCACCAAAAAGTCGCATTTTTCTTTTTAGCGCTTTTTAAAGAAAACGCACGATGTTGGCGCTTTTCTATTTGAATTTTTTAGTTTCACATTAACATTCTTCACATTTTTTTTACAACCCTGGATAAATTTGTGTGTTTTCTTTTTTTTTGTTTTTTCTTAAATTAGATTTGATTTTCTTAAATCAGTTATGCTAATTTTACTAAAAATGCCAAACAAATTAAAAAAAATAATATTTAGAAAATTTATGACAATAATGGTTAAAATTTAAACTTTCTTTAATAACCTTATTTATCTTAGTTCTTTTTTAAGGCTGAGTGTTAGATACAAAAATACAGGAATGCTTGGGAGTTTGATCCTTATTCAAGAAATGGGTTAAGAAAAAAGATAACCAAAGCCTTAAGCATTTATTGTAAATGCGAAATTTATGTAAAACGAGCTAATCTTATTCAACCCATAAATAAAGTGAAGCACCAGAAGGCTCTAAAACCTTTCAATGTTTCGCAATTGCGACAACCTCATATAATTTTTACCACAAATTTAATCGAGAAGCGAATAGTTTATGCGGCACAGTTTTTAAAGACAGCAAGGCAGCAAATTTTAATTTACACCGTACTAAGTGCACAAAAATTATCACTAATGTCTTAACACCTCATTTTATTGTCAATTTATGAAAGGATCGTGATGATTTCTCATTTTGGAACCGATATTTCGGTTGTTAAGCTCTTAAGAGCTCTTTTTTTCTATTTTTTTATTATATAACTTTTTTACAGCGCGATTTGATTATAGTTAGTTATTAAAATTGAGTAGGAGGACTGCACGTTTTGATCATAAAAAATTAGCAACACTGCTCGTCGCATTTGCCTGTGTAGATTTTGCTTATCGTTTTTAACAGTGGTACGGTCATTTTCGCAACAATATTTTAATTTATTCTTTAGTTTACACATTAGTTGTACAGTTGACCTGTGAACATTGATTTCCTCTCCATTACAAAACTCTCCATTGGCAAAAACTCTGATAGTAAATAAAATTTCCTTGAAAAGTTTCTCAAAAATCTGTCGTTCGCCGTCGACTTTAAACTGCAGATCCCGCAACTCATGTATAGAATTAAAGCACACAACATAAGTGCTGTGAGAAACTAGGCCTTATTCCTGACTAAAGGAACGTATGTTATGTAGATTTAGCTAATAGATTAAGAACAGATCGCTATATCGAATTTGTATTAATTTCGAAAAGATTTTACGATATAGTCAGTATGTGTGTGTACCAGGTATTAGCAATTCGTCGATTGTCGCTTCTTTCTGTCTTCCAATTTCAAACAGATTTCAAGCAGAGCCCTGTTATACAGTTATTTCAATTCAAATTTTTATTTTCTAAACAAATTGTGGAAAAAAATGAGTTTTTGGGGCAAAGAAAGTTCAAACGCAGATATGATTAATCAATTTTAATAGTGTCGAGTTTAACAGAAACATAATTTGCTTTAACCAAAACGGCATTTTAGTATATTGTACGGCAAAAGTATTTAACCTTAAACGCACCTTTAAACAATCGATATGTTAAGACGAAATACAAAAGAAACGCCTCAAATAGTTAAAACAAATGCTGCTGGCTATCCCAACAAATGTGAACGTCCATCATTATTGGTGTTATCTCGTTTACAATATTTAATTATTATTAATTAAATTAAGGCAAAATTAGTATGCGCATGTTTTAAATCCAGTAAGTGGTTCTAAACATGTTGAAAACAAATATAAACTTGTAAAATGTTGAGAGAATAATGGACCTTTGTTTTTATATTGTTACGTTGTTAACTTTTTAAAAACCTTTTTATATGAGTTCGATGATTGCAAACGAAGTAAAAACAAATGTGCGTTTATTTTAATGAAACACTTTATTATTCACACTACTTTTATGTGACAATGACTAGAACAGTATGTGCTCGTTCGATACTGTTCTCTGCCTATAACCTTTTTTATAAGCAACAGCACTTGTTCGTTATTCTCTGCTACAACCTGTTTGTAAGCACAACACTTCTGTTCGCGTAAATGCTAACAACTCTTGGTAAACTTTGCTACGGACGCAACTTGTCTTCACACTGTGACTTTTTACTTCATACGCAACTGCACGCAAGGCTGACTTTTTATATGCGAACGTCTTCAGTCTGATGATGGTTCTGGAAGTAGAAGGTTTACGTTCTCGCCTTATCGATAATTCTATAGCGATTACATTGTGTGTTGTTGCGTATGCTTACTTGTCCATCCCTTTTACTTTCATGGTTGTTGTTGTTTGTTTACTTACACTAGTTTACTTATACTCTAAGCCAAGGCATTTATAGTTGCCTGCTTATCCTAAGACCTCGTTTATCTCTATACAATATTCGGGAATATATTCACGGAAAGGCAAGTAAAGGCAGTTGTCTGTATTACTAATTATGAACTATGATCTACTTACTGCAAAAGAAAATTGGATTTCTGAAAAAAGAATTACCGTGATGCATAGTGTAAAATCCGTGATTTAATTCTCTTTTCGGTTTTTTAGGTCAATACGTACTCGGATTGAGATTGTCCAAAGTTATGTGATGCGGTGGTCAATAAAGCAGATGATCAATGAACGAATCAAATGTCACCACCTTAACACTTCTAATGTAATCATTATATCTTTCAAGAGTGAACTTTCAGTTCAAAAATTTTCAAAAGTTTGGATGGATCTTGATTGTTTATCGGAAAATGTGTCAATTTCAGGTTTGTTGTGTTTTGCGATAAAGAAACCAGATCCCACAAAAATTCTGAAAATTTTTTAATTAAAAGTTCTTTTGAAAAAATATGTATACGAAATATGTAACTCGACTCTTTAAATAATAACTGCGTTAAATTTTGTCCTATTTGGTCAAACGAAGTGTCAATCTCATCACAAGATAATATAATTTCAGAATGTTATCACTAATTTCATATTTTTTAATTAAAGTTTGACTCTATAAACGGACAAACTTGAAAAAATATGAAAAAATTCGCATTTTCAAGTTTACATCATCAAAACTCATAGTATATTAACTCAAATTATATTTATTATCATCATGAGGGATTCGAGTGACATAATCAAGTTTAATTAAAAATTTTTTTTTTTTTTTTTTAATTTCCATTACAACGCGAAATTGCGACTTGTATAAAGTGCTTTATTACGAAATCGAAAAACAGTTAGTAAAAAAAAGCAAACAAAGGCCGATACTGATTTCACAATCGCACAACCTCTGGAATGTTCTGATGAAGTCGTACGCTCACTATTTCGACGTCATATAATGTTCGAAGTAAGTGACACAGACTACTGAATATTTATGTTTTCCGATTGTTTTTTTTTTCATTATGTTTTTAATTTTTTTAATCCATCTTTAATTTAGTATCGCTTTTATTGTGAAAAAAAAAAATATTGGAACATAGCTCTTAATATATATTATAACGCGGAATTTTCCTGGAACGTAACCACCGCGTTGTACGAGGGATATCTGTAATTTAAAATAGTTACCGCGTATATGATTCCAGGATGTTTAATAGACGACTTAACAATGTACAATAAATATATTTAAATGTAATAGCGGCAAACTATGTAGACAATATAAAATATATTTATGTATACAAACGACAAGAAAATAAATAATTATTTGGGATTTATATGTACATCGTCTTAAAAGCACATCTCTCCCCTATCTAATAAGATTTAAAATGGATATCGTTTCAGAAATATTTGTGTAATTAATAAATTTGTGCGTAAAGTCAAAAAAAAAAACAACTTTTTTCAAATAAAACAAGTGTGGAGAGTTCGAGAGAAATTAAAAACTTATTTTTGAGTTCTATTCAACTAACTACACAACTTAGACTAGTTAGCTACTCGGATGTATTTAATATTTTTTTATTTTGTCGCATAGTGTTATGTACTGAATTAGATGTGGAACAATTTCACTGTTTGTACCGAGGAGAAACGGAAATTTATTACTGCCGCATCTAATAGAATTTACCAGGAGTCATGGTCGGTTCTGAAGGGGATCACACGGAATGTTCGTGGAACGCGATTCGCGACATGTAATTTTCAGGGAATAATAATGAGTTTCAGAGCCACCAAGTGAATTCGGGAAATAAATATAAAATATAATATAAAAAAAAACGATAAATTCATTTTTAGGGGTAAAATTTCCAAGACAACTCTTGCAATTGTTTAAATACAACATTTTGCTTTCGATTATTCAAATAATTTTTAAATATGTTTAGTTTGGCTCCTCTTACACTATAGAATTGAAGCTTTTCAAACATTGTATCATGATCTACAACATTAAGGGCTTTTGAAAGATCATAGAAGAAAACACCACCAACAGCATTATATCCTTTGTCCAGTCCTCGACATATGAAATTTACTACAAAATTTTGCGGTATCTTCAGTACCGCTAACTTTTTTAAATCCAAAGTGGCAATCATACAGTAGATTATTATTTTCTAGATATCTTGTGAATTGTTGCTGAATTAGTTTCTCACAATTTCAATCCATTATAGGCTATAGGTCAGTAGGTCTATACTAGAGGTGTGCACAAGACATATAAAATTGATTGTAGCTGCAAATATAAATAAGTGTGAAGCAAAGATAGAGTACACAAAAACAACTGCACTCGTAAACCATTCTACAACAGTATAAAAGAAAGTTGTGTGAAGAGTACAGCAAAAATATTGTACCTTTCATAGAGTCACAACATGCATTTCTTTTTTTGCTCTCGGCAACCGAACATCTTCGTTGTGGTCATCATTGTCAGTAACTTTTTTAAACTCATTTCTCATTTTCTCAAAATCATTCTCATTTCTGGGGAAAAACCTTTTTTTATATTATTACTTTTTTCTACACTACTGATATCCATATGGCAATACTGAATGTCAGCTTCATAGTAAAATATGCTTTAACAACACAAAGCATAGTTCCGTCACTTCATAGGCAAACGAGTGCTGTTGTATACATTGAATAAATGAGAAATACACATTTCAGTGCACTTGTTAAATCAGGAGCAATTGAAGATGTGCTAAACTTTTTGGTGGTATAAGAAGTTGGGGAAGCAGATTCGGTAGAAATCGTATCCGAACACCTAGTGAATGAAATCGATTCTAGCTCTCACGAAAAAATTACCGGAAGGATTAGACTTGGCAAAAAAAATTTAAATTATTGTCCTTGCGCTGAAAGAAGCCGAAAATTCGAAAAGGAACTACAAAATTGCCTATCACCATATCAAAAAATTTACAACAATATTGGACGGACAAGGGAACAAGGCAAGATTACGGATTTTTTAAAGATATCAACAGGTGAACAAAATTTAAACGCAAGTTCAGAAAGTGAAGATGATAGTATTCAGACGAAAAAAAAAACGTTTATATTTAATTGAATTAAGCAGCGATGATGAAGAAAATTACTAAACTAAATTCATAATATATTTATATGCCGATTTTTGTTTGTTTTTTTTTATGTATTTACGTGGATTTATATTTATTTCTTTTATATATTTAATAGAATTTTTATTTATTTTGTTATTTTTAATAGAAATATAATTTCTTCTGTAGCATTAAATTTTTTTTTGGAACTTAACCCCTGTTTTTGTATCTGCTTCTAGTCTCCTATAGCACTGTTTCACATAACACGTCATATTAAAGGAACCTATCGACCGCATTGTAGGAGGGATACCTGTAATTTTTATAAAACTAATATATTCATATATGTATGAATTATTTTTTTTTTAATTTACGCTTTTTTGTTAACATTTTTCATAACGGGTGATTTTTTAGCTTTTAATTTTTTGGCAACACAGGTTTAAACAGCTAACGTACGTTTCGTGTTTTGTTTCACTGTCAGCATCTTTGGAGAAGTAGGGCCCAATGATGCCACCAGCCCTTAAACCGCATCATCCAACTCTTATTGGATGCATTGGTCGCTTTTGCAATCTTCACTCCAGAATAGCACACAATAGTCCGAATATCCGCTTCAGTAAGTCGATTAAGCTGACCATAAAATGAAAGATGCGCGCGATGAACTTTCATTTTGATAATAAAATTCAATGATTTGCAAACGTTGTATTTGTATGTTTGTATGACGATTCATGGTTAAATTATAGACCAAACTGAAGATGTTGGAAAGAGTATGCCAAAATTGGACTAAGCAGATGGACAATTTGAGACGCAGTCGCGGTCAACATTTGCATGAAATAATCTTCAAACATTAAATTATATGGAATTTTATGTGTTTTTTTTTTAAACTTCCTATAGCTCTTAAAAAATCACCCTTTATTTTATTTTTGTAGACAATAATTCTAATATAATTTCAATATAAACGAAATTATTAATAAAAAATATTTTTTTCATTTTGATTATTGAGAGAACATCGCGAAGACTCCTGGATTTTTCCGGATTTTTGGATCCCGAATTTTTAAAAATCAATCTCTAGAATTTCTCTGCCTCTGCGAAGTTTCTATAAATGTAAACAAGTTGTTTATTGTTATTTGTGTATTTTGTTTACATTGTCCTAGCAGTGTTGTTGTTGCCTTTTTACTTGTTCATCGCTCTTTTTATACACTGATGTGGTTGCTATATTTTTGCGTGTAATGAGAATAATCGTGATTTGAAGATCTCCTTTATAAAGATCAGTTGAATCATTGTTATTGTTTACGCGAAAGAGTGAAAACAAGAATAACCAATAAACAATTGTTGTTGTTACATCAAGTTCGGTACAGTTGCACACAGAATTGTGCGAACAATAAAGAATTTATTTAAAACTAATCACAAATTTGATTATTGCGCGGAAGTTCCTTCTTGATGCCAACCTATCCTGGGTCAATGAGGAGTCCTGCTCCACCGCTAGACTCACCTGGTCCAAGATGTATGGAAGGCGTACCAACCGATTATTTGGTCTCGGTAGTGATATCATCTCGACTGTAGTGGTCGTACTTATGGGTCATTGCATAATGAGTAGACACGCTGAGAGAATGAGGCTCCCTTTTAAAGTCTTCTGCCGTGGATGCAGATCCGCTGAGGAAGAGGAGACTGTTATTCACTTTTTTTGCCTCTTTTTTTTTGTCTCTTGTTAGGTGTAGATATAGGTTACTTGGTTCTTCATTCCTTGTTAGCTTAACGGAGTTATCATCTATTGATATCAAGGATATAGCTTCAATCATCAAACTTTCTGGCTCGTTTTCCAATGCGGGGTAGTCGTGCTTTTGTTGTGCAGCCCTTGCGCTGACCAACTTCTTCCTTTTCTCTGATTTGGCGGAACTTGGTTAGAACAGGGACTGCGTTCACCCGCCATGCGTGCTCAAGTGAACTTTGTGATATCAGAGCTACCACTCTGACCTAACCTAACCTAAACACAAATTTATTTTTATATTTATTTGTAGTCTACGAACTTATATTTATTAAAAATATGATTTTGATAACAAATCAAATTCATTATCGCATAAACTTGTTTAATTTAAAAACATCGAACATATTTTATTACAAACACTAATTAAAAACTCAAAATCAATTCATCAATTATATTCTATAAGCCGCAATTAAAATGACTTCCGAAATGTCGTTTGAAGTTTTAACAACCAAAGTTTATTTACCGTCTGCCTATTTTCGTTCGTTCATAGTTCTTGGTTTTGGTAACACATTGGGGGTCATGATAATCACATTACAAAAACAAAATAACAAAAACAAAATAACAAGAAGAGAAGAAGAATAAAGAATAGCAGGCAGTATGAACAGAAGCAACAACAAACAAAAGTAAAATAATTGCTGTACAGGTTTTGATGACATCCATACGGTCGGTGGTGGTTGTGGTGGTGGTGTGTTGTTAACAATCTCCCAACAGAGGTGTCAACCAACAAAATGACGAGTATTTATGGTTAAAATGAAATGAAATATAAAATTTATAGGGTTTACATCGATTTAATACTGTCAAAAAACCGCTCCTAACTTAGGTGGTGACACACATACGAGGAGCAAGCACATCATCGTTAAATAATAGTTTTTGATTTGAACTGTTTGGATGGAGTTTTTCTTTTTTTTTTTTTCGTTTTTTTGTTATTGTTATTGTTGTTGTTGTTATTGGTTTTGATTGGACTCGTTTATGGTAAACTTGCTTTGATATTCTACTCGTAAGTCTAAACACGCTGACGACACATAATTATGTTGAAGGATTGACAAAGTCTACAATGTTTTAAGACCATTCTGATGAGAGTGTATATCACTGTATAGACTACACAGTCTGCAAAAACAGTTAAAAGCACACAGAAAACAACAACGAAGAAAGCATAGCGGACTGCAAAACAGTGAGTGAGCGCCAAGACGGCGATCATCAGGCTGTCATTTGATGACATTTGGACAACATTTGGCGACAACAATTACGTGTGGTAACAAGAAAATAAAGTACTTGTACGTTTCATTAGAAAACTAAGTGTGTAAGTACGTTCGCATTTACTTTTGGCACATTGGCACATTCATGAGTATTCTTGAAATAAGTACATACGGCAGACAACATATGTACATACACACACACACACACACAATGTAAAACCCAATACCCAATCTGTACATATGTATGTATAATACTACAGATATGCCATATCAAAATTATTATGACGAATAAACTTTAATCAACCAGGATAACAACTATTTTATAATAGATAGATAACAAAAAATTTAAATGACTTTATCCATTGCCAGGTCCAAAAACATAAATATAAAATTGAACACAGGAGTGACCTTATCATTGACCTTTGATGGTCTAGTCAACAATTTACATACAACCTTAAACCGGTTTAGGCTTTAACGAATTCAGACTTTTTCGTATTGAAGGTCATTCATAAGAACTTTGGACTAATTTTCAATAAACTCAGTACGTATATTGTAATTAAGACGTAAGATATATATAGACTAGAGGTGTGCACAAGCATTCACCGAATGCAATACTGTAGTATATTCTAATATGCCACCAATTTCATTTTCTCCTGATTCATGCACGTTTCCTATCTCAACTACTGCTATTTTTTTCCAACATCGATTTAATGTAGTAATTTTTAGTTCTTTCAGTGATAAGGATATGATATCGATGCAGTCTTTAATTGAAAATTGCTTCCAAGCTTCTTTTACATCGTTAGATTTTTAATCACTTATCTCTAAAATCTTCTTATCTAATAAGCACTGTTGCCAATTTGACGTTTTTCCCGTCAAATCTGACGTTTTTGCAATGTCAATTACGAGAAAAAAATGCTTTTTAGCGGTTAGCGGGAAATCTGGAGTTTTTTACGGCGCTTTAGCGTTTTTTTTTTCAAGGTTGAATTATATGGTACAAGTAAGAAAAAATGCAATTCGAGAGAGAGAATAACGGTTAGTAGAAAAACTACAAAGCAAAAATCGAAAAATTAATGTTGAAATCTGTTTCAAATTAAGGTAAAGCTTAAAAAATATTAGTTCTGTTTTTTCACGGTGATATTTGGTATAGCACGGTTGAGAAAAGTTTATGAAAATCTCAACGTAATCTAAGATCTTGAATGGCTCTGACATATACAAAAACATACATATTTGGTCATTACAATCCTTTAATCAGGATTACGACCTAGCTTCTCATACCACTTATGTTGTGTGCGTTAATTTTATACATGAGTAGCCGGACCTTCAGTTTAAAGTCGACTCCGAACGACAGTTTTCAAGAAGCTTTTCATGGCAATTTTATTTACTTTCTGAAGTCACCGAAAAAATATTTTCGTTTTGCTATCGGACCTGGAGTTTGAACTCGGGCCTTCAGTCTAATAAGGCAATATTCTACTTGTTATGCTACGGCGACTTCAAACTGAATCGCAACGGCCGATTTTGTTATTAAACGCAGTGGTGTCCAATCGGAAACTGGAAATGATAATCTTGTTTGAGTTGATAGCTATCTGAACCAACCTTACGTAAGCGATTACGTATGAAATCCAATAATGATAGCAAATAGAATTCTGTTATTTTCATCATCACATTGACTGCTTTTAATATTTTATTTATGATGACTTTTGATGATTTTTAGTTTGTTTAAATTACCCTTGAGGATTAGTGAATGTATCATTTGTTAATCAGCTTATATTATTTTTTTGACTTCCTGAACTGCAATAATTTTAAATTTATGTTACTTTTTTATAAGGTTTGAATCGCTTTTAATTTTATGAAATAAAATATGTATTAATGCTTATAAAAATTTTATTTAGTTTTTTCCTACGAATTATTTTGTTGTTACATTTTTTGAAGAATATGGAACAAATCCCCTTCTTTTCTATGTACTTCATGTCATTTTTTACACGAGTTTATCTGGAACGTATCTACCGTGTAAAAACAGAATTAAGTGTACATGACAAGAAATGATGAAATTGTTACAACATAAATTATTTGAATATAATTTTAAAATGTACATTTAAATTGAATTTTCTTTTTAAATAGTTATAACACTTCAGAATTGACAAATGTTTCGAAACGAAAATCCTGAAGACTGGCACTATATTTTTGAAAATACCTAATTTTGTTTGTAAATCATTAAACAGAATTGAAAAAACAATTCAATAAAAAATATGTGTAATTATTTACATTTTATTTTAATTATTTACATTTTATTTTATTTAACGTTAATTTAAAATTTTCAAACTATTTATTTGACGGGTTTCTGACGGTTTAAAAATTGAACTTAGCGATTTCTGGCGATTTTTAAAGCCCAATTTGGCGGGAAATTTTGAAAAAATATTGGCAACACTGCTAATAAGTCTTAAACAAAAAATAGTGTTATATCGTGTTATATGAGGTTTTCGGAAATTTTTTTGAAATTATGCTGTAGGACACCGTGTTGTAGGAGGGTACTTGTATTTGGATTCCAAAATAAGTACATATATTATTATTGTTTTAAATAAGTTTAAAAAGTTTAAAGCATCCAACATTTGATTTGATAGGCTTGAACAATTTTGTGCCGTTGAAAAACACCTCTCGTAATCAACACTCATTGGTAAAATATTGTTCTTGATGTAAGCATATCTATTTCTTTGGACAGTTGAGTATCTAAATCGGTAACCCTATTAGTTGATTTTATAATGCTTTTGCATTCTTCGATGGCATCAAATACCTTTTTAAGGTTCTTTTCATGTGATGTGCTATTATCGAAGTCGAGTGATATAGAATTTTTTTTCAGAACCTTTTGCATAACGTAGGATTGACGCAGATTTTATTAAAGTTATATTGAAATTTTTATCAAAATCAGTTTCTGTTTTTTGCATTTTTAAGAAAATTTAGTAGAGATGAATACAGAGTTCTTCTTTCCTCTATTCTTTTCCGAATTGGTTTATATAAATCTTTTGCAAGACTACAATTGATTGCTCCTATTTCATTTAGTATAAAGAAAAAAAAAAACGCAAAATTGCATTTTGCATTAATAAAATGCACATTTTTTTTTTTTTTGTAGAAAAGAAAACACCAATAAATTTTATGATTTCACCTAAATTTTATCAGACTTTGCGGGGCATCTTAATCCCAATCGATCGATCTGAAAATTAGAAAATGGTAATTTCTTTTTTGTTAATACAATCAAACCCGGTTATAACGAACTCCATAGTTCGTTATAGGCAAAGTTCGTAATAAACAGGGTGAAGTCATAGAAGAAATATAAAATAAAAAGAATTTTTTTCATTTTTTAAAAACAAAAAGTATTTTTTTTTTTTTTATTAAAAACCAAAAATATGTGTCAATTCTTTTTATCTATCAGCTGATTAAAGATGCTGAGTTATAATTTAATGCTGCCATATTAAATAAAAGTAAAGACTATTGCCACACTTCAAAGTATTTTCTGAGGTTTGGTTATAAAAAAGTTAAAATATATGAAATTTAATTACTGGGACCATTTAAAGTAGTTCCTTTTAACCTAGAATTCGTTATAAACGAGTTCGTAATAAAAGACTTTGACTGTATTTACTAAAATGTGGCGTGAAACAATTTTATGATTTGTTACAGTATTGTAAGAGTTGTCTTCAGAGCACAATCGTCTCAAATATTTGTCTGTTTTTGTTCTACTTTTTAAGGACATTAGCATTTGATCGATTTATTCTATTTAAGATATGCGTATTAAAATTATTATTTTTTTGTTTTTCGATATTTTCTCATAATCAATGCATTAGAACTATGTAAACATCGAATATTTTTTCAAAAAAAAAAAAAAGAAAACGAGACTCTTAATTGTATAAATGCATGTACACATGCCTACACACATACGTGCATTTACTATATATTATCAATACCCAAGTACAGTAGCGAGCACAAAAAATGCAACGCTGGGTAAAATTATCTTTAAGTGCGATAATTTTAAAAAAATGGTGACCAGTTCAAAATATTTCTTTAGGTTATTAATCCCTACAGTTATAGATACCCATTATCAATAACATTATGCAAGTATTTTTAATTAATGATATATTATTTTGTCATTTATTAAAAAGAGTGCGAATTTCATGGGAGCAATAAAAATGCAACAGCATAAATTTTAATGTGTTTATTTAAATTAAATAGTAATTCTTACAAAAAAAAATCTTAAAATTAATATTTAGTGGCGTAGCCCTTATTTTTTATGACTTCTTGCAACCTAGAAGGCATAGAGTCGACTAAAGCTATTAATGTGTTAATGGATATTTTCTCCCATTCACTTTTCAAAATTTCTTCTAAATGCCTCTTATTTGACGGATGTTTCCTCTTAACTTCCCGATCTAATAGCTCCCATAGATTTTCTATGCGGTTTAGATCGGGAGACTGTGATGGCCAATCAAAAATATTGACATCATTGTCGCTTAAAAAGTTTCGAGCTAAGCGACTTGAGTGCTTTGGATCGTTATCCTGTTGGAATATGCTACCAGGAGGCATTTTTTCCCGCAGATGAGGAAACATGTATTCTCCAAGGATTTCACAGTACTTCTTGGCGTCCATTTTTCCTCCGATTTGAGTTAAGGGACCTACCCCATCACGAGAAAACGCACCTGTAAATACGTGACGTAAAATCAATAATTTTTTTTAAACATATCGTTCCTTACCACACACCATTATTGATCCACCGCCATGTTTTATGGTTGGAAGTTGATATCTTGGAGAATATCTCTGTCCAGGCGGTCTTCGAACAAAATTTATCCCATCGGAGCCAAACAAATTAAATTTGCTTTCATCGCTCCACAAGACTTTAGCCCATTGTTCATTTGACCAATCCTTGTAACGTTTTGCAAATTCCAGGCGCTTCTTTTTATTGATTGCACTGATGAGAGGATTCTTTGCGGGTCGTCTCGCATGCAAATTAGCCTCTTTCAACCTACGGCGAACAGTGTGAACACCTATAGAGACTCCCATTTGCTCATTTGCGAAATTAGCATTGTCTACTGCGGTCTTTCGTGGATCTTTTTTAACCAGTGCAATCATCTGGCGGTCTTGGCGAGAGGTAGTTTTTCGAGGATTACCACTACCTGGTTTCCTTTCCACACTATTTCTCAAGGAAAATCGAGATTTAATTGATTGTTGATTGACTTACACCAAAGAGGTGTCCAACTTCACGCATGGATTTTCCTTCTTCTAAGGCTTTAATGATTGCAGTTTTGCTGTCAGCTGAGAGATGCTCCTATTACAAAACACATGTTGTATAACCTATTTAAGAAATTTTCAATTATAATTAAATAAATAACTTACTTTAACTATTTTTTTATTATGTTGCATTTTTTTTGCTCGCTAAAAATTTGCACTTTTTTCACTAATTCAAAAATATTTAACTTTTTAAAGCAGAATTTGGAATAAACTGTGGTTACTTTGAAAACTTATAATTGAAAGAATTAACAGCAAAGGAAAATAGATAAATTAGTTACCGTTATTTTGAAACAGATCTTATTAAACATCATATGGCACAGTGTTGCATTTTTTGTGCTCGCTACTGTATACTCGTCCAGTTAAACTATGTTCATGTGTGAAAATGTGTATGTGTGAGTGTGTGAATGTGTGCTAAGAGTTATTATGTAGTAATGGTTATACTGTGATAGGCATGTAATTGATCAAGTTTTATTATGTTAAAAGCCATGTTTAGACAATATTAACAACAATTTGTTTAAAATGCGAGACAACATGTTTAACCGTGATGAATGCAATGTACCAACAATAACAACAACAACAGCAACAACTAAATCGACAATAGGTATCAAGTTCTAATTTTGTTTTTACTGCCAACGATGTCGTTGTTGTTGTTGGTGTTTCTATTGCTTGTTGTTTTCTATTTTGTTTTGCTTTTCTACTTTAGTTTACCTCAAATGTAAGAAAGACTAGAAAAGAAAAGGAAAAAAATTAAAAAAAAATAAAATACAACGAAAGACCGACCCATTGACGATGGCGATGACGATGTCTTCTATGATCAGTTAATGCGGCGCTTGTGTGAACAACAAAAACAACAAAAGAACAATATTATAAGGCAACTTTATCCTCAAATTACAATTTCTTGGCGGTGGCGTTTACATGAAGAAGTTTATTTACCCAAATTCAACACGATTTGTGTGAATTCCCACAGGCATAAATTGCCCACTGATAGATACGAGACGAACGAGTCAAGAATAAACAAAGAAACGAACGGTTGGATGACCATAGTGATTAGGAATTAACATTGTTGGCCTGCCCATGAACACAAAGGAAACAAAACCAATGTTAACTACACCAACAAAACAAAAAGCAAAAAGGAGGTAAAGGAGGCACACTATAAAGTCGGGATGTGTATGTATGCATGTAACCGGGTACGGTAAGAGATATTAGCGGTGGGAAAATCAATGTTATACCCCACATCTTGATTTATTTTTGCTACCAAAATAGTAACTCATAAATAAAACAGCTGTTTACCTTACTTTTGTGCAAATCCTTGTAAATTCACTTTGCCGATTATGCTCCTTCTCTTCTCTTCTCTTTTTTTTTTGGGATAGTCTACTATGTACGTATGTATGTATGTTCATGTAAATCTTTAAATTTGTTGATATGTATGTGTGTGTATGTGTGCCTTTATATATTTTTTCTATTTTTATTGCAGTGATTTTCAAAAGACTGGATAAGAGTGTTTAGTTTTGTTCACATTTTTTTTTTAGTTGGTTGTAAGCGTAAAAAAGAAAGGTGCATAGGTTCTAGGTTAAGCAGATGCTGTAACACGCGGGTTGAATCTTTTTGTGCATCGTGAATTTATAAATAAATATATACGACCTCTTCTCAAATGAAAGACAACTGCAAACGAAATTCAAATCTTCAATTGGTATATCAGAAATACATTCATACAGTCACAATCAGTGTCGACAATCCGTGATTGCTTTAGAGGGCAGGCGTAATAATAGTTGCCAAAAACAAACAAAAAAAAACCAAAAAATGCCACTCCAAAATATCGCTGGCAGACTGTCTGCTCAGGTATTGTTTCAACATATACATACACACATACATACATACACTCTATACAATCCTTATGCACTCCTGAATCACAATAAATTTATTAGAGTACGGGTAGACGACAAGTCGCAAAAGGGAAAAAAAAATTTATTTTTGCACTATTGATTGCAGAGTTGATGCACTAAAATCACAATAATAATCGAAGATGCCACGTTTTTGTCAACATTAATTTTTATTAATTCATACTTTTTGTTATAAAGGTCCCGTATAAAATTTTAATAGATAATGTGACCAACTATCTTTTAAATTTACTATTTAATTTAACATTTAATAACTGTTTGGTTATTATGTATTATTTATTTACTATCGTGACTAGCGTGCGACTCTAGGCTAAACCGTGCAAATGGTCAAAACTCCTCAACTCGTATATAACACGGTGCGACTATATAAATACACCTGAGTAACTACATAGCCTGTACAATGGGTCAATTTCGATCTCCGGATACTGTACTTATCTTAATCGACAAGTACATGTCCTCTTACCTAACTACATAGCCTAAGTTATTCACTATCTTATATTTCTCGAACCCTCTAAACTTGTTTCATACTTATATATACATAATTGGTCATTAGAACCCATCAGTCAGGATTATTGACCTAGTTTCTCACACGACTTATGTTGTGAGTGTTAATTTTATACATGAGTTGCGGGACCTACAGTTTAAAGTCGACTCCGAACGACAGTTTTTTGAGAATCTTTTCATGGCAATTTTATTTACTCTCAGAGTTTTTGCCAAAAATCTGCTGAGAACAAATCGCCGAAAAAATATTTTTTGTATTTTATTTTGATAAGCCAACACACTACCTATTAGACCACGGCAACTTCAAACTTGTTTTATTTAACACAAACCCTTTTTTAATATTTTTCACATAAAATTATTGATTATCCAAACATGTTTCAACCTATTTTGAAAAATCTAAATGTTTTTTAAATGGGTGAGACTTTTGTTTAAAACTGTAGACATAAACATTTTGTTCAAACTTGTTATGAGTTTTCATGGTGTGAACTTGAAAAAAATTATTTTTTTTTCTTATTTTTTCAAGTTTAGCTATATTTGTAATATTTAATTATAAAATATGAAATAATATAGTGCATTCCCTTGTCAAAAGTTTGACATTTCGTTTGATAATATTGGAATTACTGCAGTTATTATATATAGAGAATGTAACAGCTTTTGACATATTTTTTTATACATCATGTCTCATTAAATGAGTTTACATTTCAAAAATGTTCAAAATATTAATGGATCGTAATTGTTTACCTGAGAATTTGTTCTTTAAACGTTTGAACGACTACTAAAAGTAATCTAATATTTCCATTTTTCTTAAATATTTTTTATTTTGCTATGCGAAAACATTAGCCAACTTCCAGTGGTTGGTCCAAACTAAAAAGGACACATTTTTCAATAGACACTTAAGATCCATCCAAAATTTTTTAAATTTTTGAAATGAAAGTTTATTTGAGAAGACAACATACATACAGTCAAACTTGTTTATAACGAACTCGGTTATAACGAATTCTTGGTTATTACGTCCATGTTTTCAAGTCCCAACGTTTTAACATCAATTTTCATACAAAATATTTCGTTTATTACGAACTCGTTTATAACGAATTCTCGGTTAAAGGGAACTACTTTAAATGGTCCCAGTAATTAAATTTCATACATTTTTTTTTTTTTTTATAACGAACCCTCAGAAATAACTTTGAAGTGCAAGCAATAGTCTTTACTTCCATTTAATATGGCAGCATTAAATTATAACTCAGCATCTTTAATCATCTGATAGATAAAATGAATTAACACATATTTTTGGTTTTTAATAAAAATAAATGAAAAAAATTCTTTGTATTTTATATTTTCTTCTATGACTTCACCCTGTTTATTACGAACTTTGTCTATAACGAACTATTTTTTCTGGTGCCACGGAGTTCGTTATAACCTTTAAATAAGAACTACTGTAAGTTCTTTCCGATTTTATGTTATGAGTTTCTTCTAGTTTAGCCATTCTTAATTGTATAATTTAATTATAAAATATAAAATAGGTGGTGACATTCTGAAATTGAATTATATTATAGAGAGATTGACACTTCTTTTGATCAAATTGCAAAAAAATTACGGTAGTTATTATTTAAATAGTTTAACAGTTAAATTTTTTTATATGCAATTTTATCAAATGAACTTACAGTTCAAAAATTTTCAAAACTTTTCATGGATCTAGATTGCTTATCCGTCAAAAAATTTAAAAACTTTTTGAACTCAAAGTTTTTTTGAACAGATATTTATATGAAAAACATAACTCGACTCTATAAATAATGATTACAATAATTGGTATCCGATTTGATCAAGATAATGCGCTTTCAGAATATCATATATATTATTTCTAAAACACTTATTTTGTCGGTTGCAAATTTCCCTCATACTACCGTATCAAATTTAATGAATGATATCTCATTTTAAAGCTTTTATCTAATACTAATGACGAAAAATATTTAGAAATTGAAAAATTAATATTTTCATTGATAAAAATTATATTTTATATAGAACTGTTGTCATTATAATTATATGTTTTTGTTCAAGTTAATAGCTTAATACCAATGCAGTTCTACATAATATAGTATGTATTAAAATCCATTCTGGCAATACCGCTATTTACTATATTGCCGTTTATTACTAAATCGGTTATATATAATATGCATATTAAGTTGTGAAAAGCTGTCTTGGCAATACTTTGCAGTAGTTGTTAGCTCAAGCGCGATAAACAGGGTCGCTTCATTGTAATGCTATTCCACATAATAATATATAAAGTTGTAAAAGCAATTTTGGTAATGTCGTTACTGTGTAGTAATACGGGTTAATAAATGGTACCAGGCTAATCGTAACAAGCTTCCACATCATATCAGCAAAAATTGTTCATACCGATAAAACTGTACTCATACCCCAAATCAACCCTAAACCTTCGGATCCTACTGTGTCTTTCCGAATGACACGAAAACAATTCCCTGTGAAAGTTGCTTTTGTTATGACGATAAACAAAGCGCAAGGTCAAACACTTCAAAAGGTAGGATTTACCAGAACCGTTCTTTTCACATGGGCAGTTATACGTGACTTTTTCTCGAGTACGTACGTTTAAAGATATTTTTGTTTGTATTAAGGATTCGTACGGGCAAAAAGTTAACGATGATCATGTCATTGCCTCTAACATTGTATTCAAAGAAGTATTATAAAAACATTTAAATATATGTATGTGTTTGTGTATGTATGTAAATATGTATGATGATATTATGATTTGTAATATTTTTATAGTTTTAATAAAATTTCTATTAATTATTTTCATTTTATTTTACAAAAATGACAACTAACGGTGCGAATATTCGCATGGGTCATCTAGTCATCACTTATTTTATATCTTTTAATTAATTTTTTTCTAATTTTTTAATTAAAGTTTGCTACTGTGAACGGACAAATTTGAAGAAATATTCGCATTTGTCAAGTTTACCGCTTTAAACCCTATAGCTTATTAAGTCAAATAATATAATGTAATAATGTATATCGTTTTAAAGACGCATCCTTCTCCTTCCCAATGAGGTTTAAATTTTGGACATCTCTTCAGAAATTTTTGTGTAATCAATAAATTTATGCGTAAAGTCCAAAAAAGTATTCTTTGTCAAATAAAACAAGTCTGACGGGTTCGAGAAAAAGCAAAAAGTATTTATGAGTTCTATACAAATACTCGGATGTGTTTAATTTTTTGTATTTTGTCATTTAATGTAATATAAATATTTCTATAGAATTTCATTATTGAAATAATAATTGAAATAGTAAAACGTGAAGATCTGTTTTAATCTTCGAAGCTGCTTTAAATCGCTCGTGGAGACAAGCAGTAAAATATAATCTGGATAAATTATATGCACATTATTTTAAAGATTTTACTTTTAATAAGTTGGAGTTTTTCCAAATATGTTTTGGCTCTATTATCAGTCTATATTTGACATTTAAAAGCCATAAAAAATAAAATTTGAAAATGCTTAATTAGTTAGTAAATGTTATCTGTTAAAAAAAAATTGTGGGTTAATATTCGAATAAGCCAGCCGCACAAGACACAACGTAAGTCTAGCGTATCATTCGGTTGTCCCCTCCGAGGGAACGTGATAGTTTGTTAGCGATGAAATTACGTAGAAATTATTCCACCGCAATTTTTTAAAGAACACTTGTTCTCCTGTTGTTTTCTGTTCTAAATGGCGCAAAAAAAAAATAACCGAAATATGATCAAATAAACAAGATACACGATAAATCAATCAGTGTTAGACTTTTGACGACGAACTGTAAACTTCTCTGTTCCGTTAAGCAAATTGTGGATATACTAGTGGATTAGGTGCATAAAGCTACAAGGATATGACTCAATGAAGTGGGAAACTTAATGCGATAATAAATAAATCCGATAACCGAGAAAAGAAATGTACAAGATTTCACTTCGTACTAAAGCGTTGAATAGGAAAGATCGCGGCATTTTCCAAATATTGGCGTCAGAAGACGGGATTGTATTCTTAGCTGCCAGATTTGACAATTTTGTGCTCCAAAAATATCATATTGACGTTGCGACGATATATGCCCTTATTTTGACGATTTTTAAAGCTTAAAAGTTTACATTATTCTCTTTACTTCAGTACATTAAAGGCCACTTTAAGCTTTGTATTTACCTTTGCAGTTATTATTATTGCCAAATTTGTCTGTATCTTATATCCTTAAAAGACAAAAAACTACAATTTCTGCACATAGGAATAGTCCGACTAAAGAACGAATTTTGTCTGTAATTCAGTAAGCGATCCACTGGCCAATTAACCATATACATATGTATGCGCCCACCGAGAAAGGCGAATGTTGCGTAGGAATATTCCACTTGAACAAAATCCGTTAAAATTTCGATACAACAGTGAAACTAGATCACATTGCAACGATGTTCCAATGAATCAATGAGGTTGGATACCCTACCTTTCTTCTAAGCGGACGAGAAGTCTGAAAATAGTCGTTGAGGCGCCGCCTTATACATGAGAGTTGTTTTCCATTCGTTTTCGGATATAAGAGGTGTAACTAGTAAGAGGATCAGATGAAGGGAAGCATTTCTTACATTCTCTTAAGAAACTAACATACATACATAATTGGTCATTACGACCTTTTAGTCAGGATTATTGACATAGTTTCTCATACTACTTAAATTGTGGGTGTTAATTTTATGCACAAGTGGCGGGACCTAAAGTTTAAAATCGACATCGAACGACAGATTTTTGAGAAACTTTTCATAGCAATTTTATTTATTTTCAGAGTTTTTGCCAGAAATCTGCTGAAAAGAAATCGCCGAAAAAATACTTTTTGTAGTTTATTTTGATGTCTGGCCTGGGATTCGAACCGTGGCTTAACGTCTAATAAGCTATCTACTAGACTACGGCGACCTTTAAGAAACTAAGGCACTGAAAAATGTGTCGGTTCTAGCGTACATCACATAAAATTTTCATGCCGTGTTTGACGATTTTTTTTCTAATATTTGACGATTTGATGCTTTATGTATCTGGCAGCTATGATTGTATTGCCTGTTATAACAGAAAAACAGCAGACGGAAGGTGGCAAATAAAATTTTATTGTGAAATTTGTACAAATCAACCCGGTATGCATGTTGGGAATTGCTTTACTTAAAGTAATTTATTTACATTGAAATTTGTTAGTTAACCATATCAAATAAGAATAGTGACAGAAGTCAGAATTCTACTGAAGCGGTAACGTGGATATGTAACATTTTAAATACAAATTCGTTGGAAAACTATCGCTATGCCTTTGTATCTTTTAGAATTGAGTTAAGTGAGTAAATAAAACTTATTTTGGTTATAGTTGGCAACATTATTGACAATGAATGAAGCGCTATTGCTTGTGGTGGAAATATTTCTTAGGTTTTACCAAGCCCAATTGAACAACAATTCAAAAGTGAGAATATGCCACATATACAACACAATGCAATCTAAAGTATGAATAGAGCATTTATTGTTCAGGTAATAAAAGTTGTGAAGTGCAAAGAAAAGAAAAATAAAATTTATTTGTCTGGGAGGAAATAACATGGCAAAATTGAAAATTTTGTTTGCTAATTTAATTCCTTCTTGCCCAACCTCTTACTCGTTGTAACAGTATATGGATTGTACATATTTATTTACCTAATGCGGCCAGCGGGAAGAGTGTACAATGATTTTCCCTTATTCAAAAGATCATAAAATTTATTTGTCATTTGAATTTCCAATATACCTACATAAGCATTTAATATTCCATTCGCGCGCTTATCACTCTACTCCTTAAAATAGACAGGAGCAGTGTTTCTGACGAAACAGAATTTCGTAATTAGTAATTAGTGTACTTGTGTAAACTAATTAAATAAAAAAAAAAACAATCGAAAAAAGGTGTGTTATACAGACAGACATACATCCATACATACATACATACAAATAGTTTATTTTAAAAATCTATGCATAACAAATTATTTTTTACTTTCCTATTTTGGGTGTCATCAAACATACATACACACACACATATAACCACTAGCTGTCATGAATAAATTGATATCCGATCTGACAGTCAATAATTCAGATGGGTTTTTATGAAACTACTACTACTACTACTACTACCACTACTACTACCATGCCGAAAAAGACAAAAAAAAAAAAACGTACGAAAACTCAAAATCATTATAAATAAATGGTGGTGAATAGAAGAAGCAAAAACAAAAAAGAAGAAGAAATATTAATAATATTCAGCCTCTTCTTCATGCCAAAGTCAGTCATTCAGCCAGTAAGTACGTATGTATGTATGTATGTATGTATGTATGTACGTAAGAAAGTATATAACAAAGTGTACTAAATGAAGAAGAGTTGAATGTTTTAAACCGACTGAGTCTTTTTAGTCGTTTTTTTTTTGTTTTGTTTTTTGTTTTGAGGTTATGTGAAAGGTCAAGTTCGTGATCGCATTCAAACATTTTGGCAAACATTCAGTATTCTTGCTCTTTAAAGGCCATAGAGAGACTTTTCATTTAAAACAAAATGACTACGAAAGTTAAGACGACGTTTTCGTCATCAACATTTGAATCATCATCATCAGAGAGGACGACACAGAAAAATTGAAGATGAACGTGCCACCGCCGCACCACGAATCTCTTTTATGAATACTGATACGATTGTAACTGCCACTGTATCTCTTGTATCGGGGTGTCTGTGGCCAAATTAAGGAGTTGGTGATGTGGAAGCGTTCGCTCGTATTCATTGAAAGTTGTTTCCAACATTGTCAAAGAGCCATTGTTATTGTTTCTGTGTGTGTGTGTATGTATGTATGTTTGTCATGTCGCACAATTGAATAGCACAGCAAAACAAAGCACAGCACTGCACAGCACAAGTTGATGTTGTTGGAGACAATTCGTCTCATAGCGTCGTGCACTCACAACGAGAAATCACAACAATTCGTCTTGACGACAACATTTGCTATTGAAGTTGCTAACGATGCTCATCTATAGCCCTTCCAGGTTGTCAAGTTGCTTATTCGTTAGATGTTTTGAAATCGTGCTGCAACAATATCAGAAAGTTGACAAAATTGTCAAGCAATGACATGTTTAAGTATTCCACCTTCTCTGTAAATCATAATCAATAGTTCGATAAAATTTTTGCCGTTCTGTTCTGTTATTGTTTTTGTTTTCTTTGGTTTATTTTCCTTCTAAAAGACGTCGATCGATTTAGCATTGTAATAGAACAATCCCCTCCCTTACCGCACACACAACAATTTGATGAGATTTATAGGTAAAATAAAACGAATAACATCATGCCATGAAACAAAACAACATTTGATGACCTATTGAGGAATTTGTTCGTTTGTTCTATTTGAGGAGCAGTATTACGTACGTACGTACGCCTCATACTCTTTACGATCATTACTAATTGGATTGAAATGTCTGTGAATTTAAAATTTCCCACAACCAAACTAAAAAAACAAACAAATAAAAATCAATCAATAAAAATTTGTTCCATTTTGCAGTGTTAATGCATCATTTTTGTAATTTATTTTTGAAGAGTTTATGAAATTTATGAGATGAAAGAGAATTTAGGCTCTTAATTAAATATTTATGATTAGTACACTTAGGAAATAGATCATCTTATCAAAAAATAAAGAATTTTTTATTAACTTGATTAATAAATGTAGATAAATAACTTGATTAATAAATGATAAATAATGTAGAAAACCAAACTTTGCTTTTAAACCTTTTATAATTCTATGGAGCAACATAAAATACTCGTATTTCAACTTTGAACCATTTGAAACTCTTAATTTGATAAGAGTGATAATAAATTACACTTCATACAATACAACTATTGTAGTTAATTAGATCCAACTTATCGCTAATATTCTATATACAAGTTCAAATGGAGAAAAAACCTGCGAATGTACGAGGTGCGATCAGAAAATAACCGTTATTTTCAAAAAAGCGTAAATTAACAAAAAGAAAAATTATTCATACATAAAGAAATGCGTTAGTTTTAACATAATTATATGGATTCCAACAAGAAGATTGAAGCATCTAACATGTGATCCGATAGGGTTGAACGAATTTTGTTGTCAACAAAAAGAAAAAACCATTTGTTGGTAAAATAGTTCCAAGTTAGCTGTACGCAGCTTGTAAATATTCACCTCTACCACCTCCTGATGTATATAAATCTATTTCTTGGGTCAGTTGTGTATTTAAATCAGTAACCCTGTTAATTGATTTAATTAGTCATTAGAACCCATTAATCAGGATTATGGACTTAGTTTCTAACACCACTTATGTTGTGTGTGTTAATTTTGTACATGAATAGAGCACCTACAGTTTAAAGTCGACTCCGAACGACAGATTTTATTACTCTCAGAGTTTTTGCCAGAAATCTGCTGAAAGGAAATCGCCGCAACAAATACTTTTTTTGAATTTTGTTTTGATGTCCGGCCTCGGACTCGAACACTAGTTTTTACGTCTAATAAATCAACACACTACCTACTAGACCACGTCGACTTCATAGTTGCATAGTTCGATGGCATTAAATAACTTTTTAGCATTAAAAGTAGGGTTGTTCTCATCTGAGATGCTATTACGAAGTCAAATGATATAGAATTTTTTTCAGGACCTTTTGTAGCTTCAAAATACATATGAATTCACAATCCCTTGTACTAGGGATGCCAATCGGAATATCCCGAATCCCGGGTTTTTCGAGATTTTCGGGATTGTGAATTCATATATATTTTGACCCTACAAAAAGTCCTCAAAAAATTCTCTATCACTACCATCTCAGATGAGGAAAACCCTACTTCCATGCATAAAAAATTGTTTGATGGCATCGAAGAATGCAAAAGCCCCATAAAACGAATTAATAGGGTAATTGATTTAGATACTCAACCGTTCAAAGAAATGAATTTATTTACACCAGGAGGTGATAGAGGTGAATATTTACAAGCTGCATGCAGCTATCTTGGAACTATTTTATCAACAAATATTGATTGCGAGATGTGTTTTTCAATGGCAGCGTATGTTGTCAACAAAATTTGTTCAAGCTTATCAGATCACATGTTAGATGATTTAATCATTTTATTGGAATCCAAATAATTTTCTTAAAACAAATGCATTTGCATATCTAAGATTAATTTTTATTTTTGTCAATCTACGCTCTTTTGTTACTTTTTGTCTTGCTGTTTTTATATTTTATTTTTAATGACATGTAATTCTGATATAATTGAAATATAAATGATTTTTTCAACAAAATATTTTTATTATTAAGAGGGAATCCCGAAACCCGGGATTTTCAAAAATCGATCCCGTTTGGCATCCCTACCTTGCACAGATGTCTGTTATCTATATTGGCAATATCAGCTTTTTTGGATTCTCAGTTTTTGTTTTTGACAGATAAAAAGGTTAGTCGATTTTTTACTATTGAAAAAAATGGATCAAAGAATCTGTATTAGGTTTTGTGTAAAGAAAGACATTAAATGTGCAAGGAGATTTGAAATGATGAATGTAGCGTTTGGCGAGTCTACCTATGAGCAGAACATAAGTTCAGTTGTGGTATAACCGTATTGTATTACTCTTGAAATACCTACAGTGTCTAATTGTATAAATTGAAATGGTTTTGTAGATGCGTTAGTAATTTGCATTGGTGCCTTAGTATGTCTAATAATTTTGTTCTTCTTACAACTTTCACAATGACTGATAAAATCTTTAATCATTTCATACATACATATTTTTCCATACACAGTCAAACTCGTTTATAACGAACTCGGTTATAACGAATTCTTGGTTATTACGTATATATCTTCATGTCCAAACGTTTTAATAACAATTTTCATACAAAATACCTTCGTTTATTATGAACTCGTTTATAACGAATTCTCGGTTAAAAGGAACTACTGTCAATGGTCCCAGTAATTAAATTTCATACATTTTACCTTTTTTATAACGAACCCTCAGAAAACACTTTGAAGCGTGGCAATAGTCTTTACTTTTATTTAATATGGCAGTATTAAATTATAACTCAGTATCTTTAATCAACTTCTGGATAAAAAGAATTAAAACATCTGTTTGGTTTTTAATAAAAAAGAAATTACTTTTTGTTTTTAATAAATGAAAAAAATTCTTTTTATTTTCTATTTTCTTCTACGACTTCACCCCGTTTATTACGAACTTTGGCTATAACGAACTACTCTTTCTGGTCCCACGAAGTTCGTTATAACCTGTTTTAATATAGTGACTGTTCTACGTACTCCCACGTGACCGCCTTATGGATTTTCATTATATTTTTTATATGTAATTTCTTCCTGTCTACACTTTTCCAATATCCTTTCTGGTTATTTAAACAATATTATTTCTATAGGTTTCCGCCTATATTTATCTCTATTCTGCATACATACATACATAATTACCCACTACAACCCTTTAGTCAGGATTACGATGTAACTTCTCATACCACTTATGCTGTGTCCGTTAATTTTATATATGAGTGGCGGTACCTACTGTTTAACGTTGACGCCGAACGACAGATTTTTGTGAGACTTTTTCATGGCAGGTTAATTTACTCTAAGACTTTTTACCGAAAATCTGCTTCGAGGAAATTGCCGAAGAAATATTTTTTTTTAATATTTCGTTTTGACGCCTGACCTGACATACGAACCCGCGCTTCACGTATAATAAGCTAACACACTACCTAATTGACTACGACGACTCTATTCTGCATGCTATTGGATATTTAATTAAGTTTTTCTTCATGTACATACATAATTGAATATTATATCATCTTTTGCTAGTGTTACTGTAAATGTAACTAAGATCTTAGTTTTGTGTGTCGTGAATTTAGTTAATTTTTGTTATATTATTTTGATTTTTGTGCTATTTGTTAAAAAAAAAAAATGAGTACGTGAATACCCTTTCGCAGAAGATCGAAAAATTATTCAGCGGAAGAAGAGGTTTTGTTGGTAGACTTGATGGAGGCGAATCAATGTATTATTTAAACAAAAAATTTAAGTTGTCATATCAAAAATAGATATTGTAAGTTCAAACATGAAGGGATCTTTAAATGTTAAAGGTAGGATGATCTTCCCTTCAGCTTAACGAACACTTCCATCTTATTGGATACTCATAATAATAAAAGACAATTTATCTGTCCGTTAAAATCTTCCGTTTAGTTAACGGCAAGTTGTAATTATGGTCCTTAAACTTTGGACACCGGTTCAGAAATATTTGTGTAATCAATTAATTTGTCCGTAAAGTCAAAAAAAAAAAAAACAACTTTTGTCAAGCAAAACAAGTTTGAAGGGTTCAAAGAATATAAAAAAAAAAATATTTTTGAGTTCTTCTTAATAAAACTCATAACAGATACTATGTCATTATCTGGGTGTATTCAATTTTTGTTTTATTTTGTCATACCCAGCTAGCATTTGAAATATTGTTCTTATAAAAATCATCCTTCTGAGTCTTTTTAGAGTACTTTTGGCGTTCAAAAACTTATTAGTCAGTTACACAATTAAAATAGGACTTAAAAATGGTTCGTACCAATGAGAAAATGTAATCAATTTAAAATACAATATAAAATTGTATAGCAATCGGAAATTAATTATCCAAACGTTTAAAATTTGTATTATATTTTATTTATACTGAAGATTGAAAAACGATTAATCAAAAGCAGATCATGCAGATATTTGAAAAGTGATTCTAATTACGTATTTTATTATCATATTATCATAATTAGTGTGCTGGCTTAATAGACATAAAGCCAGGGTTCGAGATCAAAATAAACAAAACTCTGAGAGTAAAATATAAATGCCATGAAAAGTTTCTCAAAAAGTCTGTCGTTCGGAGTCGACTTTAAACTGTAGGTCCCGCCACTTTTGTATAAATTTAACACACACAACATAAGTAGTGTGATAAACTGGGCCAATAATCCTAACTGAATGGTTGTAATGACCAATTATGTATGTATGTAGATGATTAAAGACTGCTTCTCTATATAAATTCTCATTTATGTAAAACTTGACTATGAAATAAAATACAATTTTTTTTTTTTTTAAATTGAAAATTTTGCTTTGTTTTTTATCAAAAAAAAAATATTTCTTTAAATAAACTTTGATGCCTGATATACATACACAATGAATGTAAATTTAATATTCTTTCTTTCTTATTTAACGTTCATGAGAACGTGATTTTTGAAATCGATTCAGTGTAAACGTAGGACTCAGAAAACCTAATAAAAACACTTGTAGAGAGTAAAATACAATTATAAATACGACTAATAAATGACTCAAATTTTAATCATAAATGATCTAAAAACGAGTCCAAATTAATACGAACATGACACATAAATGACGATAAAAGGACTCATAAAAGACGATGACTGAAAGACGACTCGAAAAAGAATCATAAAAGAAGGAACGAAGGTAAATAAGACAAATAAATGTTCAGAAAGTGATTCGAAAATAATTATAAAACTACTAGAAAAAGAGGTCGAAAATTACTCTAAAATAAATAGAAAATGACTCATAAATGAATTTTTAAGAAGATTCGTGGGGTCACTTTTTTCTCCCTTCAAAACAGTCTTTTATGATCAGAAAATGAGCGCATATTCTAGATTTTTAATCGCGCAGAAGAATCAGAAAAAACTCGAAATTGATTAAAAATTTCTAAAAATGCTGGCTGGGTAGAGTGTAATACAAAAAAAAAAAGAAGAAATCCAGTGTATCAATTGTTATAATACACGGTGTGTCGCTTCGGACAATAAATACAAGTTATTATGAACGTCTTTTAATTTGATTTCCACTAATCTTGAAGTGATCAATATTTCGCCTATCACTTTTAGTCAAACGTAAGACTCTTTTTCGTTTGAAACTCATAAGATGCGATTGAAATTTTTCTAAAAAAGAAAAAAATTATGAAAAATTAAAACAGATTGTGTTGTATTTGTTTGTTTGTTAGTTTTATAAAAACGGGTACATGAAAAATGTTAAATCACATACAGTGGCGAGCAGAAGTGTTCGCAATACTGAGTTTTGTCACCCACAAAAACAAAACCATACAAGCAAATATGAAATAAAAAATTAATTAATAGCAGTACTGCTATCGAAGACCCGGGGGACGTGTTTAAGGATCCTGTGAAACTGTTAAACATGGCGGCGAAAATGTAATAGTTTGGGGATGCTTAATATGGTGGCATGTTGGCCCTCTATATTTAGTAGATGGTATCATGCGAAAAAAGACTATCTACAGATTCTGCAAACCCATTTCCGAATTTTATGGACAAATGTGCTTATCCCGAATAAGAAATTGTTTTTCAACAGGATGGTGATCCGAAGCACACAGCAAAAATTGTAAAGATATGGAGTAGGAAACAAAATTTTCAAAGTTCCGACCTCAATCCGATTGAAAATCTTTGGCCATTCATGAAAATTCGCATCGGGCAGTACGAAACAGCCCCAACAAACATGGACGAACTTTGGGATCGTATAAATACCGAAATGTAATCGAATTCCGTGAGATGTTATTGATAATTTGGTAGAAAGCATCACAAACCGCGTAAATCAACCTATTTCTAATAATGGTCTATGGACCAAAAATTTTCTTGAAACGTGCAAAATTTTGGGTTATTTTTGTTTCTCATTCAAAAACTTTGAATTCCTTTCATTAATTTCTGTTTTTACTGCTATTTGTTAAGAATAAAGTAAAAAAATTAAAATAATTTTTTTTTGTATTTGCTTGTATGATTTTGTTTTTGTGGATGACGAAACTCAGTATTGTGAACATGCACTCACTTCTGCTCGCCACTGTAGTAAAGTTTACTATGAATTGAATCCTTTCTCTAGTGCTTTTATTTACATTGAAGCAATTCGTTTTGGACTTTACAATTAAAACAAATTTCAAATTGCTCATGTTGAGCGTTAAGCATTCGTTGTTGCTACAATAAATTTGACACAATCTTTACATGATAAACTTTATACGAGTACATGTAATTTAGCATCTACAAGCGCTATGTCGTCGTCGACCATCGATTACAAGATTGTGAAAAATTTGTCTTTTTCTGTCGCCAATTTAGTTAAAACACAAACATACATACATACATACATACGTACATATATTCGTATGTATGTATGTATGTGAATATAAATACCATTGGAAATAAAAACAATGACCAAAAAAACTAAACACTTTTAACAGAAATAAAATTGTGAAATCGTTTTTTAATATGCAAACAAACAAACAAAAAAAGAAGAACAAAAACAAAAAAAAATAAAACACGCTGCAGAAAGTCTGACAAAATTCTCCATTTAATCTCGTTTTAAACCAAATTTGCATTGTTTGCTTCAATTTGAATGTGACTGTAGAGCGAGAATAAACTTTGATGCTTTTGACCAGGTGGACCACATAATGTGAGTCTGTTATGGAATGAATTGAAATCAAAAAAAGAAAACGTGAAAATTATTTCTATGGATATTCAAAATACAACAATAAACATTTTGAAGATCATTTTGTTGAAAACTACCGAAATCTTATATTATTTCCATACGAAAACACTCTCTCGTAAGATTGCATTAAATCTCACGATAGAATCGGACTTTAAAATTCGACCTATTCATAGATTTCATTTAAAATTTTCCAATTAAAATCTACTATTTAGAAACATAAGCTTGAAGTCGCCGTAGTCTAGTAGGTAGTGTGTTGGCTTAGACTGAAGTCCCGGCGACTTCCTCTCAGCAGATTTCTGGCAAATAGTCTGAGAGTAAATAAAGTTTCTCAAAAAATCTGTCGTTCGGAGTCGACGTTAAACAGTGGGTCCCGTCGTTCATGTATAAAATTAACGTACATAACATAAGTGGTGTGAGCAGCTACACACAGTTGTCCAGCCGGAACGCCCCGGATCATCGTTCCGGTACTTTCTTTTTGGACAGGAACGGGTTCCGGAACTAGAGATGATTTCTGATAAGGAGAATTGGCTGACATTTTGAAGAAAAAAAAATTACTGATTTTTGTTTCTATTTTTGACGAATTTTTATAAACAAGAATTTGAACCGACACCGAAGCGGAACAAAAACCGTTTCGAACCGGCTTGTTTTTCGAACCGTGAACCGGAGTCCGGAACGCGTTTGCTAAAAAAGAAATTAGCATAACACCACTCGTAATCCTAACTGAAGGGTTGTAATGACCAATTATTTATGTGGAAACAATAGATCTTTTTATAAAATTTTAAAATGTGTTGTCTGGAAGTCTAGTGGGTACTGTGCTAGACTATTAACGTAAAGGACTTTACATTACACTGGGCATATGGTTGAAGTTACTCAGCTCGTATACAATTAAATATAATTTAGTGTAATAAATGAAATAAAAATACAAAATTAACTACAAACTCTTCCGCTATTTATCGTGGTATTACTCGAATTGTCTTTAATATGTAAAAAATTTTAAGTTCTGGTAACATTGCATGAAAATGAAAATATCGTTTTGAAACATTTTTAATTTGCAAAAATTATTTTTATATCGTTATTAAGTTTACCACATCAAACACCACGCACACAAAATTAAAATTTTCTGAGCATGTTGAATCAATGACGTCACGAAAATTTTTTTCCTTGCTTTCCTATTGGCTAATGATAATGTAAGTTATATTGCCGGGCTGCCAATTACTTTCGCGTAGTGCATAAACTTTTCAGAAGAAATGTTAATTTTCACATATGAAAAAGACTTGAAAACTTTTAAAATAGCCCAACAACGTCATCTAACGGGAAATCAAGGCGTAATCTTTAGTTTATCATTCTTGGAATGATATATATATGTATGTATACCAGGGATGGGAAATTGATCTTAAAAAATTGTACTAACTTTCACAAAAAATTTTACTTTTTCCAGCTCGATTGTACTAAATTCACTTTATTCCTTTTTTAAACTTTTTTTTATTAAAAGTTAAATAAAAATATAAATGACAATTGAATTTACATATATTTATGAAAATATGTACGTAAAAAACATAAAAATTAACAAAATGGTACATAATAGGTAAACTTAACAACTTACTTTAATAATTTCATGAAATCTGAAATTTAAATCCCTATTTATGGTACATTTTTTGCTAGCAAACTATTTGTTATTTCAAAATTGTAGTAGCACGAATTAAAGACTTCAATAAATTCCTTGTTTGGATTAATTTGGAGACAGTCGAAGCAAAAAGTCTATTTCTTTCTTTGATTTATATAGTGCATTACATAATTATAAGCCGACCCTAATTTTTTGAATTTCTAAAATAATACATTTATAATAACAACATCACAACATTTTATTAAGTGTATTGTTAATGTAAAAGAAAATAAACAGTAAATTTTTCAAATTCTTAGCGTAGTTTTATTTCCCCGTGGCATTACAACGGGCCGCAATGCGTGCCCTAGTGAGCTTTGTGATATCAGAGCAACCACTCCGACCTAACCTAGCATAGTTTTTACTTCAGTATAAAAATTAAGGATTTTAGTATTTGTATAATTACAGTGCCAGTCTCATTTTTGTTAAATAAGAAGCTTTATTTACCACAAATATTGATACTTAAAACTTAGTAAACTCCCCCTTAGAGCTTATTAAACTAAATATTCGATCTTTAGTATTCTTACAAAGATTATTAAGTATTTCTCCCTCTATTTTCTCCCACCCTTTGATTATTTTTAATTTCAAATCTTCAACACTGGTAAATTGTCGGTTATTTGAATAAACTCTTCGGATAAGAATGGGGAATTCATTTGGGGAAACTACTTCAATAATATTCATATAAGTATAGAAAGCTGGCCACGATAAAACCTCAATCCTCTGTTTGTTGACATAAATTCAGACATTGTCCTGTTGGAAAACATGTATTTTTTTCTCTCAAGAAGGGGAGCAAACTACAGATAAGAACAGTATTGTACTCGGTACTATTCATTCACATAAATGGAAACTGAAGTGCGAGGCAGCCACACCCCAAACCATGAAACTACCTACCTCCCCAAAATTTCTTTGGTTCCTTTCTAAGGTCAGTGCTATGCCTTCACCATTAGACAGTCTACAGCAAACGTCCCAAAGAAGCCCGCAGTTTCTCACAACCACTTATGTTGTGTGTGTTAATTTTATACAGAAGTGGCGGGACCTACAGTTTAAAGTCGACTCCGAACGACAGATTTTTGAGAAACAAGAAGAGAAAGAGAAGAAATCGCCGAAAAATACTTTTTGTATTTTTTTATTTTTGATGTCTGGCCTGGGACTCGAACCCTGGCTTTTACGTCTAATAAGCCAGCACACTACCTACTAGACCACGGCGTAATATTCTTTTGATATTTGCTGGATACTAATTTGTGTTTATGAATTTGCTCTTCTCCTAATAACTAATCTTTTAAAATTTGCAAAATACGGCATTATGTGTATAAAACAAAGTTATTCTCTTTCCATATCATCTAAACTAGATGACCCGTGCGAATATTTCGCACCATTAGTTGTCATTTTTGTAACATAAAATGAAAATAATTAATAGACATTTTATTAAGATTATAAAAATATTACAAATCATAATATCGTCATACATATTTACATACATACATACACATACATATGTATAAATGCTTTTATAATACTTCTTTGAATGCAATGATCATCGTTAACTTTTTACCCGTACGAATCCTTAATACAAACAAAAATATCTTTAAACGTACGCACTCGAGAAAAAATAACGTATAGCTGCCCATGTGAAAGGACCGGTTCTGGTAAATACAATCCTACCTTTTTAAGGGTGTGATCTTGTGTTTTGCTTATCGTCATAGCAGAAGCAACTTTCACAGGGAATTGTTTTCGTGTCATTCGAAAAGGCACAGTTGGATCAGAAGGTGTAAGGTTGATTCGGGGTATGAGTATAGTTTTATCAGTATGAATAACTTTTGCGGACATGATGTGCTCTCCCAAGTTTGTTACGATTAGCCTGGCACCATTTACTAACCCCTGTTTAGCATTAAGATTTCTGATTAACATTATAATTGTATTTATCTTTACAAATGAACGTTATTTATATTCTTACGTTGCACGTTATTTTTATTCTTATTTTTTTCTTAAAATCTCTTTAACCTTTTTTAAATATCAGCTGACCCTAAATATATATATATATATATATGTATATATTAAAAGACATCGTATTACTACACTTCATATAACAAACAATGCCATGACAATAACGACATTACCAAAATTGCTTTAACAACTTTGAATATTATGTGGAATAGCATTAAAATTAAGCGACCCTGTTTATCGCACTTGATCTAACAACTACTGCAGAGTATTGGCAAAACAGCTTTTTACAACTTCATATGCATATTATATAGTATAACTGACTTAATAATAAACGGCATTATAGTAAATAGCGGTATTGCCAGAATGGATTATAATACATACTATATTATGTAGAACTGCATTACTATTATGCGACCCTGTATTAGCACACTTGAACATAAACATATAATCACAATGACAACAGTATTATTATGCAATTCTATATAAAATATAATTTTTATCAATGAAAATATTAATTTTTCAATTTCTAATTATTTTTCGCCATTAGTGTTAGATATAAGCTTTAAAATGAGATATCATTCATTAAATTTGATGCGGTTGTATGGGAGATATTTGCAACCGACAAAAAAAGTGCTTTAGAAATAATAATATGATTATGATTATTTACTTGATTATTAAAACAATCAAAATGTGTTTTAAGAACATTTGGCTTTGAATTAAAAAAAAAAGGATTTTTTAACAAGAAATATTTTTTGAGCGTAAACAAAAAAAAAAAAAAATATTACAACATCCGCTGACATGTGTTCTTGTGGCAGTCTGATTGACGACTAAATAAAAGAGCATAAGGAATGTGTGTGAATTCTCTCTGCACAATTGTGTTATGAAATGGTAATCCCTGGTCTAGTCAATAAATTTGTACATAAAATCCAAATATTTGTGCTTTTGTCAAATAAAACCAATTTGCAGGGTTTAAAATATTTAACAAAAATATTTTTGAGTTCTGCTTAACACAACTCACGTCTTACACTATTTCATTAGCTGTGTGTATTTCATTTTTGTTTTATTTCGTCGCATAGTGTAATTAATAAAATTCTTAATAAAATCCAAAAAAGAAGATAATCAGTATCAGTAATAAATTTAGGTTTCATAATCAATATCAGCAGTATTCCTCTCATTTTCAAGCAAATGTGGCCACGGGAGTCGTAAATGTTTCAAGTTAGGTTATTCAAATAGATTTCGAACTTTAATAAATTTTCATCTGAAAATTATGCAACTTCTATTCTGACAGTCGAACGTCAATTTAAAATGTATGCTAACGTTTCCGATATACCAAAGTGCTGATATAATCATTCTTTACTGTAAGGAAGTTATATAGCAAAACTTTACAGAATAATCTCTGGAATATACAGAATAATAGTCAAGATAATTTATGCAAGTTTTTTGAGTAATTCATTCCATTTGGCAGGCATGTGGATCAATACAATTTTGTTCACGTTAAATTTTGTTCGTGTTCAGATGGACGATGTAATTCTCCAGATTTTCCGAGATTCTTCGTAGGTTAAAAGTCATATCGCATTTAAATATAGAACGAGAACCAAAATATTACCCTATTGACAACAGGTGCAAATAAATCCCCGGTCGATTATAAATTTTTCAACAATTTCATTTTCAGTTTAGGCAGTAGACCAGCATGAGTAAACTTATCGGAAGTTGGAGATACGTCGATCAAAAGAAGAGAACATTTTTCCTTTAAGGGTCAGTATTACAACTTGCCGTTAAGTAGTGTGCTGGCTTTTTAGACGGAAAGCCAATTTCTGGCAAAAACTCTGAAAGTAAATAAAATGCCATGAAAAGTTTCTCAGAAAATCTGTCGTTCGGAGTCGACTTTAAACTGTAGGTCCCAACACTTATATATAAAATTAACACACACAACATAAGTAGTGGAGAAACTAGGTCAATAATCCTGAGAAGGGTTGTAATGACCAATTATGCCAATTATGCATGTTAACTAAAGGGATGATTTTAACGGGCAGATTTGGTAGAAGTGAGCGTTAAGCTAAAGGAAGGATTATCCTATCGGTGATTTTTAAAGTTATTTTTATGTTTGAATTTGTCATTGTCATTTTCAATATGGCAACTTCAAATATAAACAAAATGAGCATATACAATAAAAAACGAAGCAAGTCGTTGCCACTGCGTTTAAAAAAGACAAAACTTGTTTAATTGAGTAGTGTTATCGAAATTACCTCTGCACTGTCATATTTTTTGAAATTTTTAATTGCAAGTAAAAATCCGAATTTTTACATCATTTACGCAATGCAAAATGATCGATTATTTCAATTGTTTCGTAACGTGCTGCGTATTAGCAAATTATGTTTTATGAATCACAAATTGCTGCATTTGACAATATTAATCAGGTGAGGTGATAATGTCTGTGCATTTTAGTCTATTTAGATAATCTGGTTAAGTTTATTGTGCAAAATCGTTTAATAAATAAAATATTGGATAAGGTCAAGTGAAGCAAATCTCGATAAGACTTTCCATAAAAACTACGTATAGGATGGATAGTAGCGAACATGGAGCGAACATAAATACAATTGCTAACTAAACAATTGCTCGTGGTAAAAAATGTTTGAAACAGTATTTGGCGTTTTACATTCGTAGTCGTATTGTAGTTGTAGTGGGAGCATACAGTGTTGTACATTTGTATATAAAAGTGTTGTACATTTGGACATCAAGTAATTGTTCCGACTTCCAGCTGCTGTAGACGTCCTCACGTTGCTTACATCGATACAATTCGAGCGAGCGCCTTAATTATCTTTAAGAACAATGGATTGCAGTGATTGCTTTACTTTACCGAACAAACAACATCAAAATCAGATGCAGATGCAGATGTTGATAATGAAAACCACTTCTAATGGCCTAAGTATTTTTACTGCCTCTGTCGAAAATATTGCCATCTCCTGATAGAATTTAGTCTCTAAAAGGAATTAGACTACCATGTTATTTTGCCGAATTGTTGTCGGTTTATTGGTTTTTTTTTTTGTTTTTGTTTTTTTCTTCTTAATTTTTTTGTTTTTCTTGTAATACCAAGTTTAGTTCCTATCACAACATTTAACTGATTTCCTTTTTGCGCCATGGGCAATTGTGTAAATGTAGTGATATTGCTCCGATTTTGCACTCTTATCCATACATACATACATACGTACATATATATTCAATACATTCGAAAACACGTAAACAAAATTTCTTACATCAAACATACACTTCTTGTCGATGTGATTATATGTATGTATGTGCCACACATGTATGGTAATGTGAGTACACATTTGACGATGTGTGTATATGGATGTGCATACAATAAGTATAAGGAATACATGTAATTCAGCACCTACACTTACTTTGTTGTCGTTTTTAGTAGGAGCCCCGACAACAAATTTGGGAATACATTCGCTTAAAATAGGAAAATCGTATCTGTAAAGCATTCGTGGTCTTCCTTTTCTTATTTCGTTTTTTTCTTTTTATTTCAAATGATTTGGTTTTCCTGCAGCCACCACCGGGTTTATAGGCAGCAAATGAAATCCAGAGTATTAAAGTACCTCCAGTCAAATTGGTTGGTTACTGTTGACAGAGTTAACTTAAATACGGTTTGTACGTACGTACGTACGTACGTACGAATGAATCGTTTCTCGTTGGCCTAAGGCATTTGGGCAATGTTAAAGCTATTAGCGTGTTTTGTTGTTGAATTTTTTCAGTTTGTATACATAATTGTACGTGTTGCACACAAATAACAAGGTGACTGGCTGAGTAGATAACTGTGGGTTGGTTGTTCCTTGTTCGACCAGTTGCAGTTGGACGTAGTGTAGAGTAAAACTGCAACATTAGAACTGTTTTTATTATTAGCATCTATTTCTAGGTTACTAATTGCGGTTAACAATGCAAATTTAACAATATAATCATGGAACTAAAAAAACAAAAACAAAAAAATAAGCCTTCCACCATCCACATCCACATCCAAGCACAATTCCTCACGTGGTCGAAATGTTACTTTAACAAACATTGTAGTATTGTGGCACATATTGTTTTTGACTAGAACATGTGGGTGGAATGGAATGAAATGGAATAGATTGTGTCAAGCATTTATTAAGGAGAGTATAAATAAAAAAAAAATATTTATTTTAAGGCAAATGACTGCCTGCCAACATGTGGTACATTGTATATCCTTTGCTAAAATAATTAAAATTTCTGTATTTTAACTCTGTATGTGTTATAAAACATCTATAACCTCAAACTAACCTTAAAGTAATTGTTAAATAGATTGCTTACCACTAGATAGATCCGTTTAAGCGTGATCGATCAAAGGAAATCCAATATAATATGACTCACTTAATGTCTTATTGCATTTTGACAAAGGCAGTATAATAAGAAAATAATCTTCCCTGTGAATAGTAATTGAATTGGTAAATACTTCCTTAAGCTTCACAAATAATAGCAAAGGTTTTTTTTACATGATTTTTATTTAATTGTATCCTCACTGTAATGTGAGCTAACAATTAGTCCTCAAATTTTAAAATCTATACTAATTCTACTATCATTTTAATTTAGTCCAGCCAGTGCGGGACGAAATATTAATGGTACACGTGACATTGTTCTCACTATTCTTCTTATGAAGTCCGCGGTGTCTCTTGCTCTCAATCGGATGTGACCAGGATCATTCAAGATTACACGGGTTAGTGCTAGCTTCTTCAAATACATCTCAGCATACCTCGAGATTTTGTTTTTAACCAATGGCACCTTCAGGTTTTTATGAATGTTCGAATTTCTTATAAACCATGGGAAATTTGTTATCAATCGCAATATTTTATTTTGTCGCCTTTGAATACGTTCAATGGTAGAAGCTGAGGTAGTGCTCCATAACTGCACTCCGTAGCACCAGATTGGCTTCAAAATTGCATTATAGAGAAGGAGCATGCAATCCAAGCTGAGGACAGAATTTCTATTAACAAGCCAATTTCATTTCCGTGAACTTAGGATCTATGTGGCTAATATTTAACCACAGAACTCTGAGGGATAATTTTGTTGTTTATTCGAACAGGCGGGCAGGATTCCCTACGCAGTGTAAATGTGACTTGAGTACATTTTTGCTTGTTAACCTTAATCCTGCATCGCTTCAACCAGGCCTCCATCTGTGCTATATGATCTTACAAAAACCTAGTTGCTTCCTGTGGATCTTTATTGATACTTAAGATAGCTGTATCATCGGCAAATGTTGAGATTTGGGTACAACTGCATGTTGGCATATCAGAGGTATAGACCAGATAGAGTATGGATCCCAGAATACTTCCTTGGGGTAATCCGGCCTCAATAGTCTGGGACTCATTTAAGAAATTGCCTACCTTGACTTTAAACTTACGATTAATTAAATACTCTCGTAGTAGTTTGCAGACATTTGGTGGCAAATTTTGTCTCAGTTTATATATCAAACCTTCATGCCACACTTTATCGAATGCCTGTGAATTCATTTTCATCAGTATCAGACTTTCAACCGAAAAGAAAAAAATTGGTCTCACAACTTAGTTCGACAGATGTCGACTTCCAGTCCCATACTTTTGCAACCACGAAATAGATAGCTCTTTACAAATGTTTTTGATTTTAGTTCCAAAATTAAGAGAGTTTATCGTATATCATATTAATTTTTTTCAGTCCACATAGAAAATAAAAATGCTCCCCCAATGCTTATGCATTCGTTGATGTTTAAAGTCTCCCGGCCACACATCAAATAATAGATCAAAATCGAATTTTTACTGAGTTTATAAAAAATAGTCACACGTAAAGGCCGAGGTGAGTTTAATGAATATCACAATACTATTGATTTGTACTGTCTGGGTTCTTTCTAACTTTTTGAAAACGTTTTAAATATGAGTTCGTTGATTGCAAACAAAATGAAAATTAATTGGTGTTTAGTGTCTATTAAATTCTTTAGCTGCTCGCACAATTTGTTTTTGTGTGCCAATGTTTCAACTTGATGATACAACAACAATTTGTTGTGCTCGTTATTCTGCTTTGCTTACAACTTTTTTGTAAACAACAACACTTGCACATTAGAACTGTATAACAGCGATCTTCAAACCACAAAACAACGACTTTTCATTTCCCATGCAAAGCGTTTTCTTCACACAAGACTGACTGAATTCTTACTACTCGTTGTCTGCTTTTTTCTTGCCCACGCTAACAGTCTGATGAAGGTTCGCGTCTTCGTGAAGTTGTTGGTATAGCTTTTGTTTAAAGTTTTAAAGTGAAATGATATTACACCCTTTCCATTAGCGTAACAATATGTTCTTTTTCTTTTTACAACAACATTAACAATGAAGAACAAACGAAACAAAACATATGCAAATTTTAGCAGTTAAGTACGACGGGGCACTATGCGCCATAAGTGAAAACTTAAAGAAAGAATTCAAGAATATGTGTAAATCATCTCTACATATTTTAACTTTGGCGAGTGTTTCGCTACTTTAAACAGTCAAGACTGACTCAATGACTTCGTTGTCTATATAAGATTCACACGAAGACATACTAGTAATACAATTGTGCAGTACCAACTCTTAATACATAAAATAAATCTTAATGAATACTAAATAAGGTTTTAGAAATCTCCAGAAATCTCAGAGAGCCGAGAAAAAGATATTCGAACTCGATCAGAACCTTATTATGCAATGTCTTGAGAGAATTGTTATATTTAAGGTACCTCCAACGTCATTGAGATAAAAAGTGTTACGGCCTAGCCACTATCTAAAATGTCTGCAATGCCTTTGTTTTTAAGTATATATGTACCTCTAACCTCTAAAGTCAGTAAAATGCTGCTTTTAGCAAGATAAATGAATACTCATTCAATCTGGTTAATTATTGATTTCTAGTTAATTAGTTAATTTCTAGTTAATTCCTAGGTCAGACATCAAAATGAAAAATATTTCTTCGGCGACTTCCTCTCAGCAGATCTGGCAAAGACTCTGAGAGTAAAAATTGCCATGAAAAGCTTCTCAAAAATCTATCGTTCGGAGTCGACTTTAAACTGTAGGTCCCGCCACTTATGTATAAAATTAACGCACACAACATAGGTGGTGTGAGAAGCTAGGTCGTAATCCTGACTGAAGGGTTGTAATGGCCAATTATGTATGTATGTGTAGTTAATTAGGCAAGCGATTTCAATGCAATTGAGAACCATTCCTGAGACTTCGTCAGCAATAAGTTCAAAATACCTAAGATATGGTTTTTTATAAATACAGTAGTATGTATATTTTTCCACTGTTATATATACAGTCGCAAAAAAAGTGGATGAATCCTGCCACATTCTTAATTAAACTACTATAAAATCCATAATAAATAAGCAAATTAAATGAAACTTCGGGTATATATCACATTTGTTGATATATTTTTTTAAAGATATAAAAATAAATGTACTTCATTTATTTGCTAAAAGCGTAAGCAATTACATTATTCCACTTTTGCACATATTCAAAATTTTTAAATATTTTTTAATTTTTAATATTATGTTCACAGTCCTATATTTCATTTATATGTTTATTTATACGCTTTTTATGAGCCTGGATATACATACATAATTGGTCATTACAACCCTTCAGTCAGGATTATTATAGTTTCTCACACTACTTATGTTTTGTGTGTTAATTTTATACATTAGTGGCGGGACCTACAGTTTAAAGTCGACTCCGGACGACAGATTTTTGAGAAACTTTTAATGGTAATTTTATTTACTCTCAGAGTTGTTGCCAGAAAATTGCTGAGAAGAATTAGCCGAAAAAATACTTTTTGTATTTTATTTTGATGTCTAGACCACGGCTTTCCACTAAATTTTTATTGGTTTTTTTCATTTTTTCTCCATTCATGTTGTATCTTAGTCCAAAGTCCATTTAAATTAATTGAAGCTCTTTCATATACTGCCAGTCTTCTCTTACCAATTGCCCATAAATTTTCTATTGGGTTTAAATCCGGCCTTTGTGGTGGCCATTTAATCAATTGAAAATGTTGATGGGACTAACAATTTTGACGGTGTGTTTCAGATGGCCATCCTGTTGGAAAACAGTTCTTGTACAAGGTGCGCACTTTCTTCAATGAATTATGGCAATTTTGTTTGAAGGACGTTGAGATAGTTGTTCTTTATTGTTATAGCCTTTATTTCCACCAACGGAGCAACTCTACACCAAGTAAAACATCACCAAACCATCAAACTTACAGTTTGGTTAAAATTCATGAAATTGTCAAAATATATTGGAGTACGAAGACTTTTGCTATCCACTGCACATATTTGAGTAATTTTTCTTTTTATTTTTAGCATTGCCTACTTTAAACCGAATTCTGGATTAGTGAGGAATTAAATTTTTCAAGTTTTAAAATTATTTTTTATTTTTATTCGACCACAAATTATTTCCGTAGCAGAAAAAAAGTCTACTTATTTTTTAATATCATATTTATTCAAACATACATACATAATTGGCCATTACAACCCTTCAGTCAGGATTACGACCTAGCTTCTCACACCACTTATGTTGTGTGCGTTAATTTTATACATGAGTGGCGGGACCTACAGTTTAAAGTCGACTCCGAACGACAGATTTTTGAGAAGCTTTTCATGGCAATTTTTACTCTCAGAGTCTTTGCCAGAAATTTGCTGAGAGGAAGTCGCCGAAGAAATATTTTTTCGTTTTGATGTCTGACCTGGGATTCGAAACCGGGCCTTTCGTCTAATAAGCCAGCACACTACCTACTAGACCAGGGCGACTTCTCAATCCAGACATCAAAATAAAATACAAAAAAGTATTTCTGACAAAAACTCCGAGAGTAAATAAAATACTATGAAAAGTACAACTGGTAGTATGTGTTCTTTGAAATTCGATTTATGTTGCCTTTTTCCAAAACATTCTACGACGTAAATCGAGGGAATACTGTACTTTTCCAAAAATCCCTACGTCAATGAAAAACACAAATCATTTTTATCCCTACACCCATTTTTAATTTCCCTACAAAATTCCGCACGCCACTTTTTGCCTTTTTTTTTAATAAATTTTTATTTTAAATTCGTACATTTTCAATTCAGGTACATCCATTTATTTACCCTATAAAAATAACAAAAAATTACAAATATTATAAATAAATGAAAATTATACAATTTACACAATTAATTAAATTAGCTTTAAATGAGATCTCATAATGCACATAAAATTTAATAACTCGTGGCTTATGGTGTTTTCTTTTCTACCAAAAAATGTGCATTTTATTAACACAAACTGAAATTTTGCGTTTTTTTTTTTTCTTCAAAATGTTTCGCCCTCTAAAAGGGTGATATGTATAAATCGAGAGTTTACTTTTGTTTTTTATAGGGCTACCAGATGATATTTAAATAAAGTCGTCTGGTATTGTTATCCAATTTGAAGTTAATTTTTTCATTGCTTTGTTAAGTAACCAACAACAACAACAAGTAAACAAATCAAAAAATATAAAATATTTTTAGATCTAAAACCTTTTTTATGAAAAAATATAAATATGGATATTACTGCATCTATTTTATTTGCAAAAATTGAAATAAATCGGTTATTAGATTCATCTTCGCCATCTGATGAAGAAGAATTACTAAATTTATTTCAACATACATATGTATGTAGTCAACAGCCGCCGTGGCAAACACAGGGCATACCCTTTTTGAAATATTTGTGTTATGTTCTTCTCAAATAAAAAATGGCATTACAACAGGGTTGGTCAAAAATTTTTTTAAAGCACCTTGTAAGAAGGTTGCATTTTCTTTGTCGAAAAGAAAACACCATTAATTTGTTCCTTTTTTTCGTACGTACCTCTGTCACAACAGAAAAAATTCTTAAAGCGTCAGCCTTTGCATGTGGTAAACTTAGTAAAATTTTTGTAATTTTTGCAAAATTTGTCATTAAAATTTTTTGATTTGCCGATTTTGAACCAAAATGCTGCAACATCTAATTTAGTCAATGTTTGTCTCTCATATTCAGAAAAACAATTTTCTAAAGTTAACCATTCATTCGTAAGTAATTTTTAGTCAACTTTATGCTTATCGCATATCAATTTAAATTGATAGACACTTTTGATACTTTTTCCGATGGCCACATCGGGATTTTAAAAATACCACTACTTTGAAATTTGATTTGTCAATAAGTGATAGTCTTCTTTGCGTTTATTCAAGTGCAGTTATGTAGAATTGTAGACAATTCGATTTCACCTGATGAACACTGGCTTTTGGAAATCTTTTCAACAATTCTTTACATTCACTGCCATCATAAATGTCATCTATTGGCAATGAAACATGAAGTGACCTTATGACACAATCAATTTTCAAATATTCTTTTTTAATAATATTTTAGCCAAGTTTATAGAAAAAATTTTGGTGGCTCAGAATGCAAAACATTAACCAACATTTTTTTCGACTGAAAAACTGCATTTAACGAGTTAAAATAATTAAACATAAAAATATGGAAATTTTTTAATTTATGTTGGAAGAAAAATAGTTTTTAGATGCTAAAAATTTGTAATTGAAGAAATTCCCCACAATTTGAAAAAACTAAGAAATCGTTACCTTTTTCTCTATATGTGAAATTTTTGGAAAAAAAATCCCTACAAAAAGGGAAAATTCATACACATTGATCTACTTCAAGAAAATTCATCAGATTGTTTGTGTAGGAATATAAAAAGGCAAGTCAAAACAGACGACGAATGGTAAGATTTAGTCATCCTTGTGTGAAGACGCGTTACGTGTGAAGAGAACAGTCGTTGTGTGAAGATCTCCGCTATACAGTTCTAACGAACAAGTGTTGTTGCTTACACAAAGGGAGTGCGCAGAATAGCGAACATTTGTGTGAGAAGAATAACGAACAAGTAGTTATTGTCTGTATACTTTGTATGAGTTGGAATCAGTGGCCCACATAAATAGTACGTACAATAAAGAGTTCAAATGAAACTGAACAAAAATTTATTTTTATTTTGTTTGCGATCAACGAACTCAATTTTAAACGTTTTAATTTAACTTTGAACTGCTTAAAATTCTTAAATGTGTCAGCTTAACCGTTTGACTGTTACGCGGTACTACGTTCATTTGTTACGAAAATTGCGTTTGAGCTGCAAACTTCAGTGTAGAAATTTAGTCAAGAAGTTAAAAAAAAAAAACTAAAAGATACATAGGTTATTAGAATTTTGTAGATTTTTTTATTATAATAATTAATTGTCATTTTCCAGCAGTTTTTGAATGTTCTTACCAGAATCGCTTAGCAGTTACTGCAAATTGATTTTGATCAATGTGTAAACGAGGAGTTGTCACCTCTTCTCCTGGGTCGTTTCACGATCCCGATGATGATGAGTGATGAGCCACTAATTGCAGTTTGTTGTTTAGATAGATAGATTTTTAAAAATAAAGTGTGGCTTCAATATATCAGCGGACACGTGCACATCCTCCTCCTTAATACGTATGCAGTATAGAAGATTTGAGTGTCGTTTCACTACTTCGTAATGGCCAGTGTAGAGCATTGCGATAGGCTTTTGAATTTCATTTGTAATTCAAAATGTTTAAAAACAAATATTTTACTTTTAAAGTGCTGAGCAGCCAGTGAGCTCTCAGTAGACTAAAAATTAACTGAATTTTTTATTTTTTTTTATAAAAACCAGCACTCAGGGGATGATTTAGGAAAATAGGCTATAGGAAGGTGGAAAGAGGGAGTAGTATTTGTGGACATTTGATTTAAACTTACCAATATCGTAATTAACGGCAAAAACTTTCGCAGGAAGATCATTCCACAAGCGAACAGTGCGAGTAAAAAATGAATTCTCTCTGTAATGCATTGTGCGGTTCACTGGACAATCAACCACAAAAGGATGTGCTCTGCGTAAAAATATGTGATTATCGGGAACCAAGGCCTTATCTCTCGAGAACACCTCCCATTATAGTACCAATAGAACAATGATACACACGCCACATTGCGACGATGCTACAACCAATCAATAGAATTGGATGCCCTACTGTAATTAATAAGCACCTTCGCCCTCTCCTGTACGCGGTCGAGAAGCTTCAAAATAAACTTTGAAGCACCGGCCCATACATGAGAGTTGTACTCCATCCGGAGTCGGATAGAGGTCCTGTAAATAGTAAGAAGGTCGGATGGAGTGAAATATTTTCTGCACCGTTTCAAAAAAAGGCACTTGAATGCTTCCTTCGACAGTCGAAAAATGTGATCGTTCCGACTTATACTAATACCCAGAATATCAAGAGCATCCGCCTCCTCAATATTTACATTACCCCTAGATACAGATGACAGAATACCAGCGCCAGCATCACGCCGCTGTGTTAAAAAACGACATTGGGTCTTGCGCGCATTGAAGTCGACCCTGTTCGCGCGGCCCCACTCAGTGATTGTTATCAGGTCACCTGTGAGTGTGTCATTCATGTTGCTAGTCATATCAAAAACAAAAAAAAATTGTTTTGCAGACGTGTAATATATGTTAGATGAATCAGAAGAAGGTCTTCTTTTAAAGCAGCTCGAAATCCAAGTAGGACAGATGCAAAGTTGTTTAATTAGTGTAAGTACTGCTTATGGTAACGTAACGATAAGAAGCAATAAGAATCTGTACTTGGAGGAAGAAGTGCTGAACTTATGAAGAAGTGCTGAATCTAATCTTGATTAAATGCGTTTGCCACTAAGCCGTGAGTTTGCGGTAGACGACGCATGTACAAGTCTTTCATGAACCGGTTGGAGCGTGCGACTACAATATGCGGCAAAATAAAAAAAATTAAATACACCCGACTAATGACATAGTGTAGGTTGTGAGTTTATGAGTTTGACACATTTTGTGATAAACAATTACGATCCATCAAAAATTCTGAAAATGTTTGAACTGAAAGTTCATTTGATAATCATTAAATAATCATGTCTGTTCTATAAATCGATTCGTTTTGAAAAACGAAAGATTCTTTAACCGAATAAATTGATATTTGGTGTTCTAAAAATCTCTCGTTTCAGCATAATGCAAAATTAACTAAAAATTTTAGTTTAAACTTCAAAATCAGCTGTTGATTGAAAACTAAAAAAATTTTCAATTAAAAAGACTCAAATAACATTAAAAATTATTTAAAATGCCTGGAGGGTTTGTGTAAAGTTATATAAATTGTATTAAATAGAAAAACAATACGGCAATTCTATTATCAATTCAATAATCCTATGAATGTTACAAATGACAGATAGGTACTGGCAGTAGGAATGCAATTTGTCCAGATGTAATTTATTTTTCCTTTTTAAGATTCATTAAACTTTACCACGTTAATAAGGAAGCCTTTGTAATGATATTGAACACTTTATATTCTTAATGCAAGAAGGAGCTATTCCTGCGAAAATTCAGATCGCATTCACACTTCGTTTTTTAGGTGTTAGTTCATTTCAAGGTGCTCTTGGAAATGAAACACATCTTAGTCTTGGGCGCAGTACGATTTTAAAAGTGATGTGTTGAAAATAATTAAAGCCTTGGGAAACAATTTGTTTCCATTATGGATTAATTTTGAACTCACTAGAGATCAAATCAGGGAATCCAAATTAATTTTTTTTCCAAAATTTGGATTGCACAGCATTATAGGTTGCGTCGATTAAGTCATGTAAGACTTTTAAAACCAACAGTGGACGAATCGTTATTTTATAATCGCAAAGGTTATTTTAGCATTAATGTAATGATTGTAAGTATGCTGAGACTAGTAAATGCAAATACTTTCTAATACGAGTTTACATGTGTGAACAGAATTCGTGCCTGCTAGGAGATTCGGGTTAGCCTTTTGACTCCATATAGAAATCCACAATATGGCTCTAAAGAACATGTTTTTAACAAAAAACATTGTTTGGCACTCATCTTTCTCGAACTTGGAATGAAAATATGAAGAAATTTTGGAATGTTTTTTAAATTAATTTATTTTGAATTTAAATATTTGGAAGTGTATGTTATTTTGACAAAAATTAATAAAAAAAAAGACTTAAATTTTTAAATCCAAACTTCTTTTTTCAAGTTTTTATGCAATTCGTTTTATTTTCGAGAGGGTTTTTTACTTGGTTTTTAAACGAGAAATGTGACTTCGGTTTAGAGAACACCAAAAAATATGAATTCGTTTTTAAGCGAGAAATTTACTCAGTATGTAGAAGTCTTTAAATTTTTTTTCCTTATTCTTTTCCTTTATTATAATTTAAAAGGAAGCTGTCAGGTCCACCGTCTAAATTTTCAATAATATTTGTTATTGTGAATTTTGAGAACATTTCTTTAATATTCGCAGAACGTTCTAAAAAGCAAATTCTGTTTAGTTATTGGGCAGTAGCAAAGGATCTGCAACAGCTGATCACGTTTTAGCATATTTGGCATAACTGCCACAGTGGTGCACAGATTTGCTGAATTTACGAACGCACCCTTTATTTACCACTAACCTTTTCAAAGCTGGCCATTGCGCGAATATTCTTCCGAGACGCCAACATATCCTGCATCAATGAGAAGTTCTGCTACACCGCTAGGCTCTCTTGGCCTTCAATGCATGGGAGGCGCACCAACCAGTTACTTGGACTTAACATCGTAACATCGTTTCGATCACAGTGGCAATGCTTACAGGTCGCTGTGTTATGGGTGGACTAGCGGAAAGAATACGGCTCCCATTTAACGACTTCTGTTGTGAGTGCAGATTCGCTGAGGATCCACATTCTTTGTCAATGCCCATCTCAATTTGACGGAGCTATCGTACATTGATGCCAAGGATATACATAGACTCGTTTATCAAGCTTTCGGGCTGGTTTTCCAAAGCCGATGTACCCAACCGCACCATAGAGGAAGTCGTCATATACTGCGCGTGGGGGGCCCTCACCACCTCGTGTCTTGGAACGTTTGTGATCACTCCGGGACTACGGTGGCGTTACTTCGGAGTGAAGTCCTTTTGGCCCCTGCATGCTCATATCCGCGCTTGGATAGCGTGCCGAACGTTGAGGAGACATCTAAGTGGCTCTACAAATTTCTCTTGTTTGGTTCCTGACTGGAATTTCGTTTGACACGTGTACCAGTGTCATCTATGCTGGCGTGCCGACATGTTCTACAGCCTCAAGATCTCTCTTCTTCAGTCTCAGAATGCGCTCCATGTAATTCACTACTGAGGATCAAACTCTCTGTAATCATAACCTCGACAATGTTAGCGGCCGTAATCGTTCCAATCATCAACACCAGTACAGAGCGATAGCTCTGCTGGTGTGCATTTTCGAAGAAAGTGTGTTCTGCGTCATCAATTACTTCCCCTTCCTCGTAAAGACAGTAAGGGGAGGTGGTCTTACCCATTCTATGCAGATTTTTCTTAAAATATCCGTGACCCGATAGCATTTGCTTAACGCAGTAATTAACCTTTCTAAATTCCCGACCAATCCATGGCTTTATGTCCAGAATAAGTCTCGCCGTCTACCTTCCTCTATCTTCATCGATCCCACATCTTTGTCATTCTGAAATGGTATTTTCTCTGAAGCGACCGGTTGTGTGATTTCCAGCCGATTTGGCCTTATAAACCTCCATTCGCTCTGCTGCCAGCAGATCCACAGGGATTGTACCTGCTATCACAAGTACGACTGGGGCGGACACTGTACGATATAAACAGCGTGAGGTGGTCCTCCTTTAATGTGCAGACCTTTTGCTGACCAACTTCTTCCTCCCTAGTTCAGAAGAACTCAGATCAGCACAGAGACTGTGTTCACCCGTGGAGTAACTTAAGGCCGCTAGGCGTGCTCCAGTGAGCTTTTCGTATCAAAGATTCCACACTGACCTAACCTAACTCAACATACGAGCATAAGAAATTGTATGATTCCTAATAAAATAGTTAATTACGTAGTATTAGTAGCTAAAATTTTTCATTTTGAATTTAATGAGCCAAATCATGAATGAAAATTCTAAGCTGTTCACAATGTGAAATGCTTGTGAACTTTGAGACTTTTGAGACGGCTTTTAAGTTCAACTGCTTTGCTTACGATTTTGTTCTTTGTGCGGCACAATCTATAGCACAATCTTTTATTCAAATATAACGTTTAATAATAACAGCAACAACGTACAATATCAAACGGTTGATCTTGTCGTCGATTTATTGATTGAGGTCTCAGGTGTAATCGATAAGAATTATATTGTTTTTGTTCGTTAAAGTTTTTCTTTTTTTTTCATCAATTCTTCTCTTTCTGTTTGTTTGAATTTGCTCCGGTTATGTACAATTTTGTTTATCTCGTTAGCAGACCGAACAATGAAAAAAAAAACACACACACTCTACATACATACACACATTTATGTACATATGCACACACATAAGTATACTTGCGCGTATGGTTAAGTTTTTCCGACTATTTGTTGGTCATTTGGATGTTTGAAAGTGGTTGTGCATGTATTTGTGGTTTTTTCCTCCTCCTTCTTAAAAATGAACGAGATTTGCGGCGTACAACACTACATCTTGGTTGAATTATAAAGTTGCTGTGGCAGTAATATTGGCACCGTTCGATTTTTTTTCTATCTCTGTGGCGCACAGTGGCCGGAAAGTTGATACATAAACGTGGATAAATAAAATTAAATTTTTTTTAAATTTGTTATATATTTACCTTTTAATAAAAAAAACTTAAAAAGAAAAATTATAGCATTAAACTTAAGCATATTTCTTCAATAATAACGGCTTTATTTTCAGTATAACATATCTTAAAAAATTAAATAAAAGAAATTACAAATTGATTTAACTTTTATCCGGTTTTGTCCATTTTTGAATTTTCTGCAATTTTTGGTTGTTAGTACTTTGTCCAATGGCCTTTGTTCTTTATTACAGATTCGATTGGGCTTACTTTCCGCGAGATTTTTAATAGTTTCGAGTGGAAGTTTGGTCAATTTCGTGGAAACTCTTGACCAAAGTTCATCCATATTGGTCGATGCTCGTTCATATTGGGAAAGTCTTCTTTTTATAATCGCCCATAAATTTTTGATGAAGTTTAAATCGGGTCATTTGTACAGTCCATTTCATTGTTTTGAATTCTTTTTCGGAAAGCCAAGTATTTCGGAAAGCACAGTATTGGCGGTGCGCTTCGGGTCCCCATCTTGCTGAAAAGTTATTTTCTTCTCCGGATAAGCGAACTCCTCAATAAATATGGGCAAATTGTTCTCCGAAATAGCAGGTAAAACATTCCCATACCATTAAATTTCCACCACCGCGCTTTTCTGTTTGCTTGACATGATGTCGTTGAATGGTGTCAGTGGTCCTCTTCCAACAATACTGAATCCTATCAGACTGGAAACGATTAACTTTTATTTCATCGGACCATAGGTATCACTCCTTTCCACTCATCAATAGTCCAGTTTTTGTGGATTTTACAAAATTTAAGCCGAGGCTCCACATTTTAAAAATATTCAATTATGTCTCCACTTTAGTTAATTTTTAGTCATTACAACCCTTCAGTCAGGATTACGGCATAGCTTCTGACCCACTTTGTTGTGTGCGTTAATTTTATACATGAGTAGAGGGACTTACAGTTTAACGTCGACTCCGAACGACAGATGTTTAAGAAACTTTTTTATGGCAATTTTATTACTTTCAGGGTTTTTGCCAGAAATCTGCTGAGAGGTAGCCGCCGAAGAAATATTTTTTTTTTCATAATTTCGTTGTCTGATCTGGGGTTTGAACCGTGGCCTTACATCTAATATCTCCAGGCACTACCTACTAGATTACGGGAACGGAAAAGTATATGGAAAAGGAATTGAACACACTTAATTGGTATTTTAGTACTTATTATAAATAATTTCACAATTATAAAGGTCTTTATTACAACTTCCCGTTAAAGTTGGCGTTAGTTAAAAGTACCTTTAGCTAAAATTAAAATTAACTTTTTGAAAAATATGGCAGTGGCGGAGCAAAGTCGATAAAACTGCTCAATTAAACAATTTTTTTTTTTTAACACAGGGGCAACAGCGGACTTCGTTTTATTTTTGTTATTGTATATGCTCATTTTGTTTAAATTTAAAATTGTCATATCGAAAATATCATATGACATGGCAAGTTCAAACATAAAGTGAGCTTTAAATGTTAAAGGAGGATGATCTTCCCCTTATCTTAACACTTACTTCTATCTTATTGGGTACTGGTAATAATGAAAAACAATTTATCTCTCCGTTAAAATCCGTTCTTTAGTAAACGGTAAGTTGTTATAATGGCCCTTAGTATTATAATCAAAGTGATAGTTTAAAATATTGGCGACATATGTATGTAGTAAGTATACATAAAATATTTATCCTTCCAATTATATTTTAGCCGCTCAATGCACAAAGTGATTAACTCCACTTTTTTAAAAAGTTTAAGTGTCAAAGCTCTTGGGATAGTCATAACTTTTAATATTTATTATAACTTTCAGGAATAATAAATTAAACTTTTTGGGCCATTAAATAATAACTAATTTATTTGAATAGACATTTTGATTAAATGAACCACTAAGCAACCGCTGAATTATAACCTTTATCAACTTGGAGTTACTGTGAAAAAAAGTCAGAACGGGTTCGCAGTCAAATGCCAGAAAAAGTTAAAAAAGCTTTAGCCTTTCCTAAACTGACTACATTTGTAGCTTATTATAAGCGATATTTATACGTTTCTAATTTCGGATATCATGAATTCAGTAAAAATATAAGCCACATGCTTGTTTGGCTGGAAAGTGAAGGATCTCGGGCCTCTAAAGAAATTTCATCGCGTCCAACACAGTACATAAAAACTTATGCTGCAGACATTGAAAAAATAATAACATATTCTGATGCATGTACTAGGCAAAATAGAAATATTAAAACTGTCTTAAGTTCATTGAAACTCGTTCAAAGTACGGAAATAGGAGATGAGTTAATTGAAATGAAATCTTTAGTATGTAAGTGGTCACATCGATTTATCTAATAACTCAAAATGAAAAAGTGTGGCAGATATGCACTTTTTTGAGTCAGTATTCGGTTTATTGTGCACAATGTGTGTGTGTTCAGACATAATAATATACGCAGTTCAGATGCTTACTCAAAGTTCATTTTACAGCTGGTAAACAAAACAGCTGATTGTTTCAACAATATTGTTTTTAATTTGTTTTTTTTTTTTTTGTCATGTTGTTTTTATTTTTTTGCTTTGTGTGTGTGTGTTTTTTTTTTTTTTTTTGTTTGTTTGCAGTTGTTGACATTTGAGTTGTCAAATAGCAACAGAAAGTGTTCGGAAAATTGTAATATGCTCACTGAAGTTATTTATGACAGTGCTGTATTCAAGTTGCGTATTTATTGCGCAATAATTAATTGAAACTTTATAGGAAATATTGAGCTCAATAATGGCGTATATTGCGAATTACGCAATAAAAGCCTAAACATAGTATTAGTTAATGAGTTAATATTAATAAAAATTTAAACAAATGTTCATTAAAATTAAAGAAAAACTTTAATTTTAAATGCATGCATTTTTGATGAACATTTTCCATAAAGTTTTTGGGTTCCGGAATGAAATAATAACATAATTTTAAATTAATTCCAATTAATACATTGTATACTATAATAATGTTTACTTGACTTTTAAAGTTGCCATATAAATTTATTTCCACAATAAATTACAAATTTGTCCTACTGTGTTGCATTAGAAAGACTAAACAGAAGCTCCTGTTCGAACAATAACCACCTAGTAAAGAAAACAGTGGTTTTTAAATAAAATTTAACTTTTTTTTTATTTTTGTTTTCAATGTTTTATTATATATGTATGTAGGTATGTATGTATGTACGTATAAATGTTCTCATATATAAACATGCATATAAATTTACGTGCATAATGTACAATTACCAAAGTTTTATATTCATATGTAACGTAACGTAACGTAACGACTAAACATTAATGCTAACATATGACATTGTACATGACATTATCCAATCTAGTTAATCTTGTTAAATTAAAGAGATGCATAAATTTCGTAACCGTTGACAGATAGATACATATGCTGCAAAAAAATTAAAACAAAAGAACTAAAAACCAATGATTTTCTATGGTACTAACTAACTAAATGCAATCTATCAACTCTCAAACTGCTCAGATTTGCTTAACGTGCAGTTGGGTTACATAATGTAAAAAAATTTTTGCCGCATGAAAATGATAAAAAGTGCCTACATTTTTTATTTTTAAAGTTTGATTAAATTTCTCAAATTCTATTCTTATTTAATTAAATAAGAGAAATACTCACTCATTCTTTCTTTTTCAGTCATAAAACTACAATAAGATACAGTAACTTTAATTTTAATTTGAAGTAACAGTAAATATTAAATTCTAAAAAAAATTAGAAAACCATTCCGAAAATAATTCCATAATTAGCTATTGTGATAATTTTCATTTCAGCTATGCGCTAGCGTTTGATGTAAATTACAGTCTACTCCTGATATCCACAGCTTATTGGCATGCCTTCCACTGTGGCAATGAGTAATGAGATTAAAGGAAAGAAGACAGTAAAACTTCTTCTTATCTGGGCGGGTTCAGAAGATGTAGAAATATATACGCAGTATATATGGCAATCGAAATACGAATCCTTAATACAAACAAAAATATCTTTAAACTTACGCACTCGAGAAAAAGCCACGTATAGCTGCCCATGTGAAAAGACCGGTTCTGGTAAATACGATCCTACCTTTTAAAGGGTTCGACCTTGTGCTTTGTTTATCGTCATAGCAAAAGCAATTGTCACAGGGAATTGTTTTCGTGTCATTCGGAAAGGCACAGTTGGAACCAAAGGTGTAAGGTTGATTCGGGGTATGAGTACAGTTTTATCGGTATGAATAATTTTTGCTGATATGATGTGCTCTCCCAAGTTTGTTACGATTAGCATGATACCATTTATTAACCCCTGTTTAGCATTAAGATTTCTGATTAACATAATACATTTAACAATGATGCCGTGTTCTGATGAGAACCATGCCAGTAGCATGGATATTTCAAAAAAATGATGACTCGAAGCATACGGCTCTTCACGTTAAACAATGGTTTTTAAACAATGCCGTCACTGTACTTGATTGGGCTTCATGCAGTCCAGATCTCAACCCGATTTAGAACTTATGGCAAGTTGTAAAAACCGAAGTAGGCTCAGTAAAAGTAAGCAATTTTGATGATCTATTCGCCGAAGCAAAGAAAGCTTGGGAGGCCATTCCAACCAGTGCATGTGAAAATCTGATTACCTCGAAGCCTCGCAGATGTCAAGCTGTTATCGACAACAATGGTTTTGCAACAAAATATGAATTTTTTTCTAATAACTGCGTGTTTTTCATAAAGTTTACGGTGTGTTCTTAATTATATGCACGACTGAAATCAATACTCTTTTAAAATATGGCTCACAGCTTTAAAAATAATAATTCATTTGACACAGTAAGCAGTTATTTTCTACTACTAAGAGTTTAATTAACTAAACTTGGCCAAATTTTGACAATATCGTACAACAATTTTGTATTTTTTGCTTCAAGCTCACATGTAAGTTTCGTGTCCTTAATTAGTTGCACGTAGCTGTAAGTAGAAGCAAAATTAGCCCAAATCAAGTTAAATTTTTTTGAAAGTCGACAGAAGCACACAACTGAATATTGAGATTGAAACTTCTACTTTACACCACAGATATGGTGTTACGCTATTCAATTATGATGAACTGCCTGCCTCCATTTTTTATGTCAAAAAATTAAAACGATGGCAAAACGATATCTCAAACTCAAGGTGTCAGATGTTAAAAAAGTGACTATTAAATATTCAGTAAAATATTTAAAGAGCTCCAATTGGAGTTAAATGGTCTAGCTCGTAAATCCTTATAAAAGAGAGACACCGCAGCTGTCTTCTCCATACAAGTTACATAATTTTGTTACGTTTTTATCTTTTTAAAAACGCTTAAAATATGAGTTCGTAGATTGCAAACAAAATAAAAATAAATTGGTATTTAATTTCAATTGAATTCTTTATTGTACGCACTATTTTTATGTGACGATAACTTGTCGTATACAAGAATAATTACTTGTTCGCTATTCCTCTTTGCTTACAACTCAGATCTTTTCAACGGCGATCTTCAAACCAAGACTGTTCTCTTCACACAAGCCTGATTGAATTCTTACTACTCTGGTTGCCGGCTTTGTCTTGCCTTTCTATATGCCCACGTAAATAATCTGATGAAAGTTCCTGAAGTATAATGTTCGTGTTTTCGCCTTATCGAGAAGTCCATCGGGATTTCATTGTTATTTGTATATTGTGTACACATTGCTTGTTATTGCGTTTGCTTACTCTTCCTCTTCTTTTTCATATTAACGGTTTTTTAGTTTACTTGCAACAAGTTTGTTGTATTTGTTATTTTAGCTTGTGTTTATCATTTTACATGATGGTACACCGTTTCCATTTTCGTAACAATATTATTCTAAATATAAGTAGCGCTAAAAGCCGAATTTATTCTTGAATTTAATCTGGTATAACGAGATATCTAGGTTTTTAAGATTTGATATTCTAGGTTTTTAAGATTTGATATTCATTGCCAAACTTCTGTTCCTGCCTGCACGTGACAATAACTATAGCAAGATTGAATATAAAGTGATTCTAACTTATTTAGTTGATAGTTGTTAATCGATTGATTGGTATTTTAAATGTTGGAGACAATGTGAATATTTTATATTCCCAAGATTGTGATGAATTTTATTGGCCTTTGATGAACCCTGAAATGTCGGCTACGTGTACATTGTACAATTGAGTACAATATGAAAAGTAATGCCAACCTAACTTTTCAATAGAAAAATACTTAGAAAGTACTAAGTACTAAAATTATCATTACGTTTACACAATAAATAGTCCTTCACAGATAACTGCACAATTTAACTCTCATTTTCTAACCTTAAAGCAGCGCTATTTTGTTCACTTCATATACAGTGTGGAGCAGAAGGAAGCAAATACAAAAAAAAATTAATTTTAATTTTTTATTTTATTCTTAACAAATAACAGTAAAAAACAGTAATTAATGAAAGGAATTCAATGAGTTTGAATTAAAAAACAGAAAGAACCCACATAAACTCAAACTAACCCAATTACAATATTTGGTCCATAGAAACTTATTAGAAATAGCTTGATTTACGCGTTTTGACATGCTTTCTACCAAATTATCAATAAAATCTTTCGGAATTCGATTCCATTTCACATTTATTCGATCCTAAAGTTTAACCATATTTGTTGGGGCTTTTTCGTACTGCCCGAGCCGAATTTTCACGAATGGCCAAAGATTTTCATCAATTGAAAATTCTATTTTCCACTCCATATCTTTCAAATCTTTGCTGTGTGCTTCGGATCACCATCCTGTTGGAAAACAATTTTTTATTCGGGATAAGGACATTTTTCCATAAAATTCGGAAGATGGGTTTGCAGATTATATTTTCACCGCTATGTTTAACAGTTTGCTCCACATGGTATCTTTGAACGCGTTCCCAGGGTCTTCGATAGCAGTAGTGCTTTCAATCTGATTGGAAACATTTTATCTGGTTCAAATGTAACCATTTTCAGTAAGATGGATAGCGGTACTGCTAGGGCAGACCCTAGAAACGTGTTCAAAGAACCCAACTTTTTTCGTTGGGTACTGATCCTTTTAGTGTAATTTGTACACAAACACTAAAAATCACTACATTATATGAACGTTGCATACTTTAGAGTATTTTTTCGACCACTGTTCTAAGTAGATTTTTCCCTATTACTTCGGAACGGATCAGCGTATCTTAACCAAATTTTGACAGGATTTAAATAAGAGAACACAGAAATGTAAGAACGTTATAAAATGTAGGCGTCAATTCAAATGTACATTTTAGTATTTAATTTTTATATTAAGAAGGGAATTATGGATGTATTAGCTTTGAACCTATTGGAGCCATTGGAACGATAAACGTGGACTACACTAACAAATACTTCCAACTTGTTCCAAGTAAAACAACATCATCAATATGAGAAAAGAAGAGGGACGACTAAGCGAACGCAACAACAATCAATGTGTACAGAATACATAAACAACAATAAAGTCAAGATGGAGCGTTCGTTGGGCTGGTTAAGTGCGTATGTAGAAGGACGCGACGGGGAGTAAGAATTCAGTCAGTCTTGTGTGCAGAGAACAGCCATGGTTTGAAGATCTCCGCTATCAGATCTAACGAACAAGTGTTGTTACTTACGCAAAGGGTGTGAGCAGAAAAGAATTACAAACGAGCAATTATTGTTGAAATTATTGTTACATACATCAAGTTAGGAAATGGTGGCGTATAAAATTGTGCGAACGATAAAGAAATTAATTGAACTAAACTAACGAACTCATATTTTAAACGTTTTTAAAAAGGCTAAAACGTAACAATATTTTTGAATATGCATAACAATGATAGTGTACAATGACATCTTTTGGTAACAGTAATATTAGATTCAGAAGCTTTATTTTTTTTTTTTTTCAGTCAAATATTATTTAAAAATTGATTAGTTTATGCGAACTTATTATCTACTCGTACTCACGGACAATTAATTTATTAACGTTTAATGCAGAATTTTTGTTAATTTACGTATTTGCTTCATGAATAATTTGAAAATGTTATTCACGTCATTGCATTGTACGTGTATGTATGTATGTACTCGTATGTGTATATTTCAAGATGATATAGTAAATCTGAGCATTAATAGTAAATTTAATAAGAAATATTGTATCTATTGAATCTGCAAAATAATGAAAAAGTATTGGGTGAACAACAAAAAGCCAAATGCGAATAGTTTGGAGTGGCAGTCGAGACATTCAGTCAATGAAAGTAGTATGTGGGTGTTAACCATTAAAAATTATTTTACGCCGCAATGAAATAAAGGTGGGGAAGATACAAAAGTAAAATTTATTTCAATTGAAAATACGCTATTCATGCCTACATTCAATCGTTCTGTTATTCACTTAAACCGTTTTTCAGTCACATGTATTCCATGTAGTTATCATTTTCAGATATTGCCGGTGTTAGGGTGTGGTAAATATACAACAGTTAGTTAGCATCATAATCCATCTTTTTCGTTTGCAATTATTTTAAATTGTGTCGGGTGTGAAATTCGAATTATAAAATAAAGGTAAATAGGTACAGTGCTGTTCAATAAAATAAATTCACCATGATCTCACATCTCACAACCAAATCTATACTTGTAATTAATTAAACAAGAGTCACACTTCATATTTTTAAAATGTATTTGAATTTTATTCGTAAGTGGTCGGTAACCAAAGTGCAGTAATTTTTTTTACATATACTTCGTTGCTTAAGAGATTTAGATATAGTAAACATTTCGGAGAGCAGATGAATCTATTTTTTTTGAACACCACTGTATATATGAATATATAAAAATATATGTGTAAGGGCAATTTCGTGTCAACTGAACCAATTTTTAAAATCGATGTTTTCCGATTTGGATGAAATTTGCATCAAGGTTAGTACTAGTTGTGTGCACAAGACATATAAAATTGCTTACTATTGCATTTTTCTCAAGACCGAATATTGATTGTAGCTGCAAATATAAATAAGTGTGAAGCAAAGATAGTGTACAAAAAAACAACTGCACTCGTAAACCATTGTACAACAAAAATATTGTACTCTTAATAGAGTCACAACATGCATTTCTTTTTTTGCTCTCGGCAACCGAACATCTTCGTTGACGCCAGCATTGCCAGTAACTTTTTTAAACGTTTTGTTTCTGGGGAATCAGCGTTGCCAGAAGCTTTGGGAAGAAAATCATCATATGCAGATAAAAAAATCACATATTATGGAAAAAAATCATCATTTTTTAATATGTAACAAGATTTGATTTAAAAATTATTATTGAAATAAATATGTTAACATATGTATTTAAATTATTATTGTTTAAAGCATTTATAATGAAACGTGTACTTATGGTTATATGGTGACAAATCACACATTCGATCAAGTCATACAAGAATATTTAAGAAAAAAAATTACATACTGTACTACTAATTTTGAGGGTCCAGAGAAATGAAACTATCCAAAATGTATACTTTATTTATATATTTAAAATTTATATTTTAGCGACTCCCATCAACTACATATTTGTCTTGTTTAAGTATTTTCTAAGAATAAAATTGGAAAAAAATGGTCATAAGTTCGAATAGTCGAATCTTAAGTCGGGGACTACCTGCACAGGGTTTCATATTTTTAATTCGTACTTCCCACGAATATAACAGATAGACAGAGATGCTCTTTAAGGTCTTTATTTCCAAAACAATGATGCATTTTTATGCACATGCATTCATGTGTTTGTTACAGTAACCAAAAATAAGTTGATACAAGACTTAACTTCACTATGTAGTACAATTACAACGAAAATCGTACTCACTTCAAATATAAAAAAAATCCTAAAATAATTTTTTGGTTGAAAAAGCGTCAAAAATATGATAAAATCATCATTTTTACACTACTGATATTCATATGGCAATACTGAAAATGTAGATTCAGTAGTAAAATATGCTCTTACAACACAAAGCATAGTTCCGTTACTTCACAAGCAAACGAGTGCTGTTGCATACATTGAATAAATGAGAAATACACATTTCAGTGCACTCGCAAAATCAAGAGCAACAGAAAAGAGTGCACCACAGTATTGCATTCGGTGAAGGGTAAGCTAGCAGAATGTCTTGTGCACATCTCTAGTACCATTGGATAGTAGGCCAGACACAAATTTGCAGCTTTATCAGTCAAGAACTTCCGGAGTTAGAGGTGGTCAAAAATGAACATTTTGGTCATACAGGGTTTTTATAAACTGTGTGTATCTTTTCACCTATTGGTCCTAGCAAAAATTTTCCAAAGGATATTAGATAGCTGTTTCTTCAATCTTTCCAAAAATAATTTTTTTTCAAAATGTGCCCTTTTTATGCTCAAAAGAAAGCTTATACAATCTCCTGTAAATCCTTTCCCACTCGCATCCCATTAAGCGATTATAATGGGATGCGAGTGGGATATTTATAAAAAAAATTGTTTTTTAACTCAAGAATAAAATTTTTCATTATAATAAGAAATTATTCCTTATAATACGAAATAATAATAATAATAAAAAATTGAATAAAATTAATCTATAAATTTTGAAATTTGCCAAACTTTCGTCCTTCCTTCATTTGGTATAGAAAAGTACTACCTAAATGATCTTAAAAAAGGACATTCGGAATTTAGCCCTTTCGTCCTTCTTATTAATTGCCTTCTTTGGCATAAAAACCTACTACCTAAATGATCTTAAAAAAGTATTTATTTGCATTCTAAGGACGTTCGGAAACCTTGGTGCAAATTTTTATTATATATTTATTTTTTGTTTTTCCCACCGGTGCGTATACATATAAATCTGTGGGTTTTCCTACTCGCGAACATGTGACATAAAGCTGTTAGTGTGAGAAACATTGATTTTCTAGATTAAGTCCACAAACTTGCAAGGATTGACCTTGAGCTTTGCTAATCGTCATTGCAAATGCCAGGCGAATAGGAAATTGCAGGCACTTGAAATCGAATGGCATCTCAGGTGTGGTCATAAGAATACGTGCCTACAATACATCAGTTCAAAAATTCAACTGAAAAATTGACGACATCCTCAATATTTGAAACTGTGTCGATCGACTTATAAGTTCTTAGATTTCCATCGATCTTGTTGAGAATATTACTGTTGATGGAATTAACTTTAATATTGTTAGATGTTAGTACCGCACGTTCACATAACCATTGGATATTTTTAAAATTTTGCGCGATATTGGGAAATACACAACTTATTAATTCTCCTTTGGATTGTGACATTCTGCAAAAGTCTGATGGGAATTTTATATACTTAGTTATAGGATCCATTGCAACTACCTAAATGAAACGACTGTTTGGAAAAAGTTGCAACTGAACACGCATATTAGTAGTTAATTTTAGAGTGTGAACATGTCGCCAACGACATGATGATTTTAGACATGAATTTAGCTTATCAGCTGGCGTTGATCGCGGTAAACAGGAAATGTTTGACGAAAATCACCAGCTAATAAATCTAATGCACCTCCAAAAGTGTTGTTATTGCGATAAAGGGCTTCCAAAGATTTCTTATGCGCCATGGTGCAGTAATCTCACACTATGATTTCACATTGTTGCAATACTTTGCCCATAGAAGAATTTTTCTTTATGTTACATGTGTAATCTTCGGAAAACGGCTTCAACGGTAATTTTAGTGCAGAATGCGCTATGAATATTTTGTTAATTTGAGCATCTGTTTCCTTACCAACATATAAAATATCTATATCATAAGAAAGGATTTTTTAAGGCGCGTCCGACCGTGTATACAATTTGTCCAAGGACGATCACTCATATCATTTATTTAAGAATATTCTGTAAAAAAATGGTTTTTGAATTTTTTGTTCGGGGTTGTTTGTAATAAAAATGCCAAATTAACATATTTTAGTTTTTAGACGATTTAATTAAATACGGGTCTCAGCTTTTTTGAAATTCGCACAAGCGTCGTTAGCTGGAGCCGAAATATTTTAAATGTTATCTTAAAAAGTCTAAGGTTCGTTTTAAGAGGGGAACACTTTGTACGAATTTCGCTCCCATACAACTTGAGTCGCTCTAATTTATATACATTAGGGTGGTCCCGTTTGTATGGAAGAAAAATAAGATGAAACTGCATCCAACTAAAATGAAAGATTCATTTCAAAATTTTTGTCCTGGACTCAATATTTGGTGAACTGGAACCAAGGATAATAATGTCCTTGTTTGAGGAATGGATTTTTTCAAAGAATGGATATGACATCAAAAGAAAAGTTTTTGAGGAGCGCTTTCAATGGCTTATCAGAAATTTTCTTGCAACAGAAAAAGTAATAGAATTTTTATAATTCTATAAAAAAAAGTGAAAATCTTATCCTTTAATCCAGTTCACTAAATATTGACGGCAGAACAAAAACTTTTTAGAAACGTAGTCTTCAAATGAATCAAATTTTTATTTTAATTGGTAACATTGAAAACTTCTATTTTGGTGCACCCTAATATACATATTTATTAATGTCAATTGAAACATATTAAATGAGTTATATTTTAAAATTAATTGATAAAAAAACATCTGCAAATAAAATATTACTGATTTGAAATCGTTAAGATAATTTTTTTTTTCGGGCCTTCTTTTCTACACAATCTTCTATTATGAATTTCACTCTCTATGCACGTAATGGATAAGTTGTATAGCCGCTCTTGTAACATAGTTGATCGTAATTCATTTTTTATTGTTTCAAGCTGTAAAAATGAACGCTCTCCACTACAATTTGTAACCGTTAAGGAACGGAATATTCTTGTAGCAACTTCAATGTTTGGAAAAGTTTTCTCTATTTTATGGGACTTTATAAGTTTATGTAATGCTAAAATACTTAAATCCTAGGTTTCTTTTGCAAAGTTCTTTAAGTACTGCCTAAAATGAAAACATTCAAACTTCAACTCGTGGTCATTAATGTCTTCGTGGTAGATTTCTTCAAACTTTTTATTTTAATATTTTTTTTTTTTTGTATGCAGTCAAGCGATTTTTTAAATGAGCATAGAATGTGCCGATTACAGGAATAAATGTATTTAACCTGAATTTTTCTTTGCCACTCAACTGTAGATTTTTTGACGTCCCTTCAGAAAAAGTGATGCGTGTGCTGGGAATTCTAATTCTTTCGGACTTATCTTTGTATTCAGCATTTGGTTTTTTTTTCTGTACCCGTCGATTCATACTGATCAAAGTTATCGAGCACGTTATTAACATAATCGACCAGAGATATGTAAAGTTTTGTGGCAACATTCATGGTCGTAGTACTATTCTGTAAACATAAGCTTGTTTTATTCATAGTTCCTTAAAGATCATTCCATATCTCTGTTAGAAGTATAATCTCCAATATTTCCATTTTTTGTGCCAAACTTTTAGCCTCATTTCTAGTTTCTCCTGTTTGATTGATGTCAAAGCTTCAGAAACATCATTATAACCATTCTTCAAAGCACTAATACCATTCGCACGCGCAGACCATCTTGTACCCGGAAGATTCTTCACTAATTTATTCGCACCCAAACACGCTGACATAAATTTCCATCTTTTAGTTGAAGATGAAAACATGAAATTAAACAATTTTTGACCAATTGAAAGTATTTTACTGCTTCTGGAAAACATTCAACAGCCTGAACTCCTACCAAGTTTAGAGAATGTGTAGCACATGGGACAAAAGTGGCAAATTCACATTTTTCTTTTATTTGCTTTTGAACTCCAGAATACTTCCCGGCCATATTTGGTGCATTATCGTAACTCTGCCTACGACAATATTTTATATGTATAGAGCATTATCTTCATCCATAGGCAAAAATTGCAAGAACCTGTCAATAGGCTCTCCGTGTTTTACATATCGAACACTAAATGTCAGTTGGTCAACGTGGGAGAGATCTGGAGTAGAATCCACACTAATGGAATAGTATTTTGATGCTTATTCGTTGGTTGGCAATAGTTTTTAATACTTGTTGACCCATAATATCAATAAATTCAATACAAATGTTTGCAGATAAATATGATGTGCATCCTTTACCACAATTTCCGTAGTTTCGAATTTAAGAATGAACATGAATGGTGTTGAGGAACTAGGCCGTAGTCCTGACTGAAGGGTTCTAATGGCCAATTATGAATGTATTTATCTTAGAACTAAAGAGGGATAATGGTTATCGGCTTTGCTTAGGCTCGTGAAATGCGACAATATTCCATTTTGTTCATTAGTGAGCCTAATTATACAGGCCATTGTATAACAACATTTGAATACGCTATGCCTCTTGCAACTGTGACCTCTAAACTTTAACAATTGACAACGGTCATAACGTTTATTCATTCATTCATTTATTCGGTTGGTGCCACCATATCGCCACAATTGGATATGGTATGGTTTAACAACAAGTGCACATAGCTTAACTTTTAATATGTTTAATTAGATTAAAATAAAAAGAAAAAAGTTGTTATATTTATTTGAAAAGCAACAAATTGCAATGTTAAATTCTTGTTATCTGAATATAATAAATTTTCCTTAATAAAGAAGCAACAAAAAGTTTATTGTTTATCGTCTTGGTATTGTGTGTGTGTAACTGGTAATTAGAATTAAATAAAAACAACATTTAACATCTAAATTTTAAATGAACTTTTTCGTTTTTATTTTAAATACTAAAAATGTTTAGTTTGAGAAATGAAACAGAAGCATAAATAAAAAGAGAATATGTATGTACATGTTTACAATGGTGCTAGGTTCTAGCAGCTATATATGATCCATATATCACAAACAACAGATATAAATTATCTATTAAGCACTTCTGGTCAACATTGGTCATAAAATAATTTAAATGTCATTTTAATGAAGCTCATAAATTAGCAAATGTGTCAAACGTACAAGTACCAGCGCAGAATCAGAATCAGTGCAATAAATGGCAACACTGTTGCCAGCAAACGTAACGAGCAGCGGACTAAGGCGATAAGTCTGATTGTTTGTTGTTTTCATCTATCTACACACAGAGAGCAGACAAACTTTAGCATCGGAAGCCACTGGTTATTATAATTCTTAAAGCACATAGTCATTTGCCCACTACACTTTATCAGAAAACACTTGCACAAGCAAGTGAAGCAAGCTGAAGACTAGATGGCAGTAGTCAAGCAGGCAAGCAGGCATCCAACGATCCAACGATATAAAACCCAGCCACCAAGTCAATGAGTTTGATGTTGACAGCTTCGTTGTCAAACAAACAGTTGAAAACCATTTAAAATATATTATGTCTCTAAAGCGATTGCAACTACAACAACAACACAACATCAACAATATTGTTTTGAAGAACAGCAACAAGAAAAAGAGAAAAACACAAAACAAAAAAGGAAAAAAAGAAAAATGATCGAAGCAGCTCAGCATGACTTTCACAAATAACCTTCACGATAAAACACTTCCATACCTTTTTGAAACACTAAAACACTACGGATTAAAATAAGAGAAATAATAAGACAAACAAATACAACAAAAAAAGAGAACAAAAACAAAATGTTAAAAAAAAAATCTAACAAATTCATAATAAAACAAAACAAAAAACCAAAAATAACTTAAGTAAAGTAAAAACAGTATCGACGTCCAATGAAAATAAAAACCAAAACAAAAACAAAAATTTGCAACAATGACACAAATAAAATAACCAAATTTAAACGAAAGAAAACTGTTTGCAACTTTAAAAAGAAAAAGAAAAAAAAAATTAAAACTTCAAACTAAATGAAGAAAATGAAGCAAAAATCAATACAACAAAAAGTACATTTTCCCACACAACATGTGTTAACTGAACAAACAAAACGTATGACGCACAGTGGTCGCATTTTCCCAAAAACCCGGATGCTATAAAGTTTTTTCAGGTTTACACTCAAAAAATGCTTTTATTAAAATCCATTGTCCTGAAAATTTTTAAAGAACATTTAAATGATAAGGAGACATAAAGCAATTTTTTGTTTGGAAAAATTAAAATTTATGAATTTTGGATCAAAGGCAGCTTTCCACGACCAAAAAAAAAAAATTTATAACCAAAATTATAATAACCAAATAAGTAAAAAAATAACTAAATTTTTTTTTATATATATAAATGTATTTCTTTTTAACAAATTTAAAGTTTAATACAAAAATTTTATTTTTTCTGTGTAGTTAAAGTATAAATCGATGGCTTAATATAAAAAACGCTTAACCCAGTTTTTTCAAAATACCATTTTTAGTTTATTGCGGGAGAAAAATGTCAGATGGACCTTGTCTCACAATTTCAAGTGGATACAATTGCAAATATCAGATTTATAATGATTTTAAAAAAGTCCTAATTCATGATAATGAATTTTTGAAAGAAAAAAACCCTAACTCTTTTTTTATTTCGTTCTAAAATCATAATCGCATCTGAAGTTGTGCGTCTATATTTCGCAAATAACAAATTCGCTTTATCGGAAAAAGTTACTTAACAAATTTCGGCGGCGGCTAGAGTTCTTAAAAATGACAGCTGTGAATTGATCGACATGTTTCTCTGTTTTTGACAAACAGGAAAAATGTTTTACTAACAAAACGGTACTTCCCTATTAATTCCGATCAGTTTACTTTGCTTTTTGTGAAAAATATTGTTTAAGCGGAAACAGTTGTAACATTCAAAAAATTAGTAACGCTATAAAAATTATGATAGCGAACGAAAACTCTGACTCTGATTTGCAGAATACTGATGGTATCCGAACAATAGAAAATATTGCAAGAAAGTCGAACAGAAATATCACGTAAATAGAAAAACAAGAATAGAAGGCTTTCAATATTTTGGCATATTAAATAGAGACCGGTCACTTAAGCCTCTTAGAAAACTTTGATCTACTGTTAATATGTTATGAGCTCTGGCGTATGACCCATCAGAATCAATATATTTCAAAACGGATATAACTGGGGATTACAAATTGATCAAAGTCTATTAAAGATATACAGTTTGTCAAAAAAATCTTTGCACATAGAGAAAAATTAAGAAAACTTTGAAAAATTCATTGATTTCTAATGTAAATAATCAAATTTTTAAATTTTTTCAAACAGGATTTTATAAACACTTGTTTTGTTAATATAATAAACAAAAAAAATTTTATAAAAATGACAATATTCTAATGTAAAATATTAATAAATAAAAACAATTCAATTTTACTGCTGTCAAAAACATGTTTGCACACTTGATAAAATATTACGACTTATGCAATTTTTTTAAATTTATAGTACTAATATTTTATGGGTTCAACTCGAGCATCAATTACCGCTTGTCGACGCCTTCTCATGGATTGAATAAGCTTCGGAATATCATATTATAATGGTATTTATTCCCACTCTTCTTTGATGAACTTTACCAAATCGTTTTTATTTGTAGGCGATCTTTTCCCTACCTTGTTCTTTAGATGAACCCACAAATTTTCGATAGGATTAACATCAGGACTTTGGGCAAGAGTATCAATAACTTTTTTGCAGTTGTCAATAAAACCAAATTTCTAAATGCTGGCGGTCAATTAATTTTTTAAAATATCAAGATGTCATTATTTCATTCAAAATCCTGATTACACCAACTCCCTTGCTGGATATACAGCCAAATACCATTACAGACAGTTTTCCAAATTTTATTGTAGGAATAAGATTTTTATTTTCTAGGGCTTTCAGAGGCTTACGCCAAACTTTTTGCGGTCCGTCATGATAATAAAGCATTATTTTCGTCTCATTTGAGAAAATAACATCGTCCCAGTACTCCGGAGAGAGTGAAATGTATTCAGTGGCAAATCTTAATTTCTTTTCGACATTATGTGCTGACAGCAAGAGTTTTTTCTTAGTCATTCTTGAAGAATATTTGTGTTTTTGAAGAACATTTCCAATGGTTTCTTGGAAAACACGTAACCCAAAGTCTTTTTAAACTTGAAGAGCTAATCATCTCGCACTGGATTGTGGTCTATCATACATGGTTCAAATAATTTTTCTCTGTCTGTAGATCCCTTTAAGTCTAGTTCTCCTTCGTTTCCAGCACGTGATATAATATTATATGCAGTCCTGATGTTTAGGGAGAACATATCGGCGATTTCCTTGGTGGATTTACTTTTGTAGTAGTTGAAATAGCCCAATTGTATAATATTTTTTGAAACTCGTTTTCCTGGCATTGGTTGTATTCAAATATAAGGACACTTGTTACATAAAAAACGATCCCTTCATTGCTAAAACGTTATTTACGCCTTTCACATTCCATCTCCTTTGTAAAAAACCCAAAATGCGCAAGATTTTTAGGAAATAACGGCATATTTTTGTGATTTTTTTTATTATCATCATTCAATATGCAAAGATATTTTTGACACTTGTGTGTTACTATTAGAAAACTATTGGTGCCTTATGGTCGTAAACAAGTACAGTTATAGAATGTGTTCAAAAATAAAAAAATATATAAAGATTTTGTTGTTGGAATTCTTGAATGGAAATAAAATGTGTTGCGGTTTTTTTTAAAAACTGTATTGAAATTTTTGTTGTATCTAAAATTTTACTGATTTTATTAAGTTTTTCGCTTCTCCTGTAAAGTAATAGAAAATCGAAACCTTTTTCATATTTTTTTATATTTAGCCCTCGAAATAATAAACTAAAGTTATTATTTATTTGTATTAAAATTTTTCTTAAAATTTCAATTGAACGTAGTAGTTGTAACGCTTTGCTAACGATTGCAAATTTTCAAATAATATTAAAGAAGTGATTGTTATATTACCGATAATAAAGAAATAACCAAAATGAAGAAAAAATACACATTTAAACATTAGAAAAAAAAATAACTAAATTTGGTTAAAAATCACCAAAACGACAACGCTGATCAAAGGTGTATACTTTATGTATTTTGGTGAAATACTAACACTTTTCTTTGACCTTAAAAAAATAAATTCTCTTAATTTATTTCCTTTAATCGTAATTTAAACGTAAAAGATATTGGTGGGATTCCCTATTTTTTCACCAGGGCCGTCATTCAGATGCTCTATATTTTTATAAATAAAGTGGAGCATTACTAAATATTGTCCCACCAATATTATCTAAGCATATTTTCTAGAAAATAGAAGCCTTAGCCCTGCTGTTAGGTTTGGACCAGTATGGTAAAATTTTCTTTTTTTTTAATTTTATTTAAGTTTGCAATGGCTTATCGTATCAACTTAACTCTCCAGTGCCCACGACCTCCTGTAGACGGGTTATATTAAAAGCTCATTTCAAAATTCCCTTTCAAAATTTTCTGTTTTGCTTTCTTTTTGTATTTTAATTACTTTAGGGAAGACTAAAAATTATTTTAATTATATTTGCAACATTTACTGATGCTTTGAGCACCGATCATTGTCATTTAAAGTTGGAAAATTGTGAATTGCGGACAAAATAATTATTTTGCAAAAAGTGTGAATTTCAAAAAATCAAATAAAATATTAAAAATGCCCAAAGTTAAATAGAAAAGTTATTAGTGTGTTGCTGATGGTGTTAAGAAAGCATAAAGCAAGAAAGAGGAACAAAAAAACATTCGGACACCTTTTATTGCTCTTGAAAGGTAGCCCGTCTTGAGGCGGTTTCTGAAGACAAAAAAACTGTGGTTAATAGACATGGAACGCCGATAAATGCAAAAATTATCATCGCTTTCTTATGAAGAATTTGAGAAAATTTTTAATTTGTTGAATTTCCTCGAAGAAGATGTGTAAGCCGACTTGATGATGCTTGTGAGACTATGGGCCATACCAACGTTGGATTTGACGCGGCGGTAAATAGAGCAGAGAATGTGTCAGAATCAAACGGAAGTCCTTCGTCATGGCAAAACAATTATCCCTTTCTAATTCTTGTGATTCAATTCCTCCTCGGCCACAGTGTATTGCATCTGTTTCGGATATAGATCCCATATTCCACAATACCAAGAAAATATTATGGCGCCAAAAGAACTTGGTACTGGATAACTCTGCGATTGCATTTTCGGAATACCACAAAGCTTGATACGCCTTTCAAATGCTGCGAGTACTTTCTGGGCGACACATTGTTGGACCATCGAGTTTATATGCCACTCAAAACGATATAGGAACTACTTTCTTTACAACCAGTTCGAAAATTCCATGGTCTAGTAGGGTTAGACGTAAAAGCCAGGGTTCGAGTCCCATCCCAGACATCAAAATAAAAAAAATATAAAAAGTATTTTTTCGGCAATTTCTTCTCTTCTTGAAAAGTTTCTCAAAAATCTGTTGTTCGGAGTCGACTTTAAACTATAGGTCTCGCCACTTCTGAATAAAATTAACATATCCAATATAAGTGGTGTGAGAAACTGCTGGCTTCTTGGGGACGATTGCTGTAGACTGTCTAATGGTGAAGGTATAGCGCTGGCCATTTTATAGTCACCAGCAGCAAGTCGTTTCTTTACCGTTCGCATCTCCCCTCTTTACACCTTTTCTAAACCTGCACAATGGACTGCATGAGTAGGGGTCATCCCCTGAGTGCAGGTTTAATAAAAAAAAAATATATTGGCACAAAAATACCGATTATTACGTTTTGTTAGCTCTAAAATAAAGTTTGTTGCAACAAATATTAAAATAAATGGAAAATTAATAATAATAAATTAAAATTAATATGACCAAAAACCATATTATAATATGGTCTCAGCGTCTCTAGAGCATTGTTGAGACTACGCTGGAAACATACTACAGATTAGTATTGATTTTTTGATGTCTATAGATATAAAAACTAATGCCACTTTTCGTTGTCATTTTATAACTCAAGAACGGGCTCGCCTATCCAAGCCAAATGTTTAGGCTTTGTTCGAACTATTTAGTAGATGGTTTATGTGAAGTTTGCCACTCCCACTTTTACGCCCACATTTTCTATTCATCTAAAATCAGAAAACGGCTCCATCGATTTGACTAATTTTTCTTTCAAATGTTTGTATTTATCCATTTAAAGTTTTCATCAAGAGAAAATCTTGCACTGCCCACTTTTGCGCCCACTTTTTTGATTAACCTAAAATCAGAAAACGGCTCCATCGAATAGACTAATTTTTCTTTCAAATGTTCGATGCAATCCAATTTAAGTTTTAAAAATTTTGAACCAAAGGGGAAAAAAATGGGACAAAGGGAGAAAAAAAGGGCAAAAATTACTTTATGCATAAATGCTTTATTTTATTTGTTTTAAAGGCATTTTTTACGATTTAACTTGATTATGTTTCCAAAATAGCTATTGGAAGTATTCCGTTTTTAAATTTGAACCAAAAGGGGTTAAAAAAGGGGCAAATTGCATGCATTTATATTTGAGACTTAGAGTATTAAAAAAACTGGGTTATTTGCTAAACCGGTTTCCGAATAATTTGAAAAATTGCATTTTTTAAGAAGCCGGTTTCGAAACCGGATTTTTATTGATTGTTATTTTTATAACCCGCGCAGCGCCAGGTACAATCTGCTAGTATTTAATAATTCATATTTCATGTACATATGTGGGAATGAAGTAGAAAGAGCGAGAGACGAGAGTTTAGTTAAGTAGAAGACGCCGAACGATCAACACGCGAAGCCGGTTTTGTTTTTTGAAAGGAGGACTTTTGATTTGAATTATTATAATTGCCATTGTTATTGTGAACTGTTTTTTTTTTTTATTTTATTTGCTTAATTCCATTTTACCTAATTTTAATGAATAAAATCCTACAAATTTGGGGGCTCAACACGGATATTTACTTCGCTTAATTGTTATTAATTAAATTTGTTGAATGTAAAAGAAAATTGTGTGTATACGTAAAGGAATATATAAAGAGAACAGCAACGACGTATATAAAGAAAACGGCAACGACGAATATAAAGAAAACAGCAACGAGTACAAAAACAACAACGAAGTGAAAGACAAAGAGACAAATAAAACGACGATTACGACGATTACGACGAATTATTTCATTGTGTATGTATAAGGAAACGAGATGAATATTCGAAGAGAGAAGCTTGAAATTGAAACATCGTGTGTGTACAAATTTTGATCATGGCGTCGTTGGGCGATTTTGAGGCAGTAGGCCACAATTTGAAAACAGCTAAGCTGTGGTGGTTGCCATGCATAAATTTGTTTATGGTGATGAGGGTGACCGAGATAATAAACGGTTACGCGCTTTTGATGGTTTCGAATATGATGAAACGAATATTCTTTTCGTGGAAAAAGCAACATATGTTAGGAATAATTTAAGTACAGCCGATTTAGTCTCCATATGCAACCTACTTGGTATTAGTTACGACGCCGATAACTTGTTTAAGCATATTTTTGATAATTTGCGAAGGGGCATGATGTTAAGAAATATTGAAAGTATGGATGGAGAGGGCGACGAATTTAACGACGATGTTAATGGTGAGGATGAAGGTGATAATGATGGCAACAATCAAGGTAATGAGCGCAAGATGATACGTGCACACAGTGACGCAAGTGTAAATAGTGCAACAAGTGGAACGGTTGGAAATGCACCGCTAGCAGCAGGTCGGAATTTGCCATCAATGCAACAGTGTGTCAGTACGCCCAAGTTTTCCCTGAATTTCCGCGATATCGAGGAATCAGTTAGATCTTTCGATGGTAATGGTAATCTTCCGGTGAACGTTTGGTTGGAGGAATTTGAGGAAACCGCCTCGATTATGTGTTGGGATGATTTCCAAAAATTTATTTTTGCGAAGCGATCATTAAAGGGTCTGGCGAAATTATTTATAACTGGTGAGCGAGGCATTACTACTTGGCGTAAATTAAGACTAGCATTGATTGATGAGTTCCAGACGGCGAAGAACAGTGCACAGCTACATAAGATGATGCCGGAAAGAAAAATGAATAAAGATGAAAGCTACCTAGAATATTTCTTGAAGATGAAAGAACTTGCTTCACGTGGTAACATTGAAGATGACGCCTTGATGCAGTACGTTATAGATGGTATACGAGACTTGACTGTCAACAAATCAATTTTGTATGGTGCATCGAATTTAAGAGACTTCAAGGAAAAGTTAAAGTGTTATGAAATTATGCAGGAAAAGGCGAAACCACAAAACGATATTAAACGAATGCAGCCTGCCAAAATGCAACAGAAGGACGTCAGAAAGGGATTATGCTTTAACTGCGGCGAAAGAGGCCACAATTCCAAGAATTGCACCAACAAGGACAAAGGTGTAAAGTGTTTCAACTGCAATAATTTTGGACATATTTCAAGACAGTGTCCTCTTAAAATAGAAAAAGCTAACGTTCGACATCTAATAGCCGATGATATTATGCATAAGAGAATAAGATTCTACGAACAAGAGTGGTTAGCATTATTTGACTCAGGCAGTAAATACAATGTTGTAAGCGAGAAAGTTTATAAAGCCTTGCACAAGCCGAAACTCGATAAATCAAATTTTTATTTGATAGGATTTGGTAACAACGCCAACAACAAAGTAAAACCTTTGGGTACTTTTACAAGTAAGGTCGTAATTGACGATGAGACATATGATCTGACATTTCATGTCGTGCCACATACCTCAGCAGATGTAGACGTTATACTCGGCAAAGAATTTTGTTCGTATGCGTGTGTGATTATAACACCTGATGAAGTCAAATTCGAGAAGATCAAAAAAGACGACGATTGCGAGGTACATAATATGATGTTAATAGACGCTGTTGAACAGAATGATAACGATTTTGTTGATATTGATGTTGTCGCTAAACATGACGCCAAGGTTAAAGTTATGAATTTGGTTCAAAATTACATGCCGAATAAAAGTAAAACCACAAATGTCGAGATGAACATAATTTTGAAAGACGACACTCCCATATTTTCGAGACCACGCAGATTACCTATAGCAGAACGTAAAGCTGTCGATGAACAAGTAGATAAATGGTTGAACGACGGAATAATAGAGCATTCAGAGTCGGAGTTCAGTAGCCCTGTGGTTATGGTAAAGAAACGTGATGGTTCATTAAGACTATGCATCGACTATAGACGAATCAACAAGGCCATAGTGAAGGACCGGTATCCCTTACCCTTAATCGAGAACCAGTTGGACCGACTCCAAGATGCCAAGGTATTTAGTACAATCGATTTGAAGAACGGATTTTTTCACGTTGATGTAGCTGCTACAAGTCGGAAGTATACGTCGTTTGTTACACACAATGGTCAGTACCAGTTTTGTAAAGTACCTTTTGGACTCTCTAACTCACCGGCTGTTTTCCAAAGATTTATAAATACGATATTTCGCGACTTAACCCGAAGAGCTATTGCGCTGCCATATGTAGACGACATAATTATACCTGGTAAAGATGAAACTGATGCTGTCGAAAACCTAGAGGAAGTCTTATGTGTTTGTAAAGACTACGGGCTCGAGTTGAATTTTAAAAAATGCTCATTTTTAAAGAGGCGAGTGGAATTCCTAGGCCACATTATAGAAGATGGAAAGGTGTTACCCTCACCGTCAAAAATTGATGCCGTAATTAAATTTCCTGTACCGACCAATTTGAAGCAGTTACAAAGTTTTCTGGGACTCGCGGGCTATTTCAGAAAATTTATTCCCGAATTTTCGCTAATTGCCAAACCATTGAGTGACTTGACGAAATCTAATGTGAAATTTGAGATGAACGACCAGCAGATCCAAGCTTTTAATACCCTGAAGAATGTACTGAGTGAGGAACCAGTGCTTAGTATTTTTAACCAACGGTATGAGACAGAGGTACACACAGATGCTTCCATCGATAGCTATGGTGCCATTTTACTCCAAAAACTACCCGACGACGACAAATTTCATCCTGTCTACTATATGAGTAAGAAGACGACTGATGCAGAAAGAAAATACACTAGTTATGAATTGGAGATACTCGCCGTGGTTGAAGCATTGAAGAAATTTCGTGTATATCTACTAGGCCTTCATTTTAAAATTGTCTCAGACTGTAACGCTTTCACGAAAACTATGGAAAAGAAAGACTTGTGTACTAGAGTTGCCAGATGGGTATTATTGTTACAAGAATTTGACTATGAGGTCGAGCACCGAGCTGGAACCAAAATGAGACACGTCGACTCTTTAAGTAGACACCCGATCATGACTATAAGAGAAGACGACATCCTGATAAGACTAAAACAAGCGCAAAGACGTGATGATGAGTTAATGGCTATAATAAGCATTCTACAGGAAAAAGACTCTCATGATAACTATTTTTTGAAAGGTGACTTGCTGTACAAACTGGTGGATGATTATGAAGTGCTGGTGGTGCCTAACGGTATGCAGCGCGAAATTATAAGATGTGCTCACGAGAAAGGTCATTTTGCCCACAAGAAGGTAAAGGAGCTTATTCGGCGAGAATACTATATTCCAAAGCTTGACGAAAAAATTGAATTCCATATAGCCAATTGCGTGCACTGTATAATCAACAACAGGAAGAGAGGCCGGCAGGAGGGTGAATTGCATCCCATTCATAAGAACGACGAACCGCTTCATACTTACCACATCGATCATCTTGGTCCATTGGAGACGACAAGTAAAAAGTATAGGCACATTTTTGCAGTTATCGACGCTTTCACCAAGTTTTGTTGGCTGTATCCAACCCGCTCAACAACAGCAAATGAAGTTATAATGCGGTTAAAAAATCAAAGTGTTGTATTCGGAAATCCAGTTCAAATCATTTCCGACTGAGGTTCCGCTTTCATCTCCGAGGATTTTAAAAAATATTGCGAAGAGGAAAATATTCGACATCACCTTATAACGACAGGCTTACCAAGAGCGAATGGACAAGTGGAGCGACTCAACGCCATTATCGTACCAATTTTAGCTAAACTCAGCATTGACGACCCAACAAAATGGTATAAGTATGTTGATGATGTCCAACGAATTATTAATTCAACGTACACAAGAAGCATAAATACATCTCCGTTTGAGCTGATGATTGGTGTAAAGATGCGTACTAAACAACAACATGAAATTGCTAGAATACTCCAGGATGAACTAATCTCAAGTTTTAATAACGAACGTAATGAATTTCGAAACGAGGCAAAACAACAAATAGCAAAAGTTCAAGCTGAAAATTGTAGAACATACAACTTACGACGGAAAAATCCAAATAAATACAACAAAGGCGATTTGGTAGCAATCAAACGCACCCAGTTTGGTCCAGGACTTAAATTGAAACCAAAATATTTAGGTCCATATGAGGTCACAAATGTAAAAAGAAACGACACCTATGATGTAAGAAAGGCTGGTCTGTCAGAGGGACCAAGGAACACGACAACTTGTGCTGAATATATGAAGTCATGGTATTCCAGCTTAGATGATGACGAATTCCAGGCGAATTCAGCGCAGGATGGCCGAATTGTGGGAATGAAGTAGAAAGAGCGAGAGACGAGAGTTTAGTTAAGTAGAAGACGCCGAACGATCAACACGCGAAGCCGGTTTTGTTTTTTGAAAGGAGGACTTTTGATTTGAATTATTATAATTGCCATTGTTATTGTGAACTGTTTTTTTTTTTTTATTTTATTTGCTTAATTCCATTTTACCTAATTTTAATGAATAAAATCCTACACATATATACTAAATAAATTTTACAATTAAAGAAAAAAAATGTTGTTAGGCAGATGACATAAAAGGCGAGTGAACTTCATTATCACTATTAACATCTTCGACATAATGATCTTCCAGTATATTTGTTGCTGTTTCTGCCATCAAGCAGCCTATTTCTTCAAAAGTTTAAAGTTAAAAGTTTAAGTCTAGGTTTTTAAAATTCACCTCTTTTAACCTAAACTCGACCGGCTCGACTATAAATACGGCGATAACCAACTTTTTTCAAACTCTTGGCATGATTAAGCAAAGAAAGTGTTTCTCTGCTAAAAAGATCATTAATAAATACATTCTTTGAGTTTTAACCTTATAGACTAATTGTTTGGTTTTTTGTTTGTTAAATTTAACGATTAAAGTTTTCTTCTTCCATTCTGTATTTTGCAGTGCTGTTGTATTGTTTTTTATTTTTCAAGAAGAAAGCTTCATTTATATTATTTGCTTCTGTATTTAAATCAAAATCCCCCACAAATTTCATTAGGATTTCAACAGGATCAGCATCTTCTTTACTTTCCAAACCATTTATTATGCAGTCATTTATAACTCTTTGACCGTTGAGTATTTTAATTGATGTTTTTAAATCTTCTATTTCTCTCTTTAAGTTTTAATTTTTTTTTTTTTTGTACTTCTTCAATTTTTTCTTATTGTCATTAATACCTTTGAGTATGTCATTAAACTTCGCATCCAGCTGATTTATGGTGTTTTCTTTTCTACAAAAAAAAAATGTCACAATCTTACAAGGTGCATTAAAAAATGTTTGGCCAACCCTTTTGTAATGGCATTTTTTATTTGAGTAGACCATAACACAAATATTTAAAAAGGGGGATGCCCTGTGTTTACCACGGCGGCTGTTGACTATGTGTGTTGAAATATATTCAGTAATTCTTCTTCGCAAATAAAATAGAGACAACAATATCCATATTTATATTTTTTTCAAAAACAAGGTTTTATTTCTAAAAATATGTTGTATTTTTTAATTTGTTTTCAATAAAAAATGCAAATATGAAAAGAGTGTTGCCAGATCGCTAATTTTTTAACTTTATTTTTTGAGAGTTTTTTTTTTTATAATCAAAACAATAAAATATTTTAACACTATTCTAATACTGAATGCAATTTTTTATATTACGGACCATGTAGCTTTAATAATGTAATGTTTCCTTAAGGTTACTGAACAAAACAATGAAAAAATGAACTTCAAATTGGATAACAATACCAAGCGATTTTTTTAAATTTCATCTGGTAGCCCTATAAATAAACAAAAGTCATCCACTTTACCGGACATTATCGGCACTCTCGATTTATACAGGGCATAAAATGCAATGCCCTCCACCATCGGCAAGTGCGCATTATTTAGAATAAAACAAACACTAAAGGTCGAGTCCAAACCCCGGGTCAGACATCAAAACAAAATTATGACAAAAAAATACTTCTTCAGCAGATTTCTGGAAATAACTCTGATAAAAATAAAATTGCCATTAAAAAATTCTCAAAAACTGCCGTTCGGAGTCGAATTAAAACTATAGGTCCCACAACTTATGCGTAAAATTACTCACTTACAACAGAACTGGTGTTCTAGTAGCCAATTGTGTCTTGTATATGTACATATGTATCAGATATCAGCAATGAATCGTTTTTCCGCTACTCATAAGTACTCATGTAGGTATGAGTGAAACAACAGAATTCTAATTCAACTACCCTGATTCATTCGTACTCGCTACAACATGGATTTATAAGTATAAGTAGCAATGAGTATGAGTACAACGTTGACATCAAACTCACAACATTCGAAATCTGATTGATTCATATGCCTACTCATTCTGATTCATAAATTTAGAGAAATACTTATAAATAATTCGAGTGATGCGAATCATTCATCAAAATTTACAGTCTTTGTTGTTGTTGCATGTACAAACAAAGAAGAAAGGAAAGACAAAGGCAACAAGCAAATCATACACATAATCTTCTTGTGAGTAAAGTAGTGTTCGTACGCGAATCATACTTATTTCTTGCTTCGTGTAAATGTTAAGTAGAGACGAGTTGAAGTCAATAACATCCTGCGTATTGTAAAGTATGAATACGACGAGTAGTTCCAACTTTGAATATGAGTATCATATTAAAATGCGTATGAATGAGCATAAGCATCAGAAATTATAACTATGACTCGAATCGTTTTGAATACTCGTTGCTGATCTCTGAATGCATGTATAGTATTTATTGACGCATATTGTTTTAGCAAAATTTATTTCTTACAAAATTTGCCTATCTATTTAATTCTCCAGGCTTTCATTAAATATCGAATGGCATATTAAGTTGTTATGTATGTACATACATATGTAAATTTATTCGCATAATTTTTAGAAAAAAATTAAGTTTTAATTGCGGTGTCTTTGCAATGATTATTGACCGGTATTTCTTGCTTCACAAACATTATTTTTTGACATTCTCGACTTAAAGCAAATGATTTGTAGTTAAATGAAGAACATTTTAATGATTCCATTTCACATGGCATCATTAATCCTTCATTTAATGCACGTGGTCGTTCGTGGGAAAAACCAACCTTCGACAAGCAACTAACATTACAACTTTGGATTCATCGAATTTACGGCGGTTCTTTAAATGATCTATAAACGAGAAAAGCAACATTCACAGTCAATAATATAGGTTTTATCATTATGATTGACCAAAAAATGCCATTTCCACCAAAAAAAGACCATCTCAAATAAGTAAATCCACATAAAATTTGCAAACAGATGCACATCACTCCTCATGTAGCAAATGGTCATTATGAATGAGGTAGTAGAAGATAGCAAACATTCGATGGTTGGGTAATAAAAATTTAAGTTGACTGCTACAAATAGCATTTCTGTACATAAATTTATTTTAATCGACGTACATACATACATACTTTCAATATTTGATAGATACAATCAATGGATGAGACGACCAGGATTATTTTCTTTTTTTTTTTATTAATTTTTATTTCTATATAGAGACAGCGTTACCGCTGGCAATTTTTAAGAAGTCGCACAAAATGGGGATTTTTGAAAAAAAAGTCGCACAAAAAGGGTATTTTGGCAGTCAAAAGGGGCAACAAGAAAAGAAAATGAACTAATACAGATAAAAAAATAAATTTTTATTGGATTTTGTAATATACATTAACAAACATGCATGTAATAAGTTCATTTTTTAATAATTTTTCCAATTGTTTATATTAGAAACAAATTTTTAGCCAAAAATTAATAAGCCTAAATGAAAGTTATAATTTTTTTAAAATTATTGGTCTGTTTTATTTCTAGCTTTAAAATGTAATTTCATTAAAATTTATGAACGTTAGGACATTTAAATTTTTAAAATAAAAAATGCATTTTTAATTTTATTAAAATTCCATTAAATAAAACTTTTTTTTGCTAACCCACTATACAAAACAAAACTATTATTATAACCAAAAAAAAAAAAAACAATTCATTAAAAATAAATACAAAATTGAGTATTTTGTAACAAATTAAAAAAAAAACAAGAAATATAATATATGTTTAAAAAAAAACAATTGAAAATTACTAATTTTGTAATAAATTTAAAGATATGAAGTTAATAAGGTACATACATTTCAAATAATTACGCTTCACATGAATTGATTCATCCGATGATGAAATAATTTCCTTTTTGCATTCTATAAGACTTTCATGACTAGATGACGGCTGATCTCTTTTGTTTTTTAATAAAAACATAACATTTAAAGTTATTACAATTAGTTATACAATTATAATTCCAAAACTAATTTATATTTTAGAATAATCGAAAAAACAATGATGAGATGAATCAAACATCCTTTTTGAATATTTCATGATGTTTTCATATTTCTTACAAAGAAAATATACGAAAATTTGGTATCGCATGAAAGGTCTTTGAAAGACGTATTTAACAAACTTTTTGGTTTTTGAGTTTTTTTTTTATTAATTTACACAGACCAGAAAATTGTTAACACAGAAACCAAAGTACACTCTAGTCTATAGTCCAGTATATATCCAGTCTATAGTCAAGTTTATAGTCTAGTCTATAGTCTAGTATATAGTCAAGTATATAGTCTAGTATATAGCCTAATCTATAGTCTAGTCTATAGTTTAGTTCTTAATCTAGTCTATAGTCTAGTATATAACCTGGTCTAGTCTAGCCTGTAGTTTAGTCTATAGTTTAGTATATAATCTAGTCTATAGACTAGATCTATAGTCTAGTATATAATTTTTGTCTATAGACTAGATCTTTAGTCTAGTATATAATCTAGTCTATAGACTAGATATATAGTCTAAAATTCAAATTTATAACAAATTTTTAATCTTGGATCATTCTGCTTACTCGTCCATTTTCACATCCTCTATTCTGTGTTTTCTGCAACAATTAATTTTTAGTTTTCAATATTTTGTAATTTTTGTGCTGTTTATAAAAGACAAGCAAGTGTTCAAAGTAAATTAATAAAGTAGCGACACAACGAACGTCTACAAAAACCACATGATTTTTGTTTTTGTTATATGGTTTGAGTTGTCAAAAATTTGCAGGCTTATTAATGTAAATAAAAGAAAAAATAATTTTTCTAAAAAAGGGGAAAAAAGGGTCAAAATCTTGAAAAGTGTCAGATTTAGTTCATTTTAGTAAGGGGGCACAAAAAGTGGCGAGGTCGCTGAAAACGTGTCAAATTGCGACTTTAGTCGCTCAATAGTCACGCTGTATAGAGATAGTATATGTACACATATTTATGTATTTCTATATACAGTAGAACCTGTAGTAATTAGAAATTCTAGAAATTAGAATCAATGCTTGCTTACATTATGCGCTCTAAAATTCGAATTTAAAATTCTAATTTCTGAGCGTTTCTTTCTTTTTTTTTGCTATTACAAATTAGAACCTGTAGTAATTAGAAATTCCAGAAATTAGAATCAATGCTTGCTATACATTATGCGCTCTAAAATTCGAATTTAAAATTATAATTTCTGAGCGTTTCTTTCTTTTTTTTTGCTATTTTAGCACAAGAAATCTCCAAATTCTTTTTATTCTGTAAAACTAGAAAGGGGAATCACCAAATTATATACGTTTTTCCGTATTTGATTTCTCTTTTTGTAGCATTTATGTATTCTGTGGCCAGTTTATTTGTTAAATTTGATACGCGTGTAGAAAGATATTACTAATTCAGTCTCTCTTATATATATAGGAACATCAAAATAATGTTTTTGTTTTATTAAAATTAAGTAAAATTATTAATCCCCTTTTTGAGAGTCGTCTTCTTCACGATTTAAATCATTTTTAGCTTTGCTGCGGCCCTTTTTTTGAAATTTTTTTTCTTTTGGCGCTGAAATGCTGCTCTAAGTCAATATTATATCTGGATATTCAAAAAAAACGAAACAAATTGTTAAAATATTACAAATATTTATGAGGATACAAAAAAGCATTTATTACCTATTAAGGCTTTAAAAAATTTGATTATTCGCAAAACTTCTTTTTGCCAAAAGAGCCATCAACATTATAATTCATGATAATATTTTGGCCAAATATTTCATAAAGATTTCGATCTGCATTAACCGCAACGTCTGATTTCATTTGTCGAATCTATTGAATATAAACAAAAAAAATCAATTTTATTCGTTGAAGTAGTTCCACAATAAAAGTAAATACTTACGTATAGGTCTGAATGACTTTTCAAAATAGTATCAAATTCTCTCTGTTTTTCGTTAGAGTTGGTAGTGAAAAATTCCACAAGGTTTGAAGCAATTTCATTTTGTTTAAAAATTTTTTATCTTCTCACGAAAACCATATTTTGGACAATCGATTTTAGACGACACAGAATTTGGTCAAATGTTATTTTTATTCACTAAAACTTCGAAGGTGTAGTGTGTCACTGAGATTTTGTAGAATACGTTGAACGTTGCAGCAAGTACTTTTCTTTGTTATGATTAGGTTTGTCAATATTGAATACGTATGTTATTAACCACAAATGTATTTTAATTTCCGTCAAATAAGTGTTATTATTTTTTTTATAAAAACCAATACTCAGGGGAAGGCCCCTACTCATGCAGTGTATTGTGCAGATTTAGGAAAATAGGTTATAGGAAGATGGAAAGAGGGAGTAGTGTTTGTGGATATTTGATTTAAACTTAGCAATATCGTAATTGACGGGAAAAACTTTCGCAGGAAGATCATTCCACAAGCGAGCAGTGCGGGCAAAAAATTAATGCTCCTTGTAATGCATTGTGCGGTTCACTGGACATTCAACCACAAAAGGATGTGCTCTGCGAGAAGCTCGAGTACCACGTAAAAATATGTGATTACCGGGAACCAATCCCCTTATCTCTCGAGAACACCTCCCATTATAGTACCGATAGAACAATGAAACGCACGCCACATTGCGACGATGCACCAACGAATCAATAGAGTTGGATACCCTACTGTCATCAATAAGCATCTTCGCTCTCTCCTGTACGTGGTCGAGAAGCTTTAAAATAGGGTTTGAAGAACCGGCCCATACATTAAAGTATGTACGCTAATGTTAACGGTGTAGTATCATTTTCATATCGAACTTGTTCCAAGTAAACCAACAACATTAGTATGAAAGGAAAGGGATAAACAAGTAAGCGAATGCAACAACAAGCAATGTGTACACAAAATACACAAACAACAATGAAGTCGCAATAGAATTCTTGAAAAGGCAAAACTCCAAACATTCCATTTCAAGAAAAGCAGCCAATGAGCAATGAGAATTCATATAGCCTTGTGAGTAGAATTGCAAAATGCAAATTATTGCTGCATAATCAAGTTGTAAATAGTGGCACATAAAATTGTAAGTAAGAATTCAGTCAGGCTTGTGTGAAATCAAGTTGAGTGTGACGAGAACAGTCTTGGTTTCAAGATCTTGGTTGTGAGCAGAATAGCGAATAGGCAATTATTGTTGGTACAACAAAGACTTTAATTGAAACTGAAAACTAATTTATTTTTGTTTTGTTTGCAATCAACGAACTCATATTTTATACGTTTCTAAATAAAGGTAAAAACTAAGACTAGTGCAGCATATATCGATGCCTCCATTCTATAATGTTCTAAGGGCCATTATTAGAACTTGCCGTTAACTAAAGGCACTCGTTAACTTTTTAACATTATTACGAGTACCCAATAAGATAGAAGTGAGCGTTAAGCTAAAGGAAAGATCATCCTACCTTTAACATTTAAAATTCACTTTATGTTTGAACTTGCCATATCATATATTTTTTTCGATATGGCAATTTCAAATTTAAACAAAATGAGCATATACAACAACAAAAACGAAGTCTACTGATGCTAGTGCGTTAAAAAAAACTCGTTAATTTTTTATCAATTTTACTCCGGCACTGCCATATTTTTGAAAAAGTTAATTTTTTTTATCTGTAAGTTGTAATAACCAAAATAAGTTCTCTAACTTAAATACTGTCAAAATTTGATTAAGATGCGTCCATCCATTCCGAAGTTTTAGGGAAAAATCTAATTCGAATACGCATATGTTGCTTGTAAACTTTGAGAGCTTATAACTCAAAACACACTTTTTCGACTTGGAATTTTATAGGACGGAGATGTCGATATTTAACCTAAATCTAAAACCATTATTCCTTTGATTGTTTTAATTGAATTGCCTTTAAAATAGTGGGATATACTACTACACACATAAAAGAGGTCTTATCAATGGAAAGGCGGTGGTAGTATAAGGCAAAACAATCCTGCTGACATTAAAAATGTAAATGAAATTCTTTAAATAAAGGGCCTGAGAATTTCAAGCAGTAACAACAAGTTGCATGCACATCAATATTAAATGCGTTTCATCCTATTCGTTCACTTTCTTTCAATCATTATTGTATTTTCGCGCTATATACCTATTAGGATTAGTGAGTGTGAACTACAATTGTTTCAAACTCGGATTCACAAAAATGACTCATGCTGCGATGATTTCCATCGTGGAAACAAATGTCGTGATTGCAATGAACTTATGCCAAAGCATTGTTATTCTGCTGCTGGTATGAGTGTGGCTGTTATTGCTTTTCGTTCACGTGACTTAGTTTATGGGCTCTCTTTCTTATTTCGTTCTGTTGTTGTACCAAAAATTAAATTTTCCCAGCATCTTTTGTTAAATGGTTCTACTTGAGTCTCTCTGCCTGCAGTTAGTGTTTGACTGCCAAGTCATTTAACGGTAATTTCATTGCCATAATAAATTAGTGTTTTTGTTTTTTTTTTGTTGTTTTTTTTGTTTTCCTTAAAGATAGTACCATACCAGTACACTACCACTGTAAGTAGAGCATTTACAATTTATGCACACGAGTGCATGAATCAACGTAAGTAGTCCGTTGTACTTTGAAGCAAAAGATGTTTTGAAAGCAAAAGTACTTCGTTTTAAGTTTCATGTGAATGATTTTTGAATTCTGTGGAAACGTTGACGTAATAAAATATTTGGTGTGTGTGTTTGTGTTAAGCGTATGTATGATCTTTGGTCCCAATTTCTAACTGATTCAATGTTTACCGTGATATACATACTTAGATGCACTACAATACAAGTGGAGAGTGGAGAATGAGTGTGCACTTTTTGAACTCAATTTTCCGTCGTATTTTTTTTATTTTTTATTTTATTTACAACTGACTTTCAAGCATGACACCTACTCGTGTGTTAGAACTAAGAAAGGAGAATGAATGTATTGTGCATGGATTGATTTGAAAAGTGTGCTGTGTGATCGCTACGCCAACGATCGACAATGGCTGTACTCTTCGCGAAATGCGGATAATGCGTTAATAAATATGCAATTTTTGTTCAATTATGGCATTGTATCAATAAACCAGTTAAACAACAAATTGAATAAATAAATATTATCGATCAGAATGCTTCTTTCATATAAGTAATCTTGTCTTAGCTCAAGGTCATTTCATTTGCCAATATTTACAACACCAATACTTACAGATAAGATGTATTTAATTTATAAGCTCCTTAAGGTGGGATCACACGATTGACGCAATACACCAATTATTGGTATATTTTATATGTCAATCGTGTGATTTCACAACTTATTGGCTCAATTGTCAAATCACAACAATGGCCAAATCAAATGCAACCCTGGTGCGACAATCATGTGAACGCTAGATAGGCAACCATGCACAAATAAAAACGTTAAAAATACTCCAATATTTATTGTGTTCTAGTGCGGCAATTAAAGAGGACAATACGCGCTGATAATATTTCTTATTCAAATATTTTTTTGTAGCAGCATTTATTTTCGTAAGTAAAATAAATTTTTATTCTTGTATATATGTATTACAATTATAATTTAGTTTTATTGTTTTATTATGGAGTTGGATGACTGCACACAATTTGATGGCCTGGATGACTGCACCATCTCTCAGGAACCACAATCCCCTGTGCCAAAAAGAAAGAAAAAACCAAGTATTACTTCATCTTGGACCTACAGTAGCATTAATGGTTTAATACAAGCTGTAGAGGAACACCCTTGTGTTTGGGAATACTCTATCCCAGACTATAAAGATCAAACAGAGAACAAACGGGAGCAGGCATGGCGCGATATTAAAGACAATTGTCCTGGGCATACGGACTGCAAGGCCAAATGGGCCAATGTGAAACGGTATTTCAAAATGTTAAAAAGAAAAATATAGCAAAGTCTGGACAGGGTGCTGAAAACATTCAATGCAATGCAGTTTTATAATCGACACAATGCATCAAAAAATTCTTCATCAGTGTCAACGTTAGATGCAGAAGAAACTCAGCCAGGCTGCAGTATGTCGCAAAATGTTTACCTACCTGAGACGGTAAATATAAACAAAGCTGACATGTTGCAGTGGGCAGTTAAGTGTTTAGAGGCGGAAGAAGAGAATTGATGCCAAATAGGGATGTATTTGGCATGACAAATGCGGGAAATTGCCAAGAAAAGGAAAAAGGCTGCGAACAAATTGCACTTCCAACTTGTTAAAACCGCAATGGAAACAGCTTTGGAAGATGAAGATGAAACCTGAGTTTGAATTGAAACTGTTTAGGATATAATTTTTTTATGTAAGTTTATTAATTTTTAATACTGAAGTGTTTTTTATTTTTGTTTTTTATTAATTATATTGGGAGCGCCCTGGTAGTCTAGTGGGTAGTGTGCTAGACTATTAGCGTGAGGGTCGTGGGTTCGATTCCCACCAGAGGCTCTGGTCTGTGACACTACACCGAGCGTATGGTCGAAGTTACTCAGCTCGTATAGAGTTAGAATATAATTTGTAATTGTATTGTAATTAATAAATAAATAATTATATTGGGGTGATTTGATTATTTGAAATAAATATAGATTTATTTAAAATAAAAAAAATTATATGTATTTATATTGCCAGGGCAATTCATCAGTTGCTGATATAAAATATTGTTCTAGTTCTTCACGTATAGCCTTTGCTTCATTACTTATGAAAGAGCTTGTGGAGTATTTTCCATTTACATCATCAATGTCTTATGATATGCGCCATCAGGGCTTCTTTTTGTGAGCCACTCTCTGACTCATATACTTCTTCAAGTGCACACACAATAACTAAAGCCGACGCAATTTTCTTTTTTTTTTATTTCAATAAACTCATATTTTACCGAATGAATTAAAATTTTCTATATTTTTGTAAAGAAAACAAATCTAGCACAACAGCTGTTTCTGATAGTTACCATATACTCGAATCGGCAATTATTGCCACTAAACCGTTTTGCGTCAATTTACGACAATCAAATTTATGTACGATAAAGCAATCATCTGACTGCAGAGAATTTGATTGGGACAATTTCTTTATTGGGCCCCTATTCAGCACAATAAAAATTGTATAAAATTGGTGCATTGTGACAATCGTGTGATCCCACCTTTATGGGTTAATATATTGCTACGTTTTTACCATTTTAAAAATTTAAAAAATACGAGATCGTCGAATGCAATTCTTTACTGTTCGTACAATTTGATGTGTCACCTTTCACGATTTGACTAAAACAACAACAGTTTGCTTTAATTGTTATTATTCTTTACACTTCTTTCGCGCACACAATAACAATTGTTCAATAGATCTTCGTAACAGAGATCTTCAAACCAAAATTATTCTCTTCACACGCAACGTATCTTCACACAAGATTGACCGAATTAGTATTGAATTGTTATTGCCTTTTTACTGTTAATTCGCTTTTTTTATACTGTACTTTGTTGTTGCTTTTTTACTTCTTCATTTTTTTAAACTGATATTGTTGCTATATTCTTGTTTATTCGTTGATCATGTAAACAAGTCCATTATTTTTCTTTTTGAACCTTTTGTTTATCATTTTAATAACACCATTTCCATTTTCGTAACAATAAAATACTGCGTCTTGAGGACATTCAAATCGATCAATAACTGATGATGAGAAATTCATTTTTACATAGGCGTAGACTCCATAGGGCTTAGGTTATGTTAAATGAACGTCTGTAAAGATAAAAATAATAACAGACCATATGAATCCCTTATAAATATCTAGAAACGAAATCTTAATTTAACAAAATCTTTGATTGCAGTTTTCAGAATTATTGATGCAGTATAAGGTATGATAATAAAAAATTCGCTCTCTGGCAACGTCTCTCATGCAAAAAGGCTAACTAGGATTTATACTTGTGCTGAGGATCTGTTAGGTTGGTGTTCCCAAATAACACAGTCTCTTGAAAAGCAAACCAAATTCAATTTGTGGGGTTTAATTTTGGGCTCTATTCAACAAAATCGAAAAAAGATTTCATATAATAAAGCATAGAACTAATAAATTAAATCTGCGCGTATAGTCCGCTGACCGAAAGCAGTATGAGCTTCTAGTATTGGAAGCAAAACAAAAAAAATGTGGCTAACTAAAAAAGACCGTTGCAAAGCTTCAATGGGAATGTGCGCCAAAAGACAATTGGAGAATCCAACCACAAAATTTACAAAATGTACAAAGCAAAGTAGAACTAGATGAGAGAAAATCATCACTACAAAGGCAAGCGTAGGTCTAGCATAGCAAAGGCAAAGAGGACTTTTCTACAGTGCCACTGTAGGCTTTTTTGGCACACGCTACTGAGGGCCGCGGTTTTGAAAAGTATGATTAGGTAAGTGTCAGACATGTCTAATATGACATTCATGGGGGGGGACTTTGTGATCAAAGAATCGAGTAAGATATAGCTCCCTCCTTAACTAATTCCTAACTTAACTATAGAGTATTATTATTATTGAAGCGCCCTGGTAGTCTAGTGGTTGGTGTGCTAGACTATTAGCGTGAGGGTCTTGGGTTCGATTCCCATCAGAGGTTCTGGTCTGTGATACTACACCGAGCATATGGTCGAAGTTACTCTGCTCGTACATAATTAGAATATAATTTGTAACTGTATTGTAATTAATAAATAAATATGGAAATGTTATTATTATTATTATTATCCATACTCCAATTAGAAGCGAATTAAGACATTGATTCATTATTTCATTTAACAATTTGCAAATTTCAGTCGGAATACTTTTCCTCCAGAACGAAGGTATTGCTACTAATGGCTCATTAGTAGAATCAGCTTCAATGTCAAATCTTAAAAACGAAAATTAAAATAAAAACAAACACACATAAAAAGTAAAACATTTCGCATTGATTTTGACATATTGTCGATAATCTAATCAATAATCACTATGCGACAAAATAAAAAAATAACAAATTTATGTACACCCAGCAGATGATATAGTTTAAGTTGTGAGTTTTGTTGAGTAGAACTCAAAAATACTTTTTGAAGGAAGTAAATAATAATAAATTTATTGATTACACAAACTTTTCTGAACCCAATTCCATTTATTAAATCTTATTAAAAAGGAGAGGAATGAACCTTTAAAACAATACATGTACATATACAGTGGGGTGCACGAATGAGTACATGTTTGTACTCTGAGCAATTTTAATCTATATGAATGTGTGAACTGCAGCAGCTAAAGTCGTCAAATTTGTATGGCTATAGGGGGCGTGTCACTTCCCATAGTTTATACATATAAAAATGAATGTTCTTTGTATGTACCTTATACAATCGTAAACTATGCATTTGATCATCTTATGATCTTTAGAAAAGTTGTTGCGCATGAGCCGGGGTAGATTTCTAAGTTGGTATGACTAACTTCCGGCAGGAGGCACCACTGAAAATTACTTAAAATTACAGTTTAAGATTTAACTGTGCATTTGATTATATTATGATCTTTAGCAAAGTTGTTGCGTATGAGCCAACGAAGATTTCTAAGTTGGTATGACCAATTTGCAATAGGTGGTGCCACTGAAAATCACTCAAAATGAATTAAATTTTAAACTGAGCATTCTTTAACAAAGTTGTTACGTATGAGTCGACGAAGATTGGTGCGATTAATTTCCGATGGATGGCGTCACTGAAAATTATTCAAAATGAATGACAAGCAATTGGTCGACCTACATCCCAAGCCCGGAAGAAAAGAGCATTAAGAGCCTCAGCATCAGAAGAGCACTGTGGCTGGAAAATCTTCGAGTATATGCCGCTGAGACTCGTTCTCATGAACCACTTGAACAACGAGAAGTGCGATTAGAACCTGATCGAATGCCCGTTCATCTGAATCATCAGGACAATGGGAAACAAAATCAATAAAATGATAAAAATTTAATTGGACACGACATTAATGCCTGTCCTTCAAATTTATTTTTGGTGGGAGCGCAGCAACACGTACAGGGTATAGCTAGAAATAATATAAATAAGAAAAATATTGTTAAACAACTCAAAAAATATTTTCGCTTTTTATTTAGTATTTACTACTTAACAAAATAATATAAAATTCAAAACTAAAAAAAACAAATAATCAAGAGGACAATAACTCGGATGTACTCAATTTTGCACCATTCTAAAATTTTAGGGAATATAAGTATTTATAATATTTAGTCCAAAGACTCTTGTTATCTAAAACCTCATTTGGGTGGCTTGGCATGCTCTCCACCAAATTCCCTATAAATTCTTTTGGAATATTTGTCCATTCCTGGTGAATCCGTTGCCAAAGCTCATCTAAATTGGATGGAGCTGATCGGTACTGTCACAAATGCCTATTCACGATTGACCACAAATTCTCAATCTAATGGAGGGCGGGACTTTGTGCTGGCCACTGCACTAATTGAAAATTTTGCTCACTTAGCCATTCTTTAATGATTTTGGAGGTGTGTTTAGGGACGCTATCCTGCTAGAAAAGTACTTCTTGCACAAGATAAACGCTCTCGTCGACAAAATCGAGAAGATGGGTCAGCAAAATTCTCAAATAATCTTATTTTTTGATAATATTATTGAATTTTTGCAGTGGTCCAAGTCAACATGGTGGCAAAGCAACCCCATACCATGAAACGTTTCAGCGTTTCCTTAACATGGTGTCTTTGAATTTTTTCTACATGGCGGCGCCAGCAATACCATTAGACTGAAAGCGATTGAATGCTGATTCGTCGGACCAGATCACATGTTTCCAGTCATCCACTGACCAATTTTTGTGTTCTCTGGCAATCTTTAATCGCCCTTTTACATTTTAACCAAAATTGGAGGATTTTTCTTATTGACTGCTGAGGTATAACCAATATCTTTAACAGCTCTACTTGCCGTTCATCGACTAACAGTTTTTCCGTTTGCCAAAGAATTAAAAATTTGTCCCTTTTAATTTTTGTTACCATTAGACAAGCATGTGTATTAATTAGTAGATTTTTACGACCTCTGACTTGAGGCTTGAGAACAACAGAACAACGTTTTTGGCCTCTGATAACTGCAAGGTTTTTTTAGGCATTTCCCTGATAGAATAGCTACTTCCAGTTAAAGCTATTGTTTAATATCTAATATCGTTTAACATTAACGATAAATAAAAGCTACAAATACAAAGGCCATGAGGCAATGCGTACTCAATACACACGACATAAATACACACTAACCCATACATCGAACTTAGCATAAGTAAACTAGCAACAACAAGCATGAGAATAAAAGGGATGGACAAGTAAGAAGACGCAACAACAAATAATGCAGCTGCTATAGAACTCTCTAGAAGGCGCGAACGCGAACCTTCTACTTCGAGTACCATCATCAGACTGACGGCGTTCGCATATAAAAGGGCAAGAGAAAGCAGACAACCAGTTCAGTGTGAATTCAGTCAGCCTTGTGTTCAGTTGCGTATGAACTAATCAGTCGCGGTGTGAAGACAAGTTGCGTCCGTAGCAAAGTTTACCGAAGAGCTGTTAGTGTTAACGCGAGCAGAAGTGTTGTGCTTACAAAAAGGTTGTAAGCAGAGAATAACGAACAAGTGCTGTTGCTTATAAAAAGGTTATAAGCAGAGAAAAGTATCGAACGAGCACATATTGTTATAGTTATTGTTGTGTATTTTGTATAAGTTTGGTCAGTGGCACATAAAAGTAGTGTGAATAATAAAGAGTTTCATTAAAATAAACACAGATTTGTTTTTACTTGATTTGCACTCAACGAACTCATATAAAAACGTTTTTAAACAGGTAAAAACGTAACAATATTTTAATATTTAATCGATTTAATTAAATACTGGTCTCATCTGTTTTTGAAATTCGCACAAGTTCGCGTTTTGTAGTGGTTGTAGTTTTGTAAATATAAACAATAAAATTTATTTTTTTTTTAATTTGGGAAACAAATATGACGCCAAAAAGCCATCGATCATTTTTTTTTTCTTCATTTAGTCCTATTTAAATCCATACATGATCTAGAAACTAAATCCGTTATCAAATTAAAGTTACCACAAAACTGCATTTTTATATTTGCCAGAGCACCGTGTAAAATGCATCTAATTTGCAAAAATCTTAATTATTTACATATAAAGATGATGTGCAAAAGAAAAAATTTGATACCCAATTCCCTTATTTACAACGAAGGACTGCCACCGCATTGCTTTTTCTACAAAACGCGAACTTGCGCGAATTTCAAAGAACCTGAAATCCGTATTTAATTAAATCGTCTAAAGACTAAAATATGGTAATTTGGCATTTTTATTACAAACAACACCGAACAAAAAATTCAAAAACCATTTTTTTACTGAATATCCTTAAAAAAAGGACATGGATGATCGTCCTTGGTCAGATTGTATACACTGTAGGACGCGCTTTAAAAAACCTTTCTTATGATATAGATTTCGTATATGTTAGTAAGGAAACAGATGCTCAAATTAACAAAATATTCAAAACTAGACCTTTCTTCAAAATGGTCTAGCTCACGACAGGTCAAAGCTGGAGCAGAAATATTTTAAATGCGGTACACTTTGCACTAATTTCGCTTCCATTCAATTTGAATCGCTCTAATTTACATCGGTTGAAAGGCTCATCCCACTCGTTTCTAATAAGGTTTAAATTTTAGACATCGGTTCAGAATTGTTTGTGTAATCAATAAATTTTTGCGTAAAGTCTAAAAAAACAGTTTTTGTCAAATAAAACAAGTTTGGAGGGTTCAAAAAAAAAAAAAAATAAAAAATAAAAAGAAAATATTTTTGAGTACTCAACTAAGTGAACAATTTAGATTATGTAGTTACTCGGGTGTATTTAATTTTTGTATTTTGTCGCACCGTGTAATTAAAGACTAAATAGATAATAAGTTCTGAAAATGGTTATTGAAATTGCCATATGCACGATATTGTTGAGCTAATTTATTTTACTTGTTGTCAATTCATTGTAACCATAAGAAGCTACTTTTTTATCCAATATAACACACCACACAGTACATATTCACTTGAAATCTGAATGAAATGTTCGTTTGTATTTAGTATTGGACACACCCGTTTTTATTTGATATTGTTGTTGTTGTTCGTGGCTTGTGAATAACATATAGAGGGTATATTTTGTTGTTGTTGTTTTTTATTTTGTAGTAAAGTTTTGCTACTGGTGTGCTTGCTCTGTTATCCGATTATGCTCCTATTTGTGTCGACAACAGAGCAGTACTTTTAACACTTTGTCTCGCAGTGGTCGTGCGACATAATAAAGACATTTATTTCAATTACAACAATTTGTCTACAAGCTAGACTCCGCCAAATCAGAGCAAAATTTATCGTCTACTCGTGTTAAGTCAACTACCAAATCACACAATTAATTAAATCTTTCTCTTGGCAATCTGCCTTATTGGTTACTGCTGCTGCTGCGGTTGCTGTTGCTGCTGACACAATATAATATTACTGTCTCAGTTCCTCAATGTATTTGTATGTTTAATACACAGATATAGATTCACAAACATACATACATACATGCATACATATAATATCAATTGAATTTATGCCAGTTTTCTGGTTGGTTAAGATCACAAAATTACTGTGTCCATACAAGTAAACTAACCTCCTAACAAACAAACGAACAAACGAACGAACGAACGAACAAACAAGCTGAATAGCGTTCATAATATTGTATATGAGGAATGGAATGGAATTATTGTGTATGCAAGTCAGTCAGCCTGCCTGCCTGCCTGCCTCTATAATGTTGTTCACTATACAGTACAGTACAGCAAAATAGTATCATAGTATCAGTTTTTAATGTGTAACAACAAACAAACAAACACACAAACAAACATATAAATTTACAAATATTGAGGATAAATTACGTTACGCCAGTTACGCCAGTTGAAACCAGATCATTGAACACTGATTTGACAATTTAGTAAAACTGGGTTGGGCACCTGTTTCTGTTTCTGTTGATTCTTATTCGATTGTGACTCCAATATGTGTGTGTAAGTGTTTTAATAGAGACAAATTATTTAATTTCTGATTGATTGATGTATTGACTGTAAAATTACAGCCAATAAGAATAGGACATGAAATATTTATCGTGTTATACCAGTACAACTCAATTAAAAACGGGGGCTTTGGTTCGGCTATCAACTCCCTCCCCTGGACACAATGGACAAAATTTTATGAGTGATGAGTAGCTCTCGTTATGGATTTTTTCGAACTTTTTTATGTATGCGAATAAGCCACAAGTAACCACCCTGGACTCTATGGACAAAAGTTTGGGAAGGATAAGAAACTCCGAAATTGTGGATTAAAAATGTTTCTTCTGCTACTGGATGGTGGGCGGATAGTATTTAAACTTCATTACCATAAATAACAATTCAACCGATTACATGGAGGTACAGTAAAAATACACCCGGCTAATGAAATAGCATATGTTGTAAGTTTCGTTGGCTAGAACTCCAAAATATATTTTTTATATTTCTTGAACTCTCTAAACTTGTTTTATTTGACAAAAACTGTTTTATTACCTTTTACCCACATATATTTTGCTTTTCCGCTACTCATAAGCACTCATGCAATAATGAGCATAAATGAATCAACAGAATTGAAATTCAACTACTCTGATTCATTCGTACTCGCTACAACTTTGATTTATAAGTACAGACAGGTTGTAATGATTATGAGTATAACGTTGACATCAAACTCACAACATTCGAAATGTGTTTGATTCATACGCGTTCTCATTCTGATTCATAAATTTAAAAAAATAGTTATAAGTGATTCGAATCATTCATCAAAATTTACAACCTTTGTTGTTGTTGCATATACAAACAAAGAAGGAAGGAAAGACAAAGACAACAAGCAAAGCATACACTCATCTTCTTGTGGGTATAGTACTAATCGTAAGCGAATCATGCTTATTTTGTGCTTCGTGTAAATGTTAAGTAGAGACGAGCCGAAGTCAATAACATCATGCGTTTTGGTAAGTATGAATACGACGAGTACTTCCAACTTTGAGTATGAGTATCTTATTAAAATATGTATAAATGCGTATAATTATCTGAAATTATAAGTATAACTCGAACCTACTCATCGTTTTGAATACTTATCGCTGATCTCTGTTGTGGGATTTGTTGATTCATTCATAATCAAAATTGCACGTGTGCTTATGAGTAGCAGAAAAACGATTCATTGCTAATCTCTGCCCCAAAACTAACACTATATCATTATCGGGGTTTATTTAATTTTCTTTTATTTTGTATGTATATACATATATACAATGGTCCTTTTACTCATCTAGGGAACATAGGGCTTCAACAAGTTGTTTCCAATGAGCTCGATTATCAGCGCGATGTTTGACTTCGTTCTATTGTATACGTTGTTTGGCTATTTCGGTTATGATTTGGCGTTTCCAAGTGTGCACTGGTTGTCCAATGCGCCTGCTTCCCTGGGGGTTTCAGTCTATCGCATTTCTTGTTACGTCGTCTAATGGCTTGCAGAGAGTGGGCCCAATCAATCCCCACTTGCGTCTCCTTATTTTCTTCACAATTGGTTTATTACCAGGCATTTGTTAATACCTGAAGAAACTGTAAATCGCCAGGTGGAATTGAAGATTTTAATTTTGGTGTGCTTCGATATGTTAGATGATATCCAGACAAGGTTAAGTTGAGCAAAAACATTGCACGCTTTATTCACAGATAAACCGCCGTATTTATCAATTATACCGCCAAGGTAACAAAAGGACTTCACATCATCAATTTCCTTGCTACTTATTAGGAAATTACGTTCGACGGTAGCGTTTAACCTGAGAGTATTGGTTTTGTAGATATTAATCTGCAGTCCAGCTAACTTTGCGGTTTCGTTAATTAGATTTAGTTTTGACTGCATGTCCGAGAAAGGTTGACTTAGCAAGCATACATCATCCGTAAAGTCTGGGTCTTCTAATCTATCTTGCAAACCCCATGTAATCCCTCTTCCATGACTAGTTGACTTTTGCATCACTACATCAAAGACACAATTAAAGAAGTCTGACGCATAGTGTTATTTATGTTTTTTATTATTTCATTTCGGGTTGTTTTTGTATAATTTGCGACCTAAGTTGTAATATGCATGTTGTGTTTGGCTGCTATTTATGTTATTTTATACAATTGAATAAATCCTGTGTTTTCTTTTTTTCTTATTTATTATTTTATTGAAAAATTACTATTATAGACAAAATAAATGTTTATGTTGAATTAAATTAAAACTTCAGTGGTGCAAATTAATATGTGATGCAGACAGAAAAGGAAGAAGAAAAAGAAAGACAACTGTCAAAAAGCAGGGCTGCCATATTGACAGCCTAATATGTGACAACTTTCTCCTCCTCATAAGTTAAGACGATTTGGTGGGGTAATATTCGCTTGATTGTTAGTATCTGAGTTGATTGTGGGTTGTCCTTTTGGTGATGATGCGGCTGTAATGACTGGTGTTGGCTGTGATGCGGCTGTAATGACTGGTTGTGGCTTTATTGCATCTGGCTCCGACGGTCCACTTTTGGTTAATGTCCGATCAATGTCATTGTCCATTACGAAGTCGGTCTCATAGTCAATTTTACTATCAGATGTTTGGCAATTAGTTTTTCTTATTTGGTCGACGTGACGTATGTGTTTTACATTATCTATTAGTATTTCGTACATTCGGCTCCCTATTTTCTTTACTATTTTTCCAAATTTCCATTTGCGAGCTTTGTTGTTATAAAATCTCACTTGAACTAATTCCCCCTTTGAAAATTGGATGGGCTCCTTAAAGACTTCTTGTTTGTCAATGACTCGGGATGATACATCCATTTTTACTAAATCGATTCTTGTGCGGATTGTTCTTTTAAACATGAGTTCAGCAGGGGATAATCCTGTAGTAGTGTTAGGTATTTTCCGATATTGCATCAACAACCTGCTTAATTTCAAATTTATGTCACCAGATTCTTTTAACATTGATCTGAGGCCCGCCTTGACTGTGGCCACGTAACGTTCGGCCTGACCGTTTGAGGCAGGATGGTATGGAGCACAAAATTTTTGGCGAATTCCATTTGACTTCATAAACTCTTGGAATTCCTGAGACGTAAAACTTGTTCCGTTGTCTGATACTAGTACTAGTGGAAGACCAAATCTGGCAAAAATTTCACGAAGCATTTGTACAGTTTTTGTTGAGCTGATAGTTTGCGTTGGTATTGCTTCAACCCATTTAGTAAAGGCATCAACTACGATTAGTATGTAAGTGTTCATAAATGGACCGGTATAGTCGACATGTAGTCTCTGCCATGGTCTTGCAGGATATTCCCACGGATGGGGAATTTCTCTTGGTGGATTATTTTTGTTTATACAGCAATCCCGACAGCTTTTAGACATTGCTTCGATATCAATATCAATTCCTCTCCACCAGACATAACTTCGCGCTAACGCCTTCATTTTAACTATGCCAATGTGTCCCGTATGGAGTTCTTCCAAAATTCGTTTTTGGAGAGATTTAGGTATCATTACGCGAATTCGATTAAATATACAATTATTTTCTAGAGAAAATTTTTCATACGGTTCGTTGTGTGGTAGAGTGCCACCACTTTGTAAGGCATTAAAATATTGTTTACACTCATCGTCATTTAGTATTTCACGTTTAATTTTTTCGGCTGTAACAGGAATTGTTTCTATTTGTTTAATTTGAAACATTGTAGTTTTATCCTCTGTCACTTTTTCATTCGGATTATCCACAGGAAATCTGGATAAAAAATCAGCATTGCTGTGATCCTTTGTATGCCGGTATTGAAAATTTGCATAGTGAAGTAATCGTACTGCAGACATTGCAGGCAAGTCTTTGTTCGGGTGAAAAATTCTTGTTAAAGGTTTGTGATCTGTTACCAATGTTATATGACGACCGTAGCAATATTGCGAAAATTTCTTAAGGCCCCAAAATATTGCTGTGGCCTCCTTATCAATTTGTGAATAGTTCCTTTCGGATTTTGTTAAAGACCTTGACGCAAAAGCTATAGTAGGCCTTTCTACATTATTTTTGTCAATGTGTGAAATTACGGCTCCTAATCCACTGGGAGAGGCATCAGTAGCCAAAATGAGAGGTAATTTTTGATCAAAAGGTATTAACACCTTGGTGCTTGTGATCTCTTTCTTGATCGTCTTGAATATTTTTTCACATTCATTAGACCAATGAAAATTTACATTGTCACGAAGCAATTCGTACATTGGTTGTAAGCGACTAGCTAGGTTGGGTAGAAATCGATGATAATAATTAACTAGACCTAAGAATGTTCTAGTCTCTGAAATATTTGTTGGCCTAGGGCATTTTACGATACTTTGGATTTTATCATTCATTGGTTTAATTCCACATTTGTCGATATGGTGACCTAAGTATGTGATATGATCAAGTAAAAATTGACATTTTTGTTTATTTAAATGTAATCCGTGCAATCTCAATCTTTGAAGAACATGTTTAAATCGTACTATTAATTCTTCAAAGGTATTTCCTTGTAGCATAATATCATCAAAGAAACATGATACACCCTCAATACCTTGCAGAACTGTATCCATAAATCTTTGCCATATTTTTGGCGCAGCTTTAATGCCAAACATTAGTCTTTTCACTTTGTACGTACCCTTGTGGGTACTAATTGCCTGTAATATTGATGTGTTCTCGTCAACTTCCATGTGTAAATAAGCTTGATGTATATCCAGTGTCATGAAATATTTACCACCACTCATTCTTGCGAAGATATCCTCAACCGTAGGTATAGGATAACTATCGTCTTTAATTGAGTTATCGACTGTAACCTTGTAATCGGCACATAGGCGTATGTCGCCATTCTTTTTCACTACTGGAACTATGGGCGTACCCCACTCGGAAAACTCAACCTTTTCAATAGTACCGTTCTTTTCTAAACGAGACAATTCATTCTCAATTCTCTCCTTAAGAGCGTAAGGAACTGGACGATGTCTTATAAATTTTGGGGTAACGTCTTCTTTAAGTTCCAGTTTACATTTATAATTAGGGATTTTCCCAATGGTCTGAACGAATATCTCTTTATATTCATTCATTATTTTATTAATTTCTTGTTTGCATTGTTTTTCGTTTATGATGCTGCCAATGGAATTTAATTCAAATATATTTAATTTTAGTTTATTAATCCATTCTCGCCCAAGAATAGAGTCAACCTCTGCGTTAATGACATACAAATCTGACTGTGCGTTCATATGTTTATGCGAAATGTTCACCTTGGCTTTACCAATTGGTTGTATTATTTCTCCAGTATAAGTCTTTAATTGTAGCGATGTCGGAGCTAATTTTAATTTAGGAAGTAACCTCTCCTGTTGTTGTAACGACATTGTTGATACAGCTGCACCAGTATCTACTTCCATGCGGCAGGTGGTATTTTCAATATTTACATTGACCATAAATTTTTCATTTGAAATGCTGTTGACTTCAACAATTTGAATTGTATTGATATCTTCTATAGATTCGGTATCTGTAATTTCATCAGCGCTGTCAATTGTATCAATAGTACGTTGATTTCCGATATTTTTAGTAAGACACCTCCTGAACATGGCCATTTTTATGACATTTAGCGCACCTTAAATTCTTAGCCAAACATTTGTTTGCCCTGTGATTTGTTTTGCCACATTTATAACACTTGCCTTTAATGTTCTCAAAAACGCTGGATGAGTTCTTCTTTACAGTACGGCGGCTCTTACTAGTTTTATGAAAATTTTTAATTTGATTTACCTGTGGCTGTTGATTTCGAATTTCCTTGCTTTCGAGTTTAGGGGATTCTATAGCTAATGCAAGTTTTACGGCATCATCAAATGTTTTACTCGAATCTTGTTGCAAAAGTCGTTCATCCCATCCTCGTCGCCAGTTGTTGTGTTTGGCTGCTATTTATGTTATTTTATACAATTGAATAAGTCCTGTGTTTTCTTTTTTTTCTTATTTATTATTTTATTGAAAAATTACTATTATAGACAAAATAAATGTTTATGTTGAATTGAATTAAAACTTCAATGGTGCAAATTAATATGTGATGCAGACAGAAAAGGAAGAAGAAAAAGAAAGACAACTGTCAAAAAGCAGGGCTGCCATATTGACAGCCTAATATGTGACAATGCACTACTGGCTACTCATGATTTATATTCTTTATTTCTTCTTCACCATTTAGAGTCAACGGCTTTAAAGGAAATGTACTGCAATCGTGAAAATGTGGCACAGATTCGGTCTTTAGTATATATGTTGGCACTGTCTATAAAATAAGGATCCTTTGTCCAATATACCTGTATTAAAAGTTAAACATTTATCACTTTATCCAATATTCTGTCTAACAAACAGTTGTTAATAGCCAATTCATTGAAGCTGCGTCTCTCTTCAGCGAGGTATGGGCTCGAGGTCAAATAAAATTGTCGAATTTGGGGCGATCCAATTCTCAAAAGAATGTGCAAGAATATCGCGTAGAAGTCACTATACTCTGCCTATATACTTTGATCAACTGCACGGTTCATGTCACATTATATATTTTGCCAGGTGATGAATTCTGTATTAGCCTTTTATTATGAGTCACATGTGTAAACAAACAATTCACACACTACATCGACCCTCAAAACCAACTTAACTCATGCCGTCGGTTAAATTCAGCCTGAGTCACAGAAGATTTGAAATTTTATATCCGCTCCACCCAATGTAGTCGTGTCCGACAGTTGAACGATATTATATTCTACCATCGGCGTTACAAGGTCTTACAAACGAATTTCAGCAATATGTCACACACATCATATATATTATTTCTGAAGCACTTTTTTTGTCGGTAGCAAGTATCTCCCATACCACGGCTTCAAATTTAATGAATGATATCTCATTTTAAAGCTTATATCTAACACTAATGACGAAAAATAATTAGAAATTGAAAACTTAATATTTTCATTGAATAAAATTATATTTTATATAGAACTGCATTATAATACTGTTGTCATTATGATTTTCTTCAATTGTGGTAATACAGGTAATATTTTGACTAAACAAATATATTATGCGCCATCATAAAAAATTATACGTGGACCATACATCATATTCTATTAATAAAATGCTTAACTGCTCTTAAAATAATTTTAGGTACTGCAATGATAATATTTATGGCAATTCTGCTCCACTTTTTCAATACAAAGTTTGGTTCATAAAGTGTGGCCAAAAGTGGGCGATACAATTCAAATTTTATTCAGAATGTTATTCATTTTTATTATCTTGAATGTGAGTGAGGGGGTTTTTATGTTTCTATTTATAGATGAAAAAATTTTAAAATCTATTTCCTTCTATTGAGGATGTTAATAATCGTCAATTCACGGTTTTAATAGCTCACCAGAAATCAAAATAAACAAATTTGTGACAGCTTTAAACCGTTGGTATTTTGTACAACGGTTTGTTTGTAATTGAGTAATTTGGGAGTAAAAATTCTAAAAATTTTCTGAAGTGAATAATTTTGACAGACACAAAGAAAAAACATTTGTATCCTTGGGCATAACAAAACTCATGCAAAATTATGTTGTATAGTGGTGCCTTAAAAGAGGGAATTAATTTATACGTATTTTTAAGCTCCATGCTTATTATTATTTTAATTAAGAAAAAATATATTTCGTTTTCATAAAGGGTTATTAGTACAACATGCATTTAAACTTAGATCTAGTTGAGGGTAACTCTCCCTAAAGGAAACTATAAAGTTACCTTTAACTTATTTTCATTATTACAACTTGCAGATAAAATAAAGTGAACTTTTTCAAAAAATATGGCAGTGCAGGAGCAATGTCGATAACACTGCTCAGTTAAACCCATTTTTTTTTTTTGTTGTATATGCTCATTTTATTTATATTTGAAGTTGCCACATTGAATAAAATACATAATATGGCGAGTATAAACATAAACTTAACTTTAAAAGTTACCTTATAGGATGATCCTACCTTTAGCTTAACGCTCACTTCTACCATTTTGTCCACTTATAATAATGAAAAACAATTTATCTGCTTGTTAAAGCCCTCCTTTAGTTAACGGCAAGTTGTAATAATGGCACTTAAAGTCGTTGTTTTATACGATCAATGGGGTTGACTTAAAAAAACTTTATGACGATATCTCTACTCTGTCTTTCTTTTAAGTTAGGTCGTAGTGGCAGCTTTGATATCACAAAGCTCATTTGAGCACGCATGGCGGCCCGTAAGTTAACTTGCTATACATAGTGTTAGGTTTTAGGTCTTAAATTTAGAATTAACAGATTGGTTTATTTCAGCATCTAATAAAATTGTCTGGATTTCGTTGATTCTAGAGTTGTTTTTATTTTTGATATGAACAATAAGGCCTATGTTTTCAAGTGCATAATTAAAAATCCTTCGGAGTTGATTGTAAAGTTTTCTTATTAACACACTCTTATTATAATACGGTAAACATACTTTTAGTTGAAGTGGCCGTAGTCTAGTAGGTAGTGTTTTGGCTTATTAAACGTTAGGCCCGAGTCCAAATCCCAGGTCAGACATTCAAACGAAATATGAAGAAATATTTGTTCGGTGACTTATTCTCATTAGATTTCTGACAAAAACTCTAAGAGTAAATTAAATTTCCATGAAAAGTTTCTCAAAATATCTGTCGTTCGTAGTCAACGGTAAACTGTAGGTCCAACCACTTATGTATAAAATTAACACACACAACATTATTGGTGTGAGAAGCAAGGCCGTAATCCTGACCAGAGATCAGCAATTAATCGTTTTTCCGCTACTCATAAGTACTCGCGTAATTTTGAGTATGAGTGAATCAACAGAATTGTAATTCAACTACTCTGATTCATTCATACTCGCTACAACATTGATTCATAAGTATGGGCCTGTTCGTTAAATACAAAATGCGCTGCATAATATGATTATTTTGCGCTAAAGTTGCCAATCATATGTTGTCGATGCTTCTTTTTGCTGATTTATTTGTTTGCATTTATGAACGAACAAACACTGCAGAAGTGGAAAAATTAATAATAAATTTGAGTTTTGAACTGGACGATAAAACAAATGACGAAATGTTGTTAAATGCACAAAAAAGAAACAATTAGAAAAGAAACTTTCTGTTATAACTCACATTCTCTCTCTCACACTCATTCAATGCATCAGCCATTTTTATGATTAGTATTTATTTGCTCATAATATAATTTAATGTAAGTCGCCGTGGTCTAGTAGATAGTGTGTTAGCTTATTAGACGAAAGGCCCGGGTTCGAATCCCAAGTCAGACATCAAAACGAAAAATATTTCTTCGGTGACTTCCTCTAAGCAGATTTCTGGCAAAGACTCTGAGAGTAAAAATTACAATTAAAAGCTTCTCAAAAATCAGTCGTTCGGAGTCGACTTTAAACTGTAGGTCCCGCCACTCATGTATAAAATTGACACACACAACATAAGTGGTGTAAGAAGCTAGGTCGTAACCCTGACTGAAGGGTTGTAAAGGCCAATTATGTATGTAATATGATTTAATGTTGCATTTATGAACATATGACAGGTGCAGTGCTGCCAAGGTTTGTATTTATGAACACGACGTTCATAACATGCAGCGCAATGATGCATTTACGAACAGGCCCTATAAGTAGCTATGAGTATGAGTAGAACGCTGACATCAAACTCATAACATTCGAAATGTGTTTGATTCATAAATCTACTCGTCCAGATTCATAAATTTAGAAAAATACTTATAATACTTATAAGTGATTCGAATCATTTATCAAAATTTACAGCCTTTGTTGTTGTTGCATATACAAACGAAGAAGAAAGGAAAGAAAAAGACAAGAAGCAAAGAACACACAATCTTCTTGTGAGTGTTGCAGTGCTTATTTTCTGTTTCGTGTAAATTTTAAGAAGTCAATAACATCATATGACGAGTACTTCGAACTTTGAGTATGAGTATCATATTAAAATAAGTACGAATGCGTATAAGTATCAGAAATTATAAGTATGACTCGAATCTACTTATCGTTTTGAATACTCGTTCCTGATCTCTCACCCTGACTGAAGGGTACTGCTTTTATGTTGGAGCGAATTTTAGTTCTCAGAAACAAAATTTTGTGGTTTAATCATTTACCATTGTATGTATGTAATGCAACATTAGGTCAATATTTTCTGATAATAGAAGTTGTTTAAAACCAAAAAGCCTAGATAAGCTGTTCTCTAAAAACAAAATCTAGTGGTTATCTTAAAATAATTACAATTTACAAATTTACGGTCCGGATTAGAACATTTTTTTATTTTTTATTTTATTCATAGAATTACAAATATTTTGTTTATTTATTGACATGTTGACTGTTCTTACGTTTTATTTTTTATGAGCTTAAATAAAATTAAATCAGGATGTATTTGTCCTTTTCCTGCCACAGAATAATTATTTTCGTCATTTTCTGAAATAGAAATGTCATTATGTCATGTCAATGAAATGTCATTATTTACATTATATTTTATCGTCTAATATTCTAATTATAAGATAATTATAATGAGAGTGAGAATAATATTAGGGGAACAATTTGCTGATGTACACTACTAACGGATAGAATTTTAAGAACAATTCACTTCTTGAAAGAAACTCGAAGAGTTAATAAATGTAAATGTAATAAATGTAAATGTGTACATATCACAATAATCAAAATTAGGTGGCAATTAATTCAGAGAATGAGATCAAGAAAAACTTTCCTATAAGAATTTTTAAAAAAGCATTAGGTTTTGTTACAATTAGAATAGCTACAAACTTCCGTGAAAAATCAAAAAATTTAGTACATTTTGATAAAATTTCGATAGGCCTGCTATCGAATGCTGTAATCCGTCTATTCGATACGTGACGAAATTTAATTCGGTACGAATGGCAACTCGATCACGTATGCGGTAATTCGGCCCCAGTTCGTTACCAGATCATCAGCAAAATATTATCAGATCCAAAGCAGATCATTATCTTTTAAATTCAATTTTATTTTCGCCATTTTCTAACATACATTTACCATTTTGGGAGCGGTATTAAGGAAAGGTAAAATAACAAAACATTTCCCACATACATACGTAGGTATTAGGGATGCCAAACGGGATCGATTTTTAAAAATTTCGGAATAATTCGGGATTCAAAAATCCCGAAATATCACCGGAAAAAATCGCGATTTTCACTTAATAACAAAAATATTTTGTTAACATTATTATTTGTATTCCAATTATGTATATCAGAATTATATGTCATTAAAAATAAAATATGAAATAAAATATGTAACAAAGAAGCGTAAATTAACAAAAATAAAAATTATTAATACGTATGCAAATGCATTAGTTTTAAGAAAATTATTTGTAATCCGACAAAAAGATTAAAGCATCTAATATGTGATCTGATAGGCTTGAACAAATTTTGTTGTCAAGATAATCTGCCGTTGAAAAACACTTCTCGCAATCAACATTCGTTGGTAAAATAGTTCCAAGATAGCTGCATGCAACTACCACCTACTGATGTAAATAAATCTATTTCTTTGGACAGTTGAGTATCGAAATCAGTTACCCAATTAATTCGTTTTATAGGACTTTTTCATTCAGTCAAGTGATATAGAATTTTATTTCAGGACGTTTTGTACATATGAATTCATAATCCCGAAAAATCCCGGGATAAGTTTTTAAAAATCCCGGGATAAGTTTTTAAAAATTCCGGGATTCGGGATTTCTCGATTGGCATCCCTAGAATGTATGTATACGATTTATAATATTTTAATTACACGAATTACAATACATTTTACGTTATTCCAGAAATCAAATCAAACACTTCTTCAAATATAAAAGGGCGTAATACGTTCTGTATGAAAAGTAGAAAGTAGTTTCAGGTATTTTTTGGTTTTTTTGTTTTTCAAGACCATCCCACTTAAATTAATGTTACATTTAATATTGAAAAAAAAAACAAAAAAACTGAGAGGGAAAAATTAAATATTTTCTCAACGATTGTAATTGGGCTAGACAATGTACTCGAGATTACCGAATTGAACTTTATTAAGATTACGTTTTTTGTTATTACATTTCGGCTTGATTGCTTAAAATATAATTCCCATGGAATGTTTTTATTTTTTTGTCATACTTTTTCTGTTGTAGTTGCCTACGTTGGTGAAAGACTTGTTTTTGTCGTTGTTGTTTCTCATTTTGCATTTCAAGGAAACCACATTACAAGATACAAGAGAAGATATTCACTTCTTCATAGACGATGATGACGCTGAGTTTTGTGTCTGCTTTTATTTTTTTTCCCCCTGTTAGTTGTATTTGGTAGTACAATTTTGTTGCCATTTACATTGGTTGCAACTTCTTCTTCTTCTTCTGTATTGTCTTCATCATTTTCAAGGCTTAACATGCCTAAACTTGATTTAGTACCTAATAATGTTCCCACGTTATATTTTCTATCCTTTTTATTATTCTCCATCAAACGAAAACGAAACGACGAAAAATTTAATGTAACCGCATCAAATGGCAGTTAATGAAATTGTGAGCAATATTCGAGAACTTTAAATTGGGTCAGAAATTTATTGTTTTTTCTATTATTTTCTTGTTTTGCCAATTATCAGTGAAAATCCATTTTTATTATTAATTTTACTTAAAATGACGTCAAACAAATTGTTTTTTTTTTCATTATTTTCTTTGATATTGAATTGAAATTTCATATCAAATTGAATATTCAGTGTGATAATGAACAATTTATGTCAATTAAAAAGAATTTAAAGAGTCCTCAGTATGGGTTGCATAATATTACATTCTTATAATTTTTCTATATCTAATGATGCATGATTTTTTCTAATAATCTCTTCAGTTTTAAAGCTAATTTATAAGTTTATATATTTTTATTTTTACTAAAGGGAAACAAAAATTAAAGTAAAAAATTTTCAGAGTTTGTTTATTTGTATGTAATACTAATACCCGGTATGCTTGGCTACCTCCATCGAAATTAAATATATAATAATTAAAAAATGTATTTATTTAGTAATTAATTGCTAAAATTTAATGCATACTTTTTTCTTAAATAAATAATTCATATTCTAATACCTTGGAATACACAATATTTTTTGTTTTTCCCTCTGCTGCGTATACATATAAATCTGCAGGTTGTCCTACTCGCGAACATGCGACGTAAAGCTGTCCATGTGAGAAACATGGATGTTCTAGATTAAGTCCACAAACATGAAAGGACTGACTTTGAGTTTTATTAATTGTCATTGCAAATGTTAGGCGAATAGGAAATTGGAGGCATTTTCGATGTGGCAATAGTAGTACGTGGCAGCAATACATCAGTTCCCTTAAGCTTTCTAGTTACAATGTTCGCCTCGATAATATTCCTCATAATTTTTTTTTTTACTGTTAGTCGAGTGTCATTACAAAAGATCGTGAAGGATCAATATTTCCAAATTAAATAATAGGAACACCGTTGTTTAACTATAAGTCATGTGGTGGAAAGCCTGGTAAATCTAACGAATTAAAAAATTCGACTCGATAATTGACCACATCCTCAATATTTGAAACTGTGTCGATCGACTTATAAGTTTTTAGATTTCCATCGATCTTGTTGAGAATATTGCTGTTGATGGAATTAACTTCAATATTGTTGGATGCTAGTAACGCACGTTTAGAAAACCATTGGATATTTTTAAAATTTTGCACGATATTGGAAAATATATAATTTATTAATTCTTCTTTTGATTGTGGCCATTCTGCAAAAGTCTTATGGAAATTTTATATACTTTGTTATAGGATCAATTGCAATTCTTCCATTACCTACATCATCCAATTGTTTGGAAAAAGTTGAAGCTGAAGCCTCACGTTTCAACTGAAAACACATATTAGTGGTTAATTTTAGAATGTGAACATGTCGCCAAAGGCATGATGATTTTAGACATGCATTTAGCTCATCAGCTGGCGTTGATCACAAAAAAAGGATTTTCGTATTTACTTTATATAGGAGGTGTCACACCCACTATTGCTCGTTCGCCCAATTTGGTCCCAAATATTTATATTCAAACTGTAGTTATTTGTACGAAATTTGAGGTATCTTACTGTTATAATTTTTCCAATATTCTCATCTTTTTATTAGCTTAAAATAGTAGGTAATGTAGTATATGTGGGCTTGTTGGCACCTAGCCTACTTGAAATTTGAAAATAAAAAGTAGCCGATAACTCCTTCCGGACATACAGAAAATACTGCCGAAATTTCATGAAAATCGGTTGATCCGTCTAGTCGTATATAGCGTTCAAACACACATTCATTTTTATATATATGGATAGATAAGAATGTACAAATTTTTATAATTACTTCACGTGATAGGCACCACCTTATTATAGCTGAAATACAAATTGGGGACTCTGTTATCGTTTTCTTGATAGGCAGATTTTAATAATTAATTCATATGGGAGGTGTCATGCCCATTTTTGTTGAACTCCCCATTTTTGTCCAAAGTATTTATATTTAAACAAAAATTACTTGTAAAAAATTTGGGGAGTCTAGTTGTTACAGTTTTTCAGATATACAGATTTTCGTATTTACTTTATATGGGAAGTGCCACACCCACTATTGCTAGTTCGCCCATTTTTCTCTAAAATATTTATATTGAAACTGTAGTTACTTGTACAAAATTTGAGGTATCTTGCTGTCATCGTTTTTCCAATGTACCCATTTTATTATTTGACAATAGCAGGTAATGTTACATATGTGGGCGTGACACCTCGCTCATTTGAAATATCAAAATAAAAAGTAGTCTATAACTCCTTCCAGACATACAGAAAAATACTGTAAAACATATTCAAATAAGACAAACATTTTAATAATACGTGTGTTCTCCCCAATTTTAAATTACTTCATTTAACCGAAGTGGCATAAAGTTTATTAATTTTTGTCTATTAGGTAGTGTGCTGGCTTATTAGACGTAAAGCCAGGGTTCGAGTCCCAGGCCAGACATCAAAATAAAATACAAAAAGTATTTTTTCGGCGATTTCTTCTCAGCAGATTTCTGGCAAAAACTCTGTGAGTAAATAAAATTGCCATGAAAAGTTTCTCATCTCATCTGTCGTTCGGAGTCGACTTTAAACTGTAGTATGTATAAAACTAACACACACAACATAAGTAGTGTGAGAAACTAGGTTAATAATCCTGACTGAATGGTTGTAATGACCATTTATATATTATATGTAAGTTATCTTGGGGACTTCAATCCACTTTTGTATATTTCGGCACTTAAAATTCCCCAGAGGTTTTCGACTGGATTTAGAACTCCATGAAAATTACGTGCTATTCTGGTCCACCTCCTTTTTCTCTTCAATAATATTTGTGTATCTCATCCATCAAGATTGAATTTTTTTTGAAACTGAACATAATACTACGCCTAAAATTTTTATTTTTCATCTAAAGCCAATCTGGCTGCCTTGTGTCTAGGGATCAATCGTGGTTTGGGCATCATTTTTAGTTTTTTTACATCTAGACCATTTAAAGTTTGATTAATCTGTCTCTTAGTTATGTTTATCTTTTTATTCTGCAAGTCGCCGTGGTCTAGTAGGTAGTGTGTTGGCTTATTAGACGAAAGGCCCGGGATCGAATCCCAGGTCAGACATCAAAACGAAAAATATTTCTTCGGCGACTTCCTCTCAGCAGATTTTTGGCAAAGACTCTGAGAGTAAAAATTGCCATGAAAAGCTTCTCAAAAATTTGTCGTTCGGAGTCGACTTTAAACTTTAGGTCTCGCCACTCATGTATTAAATTAACGCACGCAACATAAGTGGTGTGAGAAGCTAGGTCGTTATTCTGACTGAAGGGTTGTAATGGCCAATTCTGTATGTAGTTATGTTTAGTCTCAGCTCCGACTTTATTTTGGTACAACTTAAATTATTTGTGATAGCTAAGGGCTTTATTGATCGTTTATCGCGTCCAGCCAGTATTGGCTTTCTGCCACATCGTTTTTTAGTTCGGCAATAATTTTATACGGTCGTCTTAGATCTCTCAATTCTGTTTGCTATAGATCTTATTGAATGCCCATTCTTTTTCAACAATTCAATCTGGGTACGTTCTACTAATGAATGTTGAGTTCCACTAGGCATTTCTACCTAAAATTCAATAATTTTCAAACAAAGAAAAATTATTTAACTGTTGATAGTAATATTCCTATATACTTACGCCAAATAATATATTTTTCACTTAAAATTTTGTTCTGACAATAAAAACATACAAATAAATGGATTTTCTAGCATTGATAGAACACAACATTTATCATGGAAATGTTGTAAATGAATAAACATCCATGCAACTGGAGGTGGTATAAATCAGAGATCATCACCGAATCGTTTTTTTGCTACTCATGTAATTTTAAGTATGAGTGAGTCACCAGATCAAACGAATAGTCAATATGATAAAATATAATAAAAGTCAAAGACTTTCAACAGGAATCCTTTTCTTGGACATCGTAAAGGCATTTGATTCAGTCTGGCATTCAGGGCTCGTTTACAAACTCAAGAAAATTGGATTGCCTTTATATTTAGTCAAATTAATTTTGAGTTTTCTCAGTAATAGACGATTCTTTGTAGACATTGGTAGATCCAGTGAAATGACAATCTCAGCTGGTCTTCCGCAGGGCTCTGTTCTTTCACCCCTTTTGTACTCATTATACATATCAGATTTTAAGCCTTTATCAGGTAATGATGCCGATAAATATTCTATGCCGATGATAGCGCTTTTGTAAGCCGCAGCAAGATTTCAAATGCTATAGTTAAACGCATGCAAAGATCTCTAACTTCGGCGCAGAAGTTTTTCAATAAATGGAAAATTAAAATAAATGAAGAAAAATCGCAGGCCATTATTTTCCCATTTAATAAATCGCCTAGAAGAATTCCAAGTCGTTCTTTCACTATCCAAGGTAGGTGGATTAATTGCTCAAAAGTTCATAGAAGAAAACTGCAAATCATCCAAAATAAGAATTTGAAAATAATATATAACCTTCCAAGGAGATTTTCGACTAGAGTGTTACATAACATATCGGGTCAGAACACGATTAACACGATAATTAAGAATTTAACTCAGGCATTTACAGAAAAATGCAGAACTTCAACTTATGACCACTTAAGGAGATTGACTGATAGTGACTAATTATTATATTTAAATATAGAATATAATAGTAACTGTCACAGCTCAATTGCTCCAGTTAAAATTTTTCTTTTTTTGTGATATAGAGTATAGGTTTTTTCCTATCTTTTTCCTATAACCTTTGACCCTTTTATATTTTTACTTTTTAATCATGTTATTTTTGCTGTAATATCTTTAGATAAAGACTCAAACTATGTTACCTTATATTTATAATTAATTGTTATTATTGATAGTCAATAAATAAATAAATAAGTATGAGTGAGTCAACAGTATTGAAATTCATATGCTCTGATTCATTCGTATTCACTACACCATTGATTTATAAGTAGAGGTTGCAATGAGTATGAGTACAACGTTCAAACATCAAACTCACAACATTCGAAATATGTTAGATTCATGCCTCTACTCATTCAAATTTATAAATTAAGAAAAATTTAGAATATTTTGTATTTGAACAACACTGCATTCAATCCTGAAGACTTATGACTAACCAATGTTACCATAAGTTTTTTACTTGTAAACACTTCATCCGAAATAAACTATAGAAAATTGATTTTAAAACATTGATTTTTAAAATTTAATTTCGATTTATAAAAGCATAAAAACATGCTTGACGCTTTATATATAATTTATTTAATAGCTCGAAGCATATTTAAGAAGAGCGCACGAAAAAAAAATTGGCCTACTTTTAAGCTTATAACTTTTATCATAATTGAAAAAAATTAATACCATGACATTGTTTTTGTTAGTCATCTGTTTCAAAATCCACGTCCTAAATTTCATACCAATAGCAAAATTACTTTTTTGAAAATGGGCACCCAACAAAAATGTCGTAAAAAAATAAATGAAATTTCCAATTAAAAACCGCGGCGCTTACAAAAAACGATTGCTAGGTTCGCAGGTGTTAACCAAAAAATAGTTTCTAAGGAAAGAATAAAACAATATAAGGAGTCTTTGAGTATTGAAAGAAAGCGTGGAAGTGAAAGAAAAAAAAAGGATTTGCCGACCAAAACAATGCAAGTATAATAATACGTAATTTTCTAAAACAACCTAAAATGTCTGGAAGAAAAGTGGCTCAAAAAGTTGGATGCTCTGAGACTTTTGTCAGAAAAAAATTTTATATACAAAATAATTTAAATATTATTTACTTTAATTGAAATGTAATACAAAAAAAACCGCCACTTAGTTTTATTTCTATAACGAATAGTGTAAGTCCAGTTTTTTTGTGCACACTCCTTAGATGCTCGAAATAAATTTGTACATTCAATTACACGGTGAGACAGTCAAAATATACTCATCAAATAATCTACAGGTTAGGAGTTTTGTTGAGTAGAACATAAAAAATTTAATTTATGTTTCCCGAAGCCTCCGAACTTGCTTCTTTTTTTTTTGAGAAAAAATGTTTTCTATCTTTCCACAAAAAATTATTGATTACTCGAATTTTTTTTAATCTGTTTTAAAAATCGAAAGTTTTTTGAAAAGTGGAGAGATGAGCCTTTAAAACGGTATACTTAAACACATAATTCAACCTTATATGTTATGAGTTTTGATCGGGTATACTTTGAAAATATGATTTTTTTTCTATATTTTCAAGCAAAATTTAATTAAAGAATATACAATAAGGGAAGAGATTAACACTTCATTGACACTCGGAAATTTTATACCGATTTTTTACTTTCAGTTTAAAAAATTTCAAAATTTTGCATGGATCTTGATCAGTGTTGCCAAAAACATTATGAAGAAATAATGCTAGATTTTTCTAAAAAAAAATGCTAAAAAGTGCTAAAAATTTTAAAAACTGCCAAAAAAAAAAAATGCTAACAAAAATTAATAGAAAAAAATTTATTAATAGTTAACTAGATGACCCGCGCGAATATTTCGCACCGTTAGTTGTCATTTTTGTAACATAAAATGAAAATAATTGATAGAAATTTTATTAAAAGTATAAAAATATTAGAAATCATAATATCATCATACATATTTACATACATACACAGACACATACATATATTTAAATGCTTTTATAATACTTCTTTGAATACAATGTTAGAGGCAATGACATGATCATCGTTAACTTTTTGCCCGTACGAACAAAAATATCTTTAAACGGACGCACTCGAGAAAAAGCCACGTATAGCTGCCCATGGGAAAGGATCGGTTCTGGTAAATACAATCCTACCTTTTGAAGGGTGTGACGTTGTTTATCGTCATAGCAAAAGCAACTTTCACAGGGAGTACAGTTGATTCGGGGTATGAGTACAGTTTTATCGGTATGAATAATTTTTGCTGATATGATGTGCTCTCCCAAGTTTGTTATGATTAGCCTGGTACCATTTATTAACCCCTGTTTAGCATTTAAATTTCTGATTAACATTATAATTGCATTTATCTTTTCAAATGCACGTTATTTATATTCTTACGTTTCATGTTATTTTTATTCTTATTTTTCTTAAAACGTTTTTAACTGTTTAACTACAGCTGACACTATATACAATATGTATATATTAAAAGATACCGTATTACTACACTTTATATAACAAACAATGCCATGACAATAACGACATTACCAAAATGGCTTTAACAACTTTGTATATTAGTATGTGAAATAAGTCTGCAATTAAGTGACCCTGTTTATAGCACTTGATCTAACAACTACTGCAAAGTATTTCTAAAACAGCTTTTTACAACTTAATATGCTTGACTTGCACTTGAACGAAAACATATAATCATAATGACAACAGTATTATCATCCACTTCTATAAAAAATATAATTTTTATCAATGAAAATATTAATTTATCAATTTTTAATTATTTTTCGTCATTAGTGTTCGATATAAGCTTTAAAATGAGATATAATTCATTAAATTTGATGCCGTGGCATCAAATAAAAAAGTGCTTTAGAAATAATATATATGATTATGAAATCTGTATTTCTTAAAAATTAATTTTTATACTTAAATATGAATAAAGAAATTGAAATCAATTTTTAAAAAAAATAAATCGAAAATAAATTCTTAAAAAACAAAATGTCTTCAAATTATTTTTTAAACATGAACTTTTAAAAAAAGGCATTTAACTTTCAGTTTTTCACATACGTTTTAAGAAGACCAAAATAATAATTTGATGAATTTAAAGAGTCCAGTCATCATCATCGTCATTTTCATCATTAATATCATAACTTTCAGCCAGATTCAATTAATTTCAGATAATTCATTTTAATCCGTATCTAAAATGTTATTATATAATAAAATTAAGAAATTAAACATTAAAGTTATAAATAATTGCTAAAACAGTATTTACTGTCTGTAAATGTAAACGGTTTCTTATATTTGTCTTTACGATGTTCATTTGACTGAACACACGTTCTACGTCTGTATTAAACCATGGAAGACTGAGAAGTTTTAAAACAAAATTGGTAATCTCCTCCAATCTCTTGGTTCCTCCGGCATCTCTATATGCTTTTACCTCTGACCAGAATGATATTGTGTTGTTTTTATTAATCAATTTTATATATTGAATGTTGGAATATTGATCAAATATTTTTCTAATTTCTTCCTCGCCTTTTTGGGGACTTAAAACGTTTTGCACCGAAAAAAAATCTATGTTTTGTAAAACTCTTATATTATCTGGTAATCTTAAAAAAAGAAGGGATTAGTTTCTGTATTTTTTATATTTATATCTATCTTATCTTTGCTTTAACCCATTAACGCCGAATGGGTAGAAAAATACCCAAAAAAATTAAGTTTTTTTTAAAAAATTCTATCTTGACCCAACTAAACGAGAGCCGAAAGAACGAATTAAGAAGACATAGAACGGCATGATATTTACATATTTTGGATGACAGAAAAAAGGTCAAATATCACAAATTTTTCAAAATCAAAATTTTGTAGAAAGATCTTCTGTGCAATATGTATGGATGACATTTTTAGAAAAACCTTTAGGTGCCATGTAATACCCGATAAATTTGTCTAATTGGTCTACTTACCTAAGCTACAGGTGCAATTAAATGACATGGGTATGTATAAAAACTACTACGACATTGGTACGAAGTATTTTTTCATTAAAATTTTAAACATTAATTTCAAATAGAAATTTCAAATCATTTTTTTCTCTATTTTTTATATTTTTGGTAGTTCCGGCATGAAATTGTGAAAAAGAATCCTTTGGATGCACATTCAAACCGTATTTAGTACAACCGTACTCTGTTTTCCCCCCACTTTGCGCACAACGACCGCGTTTTTTTTAATTTTATCAATCATGTGGTCAAATTCGTCACAACTTTTGTGACAACTTTTCCAACCTTTTACCAACGATAACCTGAAAATCGGGTTGGCTCATAGGTGGCATACCTTCACATCCCCTGCACAAGCAGTATAGTTTCTATGCGTTTACCATAGCTGCGTAAATAGCGTTAGTGAGAAAATACTACTTTTTCCGTGAACTTGCATGCCATATTGACGCCATTATTAATTAAATAAGTCAACTTTACCTACACCCTGATTCAACGACAGCCATCTTGCGATGTTAACGGTCATATCTTTTGGTCTTGCACATCGGCTAAAGTCAACACCTTCAAATAGATTTAAAATACAAGTTCATACATTTGTAGGTATAACATAATAATAAATACCGAATTATCGTTCCAGAGAACTGCGATATTATTGTTTGTCAAAGCAAAAATCTGATGAACCTCGGGGTTTTTTTTATCATCCAGCAATGCATGATTGCTCCCATCATCTCGAACAGTACCAGTTGCAAAAAAACCTTTTAGTGATAAAATACATTTTTGTTTTTAATAAACCTGCATTCAAGGGATGACCCCTACTCATGCAGTGCATTGTGCAGGTTTAGTATTAATCCAACACCGAAGTTAATGTAATTATTTCTTATTACTTGTGCTTTATTTTTACGAATTTTATTTGTATTTTTCAATTTTTTCCACATGAATTTCAAATTCATGGCCAAGACTACAAGTGTACGAAACTTTATCTTCGAAATAGTCGTATAATGCATCCACATTTTCGGCATCCAATATCTTTTTTTAATTAATAGAGTCATTTCTTTTGAAAGATGAGTTGGGCCACTTTCATTGCTTTGAAAGAATTTGTTAACAGTTTGTATTTCATGTAGAATTGATTAAAAAAAAAAAAATAAATATTGCTGAATTACTTCGTCTTTATATTGTTACGTTTTTACCTTCTTAAAAACGTTTTTATATGTGTTCGTTGAGTGCAAATCAAGTAAAAACAAATATGCGTTGATTTTAATGAAACTCTTTATTATTCACACTACTTGTATGTGTCACTGTCCAAACTTATACAAAGTACACAACAATAACTATAACAGTACGTGCTCGTTCGATACTCTACTCTGCTTATAAACTTTTTATAAGCAACAGCAATTGTTCGTTATTCTCTGGTTACAACCTTTTTGTAAGTACAACACTTCTGCTCGCGTAAACAACTCTTCGGTAAACTTTACTACGGACGCAACTTGTCTTCATACCGCGACTTTTATTTTATACGCAACTGCACACAAGGCTGACTGAATTCACTCTGACTGGTTGTCTGCTTCCTCCTGGCCTTTTATATGCGAACCTCTTCAGTCTGATGATGATTCTCGTAGTAGAAGGTTTGCGTTCTCGCCTTCTAGAGAATTCTATAACTACTGCATTATTTGTTGTTGTGTCTGCTTACTTATCCATCCCTTTTACTCACATGCTTGTTGTTGCTAGTTTATTTATACTAAGTTCGATGTATGGGAGTGTGTGTGTTTGTGAATTGTGTACGCATTGTCTTGGTATGTGTAGCTTAATGCTAAACGATAAACAAAAGCTACAAATACCAAGACAATGCGTATACAATATACACGACACAAATACAGACTAACACATTCATCGAATTTATTCTAAGTTAACCAGCTGCAATAAGTATGAGAGAAAAACAGACAGGCAAGTGAGCGGACGCAACGACAACCAACGAGAACATAGTACACAAACAACGATGCAGTAGCTATAGAATTCTCGAGAAGGCGCGAACGCGAACCTTGTACTTTGAGAACAAATTGCTTGAAGAATTAAAAAGAATGTTCCCCAGCTTTTTATCAAACCATAAATATATAAGGAATGTTGTCTAAATGCGTTTACGCTGAAAACTATAAATTTGTGGACTTTCGTTTACTAAAAATCAAAATTTTAAAAGAATGGGAAAGATCGATAAAAATGCAACAGGAAAAACATGTTCAGTTCAATTTTAAATAATAGTAAGAAAATTAACAAAATGATATATAAATTGACATTATAATTATGAAGCGCGTCATAACATTTTTACGAAACAAAATACACAAACAACAATGAAGTCGCAATAGAGTTCTCTAGAAAGCGAGACAACAAACATTATACTTCAGGAACATTTGTCAGACTGTTCGCGTTGGACTATGAAAAGGCAAAATAAAGCAGCCAATGAAGAGTAAGAATTCAGTCAGCCTTGTGTGAAGTTAAGTTGTGTGTGAGGAGAACAGATGTAGTTTGAAGCAAGAATGATAAACTAAAGATTACGCCATCACGCACACAAAATTAAAACTTTCTGCGCATGTTGAATCAATAACGCCACGAAAATTGTGTTGCTATTGTCTAATGATAATGTAAGTTATATTGCAGGGCTGCCAACTACTTTCACGTAGTGCACACATTTTTCAGAAGAAATGTTAATTTTCACATATGAAAAAGACTTGGAAACCTTTAAAACAGCCCAACTACGTCATCTAACGAGAAATCATGCGCAAGGAGTAATCTTTAGTTTAACATTCTTGGTTTGAAGATGTTCGTTGTAAGCAAAATAGCGAATAGTTGTGTGAGAAGAATAGAGAACAAGCAATTTTTATTGTAAACGACAAGTCATAAACAGAGGTACAATAAAGAATTTAATTGAAACAAAACGTCAATTTATTTTTATATTGTTTGCAATCAACGAACTCATATTTTAAATATTTTTAAAAAGGTAAAAACGAAACAATATGTTTGCTGGGTGCACAAAAAGGTGTACGTATTCTTAAATTTGCATCTTTATGCGTATGCGCTTGACGTTCATAAAATGAAATGCGTAGCATGCAATGGGTCGTACCTACATATTTTGTGTCAAGATCTCAGGCGGTATTGTGTTGCTTTATTTAATGTAAACGAAAGTAAAGAAAATATAAAAACGCAATACTTACAGGCACTATTATTCAACTTTAATTGAATTTTAATTTATTGTTCTCCTCTCTATTTTAAAATGTCTATTCTTCTCTTCTCTTTCAACATTTTGTGAGAGTGACAAATCAAAGCGCTTAAAAGATTGTCGGCACGATTTAGAATACTTGCGTTAATGAAATTTGGTTAGAAGTTACAAAAAAAAAAAAATGTTCATCCGTTTTTTTGTTTTTGGTTTTGTCGGCTCTTTACTTACTGTCGTAGTGTTATAAATATAAATGGAAATATTTATGGTAAAACATTTGTATACGAATACGAATGCATACTCGTACATACTCGTATATACACATGTACATGTGTATGTGAGCATGTTCGTTGTAAGCAAAATAGCGAATAGTTGTGTGAGAAGAATAGAGAACAAGCAATTTTTATTGTAAACGACAAGTCATAAACAGAGGTACAATAAAGAATTTAATTGAAACAAAACGTCAATTTATTTTTATATTGTTTGCAATCAACGAACTCATATTTTAAATATTTTTAAAAAGGTAAAAACGAAACAATATGTTTGCTGGGTGCACAAAAAGGTGTACGTATTCTTAAATTTGCATCTTTATGCGTATGCGCTTGACGTTCATAAAATGAAATGCGTAGCATGCAATGGGTCGTACCTACATATTTTGTGTCAAGATCTCAGGCGGTATTGTGTTGCTTTATTTAATGTAAACGAAAGTAAAGAAAATATAAAAACGCAATACTTACAGGCACTATTATTCAACTTTAATTGAATTTTAATTTATTGTTCTCCTCTCTATTTTAAAATGTCTATTCTTCTCTTCTAACATTTTGTGAGAGTGACAAATCAAAGCGCTTAAAAGATTGTCGGCACGATTTAGAATACTTGCGTTAATGAAATTTGGTTAGAAGTTACAAAAAAAAAAAAATGTTCATCCGTTTTTTTGTTTTTGGTTTTGTCGGCTCTTTACTTACTGTCGTAGTGTTATAAATATAAATGGAAATATTTATGGTAAAACATTTGTATACGAATACGAATGCATACTCGTACATACTCGTATATACACATGTACATGTGTATGTGAGCATGTGCGATGTAACTGCTGGCTGATGTGGATAAACCCACATTGAAAGTCTAATAGAAGGAAACTTTCCTACACCTCTAAACAAATCCACACGTAAACGTTCTTAAACATACGACATGAGCAGTAGAAGGCAAATGTTATTAAGTGTCCGAAAGTAACGATATTTGTTTGTGTAAGATACTGTTATAATTTAGAATATTTTTATATTTTTATGTTATATTCTTGAATTTGTTTCTTTTGTCTCAATTTTTTTTTTTTTTTGGTTGGAATTTACAACCTTGCCTTATAAGATTTTTAAAATGAAATTGCAATTCCAACATTAACAATATTTTCCAGTAGCAATATACAATATACGATCAATTTAAATATCACTAACTTTCTATTTTTTATTTTGATAGACACTGTAGACGATCAATTTCAACCATCCGAATGGGGTATACATACGTACATATGTACGTTCATTATTGTACGACGTTTATTTTTTAAAGACATTAGATTGCTTTGTGGGTATTTGATGGGCTTGAAAATACACGTACAAGTTAAGCACACGATTTCACTAACGATTTGCGAATGTTTTCCCACAGTATGACTTAGTTCTTATTTGTATCTAACCTTGTTTTCCTTTTCCTTTTTTTGATTTTTTTTTTTTGTTTTGCTTTGTTTTTTGTTTGTAATTGTATTAAAAAAAAAAAACGAAATAGAAACACAAGCAACCAATTGTTTTGGTTTTTGTGTAAATCTTCCCAAGAAAAATATCCCCCCATATGCAGTGGAAGCATCTTTTGTATTGCAGGTACACATAAACTAATAACACTCAGACACTAGAAGGCGGTAGTAGCAAAACGAAAGACATTGCGGTAACTATATAAATATCGTCAATGATATTGACGTATATACATATGTACATATTTATATGTATGTATGTATGTATGCATGTATGTGTATGACAAATGTTTACATTGAAGTTTTAAGATAAAGACTAGGGCATCCAGTCAATAAGCAACATGACAAACTGCACCTGTCTCAATGTAGCGGCGAATTCACCACACATCAAAAAAAAAAAAATTATCCAATATTTTGTATATCTAATCTCTAAATATAATATTATATGTAAGTGTGTGTGTATATGTACAAGTAATATTTTTTATTTACGTATACATTTTGAAGTTGAAGTCAAAATCCTACATTATCGCATAAAATCTTCAATTAATATTCAATTAATTAACTCAGTCTCAGTTCAAATAAGTCTATTCTTTACTACTCTCTTACTACTTATTTGTGCCAGTCACTTATTGCGTTTGAAAATATGAATTTATTTCTTGCGACGTTAAAAGTAAAAACTATTATCTTAAAATTTTCAGAGTCGCGAAAGGCGAGAGATCAATGCCAATGTATATCGGTTAACCGTAGATCGATACCAGAGATCAGCAATGAATCGTTTTTTTATTACTCATAAGTACTCATGCAATTTTGAGTATGAGTGACTCAACTGTATTGAAATTCAACTATTCTGATTCATTCGTATTCACTACAGCATTGATTTATAAGTACAGGTTGCAATGAGTATGAGTACAACGTTGACATCAAACTCACAATATTCGAAATATGTTTGATTCACACGCCTACTCATTCAAATTTATAAATTTAGAAAAAGACTTATAATACTTATAAATAATTTCAGTGATTCGAATCATTCATTAAAATTTACGGTCTTAGTTGTTGTTGTATGTACAAACAAAAAAGAATGAAAAGACAAAGACAACAAGGAAAGCATACACATTGTGTGAGTATTATAGAAGTCGTACACGAATCATACTTATTTTGTGCTTCGTGTAAATGTTAAGTAGAAGCGAATCGAAATCTACAACATCATGCGTATTGTTAAGTATGAACACGGCGAGTACTTCCAACTTTGAGTATAAGTAGTATGAGTATCATATTAAAATAAGTATGAATGCGTATAAGTATCAGAAATTAGCAGTACGACTCGAGACTACTCATTGTTTTGAATACTCGTTGCTGATCTCTGATCGATACGATTCCCACCATTGCTGAACAACCTCATAAACTTTCTGAAAAAGGTCGCAGATATTTCTGTTTTGACGGAAACAATATTTTAAAATGTCAAGTCAAGCAATTTAACGTAATGCAGAATTGAGTATTCACGATTTTAGACGGAAAGACGGTTCAATCAGTTACAAATACTTGATGCAGTATTTGTATGTTATACTTTTAAAAACCAAACGTTTAAAAATTAATCATTTGCCAGCAATTTTATAGAGAAATGTTGATGCAAAGGGGATTTCTGCATTATATACTCGATTAAAATTAATGGAATCTATAACATTGCGCCAAAATAAAAAAAATTAAATGCATCCGGCTAATGACATAGTGTAGGTTGTGAGTTTTATTTTTTTATAATTTTCGAACCCTCAAAACTTATTTTTATTTGACAAAAATTGTTTTTTTGGACTTCACGCACAAATTTCTGAATTACTCAAACATTTCTGACTCGATTTCCAAAATTTAAATCTTGTTGGTAAAGGGAGATATGGACCCTTAAAACGGTATACATATACAGTAGAAGCTCATGAATTAGAACCTCTAGTAATTAGAAATTCCAGAGATTAGAATCAGTGCTTGCAATTCATTATACGCTCTAAACTTCGAATTAAAAATTTTCATTTCTGAGCGTTTTTTTATTTCTTTTGCTATTTTAACGCAAGAAATCCCAAAATTCTTTTTATTCTGTAAAATTAAAAATGGGAATCACATATTATATGTATACTTTTTCCGTATTTGATGTTTTTTTTGTCGCATTTATGTATTTTGTGGCTAGTTTACGAATAGTTACGTTTTGTTTTCATGTCTTTATCAAATAAAATTTAATCAAAAAAAAATTTGAATGTGCTTTATTTTAGTATTTGAAAGGAAATCTGTTTAATTCTTTACTTTTTATTCGAAAAAAAAAAGAAAAAAACGTGCAGAAATTAGAATAATTTAGAAATTAGAATTGCCTCAAAAAAAAAGCAGTTCAAATTTGTGAGCGACTATTGTATCTCTTATTTGACTTAATATGCTGTGGGGTAAACTTGGAAAATTCGAATTTTTTTCATATTTTTTCAAGTTTGTCCATTTATAGGAGCAAACTTTAATAAAAAAAAAACTTAGGATAAGTGATAATATTCTCTTGTGAAGAGATTTGGTCAAATCGGACAAAACTTGTCATAGTTATTATTTGAAGAGTATAACAGTCGCGTTATATATTTTATGTATGCCATCTCATCAAATGAACTCTTACTTCAAAGATTTTCAGAGATTTTATTGGATTTTGATTTCTTATCATAAAATGTGTCAATTTTACATAAGTGGTGTGACAAACTATATCGTAATCTTGACTGAAAGATCCTAATGACCAATTATGTATGTAAAGTCAAACCCAGTTGTAACGAACTCCGTGGGACCAGAAAAAATAGTTCGTTATTGGCAAAGTTCATAATAAACGGGGCGAAGTCATAGAAGAAAATATAAAATACAAAGAATTTCTTTCATTTCTTAAAAACAAAACGTATTTTTTTTTATTAAAATCCAAAAATATGTGTTAATTCTTTTTACCTATCAGCTGATTAAAGATACTGAGTTATAATTTAATGCTGCCACATTAATCAATTAATTACTGTTGCCACACTTCAAAGTTATTTCTGAAGGTTCGTTATAAATAAGGTAAAATGTAATTGTAAATTGTAACATTTAAAGTAGTTCCTTTTAACCAAGAATTCGTTATAAACGCGTTCATAATAAACGAAGGTTTTTTGTATAAAAATTGGTATTAAAAAGTTGGGACTTGAAAATATGTACGTAATAACCAAGAATTCGTTATAAATGAGTTTGACTGTATGAATGTATATTTTTTATTCGTTGATTTTTAAATTTTATTAAAAAGCGTCACTAAAGGTTGTTTGCTTCTCTTTCTACTTAATTTTTTTGTTTTACAAAAACGTGAAAAAGCCTTACTTTTTACTAGTGTTAAAGGTCAACTAGAGTAATTAAAATAAAAGTTTAATGAAAAATTAGCAAATTGTGAATTTTAAAATAGAAACAGATGTGAGCAAAGAGCAAATTTGCCATTATAAGAGCTTTGGAAGAAGGCAAATCAAAGAACGAAGTTACTCATCAATTTCATATCAACAAATCAACGGTTTGTCGGAGTTCATTGCGATATCGCAAATCTATTGCCTGCCAAGACCGTCAAATAGTAAAAATAGTAAAAGTTAACAATTAGCAATTAGGGGTATCTATTGGTGTCCACTAGGGATGCCAAATGGTAGCGATTTTTAAAAATCCCAAATCACGTTATTTACAAAATTACAGTTATTTTTATGTTATTGAAGAAAATCAAAATTTTCACCCATAAATTTCCAAAATTCGACCAACTGATGTTTGGCAACTTTGTACAAAATCCTTTGACGAGTATATTTGCAGAATATATGAACTCATAATATTTCCAAATTCAGGGTGCTTCGATACATTTTTCAATAAAAACGAATTTTTCGCCATCTAGCAGTAACAATTTGTAATGCCTATATTCAGACATAGTATTAGACAGATAATTTGAATACCTTTCGATCAAAAAATAAATTTTGAAAATCGGTTGGAAATTGACCAATTGAGAAAGAAAAGAGCTATAAAATATTAAAATAGTTTCAAATTTATAAAAAAAAATATGTACATTCATATATAACTTAAATTCATTATTAAAGTTTCGCGGATAAGATTGCATTTTCTTAATTTCATTGTACAGGCTATTCACTTAATATGAATTCGGGATTGCTAAAACGATTTTTAATCGACTCTTTGCATATACCATCGAGTTGAACATTTATTGGTGTACTGCAATTTAAAGTAATCAAATTTCCGCAGCACTGTTCATCTTTCGAGAGGATCTTCTACTTTGTTTAAAAATTCAAAAATTTTATCTTTATCATAAGTCAGAGACCTGCGCCGAGCAAATTTGTCGGCGGCGGCGGCTAAAGTTGAAAAGCTTCGGCGGCGGCTTTAAGCCGGCTGTCAGCCGAAATATGGTAAAGTTTCGGCGGCTCTTTTATTTATTTAAATAATATGCATACATTTCCAACATTTATGCATCTAAAGAACAAAAAAGACTTGTAAATCCATGTATGAAACATTAGTCTCACATAATTGGTCATTACAACTTTTCAGTCAGGATTACGACCTAGCTTCTCACACCACTTATGAGTGTGCGTTAATTTTATATATGAGTGTTGGGGCCTACAGTTTTAAAATGGACTCCAAATAATAGATTTTAGAGAATCTTTTCATGGCAATTTTATTTACTCTCAGAGGTTTTGCCAAAAATTCCAGTAAATTTACTAAATAATCATTGTTAGCAAATCGATTATTAAAAATAAACGACTAAAGAAAAAATTAGAACAAAAAGTAAAATTACACACAAGGTGGCAACACTGGTCTGCTGTGATCCGAAATGACATAAATAAAATGGCCCTGGTTGCTCCACCATGTTAAAGGGCCTTAGATCTCTGCAGCACATTTGCACAAGCAGACATGCGTTAGCAAATTTTTCGGAATCTGCATTTTCAGAACTTTCTGGCAATATAGTTTTAGGTTTGGCATTCGAATTTTCAAATTTTTTCGGTTTTACATCAATACCATGAGCACGTAAATGGTTACAGAGGTTTGATGTCGACGCAGAAACTCCACACCTGAAATTATTTCGCATATTATAACACCTACAAAACAATTATCAGAAATAAATATTCAAAATAAAATTTTCCAAAAAAATTTGGCAAAAAGCTAATTGAAATTGGAGTTTCAATTATTGTTTTGGGAAATCAATACCAATAAAAATAGCATGGTCGTCATCGGAATCAGATGAATTTAACTCATTTAAATTATTGAAATTTGTAGTTCTTTGGTTCTCCATTTCAATTTTTTGTCTTTTAAAAAATTTAACGTAAAGTTAGAAGTGTTACCACATTCACCAAAAACAAGAAAAGGTGTTCAAAATTTCCATATCAAAAAATTAAAAATTTTTCTATTAATATATCACAAAATGAACATAAAACTTCAATAATGTATTTAAGTCAAGTAAAACAAATATATAAATATCATATATATAATTAAAATTTACTGTATACAGTATTAAAATCATATTTTCATATATTTTAATTTTCTTACATACATACAACGGCGGCTAAATTTAAGCCGAATCAAGCCGAATAAATTTTCGGCGGCGGCGGCTTTTAAATTTTGTCGGCGGCTCGGCTTAGCCGGCTGTCAGCCGATCGGCGCAGGTCTCTGTCATAAGTACATCTTGCACTAATATTTTTAACCCTAAATAGTTTAAAAAAGTCAAGCACATCACTATTGTTCCTTTCGTTTTTCCATTTTAAGCGATCGTTAGTATCTTTATATAAACAGTTTAAAGAAGCTTTACAAATTTGATACATTATTTAACGATTTTTAAAATGAAATTCAAACGAAAAGAAAGTAATAAATAAAAAACCAAGACCGTTTTAGTGGACTTTCAGTTAATGATAACTTTGCAATATTATACATTTTATTGATTAATTGAAAGTCATAGCAAAGCCTAGGGTGCCGGCTCGAATATCTACAGTCAGCATAGTTGTTAACAACTATGATGTGTAAAATTCTCCGAAGTTGCTTAAAGATTACATTCCTACTTCAAAAGTTATTTGAGAATGAAGGTGAAATAAGAGCATTTTTTAATTTTTTCGCATTTTTTTTTTTTTTTTTAACATTTTCCACATTTTTTTGAAAAAGAAAAGTGTGATCGTCAAGCAATTCCGCAAAATTTTAAACCATTAACAACTGTGTTGAATGGCAAGAAATGTTGTAATTTTCTTTCTCTCTCAGTGTATTATTACAACAATGCCAGAAAATGGAAGATTAATAGCCAAACTAACTATCCAATAAAAAAAAAATATTGATTTTGTAGCAATTAACATAAACAATGCGTTAAATTCACAAAAAGGTAAAAAACCCAAGTTTGAAAGGCAGTCCTATATTTCCGTTTTAGGACAAGTGAGGGAAAATCTAATTAGCAATTAAGGTAGCTGCATCTACTCCCGAAGTATTAAAAATAATTCGGCATTCATGGCTTTAAAATGAAAAAGTAAATTTAATTAATTGAAAATGTATTTGCAAGTGTGATTCAAACGAAATCCTTTCATATAGAAATGTTTATTGCATATCAAAAACATAAATATGTCTTGATATGTTGCTTGATATCTTTAAATGTTTCTGTTAACTGTGACTTCATTTGTAAAGTATTATACAAAAAAAAAGTATTCATTTTTGTGAAAACTGCCCTACCATTCAATTTGATAGAAAAAAAATTTTTTTTTATGTTTTCAACATAAAAATTTACACGTCGAGCTCTAAGATCCATGACAAATCACTTCATTCAGTTATGCTGAAATTAAATATGTAACGAGGTACCCCTGTCTACCACCGTTTCGCTGGGAATGTAATGGAAAATGTTATCGGGTGCTGTTTAAGCACCTTAAGGTAATGTAAGGAAATTTAATGTTCTCTTTTCAATTACATTAACTTTTGCTCATATGGTCAGTTTATGAAATGCCGCTGGAATTATTCTCCTCTTAACATTCAAATGTATGTATGACTGTCTGTCTGTCTGTCGTATGTATGTATGTGTATTGAATGGTTTATTCTTTTTAAATATACAAACACATGCACATAATGACTCTTACGCATGCATTTATTGATGGTGAATGCAATGAAAGTTTACAAAACTAGCAACTTGTGTCTTTACATTTACATATTTATGTATCTACATATGTATGTATGTATGTATGTATATATATACAGTGTGCCAACAATTGCCTAAAGACTTTTGGAGTGATATACTGGCTAGAAAGAGTTGTGTTATTAAAATGGATGATGTTTAATTGAACTGGCCATCAACGTCAAAAGTTGGCCTAACCATTTGAAATGACTAGCTGGTTAACTCAATAGTTGCCTAAAAGGCAGACCAAACGAACGACGTGAAAAAGTCTCTCTCAGTCAATGAATAAACGAACAACAGTTAAACGAGTAGTTGAGTGTTTTAGTCAATAAGTGAATGACGAACGAAATTTTATGTTGTTGTTGTTGACGTTGTTGTTGTTGTTATTTGAACTTATTTTGTCGATAGAAAATAAACTTCCAATGGATTTGCACATCTGTGTGTAAGCCTAATGACCCAGCGCATTTACCAAGAAAAATGAAATGAAATATACAGACAGATAAACAACAACAAAAATAACAAAAAACAACAACAACAACAAAAAATTTACACAGATCACTTGATCATGTGTGCAAAGGCAATACGAACAATACTTCTTTCAATCGGACAGGTTTCTCGCTTATAACTGTTCTTCGCATTATTTACAGGTGATAGTTATTTTTGGCTTGACATGCATAAGTGTATTCATATGTGTTTATGTGTGTGTTTGTGTGTGTGTGTATGTGAATAAACATGTTCACGAAATAATCACAGTTTTAGCTGAATTAATGTCTAACTGAATTGATATTTCTTTCTAATTTCGGTGGAGTTCATAGGAGTTGGCAGGCGGCTGCAAATGCCACAATATACGGTCGGTTGCGTTTTACTGCGGTTTTTAGAATAACCACTTGAGATTGTCTGAGTGGTGTCATAAAAAAGTGAATGTTGCCCCAACTTGTAGCAGTTAAGCGTATACATAGGCTCATCTTTTACTTTTAAAAATATTGATTGCAAGTGCGCTGCTTGCTTGTAAACATCATAAACACTTCACTTTTTTTTCGCATGTGAATTTTCCACACTGTATCTACAATACATACCTGCTCATCAATCCAGATGTTGCTGCTTGTGCCTGTTCTATTAACAGGGTTGCCATAATATACATTTTTAGAAATTATATAACGGCTCGATTCTTAATGACAACCAACATTTAAAAATTTTAGGGCCATTATTATTACTTGTCGTTAACTAAAGGCAAGATTTTAACAGAGAGATAAATTGTTTTTTTATTTTTACCAGTACCCAATAAGATAGAAGTGATCGTTAAGCTAAAGGGAAGATCATTTTACCTTTAACATTTAAAGCTTACTTTATGTTTTTTATCACTGCCATATCATATACTATTTTCGATAAAATGAGCATACACAACAAAAAAAAAAAAACGAGGTCCACTGTTGCCACTTGTTTAATTGAACAGTTTTATCGACTTTTATCCGCAACTGAAATATTTTTGAAAAAGTTTATTTTGTTTTATCTGTAAGTTGTAATAACCAAAATAAGTTAAAGGTGACTTTGCCGTTCACTTTAGCTAAAGGTACGTTTAACTAATGCCAACTTTAATAGGAAGTTGTAATAATAGCCCTTAGGGCATCCTACAAATAATAGTCCAACGGTGTCAAATCGCAGCACCGAGGCGGCTAAACGACATCAGTCCTGCGGTTGATAATGCGAACTACAAAAACAGGGCGCAAAAGATCGAGTATAGCTTCGGCTATGTGGCACGTAGCGCCGTCCTGTTGGAACCAAACAAGAATTCATTCAACATGGCCCGATAACGATCGTCATTGACCGTAACGGCTACTCCTTACTCATTTCCGAAGATAAATGGCTCAATTATGCCTCTGGACCAAAATCCGCACGAAACAGTGACTCGTTCTGGGTGCGTCGGCTTGTCAATGTATGCGTGCGGGTTTTCTTTGCTCCAAATGCAACAATTTTGCTTGTTTACATACCCGCCAAGGTCAAAATGAGCTTCATCTGAAAAGATGATTTTTTTTACCAAAATCCGCATCTTCTGTTAGTCGATCACAGGCCCACTTAACAAAGCGAAAACGCATTGGGTGGTCAATTGTTCAAGCGTATACACAACCATATTCGTTCAGCGGAAGGATAAAACTAATTATCTGTCAAATCAGATATAAGCTAAGTATTATCATTTACGAAATAAGCATTAGCTGAAAAAAAACGTTGAAAGGCGGACCCGATATTCGAAGATTTCAGGGTCAAAATATTTTCTAGACAGGTTAAGCTTCCTGGATTGAATATACAGAGGTAGTCATAAGTATTTATTTTTTACGTTTCTCTTAAAAAAAGGTCTCAGGACTTTTTACTGGAAGTAAATTTTGAACATTATGAAGTCGCCGTGGTCTAGTAGGTAGTGTGTTGGCTTATTAGACGAAAGGCCCGGGTTCGTATCCCAAGTCAGACATCAAAACGAAAAACATTTCTTCGGCGACTTCCTCTCAGCAGATTTCTGGCAAAAAATCTGAGAGTAAAAATTGCCATGAAAAGCTTCTCAAAAATCTGTCGTTCGGAGTCGACTTTAAACTGTAGGTCCCACCACTCATGTATAAAATTAACGCACACAACATAAGTGGTGTGAGAAGCTAGGTCGTAACCCTGACTGAAGGGTTGTAATGGCCAACTATGTCTATGTATGTAAATTTTGAACATTTTTTTACTATTGCCTAGCCTGCAATATGCAGAAGCAACCAAAATAAAATTGGAAAAAATAACGGTTCTTAGTACTAAATAAATGTCTATTATAAAAATAAGAAAATAAATAAATAAAACAAATTTGAGAAAAACAAAAAAAAACGATTTTTGAATTCTCCTTAACCTAGATCTTTTATTGATATTTTTACTAATTTGTCACCAATTTTCGCAAAACATTGTAACAATTTTTTTTCTCTCTCTTTAAATAACCAGTTTAGACTGATGTTTTCAGCGTTTTTCAAACGTCATAATTGTCAACGTTAGTTACTCGGTGGTATTAGACACTTTAGTGGCGGCCTAGCCCTTCCACAGTTACTCAAATAGAGAATATACGGTACATTACATCGCAAACGAGCATGAGGAAGCATGGCATGTGAAGGTTTTAATAGATTTTCAAAATTAAATTTTTAAAATCATTGAACAAATTTTGATATATTGGTGGGTTGAAGGAAAAAATTAGTGAAATATGGAATTCTATCACACCAAATGAATGTAAAACATGAATAAATTTAATTAATTAAAGAATAAAGGCAATTATTAAAGCAAAAGGTGATGTCGTACGAAACTATTATGGCCAATATTTAAAATATTTACTTTTAAGTACCTGAATTCTTTTTTATTTTTTTTAATACGAATGAATTTGAAAATAAATGTTTTTGTAAGTTTTGAAACATATTAAAATTATCTTTAAAATAAATGTTGTTTGATACAATTCGGACAATTTTTGTGGGGGTTTGAGTGATTTAAAACTCAAATTTTGATATTTCAATAAGTGGTACGAACCTTTAATGGTTAGGGTAGTATATTGAATAATGCTTAGATGAAGAAATTTAACGAAGATTAATAAATATTGTTACGAAAATGGAAACGGTGTAACATTGTTTAATATTAAAATGATAAGCAAAAGGTATAAAAACAAATACCTTGAGAATGGAAGAAAAGGGGATAGACAACTAAGCAATAAAAATACGTAAAACAAGAATGAGGCCGCGAGAGTTCTCGAGAAGGCAAAACCACGAATATTCGACTTCAGAATCTTGCAACAGACTATTTACGTGGGAAAGATAAAAACAAGCAACTAGTAGAAAATATTCAGTCAGTTTTGTGTGAGAACATTGCGTTACGTGTGAAGAGAACAGTCGTGGTTTAAAGATCCCCGTTAGTGTTGTTGTTTACGTAAAAGGTGTAAGTAAAGCAATTTATTGTTGTATAAATCAATTTGGCCACAGTGGCATACAAAAATTGTGCGAACAATAAAGAATTTAATTTAAGCTAAACACCAATTTATTTTCATATTGTTTGCAATAAATGTACTCATATTTTAAACGTTTTTAAAAAGGTAAAAACGTAACAATATGTTAAAAATTAAAAATAGTCACACAAATTACTTAAAACATTCGAAATAAAATTGAAATAATAAAATTAAAATAATATAGTCACTTGCATTTTAATCAAATTAAATAGTTGTTTAAGGCATTACATTACAATCTAGAATAATTGAAAGCAAAACGAATATGAAAAAAATATAAAGTAGAAATGATTGGGGAAAAAAATAAAAATTATCAGGAACGTGCAACGGTGTATGTTGTCTTTTTCCTTTGACTGATTGGCGGCACACTAAGCGTTCGGCAATAGTGTAAGGATGTAATATGGTTTTCCATCGAATTTTCTAAATAAAATATGAAATCTACTTGAAATGTTTTTCAAGTATACGGAGTTTTATTTTTTTTTTATTTCATGTTGTATAGAACATAATCTATGATTATAATTGTCTTAAATATTGATAGTCCAGAAACCATTAAATTTCTGATAAATTATTTCGAAGACAATATGTGTTGGAAGAACTTTGTACATTTCTATAGAAATTCTTAAAAGATTGTCTATAAACGAAGTCGCCGAAGTCTAGTAGGTACTGTCTTGGGTTATTAGAAGTAAGGCCACGGTTAAAACCCCAGGTCAGACATCAAAATGAAATAGACAAAAATATTTATAAAATTGCAATGGAAAGTCTCTCAAAAATCTAGGCAATCTTAAAATTGTCTTTTTGACTTCTTGATAAAAATATTGGATCTATTGCATTCCTCTTTTATTTATTAAGAAATCTTTTTTCAAGAACAGTACATAAACATTTTATTAAATTATTTATTTGAACACTCTCAATATCGCCTCTTACCTACATCGCTTAACTTTATGATGTATTTCAGTGCCAAAAATTTATATTTTTCCTTCAGCGAATCCTTTAACTGTTATTTGAAGCCACTCCATAACCATCCACTTCACTTTTTCAACATTTTCATCGGCATTCAGGCCGAGCGTCGTTATTTCCATCTCCTAGACCTTCTGTAAGAAGCTTGTACCGTTTGTAAACATTTTTACGCCTCAGAGTACTCTCATAGTATGCTACTGTCAACATTTCAAGTGTTGAAAACAAGTGTACCAACATAAAAATAGAAATACAGGTATCCCTCGTATAATGCGGTACTTCTACAACGCGTTTTCGATATAACGCGATTTAAAAAATAAAAAACAGTTTCATTACAACGAGAAATTTTGGCTTGTATAACACGTCTTATTGCTTGTGCCCTAACACAAAATCGAAAAATCCGTTAGAAAAAAGTAAACAAAGGCTGATAACTAATTTCACAATCGCACAATCACTGGAAGAACGTCCAGCAAAATATTTTATATCAAATGACAGAAACTTTTCCGATGAAATTTCGTCTGATGAAGTTATACGCTTACTATTTCGACGCTATATGATGTTCATAATAAGTCAGTGTCTTGAATATTTCTGTTGTTTTTTTTATTATGTTTTTTAATTTTTTTTAAGTAAAGTATGAATACTGACCTTGAGTTGTAAACGTACATACATCTTTAGTTTATTGGAACGTAACCCTTAAATTTATATGAAAGGTAAATCTTCTATAACGCGAATTGTATTGCGCCGGATTTTCCTGGAGCGTAACTACCGCGTTATACGAGGGACATCTGTAATTAAAAGTTTTGAGCAGACTTCGTATATTAGGTTGGCGATGTATTTAAATCTTTAATAGTAAAACAAAAAGAATCGTGGATCGAATTTTAATCTGCGATAAATGCTTGCTTTTCAAGAATTTAAAACTGGTTTCTGGTATTCAATCTACCACTAAGAGCCCTGATATGTAAGCAATGGACAGTTTAACAGTCCCTCGCAATTAGCAAAATATCGGAAAGAAACCATGCTGCATCAGGATAGATTATGATTCAATTAAGGCTAGAGGGATTAACAGGCATTAAATACACACTCTTTATACTATAAGAGGCCCATAACAGAATATCATCCAAATTAACAAAAAGTGCTCCAAGAAAATTGTGCATCTTTGTGTGAAGTGAACCATTCCAACAACCTTAAATCATATCTTCAGTTTCTTAAAAAGTGGCTATTTTTAATGTGTTCTATATTATTAGGAGTAAATAAAATAAATGCAACAGTTGGAGGGCAAATCATTAAACGCAAGGCTAGAAAACATCAACAATTATAAAAGGAGTTCAGACGGAGTCATCTCTAGAAGGAAAAGTTGAAGGCAATCAGAAGAAGTTCTTTACTACCACGCCCAGAAAAATGTACCGGCATTTGAAGTTCTGCTATAAGTTCTGAGGAGCTTAACCTGAAAAAAAGTTCATTGCTAAGCCCGAAATAAAATAAAAAATTAAAACGAAGAAGAGAAATACAATACGATGTGCGCATTAAAAGATTAGAAATAACAAAAATTTTAGTATGTCGGGATTAAGTCTTCAGAAATATCAATTAATCGAAGGACTATAAGCGAAGTCGGAGTAGTCTAGCATGTAGTGTGTTGGCGACGGCTAAAACCAGGCCAGGTCAGACATCTAAACGGAATAGACAAAAATATTTTTATTTATTTGGCGACTTTCTGGCAAAAACCTTGAGGGAAAATAAAATTGCCCTGAAAAGTTTCTCAAAAACCTGTCGTTCGAAATCGTCTTTAAACTGTAGGTCCCACCATTCATGTAAAAAATTAACGCTCACAACATAAGTGGTGTGAGAAGCTAGATCGTAATCCTGACTCACCCGTTGTAATGACCAATTATGTATGTATGTATGTATAAACATAATTATCCTGATTTAAACATCCCGGATGTAATAATTCCCTGCTAAATAGTACTAAAACTTATGCAAACTTAATTTTTGCTTCAAAATATAGTGAAACACTTTTGATAATAGGGATCCCGCTTTTAAGCATTTTCCGCTTGTAAACGCGAAGTATTGTATTTCATACTCTAAGTTTACTTAACAATAATTCGTTTATGTGCACTCGTTTTGTGACAACTTTCTTTCTGAAATTGATCCTATCCGACAGCTGACTCATTCATGATTAAACGTTTTTGGATTTATGGGGACTTATGGGATTGTGCTTGTAAAATAGCAACTTTTGAGCCATTGAAAGCCAATATTTATTATTAACGCGATACAGAACGGCGTTATTCCATAGAATGTTCTTTATGGTTTTATTCTTTTCGAATCAGATGCTATACACTGTCCCATTCAGAAGATGTAACCAAAGGAGGAAACGTATTGTTAGATAATTGATTCCTGCTAGAAAACATACAATTCACCAACGTTCGAATTTTGAAGTTTGTCAAACTCTTCTAGTAATTTGGTCTGGGCAAATCAATGATTTTATTCTCTAACTAGTTAATGCTACAATACGACTGTTGACTGCGTCTGTTTACCCATTCCCTTCAGCAATTCAGCAGTGGTCCCAAAATGACACAGGTCCCCAGATATTATATTTTTGTTCGGCATACAGAGTTGTAGAATATAATCAAGCCGGCATTCAATCGAATATGAGCCAGTGCTCTCAGTAAGACGAATAGAATTTTACTAGCTTGAATGATAAGTGCCTATTTGCTTTCATCTGTAGAATTTTGCAGTAGTCTAGTACGTAGGGTGTTGACTTATTAGACTGAAGGCCCGAGTTCAAACTCCAAAACGAAAATATGAAAAAATATTTCTGGCAGATTTCTGGCAAAAACGTTCAGAGCTTCTTAAAAAAAATCTGTCGGTCGGAGTCGACTATAAACTATAGTTCCCGCCGCTCATGTATAAAATTAACGCACCGAACATAAGTGGTGTAAGAAGCTAGGTCGTAATCCTGACTGCACGGTTGTAATGACCAATTATGTTCTGTATGTTATGCAAGTATTTTCCGCTTATAAGCTTATATTCGAGGAATACTAGAATATATGCTATTACTATAGAACAACAAACGATAATAGTAAAACGTATATAAGCAGTATTACTTTCAAAATTGAGGGCAACTCTATTTTGCAAATCCCATCCATCGTTAACGGAATAGTGATGGTGTAGCTGCTTTCAGATATTTTTTGCATTTTTTTTTGTTTTTGATTTCTAATTTTGTGCAACTGAACACATACTTATGTACTATACAGTAAATGGCAATGAATAAACGCATCTTTTTTTGGTTTGATAATAATTATGATGAAGCATGATTCGAGTACTTTACAAAAAAAAAAAAAAAAACAAAAAGCAAAAACTATCGTACTCGCCTAACTACTGATGTATAAACCTATGGCTCTGTACACGAAGAGTCACTACACGATGTGTCTGTCTGTCTACGAAGAACTAAAACAGCAACTATTTAGAAAAAAAATAAAATAAAATAAAAACACATGTTTTTAGTCATTTCATATACATATACATACGTATGTATGTATGTATATATGTATGTGTAAATAAATTTATTTTTTTTTTTTATAAAAAAATTCTCTTAATTTTGGCGCGATTGTCAGATTGAACCGAAAATTGCAAAAAAAAAAACAAAAAAAAAAAAAAACCAAAAAACAGAACAAAACGAAAACCTTAGATGCTATGCGGATCTCATCGCAGGCCTTTAAGCTTGTTTACCTCAACTCAACTATTGATTGCGGAAAAGTTTAAAAAGCAGAGCAATAAATTACAAAAGTGGTTGGTTGATAGGGTTTAATGTGCACTTGGTGTGCGATTGTGAATAATTGACAGTTAGCTGCTGGGAATGTACCAAACAGTTGTTATTAGTGTTATCGTTATTATTGTTGGTATTAACATTCTGTAATAGCAACAACAGCATTGACGTACTTATTAACTCTGGAACTATAAATACATACACATCATACATACATACATATGTACAGTGATAAATACACGATCTGGGTTAATTACTGATTTTAGTGCATTTTGTTAACTAACTGTCGTATGCTACTAAATTATTTATTCTTACCAAAACGCAAATAATCGAACAGAGATTCTTCTAATAAACAAAACAGTAATTCCCAAAGGTAAAATATTGAATTGGGAAAGAAAACTTTCCCAAACTTAGCCGGTAGTTAATAGGTCAATGAAAGAAATAACGGCGAAAATTACAAAGAAGTAATACAACTCAAGAAAGAAATACAATAAAGGTAGTCCCCGACTTACGACTATTCGCACTTACGACCAATTTTTTTTTCGAAAATACTTAAAACAGAATTGAATTCCTAAAATATAAATGTAATATATATAAATAAATATACAGCATTGGCCAAAACTAAACCACCCCTTCATTACATTTTTTAAATAACAACTTTTTTTAAGAAAACAAGGCTATTCAAATTTTTATTTCTTTATTTTATTTTTATTTATTTATATCCTTATTATTGAAAAACACAAACTTAAGGAATTCAGAATTTAATAATAAGTAAAAAAAAAAAATAATAATTCGGCCTCTACCGCCCTTCTGGGAATCGTTCTTTCGCTAATTTTGAAATCTAATGGTGTTTTCTTTTCTACCAAAAAATGTCCATTTTATTAAGGCAAAATGCAATTTTGCGTTTGTTTCTTAAAAATATTTCGCCCTCTAAAAGGGTTTTATTCTAAATAATTCGCACTTGCCAATGGTAGAGGGCATTGCATTTTATGCCCTGTATAAATCGAGAGTGCTGATAATATCCCGTAAAGCAGATGGATTTTGTTTATTCATAGGGCTGCCAGATGATATTTAAAAAGTCGCCTGGTATTGTTATCCAATTTGAAGTAAATTTTTTCATTGTTTTATTAAGTAACCTTAAAAAAACATTACATTACGTTAAAAAAAAATTACATTCAATAAAATGTTTTTTTTTTTTTTGTTATAAAAAAGCTCTCAAAAAATAAAGTTGAGAAATTAACGATCTGGCAACACCATTTTCATGTTTACATTTTGAATTTAAAACAAATAAAAAAATACAAAAAATTTTTACATCTAAAACCTTTTTTATGAAAAAAAAAATATATAAATATGGATATTACTGCATCTATTTTATTTGCAAAAATTGAAATAAATCAGATAGATAGATTCATCTTCATCATCTGATGAAGAAGAATTACTGAATTTACTTCAACATACATTGTTAAAAGCCGCCGTGGTAAACACAGGGCATACCCTTTTTTTAATATTTGTGTTATGTTCTTCTCAAATAAAAAATGACATTAAGACAGGGATGGTCAAAAATTTTTTAAATGCACCTTGTAAGAGGGCGACATTTCCTTTGTAGAAAAGAAAACTCCATAAGTGGTTTCGCATGTGACTAGAAGATGCTATAGGATCATTTTGGATTGTCCTTTTAATTAAGGTGTTTTCATGTCGCGAAGTTTCACGTAAACTTCCTCCAGAATGAGTAGGACCATTCTGTAAAATTAGCCTAGAAATAATTAATCTGTTGATCGAATATTTTGCATCCAATTAATGTCTTGATAAGCCAACTCTCCAATCCAATCATTAACTTACAAATCAACCCAGAAAATTGCAAAATCAAAGAAGTCTTATTTGAAACCGCAAAAATAGCCTGGAAAGCAATATCCCTGGAAATAATTTATAATTTTATACACCCTATGCCTAAAATATGTGCATGTTTCATCCAGAACAAAGGATTCGCAAGGAAATATTGATTTCAATAGTTTCTCGTGCACCTTAATTTGGGGGTGTTTTAGTTTTGTCCGCTTATATTTCCGACTTCAATTGTTTTTTGAATTTTAAGTTTTTTTAATTAAATTCTGAATTTCTTAAGTTTGTAATTTAAATTATAAGGATATAAATAAAAATAAAATAAAACTTTAATAACTTTGTTTACTTAAAAAAATTATCATTTAAAAAAATGTTCTAAGGAGGTGCTTCAGTTTTGGCCAATACAGTAAGTGAACACTTCGGGTAATTTAATTTCTCCTTGCGCTTAAAATTAGTAGTGCAGTATGTAATTTTTTTTAAGTATACTTTTGTATGAAATTCGACTTACGACCAGCGTTGCCACAAAGAAAAATTTTTCCTTACCAATATTCTTACCAAAACCTACCAAAATTATTGCAATCCTTATTAATGACAGTAGGGTATCCAACTCTATTGATTCGTTGGAGCTTCGTCGCAATGTGACGTGTGTTTCATTGTTCTATCGGTACTATAATGGGAGGTGTTCTCGAGAAATAAGGGGCTTGGTTCCCGATGATCACATATTTTTACGTGGTAGTCATGCTTCTCGCAGAGCACATCCTATCTCGGTCGTAAGTCAGGGAATACCTGTACTGTGGATCCTAAAACAGCTGATGTTGCTAATAAATTATCATGTCAAAGAGGATAAAAACACAGCTGACATCAATTTCTAAAAAGTTTGCCAAATAACAATAAAAAGTTTTGGAATTAGATGACGCTAATGTACACAACACTTATTAAAAAGTTAATATAATTACTGATGTTTTTGAAAACCTTCATATCACTTCTAGTAATCGTAATTATATTATCTATTAACCTTAAGGTTCAAAAGTACAATGATTGGTTAGACAAACACTTTGCGAATAGTGTACCGGCATACACAACACGCCTAGATAAAGTAAAACTTCAAAAAAGGTAAATTGAAACAAAACCGGTTAAAAAGAAAAACCGAACTGTGCTTTGGTATTGAAATATAGTGAACGAATGCGAACCAACACCTTGAAAATGGAGTAGGACTAGCAACAGTATTGGATACGTGAGAATAATTTCAACAAAGGTCAGTAAAGAAATTAGTCAGGGTAGGAATATAACAATTAATTGGCTGCAGCACTAACTACACTATGCGACAAAATAAAAAAAAAATTAATACACCCGACTAATCACATAGATTTTATATTTCTCGAACCCTCCAAATATTTTTTATTTGGCAAAAACTATTTTTTTTTTACTTAAGCACAAATTTCTGGATTACTCAAAAATTAGCTGAACAATTAGGATTCACTGTTGCACTGTGTTATTAATCTAAACAGAATTTATGCGCAAGTGCAACCAATTTAAATATTGATATGGAAAGAGTATGAAAGTAACAAACTAAAAAATTTTAAGACAAATGGTATCTATAAAAGCAATGTTTTACAGCCGAAAATATTGTTAAATTTTTATCTTTTTAAAAACGTTTAATATATGAGTTCGTTTATTGCAAACAAAATAAAAATGAATTGGTGTTTAGTTTCAATTAAATTCTTTATTGTCCGCACAATTTTGTGTCCCACTGTTTAGAACTTGATGTATCCAACAATAATTTGCTTATTCGTTATTCTTCTTACACAACGGAGGTCTTCAAACCGCAAGTGTACTCTTCACACGCAACACGCAACTAAATTCTTACCACTGGTTGCCTGCTTTGTCTTGCCTTTTTATAAATGCCCACGTAAGCAGTTCGTTTTCTGCAGAACTCTACCGCAACTTAATTGTTGTTTGTGTATTTTGTTCACGTTACTTGTTGTTGCGGTCTACTTGCTTGTCTCTCATACTCATGTTGTTAGTTAAGTTGTAACAAGTTCGTTGTATTTGTTTATGTGCCTTTTGATCATTTTAATGTTAAAGGATGTACATTGTTTCCATTTTCGTAACAATATGAAAAAGGCCTTGCCCTCATTCCCTACCCATCTTTATGGACTCATCTTTATGGAATCCTGCACAATAATATTAAAGGCAGCAGTAACATATCGCTTGGTACACCTTATGGTATTAATGTCGGCAGCGATGCATGCAATTGGGCACTTTTGTTGAAAATATTCCCATTACGATACACTCCCAAATTTCACAGAACACTGTCCAGGATGAGGTTAAAAAAGATGCATGATAAGGAGGAGCTCAAAAGAGTCTGAGAGTTCCTTTCCTACCATGGCGAAGTTGCAGGAATTGCTTAACGTCATTCTGCATAGCCATATAAGACTGCATAGCCTTCGTAGGAATACCGATGTGAGACAATGCGATAAAACTACGATTTCTTTTGGGACAATGTCGTATAACGATTTTTTTCAGGGTCTTCTAAAAGATTTGGCGTAAGGAGAATCTCTGGCCGACGGTGAACTTGCCAGATTAGAAGCAACACTACTAATGTCCAATTAATCTTTTGACGCGTAGCGTCACTCATTCACACAATACTCTCAAAATTTTCATGCATGTTCTATAAGCTCTATTCAATTCTTTTTAACATTAGATTTACGAACTATTTGTGTATATACAGTGTTGTCCAATAAAATAGATTCACATTGGTCGAACATCACAACCAAGTCTATACTTAATTAAAGAAGAGTGACCTTTAAAATTTTTGAAATGTAACCGAATTATATTCATAAGAGGTCAGTAACCAAAGTGCAGTTGCTTTTTTACATACTTATACTCCTTTGAATAAGAGATTTAGATATTGTTACGTTTTTACCTTTTAAAAACGTTAAAAATATGAGTTCGTGGATTACAAATAAAGTAAAAATAAATATGCGTTTAATTTTAATGAATTCTTTATTATTTGCACAACTTTTGTACCACTGTTCCAGTTTATTCCACGTATACAACGATAATTTTCGCAATATATGTTTATTGGTGATAATTCTCTGCTTACAACCTTTTTGTAAGCAACAGCACTTGTTAGTTATTCTTCGCTCACAACCTTTCTGCAAGCACAACACTAACAACTGCTTCCTTCAGATGCAACTTGTCTGCACACAAGTCTAACCGAATTATCGCACGATCTCGTGTCTTCACACAACCGTTTGATTTATCACTTCAACCAACGTATCGTCGTTAGACGCGATTAGCTTAATTCAAACTCCGAATACAACGTGCCGTCTGCACACACGACTGATTCAACTCAAACTCTTAATCATCTCTTGCTCGCTTTGGCTTGCCTTTTATAGCACTGTATCATTAGTGTGATGAATGCCCTCGAAGGATGATGACGACTTTCGGGAGCATTCTAATAATGTAAACAACTTCTTTTAATTTTTGTTATTTCTTGTCTACATTCGTCCGTGTAGATTAGTTGTTGTTGGTTTATTTCTCTATCCGCTATTTCATACTGCATATTGTTGTTGCTTGTTTATTTCATTGTTCCCTTCATTTTGTTGTTGGTTATTTACGTCTTTTATCCCTTATCCTTGTTTATTCATCGATGGTATATTTTTTTACTAATTCATTGATCATGTGAACAGTGCGCTGTTTTGTTTTTGGAGCTTTTGTTTATTATTTTAACAACACCATTTCTTCTTTCGTAACAATATAGTAAACTTTTCGGAGACCAGGTAAATCTATTTTTTTCAACAGCACTGTTTAAAACCTTAATATTACTCATACGCTTGTTTTTAGTTTCCCCACACATGCCTTCATTCTGAATTATCGAATGTGAGCCTATTTGACTCATAGAATGGTTTAACGGGTTTAGTTGAAAAAGCTTCTGATGGGGCTTTGTGGGCAACACTGAACGAAGGCAGAAACGTTGATAGATCACCGATTTATACAATATTCAAAGACTATTCTAGTCAAACTGCATATGCTAAATGGCATATTTTGCTTAGTTCAGCATAGAAACCTACTTCCTAAAATTGTGAAAGCCAAGAAAGATAAAATGACACAGTTTTCCACAAAACTGTATAGATCTGAGAATTGCACCCTTTACCATTTATAAAACATAATAAAAAAGTACAAAACATAAAAATACAACATTTGATAAAAATAAAGAAGAACTTGTCCAAGAACAGTAACCTAGTAACCAAAAATATAGCGTTAGAGCAATTTCACGGCAGATGGCCTCTACAAGTTTTCTAGAACACTTTAGATTTAGCAGCTATCAATGCTTGGATTCTATATAAGAAGACGACTAAAGTAAATATTTCATTTTCCAATTAGCTGAACAGTTTTTTAGTACAATGGGTCAATTTCGACCTCCGGGTACTGTGCTTGTCTTGACCGAGAGGTGCACGTCCTCTAACCTAGCTGAACAGTTTAACAATCCAATGAAGTTTAACAATCATACAAAAGAAACAAATCTTGTGATGACAAAATGCGGAGACCTTATTTCTGCCCACACCATACTGACTTACACTTGTCTACCGGTTCCACCCAATCAACATGGTACTATTTTTTTTTAATTACTAATAAATACTAGATATTTAAGATTATTTCGATATGTAATCCTATACTAAAGCTATTATTAATATGAATATTAATACTACTAGGAGTAATTCTTTTGTAAAGAATGCATTAAAATTATTTTAGTTTTTAACTTTATAAAGGGCCTTATTGTGCCTAAAATATTTCATATAATTATTGTGTACGACTTACATGTGACAGACATACAAACCACCAATGCCCTCAGGGGAAGATCTTCTTTGGATTTGTTCTCTTTGTGCCGACGACTGCATACAAAGTATACACAAGATCCCTCTGCTCAATTCTATTGTTGCTTGTTATCCCATTGGTAATTTATAGAGTATGACCCAACATATTTGATATTGCTATTTGTTCAATCATGTTTGATTTGATTTTTGTTACTTTTGGGAACGACGAGTAAGCATGGTTTGAGCAGGGGACTTCTGTTGGTGATGAGATGCTAGTCAACTTTATTGATTTATTTAATAACATTGCCACAGTAAAAATAAACTAAACCATTAGTGGTGTGGTTGTCCCCCATAAATGGTACTTTAATTATCAGTAAAACACTGGCAACTCACTGAGAAGGCTATACGGCTACTGTTCTGTGCGTATGCCGGGCATATCTTCCTGTATCTTCCTGAGGACGGACACCTGGAGGCCGACAAACTACAATCATCCTAAACATCTGCAGTTTGATTGCGACTCGGACATCGTCTTTCGGTGGATTTGATGACATTGACAACTGACTGGGAAGCCCATACGGCAATTGTTCTGAGTGAATGCCGTGCAATTGTTGTATCTTCCTGAGGACGGACATCTGGAGGCCTGGGAACTACAACCATCTACCGTCTACGAACTTGTTAAAAGCAAAACATGACCATCGGTATGAAAGAGAAGGGTATAGACAAGTAAGCGAACGGAACAACAACCAATGAGAATAAAATACAACAATGAAGTTGCTATAGAACAGGGATGGGAAATTGGTCTTAACAAATTGTACTTTTTTCAGGCCGATTGTACAAAATTCACTTTTTTCTTTTTTTAACTTTTTTTATTAAAAATTAATAAAAATATGAATGACAATTCATTTCATTGTGTGTAGTGTTAATGTAAAAGAACAAAAATAACCGTAAATTTTTCAAATTGTTAGCGCCGTTTTTACTTCAGAATAAAAATTAAGGTTTTTAGTCTCTGCAAAATTATAGCACCAGTCTCATTTTTGAGACTTAAAACTTAGTAAACCGCCCTTATTAAAGTAAATATTCGATCTTTGATATTCTCATAAAGATTATTTAAAATTTCTCCGGCTATTTTCGCCAACTCTTCAATCATTTTTAATTTCAATTTTTCACCACTGGTAAGTTGTCTGTTATTTTGAATATAAACTTCGGTCAATAATGGGGAATTCGTTTGGAAAAACGTTTTCAATAATATTCATATCAGGAGAGTAAGTTAAACAATAAAACCTCAATAGATTGTTTACGGAACCATTCAATCCTCTGTCTGCTGACATGAATTCTGGCATCGTCCTGTTGTAAAATATACAGCAAACTACAGCTAAGAACAGTAATGTACTCTGTACTATACATTCACGTAGATGGAAACTGAAATTCGAGGCAACGACTTAAAGAAATAACCCCCCAACAATAGACTATGTCCCCAAAATTCGAATTTTTAAGGTCACGACAGTAGTATCGATAGCTATCTGGTCTATCTAAGTTCCACTTTTTTTCGTCAGAGAATATGACCTGAAGACAATTCATTGTTTGTTATTATTGAAATGCTAGTGGTGCTATAATTATGAAAAGCACTTTATAATAGGTAAACTTAACAACTTACTTTAATACTTAACTATAAAGGAATAGAAAAGTTTATGAGATCTAAATTTTAAATCACTATTTATGATAAATTTTGTAATTTGCAAACTATTTGTTATTTCAAAATTGTAGCAACACTAATTAAATGACTTCAATAAATCCCTTGTTTGGATTAAATTAGAGACAATCAAAGGAAACAGTCCATTTGTCCCTTTGATTGTTATTTAATTTTGGTATCAAATTATCCTTTATAAATTTGCAGATGAATGTGGAACTGATAATATTCCTTTTATAACTTTTAATATGTCAAGTTAGCATCGAGTTGCTATATGCAAATGAAACGAAAACAAAAAATTTTACAATGATTAGACAGAATTTTTGAGTGATGTAATAAAGTAGAGAACATTTTTCAATAGTGCTAAATCAGTCATTGCGGTGCTATAGTGTTTTTGACTTCCAAATAGTGCTAAAAAAAGTACAATTGTACCAACTTTTCCATCTCTGCTATAGAATTCTCGAGTAAGCGAGAACGCGACCTTTCTGCTTCAAGAACGTTCGATGTATTACTCATGTTAGACTATAAAAGGGCAAGACAGCCTTGCGTGAAGTTGCGTATGAACTAATCAGTCGCGGTGGAAATATAAGTTGCGTGCGAAGTAAAAAGCCGTGGTTCGAAGATATCCGTTGCGAGCAGAATGGTTGTGTGTCTATCAGTTAAGTTTGAACATTAACATGAAAGTAGTGTGAATAATAAATAGAGTTTAATTAAAATAAAACACATAGGGTAAATGTACCAGAAGTCGGCAGTTTTATTTTTTTTTTTCTCTTTTTCAAATTGTTCTGATTAAAAGTGGAAAAGTAGTGATGAGATGATGTTTAGTTATTACAATTCTGTGATAAGTTTAGTTTTAGATCCATTTACCAACTTTGAACATTAAAATAGCAAATAATAAGTAATTTAAATATTTTGTTCAAATCATCGATTTTTCCAGTGCTCGGCACATGTGTTCCTAAGTTCGGCAAAAAATGATCCTATTGTCGGCATTAACATTGCACACGAAATTCTGTAATAATCAAGGCAGCAGAATTCGACATAGCTATAGATATTATTAACGAAATAGCTCCAAAACTTCTTTTCTTCGGCAAACTATTTATTACATCTTTAGGTAGTCGCACATATGGAAAGACAACCATTGGGACTACTATCTGACCATTTGTTGAAAAAACAAGCAGCACTGTTATTATATTCTTTTCAATTCTCATTTGGATACTGTAAACGTTTCTATATCCTTTTGGGTCCAGAACTTTTCAGATTTTGAGCATAAACTAAAGCTGGGTTCATCTCCATTAAATATTCGTGACTGACCATTCAAAATGTCAAAAGCGTTTTGCTCTGTTAGGAAACGGAAACAACATGGGTCTTTGATCATCTACTATTATCGCTTGAACTGCAGTCATCAAGTCTTCAGTTTTTAATGGGAATCCACAATTTGCTAGGTCTTTGCATCATTTCTCAAGACATTCCTCCTCTGATTCAGTCAAGACTAGTTGTGGACCCATTTCTCTGGCATCAACCGATGGATGGATTCTGTTCTGTATGGTGGAACGCGGGACTTCATATTTTTTGCTTGCACCCAATATTGTAGATGTGCCTTTTCTTAGTTCTATTAAAAAGCATTTTAGCGATTCTTGGAAGTATTGGTGTATGAGCGTTTATTAATAATTTATATTGCCTGACATTCAAAGAACAGCCTATTATGCCTACTGAACCACTAATTTTCGTCCTGTTATAGGACTTCTTGTATAAATGACTTGTTATATAAATGTAAGAATGCCGACTTTAGATTCTCGGCAGCTCTCAGTGTATTCATTATGAACTAGTCCGTTTTTACTCAATTTTCAGTATTCGGCATCTCCCTGCCGATAATTGGAAATCATATCATGTCAAGCCGACAGCAATATAAATTATAAAAAAGTATTAATGTTTTTAATTTTTCACTCTTAATTTAATATTTGAACTATTTTCTTTCATTAAAATCACTTACTTTCTTCAAAAACACTTAATGTAATATAAATACTTGCTTGTTTAAAAAACTGGCACTGGCAAATATTTACAAAATTATTCATCTCACTCAAATTTACTCATTTCTACCAAAATCAGTTTTAACTTTAGTAAGTAAAGGTTGCTTTTCTTATTTATTTGCATTTTTTTTTACAAAAACTGCCGACTACTGGTATATGCCGACATTAGGTGCATTTACCCTATATAATACATTATAGGCGTTAATAGCGTCCTTCGTTTCGAAATTGTATGACATTAATTATTTTTTTTTTTTTTAAGTGGTGGTTGAAGTAACCTGTGAGCTACGAACATTACGGTCTCATAATGGTATGACTGCACCACTACCCTTCAAATTAACTCACTAATAACTTAAATATCCTAATTTAGGCGTTCTCTTATTATTTTCATAAATTTGAAAATATTTAAAATATTACCGTACCTGTCAACAAAGCATATTAAACTTTTAAATAAACAATCCAAAACGAACAGACAAACATTCTCTATTAAATACGTAATCAGTATTCAAAAAATAAAGAAACAAAAAAGTGTAAATGATGTACAAGAGGTAGCATACACTGAATATTTGCTATTATAATGTACTACCTTACAGAAAAGCCTAATAAATATACCAACAACAACGACCACAAAAATAATCACATACAAAGATGCATAAAGTGACTGTGAAAAAATATGTACGAGTCTCAGCAGCATTTTGTGTTTGTCGTCTTCGTTTTCGGCAGCAGCGCCCAACAATGACATATAAAATGTAATTTGTGTTCTTTGAAAGGAAAAAAGTAAACACCGCTCTGACCTAATGTCAATCGAAGTCAAGCTACAACAAGTTGTACTTGTGTTATGTATGTATGTATGTGCAAGCGAATGTGCAGTTTTGTCGTTACGACCATTTATACACATTTCAACAAAGTTTCCATTTAAGAATAGTGTATGGAGATCAGGTTAAATGGATCACGACCGGCACGGATTTCTTGTATTTGTGCTTGAATTATACGATATTTTCACAACTGAAGAAGTAGTTGTAAATTGCACAACGAACTATTCACAAGTGACGAAACATTGCTACCAATTTGGAACAGGTGTGAGCAAACTTCACTGATGAAAAAACTGTTCGAATATGTTTATTTTGTTTCGCATCAGAATGTCGCTTTATGGAACAAATATACTTACATACATATGTGTACATATGTATGCATTCAAATATATGTTCATACATACATATGTATGTATGTGTGTATACCATAGATGTAAACATTAATAAATTGTACAACGTTTACTTTTCTCGTATGTTGCAGTTGAAGAAGTTGTTTCCTTTGTTTGTTTTTGGGCCTTTTTGCTATTAACAATATTTTTAATTGAGTTTTAAATAACTGTAAATGGCCTATTATGACTTCTGTATTGAATAGATTTGATTCAAATTAAACCAAATTTGGTTGGAATGTAATTTACTGTCAACATTTTTACACGTAAACCAAATAATTAAATTGACAAAAACTGATTGAATCAATGGACACATCTGTGAGGTGTAAAGTAGCCAAGTGATCTTTACTCAAAGTAATAACGGTACCTAAAACAAATATGTACACAAGTTAATAGCCTGTGTGTATAATTTATTGTGCATCAAACTTATTCACCACTGGTGAATAACTACCATCAGCAACACAAAGGAAACTCTTTATATTTGACCTCTTAAGCGACAAGAGAGCGTTGAAATATCTGCAGTCTTTATATAATTTGCCTTTCTAAAGCCTGCAGATATTTGACTTCTTCATTTTGTTTTTTTCTCCTTTAATTTTGAGTTTTTAAAATGACATATCATATACAAACCAGAGGTCAGCATTGTATCGTTTTTCCGCTACTCATAAGCACTCATGCAAGTTTGAGCTTGAGTGAATCAATAGAATTGAAATTCAACTACTCTGATTCATTTGTACTCGCTACAAAATTGATTTATAAGTATAAGTAGCAATGAGTATGAGTACAACGTTGACATAAAACTTACAACATTCGAAATGTGTTTGAATCATACGCCTACTCATTCTGATTCATAAATTTACAAAAATTATGTTGTGTTTTAAGGAAACAACATAAGGAATTTTAATAGAATTACATTTATTAAATTATTTAAAATTATATTATATCAATTTACGAACTATAAAAATTTACAAGTTTATTGTTTCACCGTTAGAACTTTTATATTTTTTTTTATATTCTTTCTTAATCTTTTGGTTTGACATTTATAAAACGCCATGCTAAAGTGATGCCAACAAATACTTATAATACTTATAAGTGATTCGATTGGCTCGAATCATCCGTCGAAATTTACAGCCTTTGTTGTTGTTGCATATACAAATAAAGAAGAATAGAAATACAAAGACAACAAGCAAAGAATACACACAATCTTCTTGTGAGTATAATAGTGTTCGCACGCGAATCATACTTATTTTGTGCTTCCTGTGTAATGATACATATTTATTGTCCTAAGACTGTATTAGTATTGCCATAAGTGAATATTTGTATTAATAATTAGTATTAAGTTGGCAATATTCTAAAGCTTGTAATAGTTGGTAATTAAGTAATTTCCACCATTTTTCTTAAGAGATAAGCTTACCATTGTAACAAGAGATCAATAAAGAAGAAAGCATACAAGCACCATTTGTACCATAAATAAAAGTTATTTAAATTCTTAACTAACGAAACTTATTAACGATACTTGTTACATGGTGTCAGAAGTGGGATTTACTGAATTTAACTGGTACAATTGGGATCTTTAAAATTCTTGGAAAGCAAATATTAATCGGAAAAAAAAGGAAAATTCCAACATTGTTGGTTATATCGGAAAATAATTTTTACATTTCATGTGCTCTAAAATGGCGGCGAATGACCGTCTACCACCAGAGCTAGATTGCTCAAGTTTAGCCAACGAATGGCCAAATTGGAAGCGCAGTTTTATGGTCTACATGATAGCTAGTGGTAAGGCAAATGAACCGGAAGCTACAAAAATTGCTAATTTTTTGTGGTTAGTTGGAACTGGAGGTGCAAACCTTTACAACACATTGTTTCCCAATGATGGTACAGAGAAATCATTACTAGGTACCGTTAGCGCTGGTAATGCTGTTTTACAACGTACATTAAATGATGTTTTAGACAAATTTGACCAACACTGTCTTCCTCAGCGGAATGTGGCCATGGAATCATACAAATTTAATATGATTGCTCAAAAAGAACGTCAATCGTTTGCCGAATTTGAGACACAACTAAGAACTCAGATTCGATTCTGTGATTTTAAATGTTCTTGTGGTGAATTATATGAGAATCGTATGCTACGAGACAGAGTAATTGTTGGAGTATACGACAAGAAATTGCAGCTAAAATTGTTAGATGGCCGTGATGAGTCTTTAGAGCGTGTCATCGATATATGTAAAACATATGAAACGGCCAACGCAAATAAGGGCATACTAGACGCCAAAAATTCAATGATAAATGTCATCAAGGAAACTGAGAAGCCAGAAGAAGCAACAGTGTCAGCCATTAATCGGTTTTGTTTTAACTGTGGGGGTCCATGGACAGTTGGCCATTCAAACGAGTGTAAGGCGAAGGATGTTATATGCCGTTCTTGTTCCAAGAGAGGACATTTTCAGAGGATGTGCCGTAAGCCCAAAGACAAGGCAAATTATGGCAAACAGTTCACTGGAAATTATAGCGGCAACAAGCAGAAAGTTGCCGAAGTTAAGTGGAGTGAAATGGAAAGTAAAACCTCGAATAGTTTTAGTCAAATAAGTAGCTTATTAAGTTCTAAACATATTCTTAGATTAAATTCAATAACACCTATAAACGAGCGTTGGGCCAAATCGTATTGCATAGGAAATGAAATAGTAAAGTTTAAATTGGACACTGGGGCGGATGTTAATTGTATACCAATGAACATTGTTAAAAAGCTAGATGTGGATTTATATAGTAAGAAGAATAATTTCCCTGTGTTTGATTACAATGAGAATGAAATAGATGTTTACGGAATTTGCAAATTGGAATGTGTAGATTTGACTTCGAAAATAGGAAAAGTTGCCGAATTTATAGTTGTTGGTGATAAATGTGAACCGATACTTGGGTTGAGGACGTGTGAAAGTTTTAGGTTAATTAAACGTTTAGATGTGAGCTGTATTACTAACCCGGATTTAAGAAAATCTTTCATCGATAGATATAACGACGTTTTTCGAGGAATTGGTAAATTTCCAAGAACATTTTCAATTTCCTTAAAGGAAAATTCAAAACCAGTTCTGCATTATAGGAAACGTATACCAAACTCGCTACTCGGAAAGTTAAAGTCGGAACTGAACGGACTTGTCAGGGACGGGATAATATTACCGGTTGATTATCCTACCGATTGGGTGAACAATTTACAATTAGTTGAAAAGCCAAACGGTGATCTTCGAATTTGTTTGGACCCAAGATCTCTTAATTCGTGTATTAAACGCGAATATTTTCTTATTCCAACAATCGATGATTTAACTTCAGGACTGGCTGGCAAACGAATTTTTTCTGTTCTCGACCTTAGAAGTGGTTTTTGGCACATGTCGCTTGATAAGAAAAGTTCAGATCTGACAACATTTTTAACTCCATTTGGAAGATTTAAATTTACTCGATTGCCTTTTGGCCTAAATTGCGCCCCTGAAATGTTTCAGCAGGAAATGGTTAGGGTTTTTGGGGACATACCGGGGGTGTTAGTATATTTTGACGATGTGGCTATTTGCGCCGATTCTGAGGATGAACATGATCGGATAATGGCATTAATAATGGAAAGAGCTCGTACCAATAACATAAAATTTAACCCGGACAAAATTCAGTATAGACAAAAGGAAGTGCGATTCATGGGAAATATTTTATCGGAAGGAAAAATTAAAGCGGATTTGAAATATAGTGAAGCTATGACTAAAATTAGGAAACCAGAAAATAAATCGGATGTGTTAAGGTTTTTAGGTCTACTTAAGTATCTGGCCCGATTTATTCCCAATTTATCAAGACAGTCAGCAGAACTTCGAAATTTAACTCGGAAAGATGTAGATTTTGAATGGACGGACAAGCATGATAAGGAATTTGAAAACTTGCTTCGAATTGTTACTGCAAAGCCGGTACTGGCAATTTATGACCCGAAATTACCCGTGTTTATACAAACTGATGCTTCTAAGGATGGACTGGGATGTGTATTAATACAGAATGGCCATCCCGTAGTATTCGCGTCTCGAACTCTTAGTAAGAGTGAACAAAAGTGGGCGCAAATTGAAAAAGAGCTTTTGGCAATTGTTTTCGCATGTCAACGTTTCCATTATTTCTTGTATGGACGTGAATTTACAGTTGAAAGTGACCACAAACCCTTAGAAGCATTAGTCAAACGTGATATTGATGATATAACACCGCGTCTTCAGCGTATGTTTATGTTCCTATTAAAATATCCCAAAATGAGTGTCGTGTATAAGCCGGGTAAAGAAATGCTTGTGGCAGACTGTTTGTCAAGGGCTCAAGTATCTGAAATATCTGAGATCACTGAATTATCTTGCGTTATACATTCGGTTATAGAGTCAGTTTGTTTCAACCAGGAGAACTAAAAATTTTATCGTGACGCACTTGATAATGACCAGGAATACTCACAAATTTGTGGATATGTTAAAAATGGTTGGCCATGCTATCATAAGTTGCATAATCTGGGACAGAAATTTTATAAATTGAAATCTGAGTTACATGTTGAAAAGGGATTACTATTCTACAATCACAGATTAGTTATACCATCAAAAATGCAACGTAAGATAGCGACTTGGCTACATTCGCCTCATCTGGGTATAGAGAAAACACTTGCTCGTGGAAGAAAACTCTATTACTGGCCTGGAATGAATGTCCAAATTAAGGAAATTGTTACTTCTTGTAATATTTGTGAAAAGTTTAGAAGTAATAATCAAAAGGAACCATTGACTCAAGAGGAAATTCCTGAATTTCCTTTTTACATAGTAGCCATGGACCTTTTTGAGTATGCTGGTCGTGATTATGTTGCACTTATTGATGCGTATTCTAATTATCTCACAGCTGTTAGAATTCGAAATAAGACATCGGGTCATATTATAGATGTAATTCGCCAGATATTTAATGTAATAGGGTATCCAACGATTATTAAATGTGATAATAGCCCCTTTGGATCAGCGGAATTTGCACGTTCTTCGCAAGAGTACAATATTGAGTTCAGATTTTCAAGTCCGGGGTATCCGCAGAGTAACGGGTTAGCCGAAAAAGGTGTGTCAATAGCGAAGAATATTATTAAGCGTTGTCATGAAGTAAATGATCTTGATCAGTTTCAATATCATTTGCTAGAATATAACACAACACCATTAACGGGTATCCAGCTTGCTCCTGCGGAATTATTCTTCGGTAGACTTTTGAAGACCAAATTACCAGTAGCCGGATCTCTTTTGATCAGAAACAATATAGGGGAGAATGAAATTAGAAATAAATTTATAATTAAAAGGGAGAGGCAAAAGTATTATTATGATAGAAGCGCAAGATCATTACCGCTGCTAAAGGAGGGTGATTTAGTTATCTTTAAAAAAAGTGGAAAGGAATGGAATTACGGGAAAATAGTATCAGTATTTAGTAATAGATCTTACATAATAAGGGATACTTTTGATAACTATTTCAGACGCAATCGACGCTTTATTAAAAGGACAAGAAACGAGGATTTTAATGCTGGCGAATTATTATTTGAGGAAAATTTTGGGGATACTAAGGTCCAGCAGGAAACTCAGCCTTGAGCGGATATTCCTGATAGTAATATGATTGGAAATGACAATCAGGAAAATTATGGTAATGTAAACGAATCAATTCCTTCGGTTGTGAGTGAAAATACTGAGACTATACAGTCAAATCCTGAAGTAATTGATTCTGATATACATGGATCTGTAACATTAGATGTTGAGGTCACTCAGCCAAGGGTTACGAGAAGTGGTCGCACTGTAAGACCACCTATGCGATATGGTAGGGACTATGGTGTCGAGACAAGGTCCAAACGCTAGTGATAAACGTTTAAGTATTAATGTATTTAAATATTTCTTATCGAAAGTATTATTGTAATTGTTACAAAAAAAAAAAAAAAAAAAAAAAAAAAGAGCATGTAATGATACATATTTATTGTCCTAAGACTGTATTAGTATTGCCATAAGTGAATATTTGTATTAATAATTAGTATTAAGTTGGCAATATTCTAAAGCTTGTAATAGTTGGTAATTAAGTAATTTCCACCATTTTTCTTAAGAGATAAGCTTACCATTGTAACAAGAGATCAATAAAGAAGAAAGCATACAAGCACCATTTGTACCATAAATAAAAGTTATTTAAATTCTTAACTAACGAAACTTATTAACGATACTTGTTACATCGTGTAAATGTTAAGTCGAGACGAGTCGAAGTCAATAACATCATACGTACTGTTACGTATGAATACGATGAGTACTTCCAACTTTGAGTATAGTAGTATGAGTATCATATTAAAATAAGTATGAATGCGTATAAGTATCTGAAATTATAGGTATGATTTGAATCTACTTATCGTTTCGAACACTCGTTGCTGATCTCTGATACAAACTGAAGTTAAAGTCGTTGCTTATCCGCCTTTTTGTTTCTACGTCTTGTCTAACTTTAAAGGCCATTATTACAGCTTGCCGTTAAACTTGGTATTAGTTAGAGGTACTTTTAGTTAAAGGGGACTGTAAAGTTACCTTTAACTTATTTCTGTTAGAATGCCCCGGTAGTTAGTGTGGTAGACGATTAGCGTGAGAGTCGTGGGTTCGATTCCCATCAGAGACTCTGGTCGGTGACACTACGCCTAGCACATGGTCAAAATTATTCAGCTCTAATATAATTTGTATTTGTATTGTAATTAATAAATAAATAAATATTTTCCTTATTACAACTTAAAGGTGAAACTTTTTTAAAAATATGGCCGTGCCGGAGCAATGTCGATAACACTGCTCTAAATTAAGCAAGCTTTTTTAAACGCAGTGGCAATTAGGAGCTTCGTTTTATTGTTGTAAATACTTACTATATTTATATTTAAAGTTGCCATATTGAAAATAATATACTCGTATAACATGGTTAGTTCAAACATCAACTCAACTTTTAAAGTTACCAGTAGGATGATCTTTCCCTTAGCTTGACGATCACTTATTACTTGTAATAATGGAAAACAAATTATCTGCCTGTTGAAATCCTCCCAAGTTGTAATCGTGGCCCTAAATGTTACTATGTGTTGTGGTTTAAAGCCAGGCACAATTTTTAAGACACTTTTTTGAATTAGTTCTTGGTGAAGTAAAGTCGCCGTAGTCTAGTAGGTGTTGTAGTGTGTTAACCACTGATTGAATCCCAGATCAGACACCCCACAAAACGGAAACGGGAAAAGTATATCTTTCGCGTCTTCCTCTCAGCAGATTTCTGCCAACAACTCTAAAAGTAAATAAAATCGCAAAGAAAAGTTTCTCAAACATTTTTCGGTCGGAGTCGACTTTAAACTGAAATTTTCGCCGCTCATGTATAAAATTAAGACACACAACATGGGTGGTGTGAGAACCTAGGTCGTAATACTGACTGAAGGGTTGTTTAGTGAAACTCTCTTAAAACTAGAGTCGAACACCAATATCACAGTCCGATATTCTTCCGATGTACATCGTCATGTAAAATGCGCAGATCAAAAGTTTTTACGAAAAATCGCCGGAACGTCTCTCACCTTTCTAATAAGGTTGAAATTTTGAAATATTTGTGTAATAATAAATTTGTACGTAAAGTCCAAAAAAAAAAAACAATTTCTATCAAATAAAACAAGTTTAGAGGGTTCGAGAAAGATAAAAAGTAGTATTTTTGACTACGTAGTTACTAGTATGTATTTAATTTAATTAACAAAAATAATTGTCATGTGCATTTACAAATCAGAGCGTTTCATATAAAAATTCCAGAGAGTCGGCTAATATTTGTGTTCTTTTCAAATATTATTATTTCCCTTTGCGCAAACATTAACCAACTTCTGGTGGTCGCTCAATCGTAAAATTGTCACATTTTGAAAATTTTTTAACTAAAACTTTATTTGATGAGACGACTTATATAAAACACTCGACTCTTAGGCTCTTTAAATAATAACTACGGTAATTTTTGTCCCATTAGATCAAGTGACGACTCAATCTCTTCGCCAGAGAACAGATTTTAAGAATATTATCACTTAACCCATATTTTTTTCATTATGAACGGACAAATTTGAAAAATATTGTTACGTTTTTATCTTTTAAAAACGTTAAAAATATGAGTTCGTAGATTCCAAATAAAGTAAAAATAAATATGGGTTTAATTTTAATGAATTCTTTATTATTTGCACAACTTTTGTGCCACTGTTCCAGTTTATTCCACATACTTCACAATATGTGTTTGTCTGTTATACTCTTTGCTTACAACCCTTTTGTAAGCAACAACACTTGTTAGTTATTCTTCTTTGCTAACAACCTTTTTGTTTACCTCATCAAGTTTCAATCAATAACAGATATACAGTGGTGGCCTTATAATTAGAAACGACTGAGTGTTTGTTAATTTCTTTTCAAAACTTTTTTACTCATTTTAAAACTAAGAGTTAAAAAAGACAGTACAGCATGTTAGCTTTTAGCTTAAACAAAAAATTCGCAACATCAATATCATTTTTAAAAAAATTGACTAAAAACAAAAAATACCAATTTCAGGTTGGTCATATAATTAGAAGCAAAAAATATTCTTACAGCTTAAAAATATCTTAATAAGTTCATATTTAATTGGCATATTCTTTATTCTTTTGTCGAGTAGCCCTTGCTTTGAACAACATTTGCAAGTCTTTTCGATAAACTTTGTATCAAACGTTGGCATGTTTATATTGATATGATGTGACAGCTTTGTTGAACCAGCTGAAACAATTCATCTTTATTTCGAGGGTTCTTCTCCTTAGGCAGGAAGCCTGGAGTCAGAAAAATCACTCCAGCAGAAGACAGAATTATTGGAAGGGCCAGGAAGAGAAACCCTTTCTTGTCTTCTCGTGGAATAAAGGCTGAAATTGGACAATTTTAACATCCAAAATATCCACACATAAGAAGACAATAAGAAGGCGTTTACAGGAGTCGGAACTTCGAGGGTGCATTGCACAAAAAAAATTGCATGTCTCAAAAAAAAATAAAAAATCGGTTACAGTTTGGAACGGAAATGTTTAAAAGAGTTCAGCTTTTCTAGAACAGTGTTCTCTGGAGTGACGAATCTAAGTTTAATTGTTCCAATCTGATGGAAAAACTTGTGTAAGGCATCCTCCAAACAAAGCCCTTGATTCCAGGTATATAGGTACACAATTTAAAATGAGTTATAAAGTTTTGAAAATAAATTCCTAAGTCTTTTCTGATTATAATTCCACCACTGTATGTATACCATTTTAAAGTTCTATCTCCCCCCTTTCCAAAAGGATTGTGGATTTGAATTTGGAAATCGGGTCAGAAATGTTTGAGTAATTCAGAAATTTCTGCGTAAGGTAAAAAAAAAACATCATTTATCAAATGAAACAAGTTTGGAGGTTTTGAGATTTTTGAGATCAACTTAACAAAACTCATAACCTCCACTATGTCATTAGTCGGGTGTATTTAATTTTTTTTTTTATTTTGTCGCATAGTGTTGTTTATCGGAAAATGTGTCAATTTCGGGTTAGGCCGACCACCAGAAGTTAGAAAATGTTTACGCAAACAAACGTGCAAACGTGAAATTGACCTAGTTTGCGATAAAAAACTGAAAATTCATTCGATAAGATGCATATAAAAAATATAATACGACTGTTATACTATTTAAATTATAATTTCGGTAATTTTTATCCGATTTCATCGGAAGAGAAGAGATTGACACTTCAATCTCTTCACAAGAGAATGCACTTTAAGAGTTTTGACACTTGTTTCTAGTTTGAATTAAATTTTACAATTAAGAATGGTCAAATTTGAAAAAATATGAAATAAATAATATTTTCCAAGTTTACCCTATCAAACCTCATAACAAATAAGTTTAAAAAAAAAAAGTTTATAATTACCGTTTTAAAGGCTAATCTCTCCCTTTTCTAAAATCTTTGGATTTTTAAAATAGATTCAAACATACTTGGATAATCAATAATTTTATGTGAAAAGATCAAAAAAACCCTTTTTTTCAAATAAAACAAGTTTGTAGGATTCGAGAAAAATAAAAAAATTTATTTTTGAGTTCTACTTAACTTAATGAATAACTCAGACTATGTAGTTATTCGAGTGTATTTTCACCGTCGCACAGTGTTATTACACCTACACCTACACACAGCGTTTTATGCTACTAATCGCGAGAATCAATCGATACAATCGATTGGCTATGATTTATTTCAGAAAGATTTCGATTTTATTCATAAATTTCAGGAAGCACTTTATTTTTTTATTCTCTCTTTTAAATCATTTACTGAAGATATTTTTCTTGATATTATTGCTTGGAAGGAAGTGATTTTTTTTTTTTAAGTTCTTATTCTATTTTATTTTCGTATTCGTATTTCATGTTTTTATGTTTTCAATTTTATTTTAGGATCTCAAAGCTGTAAATCATCTTTACATCTGAAAAGCAACTGTAGTTCATATCAAGCCGTAACAAATCTATCAACTTCCTGTAGTTTGCGCAGCAACATCAACTCACCTACAAGTACGAACAGCAATCGAAATTCTCAATTTTCATCGATCGCCCCATTTACTTCATCAACATCTCAAATGCCGCTTAATCGTCAATATTCATCAATTTCAAGTGCCTCAGCTGCCGTCACAAAGATGCCTATACCACCGTTTTTAGCAGCATCACCTTTCCTCTTTACGTATCGCAGACTGAAAGACGAGACAAATAACAATAGCCTTGGTTACACCAATAGTAATCAGGCTAATGGCAATAATACAAATCCCTCCCAAAGTTTAAGTACAAGCAGTGTTGCTGCTTTCAATCCCCACACATCAGTGGGATCTACTGCCACGTCATTTTCCGGTGCAAGTTCAGTAGGGAGTAGTGCTTTCTTACAAGACTACGATCGAAAGTTCAGTTTATTAAGCCTTTTCAAAAATCCCTACAAGTACTCGAATCGCAGAAGTGCCACACAAAGTCCTGCAGGTTTTGAAGGAAGTGCTGCTACGTTAAGTTCCGCATTTTCAATGGTGAATCCATCGCTTAGCCATAAAGTTCAATCTACAAATTTATCAAATGTCTCACCATGGAAACTTATGGCTGAAACCCACCATACTTCACCTTTTAGCCATTCGTGTCAAGGTGCCTTCAGTGCTATGACAGTTAGTGATCGATGCAATCGTAAAAATGCATTTAGCAGTATCGTTTCAGGCGGTAGCTCGACTTTTGCGCGTACCGCTGACTCAAATGTTGGTCTAAATGGATGCGGAGATGCCTCGAAAAATCGTAAAGTTCATAAATGTGACAACGAAGGTTGCGATAAAGTATACACGAAAAGTTCCCATCTTAAGGCGCATAAAAGAACCCATACAGGTATGTGTAAAGAAAATTTAAATATGAATTAAAAGGTTGACCTATGTCATACAATGCCCAATTACTTTATTTAATTAATATATTTCAGGTGAAAAACCATATGTTTGCACTTGGGAGGGATGCGTTTGGCGCTTTGCACGATCTGATGAGCTTACACGTCATTATCGCAAACATACCGGCGTTAAGCCATTTCGATGCCAACTATGTACAAGATCCTTTAGCCGTTCTGATCATTTATCATTGCACATGCGCCGACATTGACGACTAAATTAGAATAGCGAACAATGATACAAAAATACTCACCAATTGTAGTAAAATTTTATTTTTAAATTTAATTTAATTATCTTTTAGTTAGTTTATGTTATTTTATAACAGTTTTAGATTTCCAATGATTTTGAATTTATTACGAATAATGGCTACACGATTTGAAAAACCTTTAAAACTGCTTTTTGCAGAATTTTGTTGCCACACTTTAAATTTTTCCTTTATGTTTTAACGAATTTTGTTTCTTTTTATTTATTCATCTTTAGGCAAAACTTAAAAGTGTAAAAATACATGTAAAATGTTCGAAAGTCTGTTGACTTGATAGAAGAAAGTAATCATTTCTTGAATCTTAATTCGTATCTTATTATCAGTGTACAGTCAAAGAAAAAAGTCTACATACACCGTTGTGTATTGAGTTTTTCCCAATGATATCTATGAAAATATAGCGACTAATGACGAATAAAATCGTCATTTGAGATTTTCGTTTAGGTGCGGATGACGCCTAAAGTTGTCATTCAAGTTATCCTTTAACTATAATATAAACTCAAATTACTTTATTGTCGCCAAACTACGTTGAAATAAATTAGATTTAGATTAGAGGGAACACTCAAAGTGGTGGATACCGACAGATATATCCATAGACTATGAGGCAAAGAATATATATTAGACAAGAATTGCAAATCATCATCATCATCACGTGAAGAAGAAGAACTAGAAGGTGAAGAAAGTGATACGGATTGGTCGGATTTTAGAAAGATTTCTAGAAAAACTAATGAGCAATTTGAAGATCTCTCCAAATAATCCTTAAAGCATTGCCGATGTGGCATCTTTGCACCTAATTACGAAACATATCGATATCATAATGCAAATAGGCTAAAGTATAAAAAAACATAGAAGTCGCCGTAGCGTAGTAGGTAGTGTGTTGACTTCTTAGACGTAAAGACCGGGTTCGTATTCAGGGTCAGGCATCAAAACGAATTATGAGAAAAAATATTTCTTCGGCGATTTCCTTTCAGCAGATTTCTAGCAAAAACTCTGAAGTTAAAGTTTCTCAAAAATCTGTCGTACGTAGTCGACGTTATACTGTAAGTTTCACCATTAATATAAAAACTTAATACACATAACATAAGTGGTGTGGTATGTAATACAGTGCACACGCGCCAAAGTGAATTAAAACTGGCGTTGTTCACTTTTGCGAATTGTTCATATTTCTGAATACCGACAAATTTAAAACAGAATTACACCATCTTTTAAACAAAAATCATTATTTATGAATTTTTTTATAATTTAATCTTCACAAACTTTCTTTACAGTAAATGAAGAATAAATAAGCAAGCAGATGTCCTAACGTATATATGTACATCTAAAATGGGGATTCCCGCAACTAATAAACACAGAATTTTAACGTTTAAAATTAAGAAAAAAAATCACTTCAAATTATAGGGATTTTTAATTTTTTTTCCTCTTTTAGAGTAGTGCAAATGAAGCAAAAAAATTTTCACATTAAGCGGTGTTCACATTCGCGCGCGTGCATTGTACGTATTTATACTGGGTAATGGGAAATGGAAGTTTTACACTGAATCGATTTTTTTGTTGTCGAGAATATCTTGTTACGGGCTAAACTGGTTCTAGGGGAACACAATTTGTTAGGATAGTTACAACAGCGTTAACCACCAATCTTACTGCTACAAGATTATCTGGAGATATCAAATGGTTTTCTGTGCTAATTCGAATTTAGTTAAAAAATACATTCATGGTGTTTTCTTTTGTACCAAAAAATGTTTATTTTTATGTTTCGCCCTCTAAAAGGGTGGTATGTTTTATTCTAAAGAATTCGCACTTGCCAATGGTGGACGGCATTGCATTTTATGCCTTGTATAAGTCAAAAGTGCTGATAATACCCTGTAAAGCAGATGACTTTGGTTTATTTATAGGGCTACCAGATGATATTTAAAAAATTCGCCTGGTATTGTTATCCAATTTGAAGTTCATTTTTTCATTGTTTGGTTATGTAACCTTAAGAAAACATTACATTATTAAAGCTACTTGGTCCGTAATATAAAAAATTTCATTCAATGTTAGAACAGTTATAAAATATTTTTTTTTTTTTTTTGTTATAAAAAAGCTCTCAAAAAATAAAGTTGAGAAATTAACGATCTGGCAACACCTTTTTCATATTTACATTTTTATTGATCAAAATCAAAAAAATATAAATATGGATATTGCTGCATCTATTTTATTTGCGAAAATTGAAATAAATCAGTTATTAGATTTATCTTCATCATCTGATGAAGAAGAATTACTGAATTTATTTCAACATATGTAGTCAATAGCCATTGTGGCAAAGAAAGGGCATACCCTTTTTTTAAATATTTGTGATGTGTTCTTCCCAAATAAAAAATGACATTACAACAGGGTTGGTCAAAAAAGTTTTTAATGCACCTTGTAAGAGGGTGACATTTTCTTTGTAGAAAAGAAATCGCCATAAGTGTAGCACAAAAAGTACACCTAAGAGAGCAGTGGCGATTTAAGATGCCACCATCACAAAATTATAAAATTAAATTATAAAAAATATTAAATGCAAGTTGATAAAATTGCAATTTAAAACAAAATCTAAGGTGTATTTTTATATCAAACATACTTCTTTTTTGCAAAAATATTTACAAAATTCAATAGCAGCAGCCAAAATTAACAGCTTTTGTCTTGCGAACTACAAAACAATCGTTATAGAATAACAGGAAACCACGGTTCTAACGGTTTTCGTTTTATTTTTTACTATTAACTTCCTCTCAAGGCATCTCTAATAGTAACTTAAGTTGTCACTGGGCACTACTGGGTTAATAACAATGTGGTTTCAAACATCTTTGATTTTTAACAGAAAGTGAATACACAAACTTTCTGAAATTCAATTTTCAGGAACCCACTTGAACTTTTTTTTTTTGTTGAATAATGTTTCAGTAATCTTTTTAAAATTGTTGTAAACAATATAATCTGGCAATATTTTGTTTGTAATTAATTCATAAATTCACAGTTGTTAAGCAGCAAAGATTGTATGTTGAGTTTTATGTGGATCTTATTTTTTTTAGATAGTAGTTTAGTACATTCTATAGAGATACTATGAAATAGTTTTTATAATAATAAATTAAATATGAATGTAAACATTTAAATATTTATTTATCGTATGTATATAATATAATCTTTATTAAATATATTTCTGAATTGTATGTATGTTATTTTTAATTTATTCCTGATTGTAGGTAGCACAATTTTGTATATACGTAAAAAATACTTAGCAAAATAATTAATTGCAAATGTTTGTTGCATTAGAAAATCAAATATATCCATGCCACACTTTAAAATCACTTTTTTCTCAATAATAAGGTCATTATTACAGCTTGCCGGTAAACTTGGGTTTGGTTAAAGGTACCTTTAGCGAAAGGGAACTGTAAAATTACCTTTAACTTATTTTCGTTACTATAATTTAAAGATAAAGTAAAGTTAACTTTTTCAAAAAAATATGGCAGAGCCGGACCAATGTCGATAACACTGCTCAATTAAACAATTTTTTTTTTAACGCAATGGCAATGACAGGCTTCTTTTTTTTTGTTATATATGAACATTTTGTTTATATTTGAAGTTGTCATATTGAAAATAATATACTCGTATAATATGGCAAATTCAAACATAAACTTAACTTTAAAAGTTACTGGTAGGATGATCCTCCCTTTTGCTTAACGCTCACTTTTACCATATTCTCCACTTATAATAATAAAAAACAATCTATCTGCCCGTTAAAATTCTCCCCTTTAGTTAACGGCAAATTGCAATAATGGCCCTTAAAGAGAAAAATTTATTCAGTTTATTACATTTATTAAAAAATAATATTTAATTTATTTAATGAAAAAAATAAACCTTTCAAGCAATTACAAAGACAGATCACAACACATATTTTTAAAAGTCCAATTAAAAGTGCTCAAATTTGATTAAAACTGTTACGTTCACAAGGGCAATAAAACATAATTTTTATTAAATTTATTTTAACAAAGTATTTATTAATAAAAAAATGTAATAAAAGCCTGCTTTTTATAAAAATACTTGCTTATCGTGTATGAAATTTTATTTGAGTTATGGTAAGCTATACTAAAGGATACCAGCTTTATTTTTAATAACTTAATCAGTTGGAAGAAATATCCTTAACAAAAGAGAGAAAGATAGTAGATAGGGCGTTGGGTTATTAGATGAGCCCGTGGTGAAAACATGTAAAATATTGATTTCCCCTGGCAATAATTCTGGGGGTAAATAAAATTACAATGAAAATTTTCTCAATTCTGTAGTTTGGAGTGAACATTAAACTGTCGGTCACATATATGTACCTCGTATTAAATTAACATACACAACATGAATGGAATGAGAATCTAGATTTTAATACTGATTAACAGGTTATAATGACCAATTAAGTAAGTAATAACCTATGTATATACAGGATTCTCTCAATTTACGTTGTTTCGGTTAACGTCGTCAAAAATTTTGTTCGTCGTCAAAACTTCGATTTGCGTTGCCATTAGATTAAACGTCACCTCTGTTGTTTATAAACAAAATCAGGGGACGTTCCTTTTCAGGGAAATTCAATATATATAATAAAAATTTAGTATGAGTTATTTGAAATTCGATTTATGTCGTTTCGATTTACGTCGTCTTTTTCCGGCACATTCTACGACGTAAATCGAGGGAATACTGTATTTCAAATAATTTAATTTAGAAAAAGCTTAATGTCTGATATTTTTTTATTAATTCGTTAATATAGTTATCCCCATTATTTTAAAACAAACAAAAGAAAATATCAAACAGGACCTAAAGAATTCATAATTCTAACTTATGTATCATTTTCGATGCGCATGTCTGATTATATACATACGTATGTACTTATGTATGTTATACTCCAGCTGATGAAGACTAAGGAAACAAAAGCTCATCTTATGAAGTGACGCCAAAAGTATTTTTACTTGGGACAGCGAACTACATTATTTTCTGCAGTTAGAAAAGAGAAAATTTACACCAATTTTAAAATTTAAATGTTTTTCAGATTGCTAGCAGCTGTTTTCTGCAACTTTGTAGAGTCTTTCTTACTGCTCTTCCCATATTTACATATCTCACGTTACAGACAAACATTGGAAAAATGTGTTTCGTTCAACTACATACGTATGAAATAACAGAATCATTCGCTTTGATAACGTATTACTCGGAAGATAAGTTTACACGTATTACGCTTTTTCGAAAAATGAGCTGAAAGTCTTCCAGCTTTTAATAATCCGAATAATTTTGTTGCTGTAGATTAGTAACAAAATTTCGTGGTAATTTAGTAATAATTGGACAAAATATGGACTCGGAAAAAGTAGGTTTAAAACTGAGTTTAGTACCTGCCTAGATAATAAGCTATTTTTTAAATATATTTGTGAAGCAAGTTTTTCCAGATCATCAATTGTTTATATTTAAACATAAATAAATTCAATTAGGAACAGAGTACAAGTAGCGGTAAGGGTCGAAGATCATGAAGATGCATCAAATCGAAGAAAAAGAAGAATAATCGAAGAGCTTGTTACGTCCATTTCTGAAAATATCAGTAGAATGAGCTTTAGCCTAATACATTGATATGGATCTCTGAGTCAATTAATACAACATGATGAGAAAGATAGTAAATTCAATTCACGAGGATTGTTTTCTTTCCTATTTCTTAATTGCAAAACCTAAAAAAAAACATTGCTGATGGTATTCATACCTCTGCATAGATTCCTTTACAAAAAATTTTATGTAAAACAGCTGAAAGTATACTAAATATTTTCGAAGTTGATACACGGAATGATCTATTCCTAGAACGTAAACGAGGTTTAGTGCTTATGAACAAAAATTTGAAACCCATTACTGATGAATTTTTATTTGTTACATCGTTTGTGCCATTACGTTATTTTCAAATTAAATTTTAATAAGTTAATAAAACATTTAAATCATAAATTGCTATTCGAAAAAAGTATTGTTACGCGAAAATAGTCGAAACGACCTAATATCGTTTCACAATAATAAAGATAAACAAAAGGTATCAGGTACGAATACAAAGACAATACGGCAATGCGTATACAATACACATGACAGAAATACACACTAACCCATACATCGAACTTAATACAAGTAAACCAGCTGCAACTAGTATGAGAGAAAAAGACACAGACAAGTAAGCGAATGCAACAACAACCAACGAGAACATAGTACACAAACAACGATGCAGTAGCTATAGAATTCCTGAGAAGGCACGAACGCAAAACTTCTACTTTAAGAACCATCATCAGACTGAAGGCGTTCGCATATAAATGGGCAAGACAAGACAGGCAACCAGTCAGAATAACTTCCGTGAGTGTCATTTGTAAGCGCCCTTTAGTAAAGTCTTCATCACATTTATCTGATCAAAAAATGTTGTTATTTGAAAATACTAACACATATAAACGTCTTATTAATATTGTTTAAACTTACGTCAAGTTCTTGATCTTCCACAGAAATCATTTGATTAACTTCATTTAACTGATCAATAGTTTTAATTGGAAAAGCGCACCGTAAATTTTTAGTAGTGAGTTCTTGACGAAGAACCTTTTCTGCCAGCACCTTCTGCTCTGCTACGCATAACATTATCACTTAATTTTGTTTAACTACAATGTCTGAAATTAAAGTGTAAGAAAGAAATAATCATAAACAAATAAAAAACTATTAATTACCTTGAAGGTTTGGATGTTATCTGAAAAGTAATATATTTAATAAAATTTAAATGTGTTTAATATGAATTTACTTACTGGTCATTTCTTTAAACTTTTCTTGAAGAAGTTCTTTAATACTTGAACATCCTTGGCAACAATTGTTTCCCTTGTTATCTATAAATACATTATTTACTAATTATAATATGTACAATTAAATTAATACTTACATTCAATTACAATTATCGGAACTATTATTTTTTAATTTATTTAAAAATTTATTTTTTTTTTAAAAAGTCTTTTTAAATTTCTTCTACTGGAACCACTCATTTTAAACAATAAATATTATATAATTTTTAGAACTCAATAGCACTTAAAAGCACGCACAGAACTGATTTTAATTTCACAATGTAAAAGAATTCAAACTGTAAAAAAGGTAACGGGTTCATTTTGAATAAATTCTGCATAACATTTCAATTAACTATTAGTTAATCTAAAAATAGTTCAGAAAAAGGTGCAATAGCATGAACGTTTTAAATTATGGGGAAATTTTGCATAACATTGTAGTTAGCTTATAATTAGTCTAAAAACAAACTCATAGAAGTCTGAGATTTGTTTTTACTTGGTTTGTAACAAACGAACTCATACATAAACGTTTTTAAAAGGGTAAAAACGTAACAGTATGTATTAAATTTGTTTATATCTATTTGATATTGTTTTGTAAAAGGACATTTTTGAAGTAGGCGTATTCTTGCTCCAAATTGAACCAAATTTAATTTATTTATTTTTATTCAAGTAATTCGAATTTAAATGAGCAAATTTTAGGTATGATTATGTTTTACCAATTAATATAGGTGTACCAAATTTCATTACTCTACTATTACTCGTTATATGAAATCGCGACAGTGTGCGCCGATGCCTCAATGTCTATTTTGAGACTTCTCGTACAAGAGAGGGCGAGTTGCTCCCTAATGACGGTAGAGTATCAACTCCATTGATTCATTGGAGCCTAGTTGCAATGTGGTTTGTGTTTCACTGTTCTATCGTATGCTTATGTGGTCGATTAGCCACTGGATCGCATACTGCATTACAGAAAAAATTTGTTCTTTAGTCGGACTATTCGTATGTAGAACTCCCTTCGTGTAGTGGTTGTAATTTTTCTGCTTTTAAGGGATGAAAAAGACATAAGATATAGATAGACATCACTAAAATTTGCAATACGTAGTAATAACTGCAAAGTAAATACTAGACGTGTTCACAAGACATTCTGCTAGCTTACCATTCAACGAATGCAATACTATAGTGTGCTCTTTTCTTTTGCTCTTAGTTTTACGAATGTATACAACAGCACTCGTTTGCCTGTGAAGTAACGGAACTATAAAAGCATATTTTACTACTGAAGCTACATTTTCAGTATTGCCATATGAATACCACTAGTGTAAAAAAAGGTTTTTCCCCAGAAATAAAAAGTTTAAAATGTTACTGGCAATGCTGGCGTCGACGAAGATGAGTAGAAGAAGAGTACAATATTTTTGTTGCACTCTTCACACAACTCTCTTTTATACTGTTGCACAATGATTTACTAGTGCAGATATTTTTTTGTACTCTATCTTTGCTTCACACTTATTTATATTTCCAGCTACAATCAATATTCGGCCTTGAGAAAAATGCAATTTTAAGCAATTTTATATGTCTTGTGCACTTCTCTAGTATATAAAGAACTTAAAGTGGATTTTAATGTATTAAAACAAGCGATTTTGGAGCACAAAATCGTCAATCTGACGAAAAATCGTCAAATCTGTAAGCTATGCTTTTTAATGCTCGATCTACGGTTAAGTGTGACGGTCTCACGGTATTGTTGAAATTAAAATAAAAAAAAAAAAAAAATTGGAAAGCTGTCATTCTGTACCACACTTGAAAGCAAGTTTATAATTTTAACTTGTAAAATCCTAAAAAATTGAAAAATTCATAGCCTGTTTATATATATATAAATGAATGTGTGTTTATTTGTTTGTTTGTTTGAAGTCTATAGACGGTTAAACGGCTGGACCGATTTACTTGAAATTTTAATAGTACCTTCCTGTATGTCTGGAAGGAACTATAGGCTACTTTTTATTTTTAAATTTAAAGTAGGCAAGGTGCCACGCCCACATACCCATAAATATTTAACGTCGCATATCTCATAAACTGGAACATATCTCAACCAACTTTGACATCTGTATGAACAAAAGGGACAGACTTGCTGTAATTAATATATCTAAGAAAATATAACAGTTAGGTTCCTAAAATTTTGTCGAATCCACTTTAATATCAATATGATTGTTTTAGACAATAATTTACTGACTAGGAAAAGGTTACGTGGTACTTTCAAACTTTAAAACTTCTTTTATCTGGGAAATCATTATAGATAAAGTCATGAAATTGTATACGGGCAACACTATAATCTATATGAATTATTTGTGAAAAAATTGCCGGACTGGCAAATTTTTTTATTTTTAAGATAAAAAATAAAGAAATTTGACCTGTTATGGTATATTTGTCTAAGTAAAATATAATATTTGTGTAAGTAAAATATTTTTTCTAAATTTCTTCCAGTTTAGGTAAATATGCATATTAAATTAAATTATTTCGCTTAAATATTAGTCAAAAAGAATAATTTCTGGATTCTAAACAATTTACCGTTGTTGTACATTTTTTTGACCCTAATTTTGATTTTTCTTCAAACAAGCTAAACCGTAAAGAACTAATAACACTATAACATCTTTTTCAGTTTAATAAAAATCATCATCATCGATATGAATTCTAAATAAAATATAAGTTGCAAGAAGTACATGCATACCAAGTATGATAAACTAAAGATCACGCCGTGATTTCCCATTAGATGACGTTGTTGGGCTATTTTAAAGGTTGCCAAGTCTTTTTCATATGTGAAAATGAAGATTTCTTCTGAAAAGTGAATGCACTACGCGAAAGTAGTTGGCAGCCCTGCAATATAATTTACATTATCATTAGCCAAAAGGAAAACAATGAAAACAATTTTCGTGACGTCATTGATTCAACATGCACAGAAAGTTTTGATTTTGTGTTCGTGATGGCGTAATCTTTAGTTTATTATTCTTGGTACTTATAATCTTTTTCACAAATCATTTGAATCCTAGATTCTAAACGAGTTAAACATTTATTTTCTGAGTGATCATATTGTGATAAATTAAAAACGAAAAAATGCCACCTAAAAAATCTTCGCTTTCTAAACCCACAAAAAATGCAGTTAATTTACAATCACAAAGGGCTGACGAAACTCCCGAAGAACGTAATGTTCGTCTGAGTGTTGGAAGGTCTAGAGCATCCACATCTAGAGCTGCTGTGACTCCAGTTCAACGTAATAAATGTTTATAGAGGGAAAGAGGACGATTGTAAAGAGCAGTAGCTGCAGAAAGACTAGATCAACGAGATGTGCGTGTAGAATACGAGCATCAGCATCTAGAGCTGGTGAGACTCCTGATCAACGTGATGCACGTCTTAGAAGAAAACGATCATCCAGATCAAGAACTGATAAGACGCCGGATCAACGCCATGTACGCCTAGAAGGAGAGAGACTACGAGCATCAACATTAAGAGCTGCGGAGACACCAGATCAACGTGATGCACGTGTAGAAGGAGAGAGGATACAAGCAATTACTTCTCGAGCTGCTGAGACACCTGATTAACGTGATGCAAGCGTCAGAAGAAAAGGATCCCAAGCATCAAGATCAAGAACTGATGAGACGCCGGATCAACGCGATGTATGCCTAGAAGGAAGGGACTACGAGCATCAACATCTAGAGCTAACGAAGGTACTGTAAAAATTTCAAGCAAATCAGTCTACCAATTTAGTCGTCTATAGACTTCCAACAAAAAACCCAGAAACAACACACATTAATTTTTATATATACATATACTATAGATATCGATAGGCGTAGCGAAGCACACCGGGGTTTAGATAGTCCTAAATAAAAATGTGTATGTACGAGTACCTTTTTTCTTTGGTACATAATTTCTGCATCCATCCAAATCAAGTCCAAAACATTGCCTAATCAGAATGCCTAATGCATGCATGCGACATGAAATGAAGTTTTTTTGTTTTTTATTATTTTCGTATTCACAGTATAAGACGTTAATGCGCTGAACGGTATTTTAATAATTGTTATATTCGTTACTGTACGATGTGTCTCTGCTGCCTAAGTGTTCAAGTGCTCAGTGTATTGTGGTGTTTGGTGCAATGTTGTAAAGCATAAAGTGAATGGAGTTGACTGCTGCTATTGAATGATGAGGCCTTGAAGATGATTAACACGTTTCGAATTGTTAAAGCAAAGTTTATTGTTGACTGACTTTCGCAGTTGTTGTTACGCAGTGTTGCTGGCTGGCGAAGATCAACAAAAGTTGTGAACAACAACAATAACGAGTAGACAAAATAAAAACGAAAAATCAGGGCAATTAATTCAATTAAAATCTTAATATTTTTTTATTTGCTTGACAATTCTAACCAAGAGATGTCCAAATAAAGTTAAAACTACTGAACCAGCACCCCGTGTGATCTAAACAGTAATTGTGTGTGCAATTTTAGAGAACCATAAATCTTAATATATTACTTTTTGCCCCATCCATCTATCTATCTATCTATCCCATATGTCTTCCAGCCGAAGTTGCAGTCAGTCGGACGGTCGGTCGGTCGGCTTGTCCACATCTCTATATGTATGGCTGTATGGCTGTAGTAGGCATGCATGCCAATGAAGCGCATCGTACGTAGTTGTAAATGTAAAAATTAAAATTCCAAACACACCAACAAACCATAAATCATCTTTTATCTGATGCAGAAAGAGCCATATCATCAAAGAACAGAGTGCACACCTTGTTAAACTCAAGATGTAAAGAGGAACAAAAACAAATTCACTATCGCTGTTAATATTTTTTTGTTTTTTTTTTTGTGTGTTAAAATTGGACAGCATGTGGCCAGTTGTCTGTCAGTGAAGAAAACTCTTCTAAGCATTTCATCATCATCATTAGGTCATTTAAGGAGTTTATTAACTGAAAATATTTATTTTAAAAACAAAACCCATTTAATATTAGAAAATCACCTCTTCTCTACGACTGCTTCATATATCAAGTGCATCAGTTGTTAAAGATTCAAAATTTTTCTATTTTTAAAAGGGAATTTATTCTTCTGTACATTCGATGGATTCGAATGTACTTTCTAGTGTCATTTAATTTTAATTCATACTTGACACTATACACATACCCAGAATTTACAATGGGAAACATTCCCATACATAATGTTGGTTCCTATTAAAGTTTAAACAAAGTTTTCTGGTTAGCTAGGAAAATATTTAATTGCATCATTAAAAAAATTTTTTCTAACACCCAGATAAATTTGTATCCACGTGTAATAATTAGCACTCTTTTTTATCGTAGCTACGTAAAAGAAAAAAATCCTTTCCATCCATACTTTCGATATTAGATTCGACTTAGTAAAGTGTTGTTAGAAATTACAATCACAATAAAGATAAGCAGAAGTCAAACTACAATAACAAAATTGCATAGAAAGGTAACAAAAGTAAAAAATAACATTAAGAAAAAATATTCTAGAAGTTGCTGCACCGAAAATTAAAATAAATCAGGATTGACAACAGTCAGTGAAGTTTATGGAGTTCTGTGCGTAAATCATCGTACAATAACACTGCAATAAATATAGGATTTATCCAAATCGACTTACTTACTTACTTAAGTGGCCATAACAATCCGATTAACTGATTTCGGCCTGCCGCAACTCATCCTTCCAGGCGCCTCTGCTTCTTGCGCCCCTTGGCCAATTGGTCACACCAATCGCTGACAGGGATTTCTCGACTTGGTCCTTCCAACGGATACAAGGTCGTCCTCTTCGCCGACTTCCGCAAATCCCCACATCAAATACCCGTTTCGCCGGAGCATCCTCCTCTATTCGAACGACATGGCAGAGCCAGCGCAGCCGCTGGATATTAATACGCTGCACAACGTCTATGTCGTTGAGGAGCTTAAACCGCTCACTGCTAGATCGGATGCGGAAATCATCGCCAACTCGCACAGGACCGAAGATCGTACGTAGAACTTTCCTCTCGAACACGCTCAAGGCTACTGCATCAGTTCTTAATAGGATCCATGACTCTGTGCCATAAAGAAGCACGGGTAGGATCAATGTCTTGTAGAGCATTAGTTTTGTCTTACGAGAGAGGCCTCTGCTACTCCGTTGCCTATTGACACCATAGTAGCACCTGTTGGCAAGAGTAATCATGCGTTTGATCTCTAGACTGACATCATTTTTGGTAAATTAAATAAAATAAATAAATTCCTTGACTGTATCAAAAGTATAGTTATCGGCCGTAATCTGAGAATCAATACTCCGCCCGTTTCTACTTGTTGATAACATATACTTTGTTTTGCCCTCATTTACTGCCAGACCCAACTTCTTAGACTCCCGTTCAATAGCGCTAAAGGCAGCAGTAACATCTCACATGGAACGCCCTATGATGTCGATGTCGTCAACATACGCAAGCAATTGGACACTTTTTTGAAAGATAGTGCCATTGCGATGCACTCCTGCCTTTCGCAGAATACTCTCTATGTCTGAAACCTCGTACGGTATCAAAAGGTTCGGAGAGGTCCATTCCTACCTTGACGGAGCTGCAGAAATTTCTCAACGTCATTCTGCAGAGCCTTATGAGCTTCGCAGGTATACCGAGCTCAGACATTGCGGCATAAACACGATCCCTTATTGTGCTATCGAAGCCTGTCTTATAGTCGACAAAAAGATGGTGTGTGTCGACTTGTTTTTCGTGGGCCTTTTCCAGGATTTGGCGCAATGTGAAGATCTGGTCTATGGTGGATTTGCCAGGCCTAAGGCCGCACTGATAAGGTCCAATCAGTGTTTTGACGAGTGGCTTCAGTCGTTCACACAATACGCCTGTAAGAAAATGTAAATGCATGGGTTTCTCTCGCTGGAGTGTAATTTCGTCCACTTATGTGATTAATTCTTGCCCTTTGGAAACTGTGACTACATTTCTTGTTTTGGATATGAAATTGTCTTTTATTGATCATATTAGTATGATGATTGGCAAGGCTCAGGCTATTCTTGGTTTTGTGAAAAGATTGGCTAGGGAATTCATTGATCCTTATAGAACGAGACTACTGTACATTTCACTTGTTAGACCTATTTTGGAGTATGCGTTTGTTATTTGGAATCCATACTATCGTGTTCATAATGATTTAATTGAATCTGTGCAGAAGCAGTTTTTATTATTCTGTTTACGTGGCTTAGGATGGGATTATTCCAATGGGCTTCCGTCATATGAGGATAGATTAGCTTTGATAAAACTTCCAACTTTGGAACGTAGAAGGACTGTTTTAGGGGTTTGCTTTGTTTTTAAACTGGTTAAAGGTGATATCGATTCTGAATTTTTGCTTTGTAACTTGAATCTCAGTATTCCAGCAAGATTTTCATGGCACTATCGTCCTCTTTCTTCAGATATCTATAGAACGAACTATGGATGTAATTTTCCTTTTCGTAGATTATGTAATGATTTTAACTTACATTATGATTTTAATTGTAGTGTTTGTAATATAAAACGTAGCTTATATGCTGCCATTGATTTATTAATTATTGTATAAAAATGTATTTTCGTTCTTGTCTTAGGTAATTCCGGTTTATTGTTACCTTATTCAGCTTGTGATTAAGGTCTGTAGCTGTTTTATGTCCTCGTTGCCATAACTTTTCCCTTACCCGTTACAGTCCGGACTGTAGTGTGTACGTGGCCCTACGTAATGGGGACGAGCCCTCCACGGTCGGATGAGGATGGGTTAGTGTGAGGGCGGAGGCGTTCGACAATTTAAAGACAGATGACTCTATCCTTAAATCTTCAATAACTACTTTGTATCATAAAACTACTTGTTGAGTTTTCTATTTATACAATGCAAATATTTAATATTAAAATTTATATTTTCGTAATTATTTATTGCTTTTTTGTTTTCAAAAGTTATTTGACCTTCATTTCTCTCACGCTTCAACAAATAAAATTGAAAATTTGAACGCTTGCTTACAGTTAGTCGGTTGGACTGATACCAGACGTAAGAACTTTACAGCGTTACGTTAAAAGTGTTGCATTTTTATTACCTTTTGCCCTTAAATTACACTTTTGTGTTCGTTTCTAAAAAAAACGCAGCCCTGAATGTAAGTATTTTCTGAAAATGTTACTCATAAAGACTGAAAAAGTGTAACATTATTCAGCCTTTATCAAATCATAGGGTGGGAAGTTACCCACAGTAAACAGCTGGTTTTTGTTTATGTTTGCCTTTGATTTTACAAGAAGAGTTAATTTTTATTTTAATGAAAACAAATATTTTTTGTGTATTAAAAATTTATTTATTTTTAAATAATTACTGTGCTCTTACATTGTAGAGTCCTTTTTGATATAGTTGGAGATTCAGTTTCCATTCCTTATAGTTTGAAATTATTTGCCAATTTGCTTATATATTGTTCAAAACAGGAAATTCCCGAAATTGAAATGTTTGCATATTTCTAAAAAGCAGCTGTTAAGTATAGGGTTGCATAATTGTGTTTGTTTCTGACAAAAAAAAATGTTACACATTTGGAGGGTAATTCTAAAAATTTTGATTCTGTTGTCGTCTAACTGGGCAACACTTTTTAAGAGAAACGAAAACGCTATAATTTTTAGAAAAACTTATAAATTAAAATTGACATATGTGCACGTTTTTATTATTTTTAGTCATAATAAATCACCCGCTGTATGCGAAATCTGTTATGTTGCAAGCATTTAAGTAAATAAGTTACGGATACTAAATAGCCTTAAGTCCTGGTTGCTGGCAAAAAACAATTGAAAATGAAATGAATGGTTTTGGAAATTTTGAATGAGAAAAAAAGATCAAAAAGTGTTATCAAACGAACTCCCACCAGTAATCTCGGACTTTAGAACAATTACCGCAGTCAATGGCTTAACGACGAAACGTAGATGTCTGGTTAAGGCAAAAACCTCAATAAACTCCGGCCAAATTCTATTTGGAATTTTTCTGATATAACAAAAGTTTATGGAAAATATTTCAATTGGATTAGAATTAAAAATTTGTCTGTAAATAAAAAATTAGGGCCATTATTACTACTTGCCGTTAAACTTGGGTTTAGTTAAGATAACTTTAGCTAAAAGGAACTGTAAAGTTATCTTTAAATTATTTTCGTTATTACAACGTACAGATGAAATAGAGTTAACTTTTTCAAAAAATATGGCAGTACTGGAGTAATATCGTTAACTCTGCTCAATTAAACAAGTTTTTTTTAAACGCAGTGGCAATACGGGTTTCGTTTTTTTTTTTTTTGTTGTATGGTAATGCTTATTTTGTTTATATATGAAGTTGCCATATTGAAAATAATTTATTCGTATAATATGGCAAGTTCAAACATAAACTTAACTTTAAAAGTTACTGATAGGATAGGATGATAAAGGTTAAAGGGAGGCTTTAACTTAACGCTCACTTTTACTATATTGTCTACTTATTATAATGGAAAACAATTTATCTGCTCGTTAAAATTCTTTCTTTTAGTTAACGACAAGTTGTAATAATGGCCAGTAATATTTTTTTCCCACTGTAGCAAATGGTGAGTAAGTTTACAAACAATAACGTTGCGTGGGATTTAATTTAACAGCCATTATTGTAATGGAAAAGTGCTTTTCATTAACTTGTTTATGATGAATCTACTAACTGGTAATGCATTTTATTATTAAAAGATTATTGTTTTACAGGTTCTAACTTTGTAATTCGCGAAGAGTAACGAAATTGGACATTTGGTGAAAGAAACATTGTAACGTGCACGTTGTATGTTAAAAGGATGGTCAAAACATTTTAATGGCTTTTAATGTAATATCCTTTGAGTGTCCTTCCGAATTTAATTGAATTGTGTGAATTTATGAACATACATTAAACATCTTACACACGTTTGTATATTATACATGCGCTAATGGTAATATGACAAAAAGATCTGAAAAACCTTTCATTGATTAACTAGATTTTCTAATATTATTTCTTCAAGATTGTTTCCTGATCATTTTATTAATTGATCCTATAATTTAATTGTCAAAGTCATAAATTTATTATTTATTAATTTTAAGTCTAAATACCTTTTCTACAACCAACAGCTGAAAAAATCCACACAGGATATACATAATTAGTTTATGCAACTTGTCAGAACGTACTTAATTCCGGTAATTTTGTATGGGTGTGAAATCTTCGCAAACTTAACTTGGCATTTAATAACATAGCTGGATACGTCTTTCAGAAAGGGCGTCGTGATCACATTTCCCATTTGGCTTGCCGGATTCTTAATGTAAAATTTGAGAATCCCCTGAAAATTAGATGCCTTATTCTATTTCATAAGATAATTTACATGGGACGGCCGGAATATTTATTTTGTCGAATTAAATTTGCTAGATTCTACCGGGGTAGGAACATTATTCAGCAAAGATTTAGGACTCTTTTATCTCAGAGACAGTTTCTTATACACACCACTAGTCTTCGGAATTCCCTACCAAATTACATCCAGAATCTAGGCAATGCAAATGCGTTCAAAAAGGAAATTTCAAATTATTTTCATGAGTAAAATTTTTTACGATTTGGGATTTAATTTAACAGCCATTATTGTAATGGAAAAGTGCTTTTCATTAACTTGTTTATGATGAATCTACTAACTGGTAATGCATTTTATTATTAAAAGATTATTGTTTTACAGGTTCTAACTTTGTAATTCGCGAAGAGTAACGAAATTGGACATTTGGTGAAAGAAACATTGTAACGTGCACGTTGTATGTTAAAAGGATGGTCAAAACATTTTAATGGCTTTTTAATGTAATATCCTTTGAGTGTCCTTCAGAAATTTAATTGAATTGTGTGAATTTATGAACATACATTAAACATCTTACACACGTTTGTATATTATACATGCGCTAATGGTAATATGACAAAAGATCTGAAAAACCTTTCATTGATTAACTAGATTTTCTAATATTATTTCTCAAGATTGTTTCCTGATCTATTTTATGTAATTGATCCTATAATTAATTGTCAAAAGTCAGTAAATTATTATTTATTAATTTTAAGTCTAAATACCTTTCTACACAACAGCTGAAAAAATCCACACAGGATATACATAATTAGTTTTTTAAATGGTAATTAGTATGCTTAGGAACTTGTGGACTGTTATTGATTCGACTCATTTTGTCATTCGTATGCAACTTGTCAGAACGTACTTAATTCCGGTAATTTTGTATGGGTGTGAAATCTTCGCAAACTTAACTTGGCATTTAATAACATAGCTGGATACGTCTTTCAGAAAGGGCGTCGTGATCACATTTCCCATTTGGCTTGCCGGATTCTTAATGTAAAATTTGAGAATCCCCTGAAAATTAGATGCCTTATTCTATTTCATAAGATAATTTACATGGGACGGCCGGAATATTTATTTTGTCGAATTAAATTTGCTAGATTCTACCGGGGTAGGAACATTATTCAGCAAAGATTTAGGACTCTTTTATCTCAGAGACAGTTTCTTATACACACCACTAGTCTTCGGAATTCCCTACCAAATTACATCCAGAATCTAGGCAATGCAAATGCGTTCAAAAAGGAAATTTCAAATTATTTTCATGAGTAAAATTTTTTACGATTTGTGATTTATTTTATAGGTCTAAATTTGATATATTTTTCATTCTAGTTTTTTTAGACTAATTTTTCTAAATGGTAACTTTTTTTAATATTTTCAAATCTCTTATTTTTTAATTTAACTTGATATTAATTATATTAATTTTGCATTCTTTATTTAATTTATTTTGTTTAATTTTTGTTTAATTTTTAAATTTTAATAATTCCTAACATAGCACTGTCACTTATAAGGTTCATATCTTGTTGTGTTATGTAAATTATAATAAATAAATAAATAATTCAATTAATTTTGAAACATCTACCGTGATGAAAGGATGCCAAAAATAGCAAAAAGAGGTTCATCTTAATGGGAAAAGCATGATTCTGCTTCACATCAACCTCAAGGCGAAAATATTTTCCAGAAAGAAATCAAAATCTATATATCTGAACCATTTAGTGATCGCAAGACAAATATATATGAATATTAGAACTCCTGTTTATTTGCAAACCTTAAGGCTGCAGCCAGGAAATATCTATCAGCACCGCCAAGTGCTTCCCATGTATCTTGAAAAAGTCAATATTTTATGTGGATATTTGGCTAGGGGCATCTTTGACATACACTTCTTTGAGAAAGACGTTGTTCAGACCATAATTGACACCGAGAAGCACTATTATTCTATGATTACCAGCTTCTTTTAGAATGAATTAAATGATATTAATACGACCTTTCTCCAAAACTTTGGATTTTTAAAATAGGTTCAAACATATTTGGGTAATCAATAATTTTGTGTGAAACGATCAAAAAAATCGTTTTTGTCAAATAAAAGAAGTTTGGAGGTTCGAGAAAAATAAAAAAAAAATATTTTTCAGTTCTACTATTTTTACTAACGCACGTGTTGTTATTATTATAATTTTTTCTTCTTATAAATATACAATATTTGTCGTCATTTTATATTATTATTTTATATTTAATTCTTTTTAATCAGTGAATATATCTAGCCATAACCACAAAAATATCTATTTTTCATATATCGTTTTTTGTAATAAATAGTAATAAATAATAATATTAGTAATATTCAGGGCAAGGAATTTCATGCACTAAAAAATTAGAAATATGTGCATATAATATGCACTATAAGAGAGAAAATATGCACTAAAAATGTTAAAAATAGGGCCACAGTTTCATATTTATAAGGAACATATAAAATTTTAATTGTATTTTTTAAAGGAAAATTCGATAATTCCTTTACATATGACATGGGTACAGATAAGGATATTGTTAAGTTATAAATATAATAAACTAGCAGACCCGGGCAAACTTTGTTTTGCCTTCGAATTTTATTTTCACTGTAAGTCTGGTTTCCATGCAAATTCTTGGCTGATTGATATTTAGAAGAAGAGTGAAAGGTGCACTAAATCGACATAGCAATTATTGTTAAACTGCTTTTCGAAGAAAATCAAAATCAGTGTGGTATCAGGCTAATTAACGCCACTGGACGCTAATTAACGATCCAACGCCTTCAACGAAACACAGCATAGTACAGTAGTTCTTGAGTTGCAAGTTGAGGGGCAAAAACACAAAAAAAATAAATATTGCGCCATCTCTCGGACGAACTTCAAACTACACAGAAACAGTCCTCACGCCCCATAGAATATGTATATTAAGTTTGGTCGAAATCTTTGCAGTAGTTCTTAAGTTACGGTGCAAAAACAAAAACTTCTCACGTTCCATAGAGCATGTATTTTAAGTTTGGTCAAAATCGGTCTAGTAGTTTATGAGTTTAGCGATCACGAGAATATACGTCATTTTTATATATATAGAGATATTTATACAGTAGTTTTCCGATTCTACGAGCCTCGCATTTAACGAACAGGCAAATTTTTCCTATTGAATACCTTAAATAGCGAACAAAATTTATTTTGTGTACTTAGTTTAACGAACAAAAAAAAAACAATTTTTTGAATGCAGGAAAAATGAGATTTTTGTAAACTTGATGTATTGACATCAAAATATTTCCAAAAGAAAATTAAATATGCAATAAAATAGTAAAATATACTAAATATATGCACTTATAAGAAAAAATATGCATTTATTATAAAATATGCAAAAATATGCAACAACAAATCGATGCCATTTTGTTGCAAATTCTTCGATTCGAAAAGAAATATTTTCAAAAGTCATTTTGAGTTACACATGCATTTGCATTAAAATCCTTGCCCTGGTAATAATAATAAATAGTAATAATAGTAGTCATTGCCATCATTTGCATCATCTATAAAAATTTCAGAATCACACTCTGTACCGTTATGAATTTGTTATAAAGTTTAGAAAGTTAATTTCCCTCGTAAAATTTCGATTTTGTCGCTTGAGATAATTTTTGCTGTTATGGCTCGATATGATAACAAATTATAAATTAAGATCTGCCGAATATTGTTAACACTTAGAGAAGCAAAAAAAGTCTTTTAATGCATAAAAATAAAGTATTGTAGTGCCTTAAAACTAACATTTTAAGCCTGGTTTTATTAAGAAAATTTATTATTTTTAACGAACGAACGAAAGAACAAACGACCGAATAAAGGAAAATAGAAAAAAATAAACTGTTTTTGGTATTAGAAAATGTTAATCATCCTGGGTGCATGTGTAAATAAATAAAATTTATTGATTTCGGCAGTCTTTGTACAATAACAAAAACATACATTGTACTAATTAAGGTTTACATTGAACTCTGTTTAACATTGTGATCCGAAGCTAGCGAGACAATCTGCTGACATTATCCACTTGTAGTCCGTTTTGGTCTCGTTTTTGTTTTTACGCCAACAGTGAAACTTGTCTTAATGCACAAAAACAAAAACAAACAAAAAAAATTAAAACGTTAAAGTAAACAGAAACGGTGTTCTTTCTGTCCGCACTCAAAATGTTCGTATGTATGTATGTATGTGTGTATGTTTATCTATTCCATTTACAATAAGGTGGTCACTATTGTAATAAGATCATTCATTCATTCATTATTTTATTTTTTTGTTCTTCGTTTCATCGTTGAAGCAGGTGTATGCAGTGGGTAATGCCATAAATTGTGACAATAACTTCTTTCTGCTCTCTTTGCAGTGGTGGTTCTTGCTTGCAATGTATGTGTCTATGTATGTATGTATGTGGTTATAAACCGCACAAGAGTTACAATATATCTACCGCCACTAAACTAAAATGTTCAAACGAACTTTGAATTTCAGTCTTTATTGCATTTGTTTTTGTTTTTTCTTGTGTTTTTTTGCTTGAATGTTAGAAAATAATTTGGCGTTTCTGAGGTCTCCACACTCATTACTGCTGGCGCTGATGTTGCACACAGACACATTTGGCTTATACCCACGGAGCAACGTACGTAGGATTTCTTTTTTTTTAGCTCTTTTTGTTATTGTCTGCTGTTGATTTTAATCACTTCAGTTTTATTTGAAGTGCTGTCGACTGTTAACTGTTCGCAAGCTACTGTAGATCTTTACACCGCGATTGATTTTGTTTCTCTTACCAAACGTCAGGCTTGCACAGAGGGCCATTTCGTAAATGTTATTTCTACAAGAATGCAATTCAATTTAAAACTACAACTAGAAGATAATTTGCACACTTTATTTTACTTAGCTTTGCCTGGTACTTCGACGGTTTTGTAGGAATTTTTTTATTTATAAAAACCTCTAAACTCCTCTACCAGGACGATTTTATTTTAACGCGTATGTGCCCAACTTTTTTTTCTCATTAAAATATGGATTTTTTGTATTTATTGACATCTATGTGGTATAAAATCTGAAACAAAACAATTTTACCACTTTGGAAATATTCAACGCCCCAATTTTGAGGCAGTAAGCACAGCCAGCCACGAAATATCAATCAATATCTTACCGTTTTAAAAATGGGGCAATAAGCACATATGGGCTAATACTAGGGATGCCAAATGGATCGATATTTCAAAATCCCGGGATGCCATCAAATAATTTTTTTCAATGTAACTTGGGTTTCCTCATCTAAGATGCTATTATCGGCGTCAAGTGATATAAAATTTTTTTTGGGACCTTTTATAGGGTCAAAATACATATGAATTCACAATCCCGAAAATTCCCGGGACAAGTTTTTAAAAATCCCGGGATTTCGAGATTCGGGATTTCCCGATTGATTAAACTATCATACTTAATACGAAGTAACTGATCGCCTAAAATATAAATTCAAAGAATTTGTTAAGTTCCAAAAGCTAAAGAAATTAGATTCTAACGTTAGCATATAAAATATCTCATTATCCTCCTTCCTCTTGCTTTTCCTCCTACAAATAGCATAGAAAGTAGTAGCATACCATTTTTTAAACCGTATTTTATAATCAAACTTCTCGCCTCTCTCCGACTGAAGTTCAAATCTCCCCGGTCAGACATCAAAAACGAAATATGAAAAAATATTTCTTCGGTGACTTCCTCTCAGCAGATTTCTCTGACGGTAAATAAAACCTGCCATGAAAATGTCGTTCAAAGTCGAAGTAGGTCCCGCCGCTCTTGTATAAAATTAACACGCACAACATGAGTGGTGTTGAGAAGCTAGGCCGTAATCTTGCTAGAAAAAATATGAAAAAACTTCGCTCTTTTCAAGTTACCCTCATCAAAGCTCATAGCATATTATGTCGAATAATATATACAGAGAAACTTCGATATAACGATACTGAAGGGGATTTCAAAATATTTCTATATAGCTACATTTTTGTTATAAATACAGTGATGTGAAAAATAATATGGACAGTTCCCACCCAAACTTACATTACATTTACAACCCAATAAAAAATCGAAAATTCTTTCTTGTTTAAACGATTTATTTTTTCTTAAACGGTAGAGAATAGATTAAAACAAAATTTTTGGTTTTCACACAATAGATTATGAATTTTTTTAAGAAGTTATATATTTTAACGTAAGGACACTTCCTGAAATCTTAAAGCTATAACTAACTTAGGTAAAACTAAATAGATATTTATACTGAATATTGTTGCATAAAACCTTAGGGGCATAACAGTACTTTGTTACGGATCCTTTGTTATCCAGAACGGCACGACATCTTCTAGGCATTGAGTTGAAAAAATTTTGACAACCAAGTACCGGTATTGCGTTCTATGCATACTGTATAATCTTCCAAAGCCCGTCGAAATTTGCTGGACACTTTAACCTGATTGTCCTTTTAACTTCGTTCCACAAATTTTCTATTGGTTTATATCAGGTAACTGTGCTGGCCATTCTAAGACATTGGTTTTTTGGTTTTGGAACCACTTCTTTGTGTAGTTTGCCGTATGCTTTGAATTATCATCCTACTGGAAGAGCCATTTGAGTGGCATATTTTCTTCAGTATTCGGCAGCATTGCATTTTGCAAAATTTCAGTTCAATCAGCCGATTTCATTTTGTTCTAGATACGATAAAGAGAACTCATACCATAACGAGAGAATGTCTCTCATACCATGATGATACCACCACCATGTTTGACCGTCTTTAAAGTATATTTTGGATTGAATTTTTGATGGATAGGTCTTCTTACATGGTGGAAAAGAAGAATTCGATCCAAAATATACTTTAAATACGGTCAAAAATGGTGGTGGTATCATCATGGTATGAGAGATATTCTCTCATGCATTGTTCATTGGCCCATCCCTCTCCTTTCTAATAAGATTTAAATTTCTGACATCAATTCCGAAATGTTTGTGCAATCAAAGTCAAAAACCAAACAGTTTTTGTCAAATAAAACAAAAAATATCTTTGAGTTCTTCTCAACACAACTCACAGATTACACTATGTCATTAGCTGGGTGTACTTAATTTTTTTTATTTTGTCGCATAGTGTAATTAGCACACACTTTTATTACAAGAAATAATGCTTTGATTCCATACTTTCGATATCGGATTCGACTTACTTAACTGTTGTTAGAAATTACAGTCGCAAAAATCAAATTACAGTAACAAAACTACATAGAAATATTACAAAAGAAGAAAATGATAACATGGAAAAAAAGTTCTAGAAGACGCTACACCGAAAATTAAAATAAATCAGGATTGACTGTGGTGAAGTTTATGAAGTTCTTTTCGTAAAAGAATCGTACAATAAAATTTAAATGAAGCGAAATAAAGATAGATGAGTCCATCCTTAATCATTGACTCGTCAATTAATACCCTGTGTCATAAAACTACTTGTTGAGTTTCCCTATCAATGCAATGCAAATATTCAATATTTAAAATCTATATTTTCGTAATTAATTATTGTATTGTTGTTTTCAAAAGTAATTTCATTTTCATTGTTGTTCATTTCAAGTGTTGCTTTTTTATTACCTTTTGCCTTAAATTACCCTTTTGTGTTCGTTTCTAAAAAAAGGCAGCCCTTAAGTAAGAACTTAATTTTTTGAAAATCAATCTTATAAATTAGAATCGACTTATGTACTAGCTCTCATCATTACTTTAAAACGTATAGCAAATTTTATTGCAAAGTTTGACTGAAGTAAGTTTAATGTAGATGCAGCTTAATAGCACCAACTCCAAGTTAAATACGAATTAAGGACTTAGAAAATATTGAATTGAAGTTATAATATTTAACACTTTTTATTTTTAAATCTGAAATTTTAAACAATTCGCCTTAAAACCGAATCATAAAAGTCTTAACAAATGTATGTACAGGGTGTCTGATATGTATTGCAACCAACTTCAAGCTGCTATCGTTTGTAAACCCCTCGTCTGACAGCTGACAGGTTTATTCCAGTGACAGTTTATTTTATTATTTACGAGCTTACAAAAGCATTTTGGTCTATTGCATTCAGAAAAAAGTTTAGTGATGGAATTCAAGCGTGATAGTGTGATTGCTTTATATTTGGCTGGAAAACCACAGGTGGCTATCGTTAGAGCCCTCCAGCATTTAAATGTGAATAAATCTTTTGTTTCTCTGAACAATTACTCGTTAGCGTGATATTGTCAATTTTGCATCGCGCAAAAAGTGGACGAAAAAAACGGTAACAACACCAAAAATGATCCGAAAAGTGAAGACCATATTTGATCGAAATCCACGCCGCAGTGGTTGAAAAATTGTTCGTGAGCTGAACATATCGCGAGAATAGATGCGACACATATTGAAAAATGAGCTTGGACTAAAGCCATTGAAGTTCCAAAAAGTGCAAGAGCTCACCGATGGCCAAAAAAAGTTAGACTAGACTTGCACGAAAGTGGCCAGTTACCGAATTTGGTTTTCTCCGATGAGAAACCATTCCAAATTAAGCAGTTTGTGTACAAACAAAATGATCAGGTTTACTTGCTGGAGTGAAATTTACACCTGCGATTGGCCACCAGAACTCAAGCGCCGCCGATGGTAATGGTGTATTTATCGACTCGTATTTATCGACCGTGGAGCAAAATAAATGCCGAATATTATCGGCAAAATGTCTTAAAGACAGTTTGAAGCCCTGGGCAGACAAACATTTCGCCCACAGACCATGGACATTCCAACAGGACTCAGCATGCATCAATCAAGAATGGCTTAAAAAGGAGGTTACTCGCTTCATTTCTACCGCACAATGGCCACCAAAATTTCCGGATCCTGATCCGTTGGACTTTTGCCCCTGGGTCATTTTGGAGAGTAAGGAACTCACTAAAAATACTAAAGTGTCGGGCATCTCAAGACGGCGCTTCGGCGGGAATGGCTTTGTCGGCCGTTTGAAGACCATAATTCGTACCAAAAGTGGCCAATTCGATCAAATCTAAACTGATTCTAATATTTGATTTTATTTCTAAGATTTTTTGCTTTTGAACAATAAAATTAAAAAATATAGCGCTTTACTTTGTTGCATTATATATCATCAACCCTAAAATAATTTTCGAATTTCCACTCAACCTTCTTTGATCTATCCCCTTTGCATACATATTAATAGGCCATTACAACCCTTCAGTCAATATTACGGCCTAGCCTCGTATACCACTCATGTCGTGTGCGTTAATTTTATACGTGAGTGGCGGGATCAACAGTTTAACGTAGACTCCGAACGACAGGTTTTTGAGAAATTTTTCATGGCAGGTTTATTAACTCTCAGAGTTTTTGCCAGAAATGTTCTGAGAAGAAACCGTAGAAGCAATATATTTTCATAGTTCGATTTGATGCTAGACCCGGCCTTTACGTCTAATAAGCCAACACACTACCTACTAGACCTTGGGCGACTTTTATCCTAAATTTATTTACAAATGCTAGGCAAGTAAATAATACTGAGAATATCAAATTCAATGAAACTGATTCCATTCTAATCGTTCTATATCAGAGTTCCTTTGTCAAGACTTGGTTATATTACTCTATAAAACTTTTTTACAATACTTATCCATTTTATGTATTATCGCTTGTAAAGAGATATTTCATTCGTTTTATTATTCTGGGTTCGATGTCAGCATATTAATTTACATTTCTCTGGAATATTTATTTGGTTATAGTTCTTCTTGAGCTGGAAGACAACAAAACTGTCTTTAGAACGGATAACTACAATACCTAACGCATAATCTTCATTTACAGGATATGCGTTATTTACAATCAAACTCGACAACTTAAATACCAAAAATATCTGAATTTGACAATTGACAACTCAAAATTTGCAGGCGAGCATAATGTCGTAGGAAAAAAGTTTCGGCGCTAACTTCTTTAGTGAAAAATATTCAAAAAAATGTGTAAAAATGTTGTATGGGAAAAAAACTAAAATATATTAAGGAACACCTGAAATACTTCGTTACAAAGGGATAAGTCTTAGACAAGATACGAAAGCAAGAACCGCATAAAGAACGCACATCTATAGATTCGTACCAGAGATCAGCAATGAATCGTTTTTTCCCTACTCATAAATACTCATGGAATTTTGAGTGAAACAGTATTGAAATTCAACTACTCTGACTCATTCGTATTCACTGCACCATTAATTTATAAATACAGGTTGTAATGAGTATGTGTACAACGTTGATATCAAACTCATAAGATTCGAAATATATTTGATTCATACGCCTACTCATTTAAGTATTATAAGTATGATTACGATGAGTAGTTCAAACTTTGAATATGGGTTGTTTGAGTATGACATTAAAATAAGTATGAATGCGTATAAGTGTCCAAAATTATGAGTATGACTCGAACCTACTGATCGTTTTGAATACTCATTGCTGATCACGGATTCCTACATTGTTCACAATCCATTGTTACTAAGCAATATTGTATTAGGAGCATATTTCTCTATATCTTGGGGTTAATAACAGTTTCTAAAATAAGAAGGTTACTGAAATTAATCAATTTAAATAAAGTTTTCGAAGCTCATGCACCTGTTTATTTTTTTTAGCCTTTTTTTAACGTATATTTTCGAGAAAGTCGATGACAGCAACCGAGTTATAATGATAATGAAATGCGATATATCAAAATGCCGGGTTTAAGGATTCTAGCTTATGTACATAACAGCCTAACTAATGCAAACGTTTTCATTTGTCAGACGTTTCGGTACATTTTGAATGAGTAGCAAATTCACATACTGTTTCGACACGGACAGGCTTAAACAAGGAAAGTAGTTGTCCATTACAATCCGTAGGTCAGGATTACGACCTAGCTTCTCACACCACTTATGTTGTATACGTTAATTTTTTACATGAGTGGCGGAACCTACAGTTTAAAGTCAACTCAAGAACGACAGATTTTTGAGAAACTTTTCATGGCAATTTTATTTACTCTCAGAGTTGGAGAGAGGAAGTCGCCGAAGAAATATTTTCATATTTACGCTTTGATGTCTGAACTGGGAAAGGGAAATAATCTAATATATAAAATTCTCGTATCACGGAGTTAGTGGTTAAACTTTTAAGAAATTGATAGACCGATTTTCATGTGTGCATTTCGGGTAGGTCTGAGAATGGGACTACATCTATTTTTCATAGCCCTAAATGTTTAGAGGACGGGGCAAAGCATTAAAATTGAAGACTTAAGTACATAGACGAATAAAATTTGGTGGGTAAGTTCGTAGAGTCGATATAGACAATTCCACCACAAATGGACGTGATAACCCTTCAAGTGAATATTTAGGGAATTTAAATGAATTCAATTTGGTGGGTAAGTGCGTAGAGTGGATATCGATATGCAGCGTATTACAATAAATACATAATATGACCTGTTTTGGACAATAAAAAAATCGATTTTGGGCGGCACGAAGTTTATCGAATATAAAATGGAAAAGTAATAATAAAAAACAAAACTTCCATCTACTGTTTTCCATTAGTGTTGAGGATTTCTAAGTCTTTTCGAAAATGTGCGTTTATGTATGGATAAGCTAAGGAATTCAAATATTCCTCTAGTTGGGGAATACATATCACTAAGCCGTGTACAAAATAAAGAAAAAAAGAGGAAAATTTTCATTTTTCTACCGTGATGATTAGTAAAATTTTTAAATTTTAAAAAATCAATATTTCATTAACAGCGAAATTTTCCACTGTATTTAACGATTCACATGTTGTTTGTTCTACATGTTCCTAGTTTTCTAAAACATAGTATGACCCATCTATCGATCTTAAGCCATTTGTTTGTTAACAGTATTGTGTTTCGGTTAGTTGATGGCTTTATGTAGCTTGATACCAACACAATACACATACACATACATATGTACAAACGTATAAGAACTCTTACCTACATGTGCTCATACATACATATGTATACCTGTATGCCTGCTATTTCGTCGTTTAGGCACCGCCACAAAATGTTGCCGTTTAATTGGTTATAAATTAATTAAACGTCGATTAAAAATCCGGGTTCTTGTCAGTTTAACCACAGCAATTGCTTTGTGTGCACGTACTCATACAGAGTAGAAGTACTGTTTGTTTGTATAATTTTTTTTTTCCTTTTGTTTTGTTTGTTTTCATTTCTTCATTGAATATTTTTATGATACAAGTTTTTCTGTGTGTGATCATGAACTTAATAATTTCGTTAATAACCAAAATATAATAGAGTCTTCCACGTTGATCTACATATATTACTTATTTGTGGACACTATGTTCTTCAAGGTCTTTACTAACACAGTTTAAATAAATATGTATGTACATCGATGTTTATTTGACCATCACATAAATATACACAAAGCTTTGACATTCGTCTAAATAACAATCACCTGAATGAATATAATTCTCAAAGCAGTATTGCTTTAACACTGTAACAATGCAGATACCTATAGTAGTGGCTCAAACGTATAGTGCACTCGCGATAATATTGTTACGTTTTTACCTTTTAAAAAACTTTTTAATAAGTTCGTTGATTGCATCCAAGTAAAAACAAATGTGTGTTTTATTTCAATGAAACTCTCTTTCTTAATCACACCACTTTTATATGCCACTGTTCAAACTTAACCGATACAACGTACAAAGTAGTAACTACAGCCTTTCCAGCGTCTTTGTCACTCCAAGATGTCCTCCACTGGCTCCATTATGGAACTCCTTTAAGACTTCTTTCATTTTGGAGGAAGGCACTACCAATAGGTTGGATAAGGTTTTGCCATCAGCGCTGTCCCAAAGTCGTTATAGGCATCCATTTATGATCTTTAAGCTGTCCCATAGTGCCCAATATGCTTTTGTAATAGGACCTTCTGCGGATATCTCATTTATTGTAGGTCGTTATTATCATCGCCACTATTGGGTCCCTACTTTGTGCTTGGGACCAGTCTTCGTTGGCATCAATTTGCGTTAGCCGGATATCAACGATGGATTCCTTTTTTCAAGCTTTCACGCTTTGTTTACACTCCAAATTACAAGGTCGCCTTGAAATGTCATCACCAATCCCATGTTTTATGCCTCTTCTGTGTTCAATGCTGAAGTCGTAAGTCTAGTGGCGTTCAATTCAACGTGCTAACTGTCCTTCAGGGTTAAATTTTAGCAGCCATCTCAAAGCAGAATGATCAGCCCTTAGCAGGAAACATTGGCAATGCGACAATGCCGCACATGACACAAATACAGACTAACACATACATCGAACCTATTCTAAGTAAACCAGCTGCAACAAGTATGAGAGAAAAGAGACACACATGTAAGCGAACGCAACAACAGCCAACGAGAACTTAGTACACAAACAACGATGCAGTAGCTATAGAATTCTCCAGAAGGCGCGAACGTGAACCTTCTACTTCGAGAACCATCATCAAACTGAAGGCGTTCGCATATAAAAGGGCAAGAGAAAGCAGACAACCAGTTCAGAGTGAATTCAGTCAGTCTTGTGTGCAGTTGCGTATGAAGTAAAAGTCGTGGTTCAAAGATATCCGTTGTGAACATAGTAGCGAATTGTGTGTGAATAGTATCGGACAAGCAATAAATTGTTGTAGTTACTACTGTGTACTTTGTATCGGTTAAGTTTGAACAGTGGCATATAAAATTAGTGTGAATAATAAAGAGAGTTTCATTGAAATAAAATACACATTTGTTTTTACTTGATTTGCAATTAACGAACTCATACATAAACGTTTTTAAAAAGGTAAAAACGTAACAATATTGTTGACAAGTTTTGAAATAGAATTCTTACTTTTTTATTCCAATTGTTGTAAACTTGATTACTTCATTAGGTACATAACATATATATCAACTTCAAAGTGCCTAATTACACAAATGTAACAGTGGCAGAACCTTTCCAGCAACTTTTGAACTTGAAAATGAAACTAACCTAACAAAAATTGGGAATAAGATAAGGGATCATATAAAATTAACATTTCGGGAAGAATAAAAAGATTTCCTTTATTATGCTACATAACAGGTTTTTGTATTAACAAATCATAAATTGAATTCATTGCAAATTAAATATTATAATAAAGAAGTAATAATAAACAAACTAATGTTATTCGTACTTAAATAAGTTATGCAATCATTTAAAATGTGGCTAAAATGATTACTGTATCTTTTTTAGCAATTCAGGTTAAATAGTTTTGATTTAAAAATCCAAATTTTTTGTTGCCATATTAATATAGTGCTCTACTTCTCTAAGTTTAAGAGATTTTCCCTTTAGTTTTATGAGGTGATCCAGTTTTGAATACAAATCAAAATTATATTTTTCAGCGTTGGAAAGACTTGATGTTAAAAGATTGAATTTAGTTTCAGACTTAGAGTTTACTTTCTATATACTAGACGGTTGGTTTTCCATATTTTCAGATTCTTGAGAATTTCGACTAGTTCCCATACTATTCTCTTCCTGTTATTCCATACTGTCTTCTAACAAAGCACTTAAACTTTGTTCCTCATTGGAAATTGCCACATTTACGGTTTTTGGTGCACCGAAGAATTCAACGCCTTCAACAGCAGCTTCAATTCCGACATCTTGAATTCTTTATTCTTCTGCTGGTGATAGCACCAATTTTTTTTCTTGGACTCTTTTTTGAAGAATAGTTTCTTTTTAACGTTATGCTTTTGGTCTGCAAAAAAATAAAAAATTAAAATAAATTTTATTGAGACTATAAAATATTGTTACGTTTTTACCTTATTAAAAACGTTTATATATGACTTCGATGATTACAAACCAAGTAAAAACAAATCTGTGTTTATTTTAATGAAACTCTTTATTATTCACACTACTTTTATGTGTCACTATCCAAACTTATACAAAGTACACAACAATAACTATAAGAGTATGTGCTCGTTCGATACTCTTCTCTGCTTATAACCTTTTTATAAGCAACAGTACTTGTTCGTTATTCTCTGCTTACAACCTTCTGCTCTCGTTAACACTAACAGCTCTTCGGTAAACTTTGCTACGGACACTACTTGTCTTCACACCGCAACTTTTTACTTCATACGCAACTAGTTGTCTGCTTTCTCCTGGCCTTTTATATGCGAACCTCTTCAGTCTGAGGATGGTTCTCGAAGTGGAGTGTTCGCGGTTTGGGATTCTCGAGAATTCCATTGCGACTACATTGTTTGTTGTTGCACCTGCTTACTCGTCTGTTCCTTTTACTTTCACACTTGTTGTAGCTGGTTTAATTATAATAAAGTCGATGTATGTGTTAGTGTGTATTGTGTACGCATTGCCTCATTGTCTTTGTATTTCTTAAACGATATTAGATCGTTTCGCTATGCGTAACAATATGATAAAAAGTTGACATACTTTCCACCACATTACCGCCTTTTTCATTTGTGGACCATAAGAGTTCAAACGGTCCGTAACTTCATTCCATAACTTATTTGCAAGTGTCTTACCTTGCTCAGAATTTGGTATTAAATTTTTTGCCAAATTGGGATGGTCCATCATAAATTCTGTTTGCCATTAATTTTCTATACATTTGTCCTAGGAAACAAATATATTTTTTAGTGCTAAAAATCAGTTTAATATGTTTAATTACATTTTTAATTTCAAATACCAATAATAAATATTATAATTTAGCACAAATAAGCTTTTTCAAAATAAATCATTTATGTTTTCGACAACTGTTAACCTACCGAATGACATTTTTATAGAAGGCATTTGATAGTTACTCGTTATCGAATGCCACAATTTAAAATTTCGATACAAGTTATTCGATAACGAACGCTGCCATCTCAAGTAACAGAATTTCGATTAAAGTCATTCTATCACGAGAAGAACGTTTTTGCCCCCGGTTTTTGAAAATGTGCGTAAAGTATTCGCAAACCGGTTTTTTTTTTTGATTATTTCGAATAGTTAACAACTAAACAGATTTACACCAAAAACTTTTATGTTAGATGCACTGAGATAAATCATTGTGCGTAAAAGATTAGAATTATACAATTTTGTTAAAAAAAATTACAATTGGAAAATCACCAGAGTATCTAACTGAACAGTAATAATAAGTTCGATAAGCGCAACCGTACAGACTGAGAAACGCAAAATATTTTAGGCTACAGCGAGCAAATATCTCTTTAGCAACACTGGTTTAAACAGCTCACGCACGTTTCGTGTTTCGTTTCCCTGTCAAACATCTTCAGTTTGGTGTATAATTTAACTATGAATCGTCTTACAAGTTACAGTGTTAATGTTGACCATCAATTATCGATTCGATGCCGTTCGCAGCAATTGGACCTCTGTTACTCAACAACGTGGAAAATTTTGGGGCAGGATTTAGGTATGAAGCTTTTCAAAATTCAGCTGGTACAAGAATTGAAGCCGACCGACCTACCGCAACGCAGAATTTTTGGGTGAATGGGCTCTTGGAAAGTTGGCCGAAAATCCACTTCTTTATCGAAAAATTGTGTTCAGCGACGAAACTCATTTTTGGCTCAATGGATACGTAAATAAGCAGAATTGTCGATTTTGGAGTGAAAATCAGTCAGAAGCATTGCAAAAGCTACCAATGCATCCAGAAAAAATCACAGTTTGGTGCGGTTTATGGGCTGGTGGCATCATTGGACCGTACTCCTTCAAAGATGCTGCTAATCGTAACATAACTGTGAATGATGAGCGCTACCGTGAGATAATATCCAACTTTTTTTAGCCGAAAATGCAAAAACTTGACTTGCATAACATGTGGTTTCAACAAGACGGTGCCACATGCCACACAGCACGCGTAACAATGGACTTATTGAGAGGCGAGTTCGGTGAACATTTTATTTCACATTCGGGACCGGTCAATTGGCCGCCTAGATCGTGCAATTTAACACCTAGGTTAAAGCTCATGTCTATACAGACAAGCCCGCTTCAATTGGCGCATTGGAAGACAACAGTGAAGCATTTATTCGTGAGATACCAGCCGAAGAGTATGCCAAAATTGGAGTAATCGGCTGGACCATTCGAGGCGCAGTCGCGGTCAACATTTGCATGAAACATTAAATTATATGGACCGTACTATCGAGTCAAATAAAATATCAGGCATTTTACAAGTGAAATTTAAATTCACTATTTCCAACTTGCTACAAACTTAACTCTCTTATTAATTATTCGAAATAAACAGTTTTTAAAATTCTATTTATTCATATAAAAACAAATGTAGAGCCCAAATTATTTAGAGTAACTTCTTGGCACAAAATTCTTTCTGTTAACACAATGTGTGCAGACAGGATTTTCATAATGATATCGTTTTGGATTTCAATCATTTCTGCAAATAAAGAATTATAGTCATTTAAAATATCAAAAAAAAAAGAATGAACGAAAAATATACTTCCTTTTTACATTTCTCTACAAAAGCGCTTGTACCTAAGGATACTTTGATATTCTCTTCACCTAAAATTTTTAGCAAGTTTTGAAAACAATCGCGCTGCGGCCTGTATTTAAAATAGCATGTTTTTCTTCCTACACATTTTCCGCTGGAAATATATTACATTGTGTTTCAGACTAACAATATGATTTAAACAAAACAATTTTAACTGAAATGATGACACAAATAAACTCGCTTACTAATCAAATGTCTAAAATTTTATCTATGCCTATGTTGATGCCGTTTAGAATTGGAGTGTCTGTATCAGTGTTGAAGAATTCAGTACTTTCAGTACTTTTTTCTTTTATTGCATACAGTCACACAGATAATTATACGTACCGTCAATATAATAATTTTTTTCAAAAGTAATGAACCTCTAATTTAAAATTTCTTTACATTAGCGTCTGTAACGAGACATTTACTTAAATAAAGAAAAAAATTCCCAAAATCTATGAGTTTATGACTGCAGTTTGCTTATAACCAATATGGCACCAAAGAAATTTATATAAGGGTAGCCCGATATATAAAAGGTATTGTGAACACAATATCTGGAACTCCAGTCGTAGATATACGAAATACATCGGAAAGTGATCACAATGTTATTGTACATTCTGAAACAGTTCGAAGTGAAAACAACAGAAAAAAATAATAATATATGGACAAGTTAACTAATTTTTGAGCGAATGTAATATTTATATATGAAGAGAACATATATATTATTTATGAAGAGAACATATATAATTTGTGCGTCTATGACGGAAAAGAAAAAATTGGGCCAAAAATCAGTTGACTTGTCCATACATTATTGCGCAAATTCCAATCGCTTTTTTCGGAGGTGCGTATAAATATCCGTGTGGCTGTATATTATGTGTTGCTGTTTTCAATTATTAATGTATTGGCAACATGTTCAACGTAATGATAAAGTACGATTAAAATACTACGAATACTAAAGAGGGCACCAATAATGGTGTCATTGTTATAGTTTTTCTTAATGAATCGATGCAATTACGCGTTAAGTTGAAATTTTTTTCTACTTCTTGTTGATTTTTATTGGCTTTTATTTAATTTTTAATCTTTAATCATTGCGAAGGTTATTTGTCTTTCAACCCGCTATTGTAAATCCAAGTACAATAAGAACACATATTCAATCTCAAGTGCAACAGGTTGGATGTTATTTATTATTCAATTCGGTTTTTTTTAATAAAGATTTGTGTTAGAAATTAAATTAAAAGAAAGTACACTAGAGCCCCGACTTGCGTCGTTAATGGGGACCGGAGAAACGCGACGCATATCGAAACGATGCAAATCGAATCACTTTTTCTATATAAATGCTCTAAAATTTAGTTTATTGGGGAAAATATTCAAAACAAAGCAAAATATTTTGTATTTTTGATAAAAACAAGTTGTAAGAATACATTTTTATTTATTTCATTTTTTTCAAGAAATCTTTATTTTTAATCATTATAAAGAAATAACAAAACAATAAATTATGAGAAAACGTAAAAATTTTATTCATTTACATATGTATGTATGTACAGTAGCGAGCACAAAAAATGCAACGTTGGGTAAAATTATCTTTAAGTGTGATAATTTTAAAAAAATGGTGACCGGTTCAAAATATTTCTTTGGGTTATTAATCCTTACAGTTATAGATACCCATTATCAATAACATTATGTAAATATTTTTAATTAATGATATATTATTTTGTCATTTATTAAAAAGAGTGCGAATTTCATGGGAGCAATAAAAATGCAACAGCATAAATTTTAATGTGTTTATTTAAATTAAATAGTAATTCTTACAAAAAAAATCTTAAAATTAATATTTAGTGGCGTAGCCCTTATTTTTTATGACTTCTTGCAACCTAGAAGGCATAGAGTCGACTAAAACTATTAATGTGTTAATGGATATTTTCTCCCATTCACTTTTCAAAATTTCTTCTAATTGCCTCTTATTTGACGGATGTTTCCTCTTAACTTTCCGATCTAATAGCTCCCATAGATTTTCTATTAGGTTTAGATCGGGAGACTGTGATTGCCAATCCAAAACATTGACATCATTGTCGCTTAAAAAGTTTCGAGCTAAGCGACTTGAGTGCTTTGGATCGTTATCCTGTTGGAATATGCTACCAGGAGGCATTTTTTCCGCAGATGAGGAAGCATGTGTTCTCCAAGGATTTCACAGTACTTCTTGGCGTCCATTTTTCCTTCGATTTGGGGACCTATCCCATCACGGGAAAACGCACTTGTAAATACGTGACGTAAAATCAATAATTTTTTTTAAACATATCGTTCCTTACCCCACACCATTATTGATCCACCGCCATGTTTTACGGTTGGAAGTTGATATCTTGGAGAATATCTCTGTCCAGGCGGTCTTCGAACAAAATTTATCCCATTGTTCATTTGACCAATCCTTGTAACGTTTTGCAAATTCCAGGCGCTTCTTTTTATTGATTGCACTGATGAGAGGTTTCTTTGCGGGTCGTCTCGCATACAAATTAGCCTCTTTCAACCTACGGCGAACAGTCTGAACGCCTATAGAGACTCCCATTTGCTCATTTGCGAAATTAGCAACGTCCACTGCGGTCTTGGCGAGAGGTAGTTTTTCGAGGATTACCACTACCTGGTTTTCTTTCCACACTATTTCTCAAGGAAAATCGAGATTTAATCCGACATACGGTTGATTGATTTACACCTTTAATGATTGCAGTTTTGCTGTCAGCTGAGAGCTAAGAGCTGCTTCTATTACAAAACACATGTTGTATAACTTATTTAAGAAATTTTCAATTATAATTAAATAAATAACTTACTTTAACTATTTTTTTATTATGTTGCATTTTTTTTGCTCGCTAAAAATTTGCACTTTTTTCACTAATTCAAAAATATTTAACTTTTTAAAGCAGAATTTGGAATAAACTGTGGTTACTTTGAAAACTTATAATTGAAAGAATTAACAGCAAAAGAAAATAGATAAATTAGTTACCGTTATTTTGAAACAGATCTTATTAAAGATCATATGGCACAGTGTTGCATTTTTTGTGCTCGCTACTGTATACTCAAAAAAGTAGATGAATTAAAACTTCTAATTTATTTAGCTTACATTGAACTCTCTTCAGATGATAAATATAAATCAGAAACACTTATATCCATTTGGATGGTTTACTGTTGTTTTTTTTTAACAAAACTGTCCAAATTTTGTTGAATTTTTAAAGATTTTTTTTTGTTGATATATTTTTTTGTAGCAACCAATGGCTTGATCAACGGATGCTGCTACGCCCGTGCGATTTTCGTCAGGATCGTTTTCAGAAAATATATCCATTGCATGGGAAATTAATTGCAAAGCTTTGGGAATATTGGCGTCTGTTAATTTTTTTTCTTCTAATGTATCATCTCCTGTTATTACAGGAATCATGCTGAATATCAATGGCTTATAAATTTTCATTATCAAGTTCCTCATCGTGAGCCAACAAAAAATCATTAATATCATCACTACACACTACAAATGCCTAAAATGTTCATTAAGCTTATGAGTGGTGCTTCCGAGAAAAAGAAAAGAAAAAAATGTCTCAAAAAAGTGTGTGTGGGTGTGAGTGTTAAAAGTGTTGTGTGCATAAGAAATTGTTTTTGTACAGCAAGTGATTTTGGTCAATTGGAAATTTGTATGAAAATGACTCAAGCAAGAATACATATACAATTGATTGTTGCTTCATATAAATTTTCAATTTAGTAGAATGGCTTGCCGTACTAAGTACACAGATAAAAAGAGTTCCATGTGTAGAGCAAATTGGGTGAGTAAAAAATAATGTTTCTTTGCTTACATAAGTGAGGTGGTAGTGTCAAAGCATATATTGAATACAGGGAACATATAAGTTTTCTTAATTTTGTTTGACAGAGATTAGTAGGGCATTTCCCCTTGAGGATGTTGTAATTGAAAATTGAGATAAAGGCACAAGAAAGGCTGTGTTTTGGTTTGATTTGTTGTTGTTGTTGCTTAAAGAAATAGAATTCGTAACAGTGTTGAAAAATTCAGTACTTTTTTAATACTTTTTCATTTCAAAAATACCGTAGTATTTTTACATATTTTATGACTTGTGCTTTCCAATTATTATAGCCCATTTACACTACACCGAAATCTAGTAGATTCTTCTAGATTCAAATCTTGCTCAAAATCTAGATCGTTTACACTGGATTTGTTTGACAGTACCGCGATTTCATTTTAATAACAAAAACAGCTGACTGTAATTTAAAAGAAAACAATAATATTTCCAAATTTGGTTTAATACCACACAGAAATGAAAAATATAGGACATTTACTATCGTTTTCATCAAGACCAAATAAGATCCAATCAGAAATAATGTTGGTGCCAAAAAACGTCAGCATTTGTTGACTATATACAATATAGGTAATCTATATATATAAAAATGAATGAATGAACAAAATGAGCGGATTGGCTATAGTGGGCGTGTCACTTCCCATCTATATATATAAAAATTAATGTGTGTTTATTTGTTTGTGGGTTTGTTAAAGTCTATAGACGGCTAAATGGCTGGACCGATTTTCTTGAAATTTTAGCTGTACCTTCCTGTATGTCTGGAAGGAACTATAGGATATATTTTATTTTAAAATTTCAAGTAGGCGTGGTGTCACGCCCACATACTCAATAAGTATTTAATATCGCATATCTCATAAACTGCAACAGCTAAAGTCCTCAAATTTTATACGGATGACTTTGACGTATATATGAAAAAAATGGGCGGATTGGCTATAGTGGGCGTGTCGCCTCCCATAGTCTATATATATAAAAATGAATGTTTGTTTGTATGTATCTTATAGAATCGTAAACTATGGATTTGATCATGTTATGATCTGTAAAAAAGTTGTTGCGCATGAGACGGGGTAGGTTTCTAAGTTGGTATGATCAATATCCGATAGGTGGCGCCAATGAAAATTAAATCGTAAACCGTGCATTTAATCATGTTATGATCTTTAGCAAAGTTGTTGCGCATGAGCCGATGAAGATTTCTAAGTTGGTATGACCACTGAAAAATACTCAGAATGAATTAAATCTTAAACTGTGCATTCTTTAACAAAGTTGTACGTTTGAGTCGACGGAGATTGGTGCGATTAATTTCCGATGTATGGCGTCACTGAAAATTATTCAAAATGAATGACAAGCAATTGGTTGACCGACACTCCAAGCACTGAAGAAAAGAGCATTACGAGCCTCAGAATCAGACGAGCACTATGACTGGAAAATCTTCGACTATGTGCCACTGAGATCCACTTGAACAACGAGAAGTGAGATTAGAAAGTGATCAAATGTGTACTACTACGAATCACTCATAAGTATTGTAAGTATTTTTCGAAATTTATGAGTCTAAATAAGTTGGCGCATGAATCAAACATAATTCGAATGTTATAAGTTTGATGACAACGTTGTACTCATACTCATTGCGGGCTGTACTTATAAATCAATACTGTAGAGAGGACGAATGAGTCAGAGTATATAGTGTACAGGCAAACTGAGTAATTCGGTGGATCTACGCTGGATTGCAAGGGCGGATTTATTTCATTCTCAAAAAAAAGGCTGTGTCACCTATAAAATACATAGTTGGGGATTGGATGTTCATATGTTGGACATAGTGGCTTATCTGCTGGCACAGGTACTCTGTCTTTCACTATAGATTGTCTAAATGACGATAAACGAAATATTCCTATAATAAAAGTTATATTAAAAAGTCATATTTAAAAAGAAGCTTACCGGTGTTGTGGGGATACTTTATAGCGGCGTGTTTTCCATCTATTGTACCCTCATAATTAGATGCTTTCCACATTGAACTTTAATATTTTTCAATGTCTTCGTATCGAGATATTGTTGGCTTGCTCTTATTGACTGGAGACAAAGCACGCCAAAATATTTCACAGGTTTCTAATACAGCCTCTCTTCTGCTTCAATTATTTGTCTATGTGTAACTAGTTCATCATGACCTAAGGCCAGCAACAAATTAAATATAGTCGGCGTTAATCTGGTGAGCTTAAAAGACTGTTGTCCATCACTTTTTCATTCGGCTCCAATATAATCTTTTTTAAAAAGCCGAACACCTCATCTTCAATACCGGTGTCCAACTGCCGAGTAATTTTTGTTTAATAAATTTACGAGATTTAAAAACCTCATATTAACAAATAAGTCGTTGTATCACATTAAATACAATTTTTCTTTGTTCCAATTTGATTAACAAAAAACAACAAATGAAGAACAACAGCGTTTTGTTTTGTTTACCGTTTTTATTTACGTTCTACGTTGACAGATGTCCCGTGTTCGAGGTTCCTATAACTACTAAAACGTTTTTTACGGTAATGTACTTACGTTACGTTTTTACATTTTCTACGCGTGGCTAACCAGCGTATTATTTTGGTAAACTTAACCGGGCGAAACGTTGTATTATGTTTAGGTTTCATTGGAAATATTTATGTTGATGATTTTGCTATTTATTATGTGGAATTTTATAAGATTCTTAATTTTTACTACAGGAAATAGTATCACAGTATATTGTCTAATAATTTGTACAATTTCATTTCCGTTTAGTGCACACACCAAATAGACTTTAAGCTTTTGCAATGACACAGTAAGTTATGAAATTAGGATGCAATTTTATTTAAATAGCAAAGACATGAACCTAATTTAAAGCTTTTATAATGCTGTGGAGACTCCTGGTACCATTCAACAGTGGAATGAAGTAATTTTTAGTTATTATTGTTAATTATGTATGTAAATAAGTACTACTTCATTAATTTGATGCTCAAATAATTGTTCCTTATGGAATTTTTACTTACTTTATTAATTGTTAGAGATGTTTGTGCTCAAAGTGGAGTAGTAAACAGCTGTTGTTTGCGGCCCACAGTTCTAAACTTATGTCATACATCTCCTTTAAAACAAAATATGAAACATTATTTCTTCGGCGACTTCCTCCCAGCAGATTTCTGGCAAGAGCTCTGAGAGTAAATAAAATTGTCATGAAAAGTTTCTCAAAAATCTATCGTTCGGAGAGAAGATAAACTTTTGGTCCCTCCACTCATGTATAAAATTAACACACACAACATAAGTGGTGTCAGAAGTTAGATCGTGGTCCTGACTGAAGAGTTATAATGATGAATTATGTATGTACATTTGTAAAGAAGGCCTCCTTTGAGTTATACCAGGGGTCTAAACTCCTTTTAATCATTTTTGTTATGTGTTTCAGTTGTTTCATTTTAAAGTAAGTTTTCCAAAAAATAGTCTCACAATTTTTATTTTTAATTACGTACTAAACTAATTGAACCCTTAATTTTATTTGTTTGTTTTTCCTTATCACACTTTAAAGTGTCTGTAAATGATAATATGTAGAATCAATATAAGAGTCTACTAAGTATTATAACTTTCAAACATTGAACAGAAATACAAATATCGTTTCAGTACATTTTTGGAACAGTCATTTTATACATACAATACTGAAGTAACACAATTATTAATCAAATGTTTCTTAATGCTCGTTGACGCCTTGTCAGCATTAGTTTCAATCCCACTACGAACGTGATACACATTTCAAATCTTAATAAAATAAATTTAATGAAAAGTACCGTTTCGAAAATTGTTCAACTAGAAAATGACACAAATTATAAGGAAACTCCTGTTTGGCTTAGTGTTATAAGGTTTATGTGCTTATGGTACAAACTAAAACAAAATCGTTTTGAATTTTTTCATTTATTAAGTACATACAATGATACATAATTTTACGTGAATCAATTTAAATTCATTTAAGATTTACATTTAAAAGAAATTAATACAATAGAAGTAAATGTCAAGAAGTTACGTTACTTTATTACGGCTGCTACACTTGGCTAACCAGAGCTTAAATTTTTATTGAATCGAACTAACTAACTCTTCCTACTTTTGCATATTCAGTAGCCAAAAATTTTAATAAGACTCCTTAACGTTAAATGTATCTGAGATATAAAAATCTTAACAATTTTTTCTGGTAGTGGATGCCATTTGCATTTCCAAATATCAAGAGTTGCTAATCTTCGCTTAAATCAATTTCCACTGCCTGTTTCAATTTTAAAATTCTAGTTTCATCAGATGCTATGAATGAAAACAAAATAACTCAAAGCACAGAATGCTTTTCAAGACGTTGTATCTCCGGTAGCTATGGGTTCAATGGCAATAAACTTTATTAAAGTCTTTTTGTTAATAAATTGTGTTAATCTTCAATAATTATTTTGGTGTTTTTTGTCGCCTCTTATAATATTTTTTCCAGTTATTTCGTATGATTTTTTATCATCACCAACGCATCTAACACGACCGTACTCCCGAAATTTCAAACTGTGACAATACATAATTGTCAGCATCTTTAACACGCATTTAAGCAACCGCTCCAACATTTGTCATATTATCTGTCAATGAAACACTAGATTTTTTATCGAGGTTACGTGAACGCAATGTCGTTTATTGTTTATTTTTAGTACTGTATTATGTGTTTTACATGAGAATCTCATTGCATACTTTCAGGGTGGCAGAAAATGGAAATTAAATTCCACACAATCAAAATTACGCTCATTTTATGTCTTCGAAATTGATTAACTAAAACTCCTTGAGTCTATTTCGATTCATTCGAGAATGAAAACCAAAATTTATTAGGTTTTATTTGTTTTTCTGGTGTAATCCGATAAAAATCCTTTGAAATATTCAAGACACGAATCTATTTAAAGCTTTTCTAAAAAAACAGTCTTTCTTCGCTCTACATGAAATTCATAAAAATTTTAGCTCACCGTCCATAAATGAATTTTTTATTTTATAAACCGATCAAACTCAAACAACTGTGGCTTAGTAAATATGGAGGATAGAAAAGCGTATAATGTGAATTATAAAAGTAATTAAAAGAATCGTATTTTCGACGTTAAAGAGTATTTAAAGAATATTGGAAGAGTATTTAAAAGTTTCATATTTCGATAGTCAATTTTATTTTTGAACAATACAAAAAGTGTTTTCAAATGATTATTTATTTACATCCATTTTTATATCATCTTGAGATCAGTAGAAAAAAATTAGTTAATTTCTTTAAAAGAACTTTCAATTTACTTTTTTGTGTTTGTCTCTTAATTTATTTAACATATACTCGTATTACACTAGAGCCCCTACTTGCGCCGCTTTTTTAAAACTGGAAAAATTCGATTTGCGTCGTTGCAATTTCAAGTTGCGTCCGTTAGCATTGCGCCGTTTTGACTCCGATTTGCGTCGATTCTATTTGCATCGTTGTGATTTCGATCTGCTTAGCGACGCAGATCGAAATCACAACGATGTTAACGGTTAAATTTTTACTGCAGCATTGTGCATTTTAGGCATTTGTAGTGTGTAGTGATGATATTAATGAATTTTTGTTGTCTCACGATGAGGAACTTGATAATGAAAATTTATAAGCCATTGATATTCAGCATGTTTCCTGTCATAACAGGAGATGATACATTAGAAGAAAAAAAATTAACAGACATCGCACGGGCGTAGCAGCATCCGTTGATCAAGCCATTGGTTGTAACAAAAAAATATATCACCAAAAAAAAGGAATCTTTAAAAATTCAACAAACTTTGAACAGTTTTGTTAAAAAAAAAAAAAACAGTAAACCATCCAAATGGATATAAGTGTATAAGTGTTTCTGATTTAGATATATCATCTGAAGAGAGTTCAATGTAAGCTAAATAAATTAGAAGTTTTAATTCACCTACTTTTTTGAGTATACATACTTACATATGTAAATGAATAAAATTTTTACGTTTTCTCCTAATTTATTGTTTTGTTATCTCTTTATAATGATTAAAAATAAAGATTTCTTGAAGAAAATGAAATAAATAAAAATGTATTCATACTTGTTTTTATCAAAAATACAAAATTTTTTGCTTTGTTTTGAATATTTTCCCCAATAAACTAAATTTTAGAGCATTTATATAGAAAAAGTGATTCGATTTGCATCGTTTCGATATGCGTCGCGTTTCTCCGGTCCCCATTAACGACGCAAGTCGGGGCTCTCGTGTATTTATTATATGTTACGAACTATACATCGTTTAAAATTAAAAATGAGCAAAAGCTACACTAACCAATACAACGAACTTGTTGCAAGCACACCTACAACATCAGTATGAAAGACGGGATAGACAAGTAAGCGAGAACGTAACAACAACCAATGAAGTCGTGATAGACTTCTCGAGTAGACGAAACCCTGAACGTTCGAATTCAAGGCATCAGACTGATTAGGTGGTCATATAAAAAGGCAAGACCAAGTAGGTAACAATAAGTCAGTCAGCCTTGTGTGGTTTGAAGATCTCTGTTATTGTGAACGGGGAAGAGTGTAAAGATTAATAACAATTAAAGCAAATTGTTGTTGTTTAAGTCAAATCGTTAAAGGTTGCACATGGAATTGTGCGAACAGTAAATAATTAATTTGAAACGAAACATAAATTTATTTCTATTTTATTTGCAATCTAAGAACTCATATTTTAACGTTTTAAAATTGTCGATCATATTAAATATTCAAACTTTCCTTATTTAATTGAATCAGAAAAGTTAAGTCGTAATATGTAAATATTACCTACATATACATGCATAATGCCCTCATACAAATAAAATGGCTCAATAACACTGCAAACACTTAAAAAGTTTTCCTTTAAAAAATTTATACCACAAAACATTGCAATCTTTATGCATACATGGTAACGCGAAAAACGTTTAATAAATTCCTTACGGCATGTTAAAATTTTTTATAAGAAAATGCTGACATATTGTGAGACATACTTATGTATTCTATTAATATTATAACGAATAAATTAATTTAATCAATAACCATCTTATATCATTATATTTTTTTTTATTTTTTGAACATATGCTTAAGAAAGTAGGTCTTCTGTTCAATCATAACATTTTATTTCAAGTTGAAGTAACGTAAAGTTAAATTCTGTAATCAAAAAATTAAAAATGAATTGTAATTTTTTAATGATAATTTAATTGTACACAATTGCTAGCTAAGGAAGGACGTGTTGGAACGAAAGACAGACAAGTACAATGTCAGAGTAACTCGAAGGCTGTAAGGAAATCCTATGCTATCTACCTGAAATTGAAAGGAAAACATAGTTCCTATTATGATAATAGCTTACGTCTCCAACAGAACATCAACCAAGTATTTACTAATGGATCCAGTTCATGGGAAATATCGGATGCGTAATCATAACAAAATCAAATTTTGGATTGTAGTACCATTCATGCCAATAAACACATATTTAAAGACAACAAGGGCCATTATTACAACTTGCCATTAACTAAAAGTAGAATAATTGATAATTTGTTTTTCATTGTTATAAGTGAATTTTATACATTCATATATGAATTGTAACTAAATTTCGCACCAGATTTACATAGAGTCCGAACTGAAGAAAATATGGCAGCTGTATCGGTCAGTGTTGATGATGACCATCAATTATCGATTCGTAGCCGTTCGCAGCAATTGGCTCTCTGTTACTCAACAACGTGGAAAATTAGACTGTAGACTATCTTTTCTGGGGCAAAGTTAAAGCTCATGTCTATACAGACAAGCCCGTTTCAATTGACACATTGGAAGATAACATTGAAGCATTTACGCGTGAGATACCGACCGAAATGTTGGAACGAGTATGAAAAAATTAGACTAAGCGGATGGACCATTTGAGGCGCAGTCACGGTCAACTTTTGCATGAAATAATCTTCAAACATTAAATTATATGGACCGTACTATCGATTCAAATAAAGATTTCATTAATTTTTCTGAATTTTATGTGTTTTTTTTTTTTTTTTGAAAAATTTTCGTATAGCTTTTAAAAAAACACCCATTATATAAATTTTTAAAGAGTTTCAATTGCTTTTGCGCACCAAAATAGAATAAAATTGAGTTATTGTAAAAAAAATAATTGTTATGTTGGTAACATGTAAAAAAATCAAATACGAGATGCAAATATTTTGTCCGATATTGACATACAAGTCTGTAGTATTGAAAAAAAGACATAGAGATTCTTTTACGATTCTTTTACGCACCCATTGCCGCCAGATTTGACGATTTAATCTCATTTTGACGATTTATTTTTCATTTTGACGAATTTGTGCTCCAAAAATATATTGACGACATGACGATTACACGCCTCCTTAAGCTTTGTATTGTTACTATTACTGGATATTTGTGCTAGAAATAACAAGGAATAAAGTATTATATTTTCATGTTATTTTCGAATACCTATGATTATTTTTCTGTATTTATGCCTTTTTTAAACGCCAAAAAATTACAACTCCTAAATAACATTGTAGTTGGGTATAAACTATCATATGCCGCTGCAAACAATTTTCAAAATTCGATTATAGCTTGTAATATAGCTATCGGAAGAACAAGGGCAAGTGCCATTATTTTTGTTTTTTTCATACGACCAACACTCAAGGGATGACGTTGTGTTTCGAACTAAGAAAATATATTATAGGGAGGAGGTAAAAGTGGAGCAGTGTTTTTGGACATTAAGTTTGAATATTTTTATACCATAAGTAACAGGGAAGGTCTCCGTTTAACAAATGAACCTTTTCTATAATACAGTGTGCGATACACTGACCAATCGACCACATACGGATGTACTGGCCGAGAAAGAAGAGTGTTACGTAGGAATACATGATTTTCATAAAAAAGTTTCCTTATTTTCCTCGAGCAATATCCGTTGTAGTAGCGATGGAACAGTCAAACACAAGCCACATTGCAATGATGCACCAATAATGGAGTTGGACACACTATCGTGATTAATAATCATCACAACTGGCCGCCATGCGTGCTCAAGTGTGCTTTGTGATACTCACCTAACCTATCAGCTTCTCCCATAAACGGTCAAGAAGCTTCAAAATAGGTGTTAAGGTGTTAAGTAGATCAGATGAAGTGAAGTATTTATTACAACGTCTTAAAAAATCAAGGCACTGAAAAATGTATCAGTTCTAGCGAACATCACACTGAATTTTCAAGCCCATAAAGTTAACATCTTCTGATTCCCTAATATTTACACCATAGAAATTTCAAATTATTTATTTTTTTTTTTACGATTTCAGGTCGTATAAATTAAATTCGCATAAAACAATACTCTAGCTTCATATAAAAATTAATGATTCGTTCCAAAATCCTGCAAAACCTTAAAAATACAAATTTTAATTGAAAAACCAAAGCAAAATCGCATAAAAGAGTCAACAAAAGTTTACTTTTTTCATTTTCTTAACCAATAAAAATTAAAAGTTCTAAAAAAAATAAACAAAAATAAAATATATTTACAGAAAAAAACAAAATGATCCAAAAAATAATAAATAAATAACAAATTGAAGTTTATATTTATGTATCATCCTGCTTCATTTTGGATTTGGTTCGACGTCACTTTACATACCTTTGAGATAGTGCATATGTAGGGACTAGGTGAACGTATTTTTAGAAGGTTTAATTGCTTCTTTTATTGCAGGATATGTAGTCTGTTATTAAACTTTGTGATTTGCCTATGCAACTCATAATACCCAGAGAACAGATCTGTCAATTCGTTTTGAATTGAATTATACAACACTTCCTTCAGAATCGACTCGCTAATGACGTCGATATCGGTTAATGGTTCGTCACCAAACAGTTCATATACATCATCCTGCTTCAGCGAGTCAAATCTATCTCCTCAAATTTGATGTGCTAAGTCAATTATTTTACTGGTCAGTGTCGACAAAATGAAACACATCATAATGATTATATAAGTGGTGCAAATTTGGTTTCATTTATAAATGATGCTAAAGTTCAAAAAGTATCATAACTAGGGTTCCCATCTTTTTATTTTGAAATTAAAGTACATTGGTTATTAAAGCTTAAGGAAAAAAAGTACAAAGTATAAAACCAAAGTACAATTTATTTTTCTTTATTTGTATATTTAAAAATGTATTTTTTATTGCTTCTCGCAAGTTTTATTATATAATTATCATTCCTAAACAGTTGCACAGCAGCTTTACAGTCTATATTTAAATTATAGTAAATAATTAATTCATTTTTTTATCAGATTCAGTGATTCGCTTTGTTTCTTTCGTATCGCCATTTGCTCTTCATTACAGAATTGGAGTATTTTGCTTACATAAGTCGATTTTGATTGCACTCAAACAAAACAAATAAGATTGTGTTTTTTTGAAAAATCGTCATGACATGGTCTTAAAGAGCCAAAATAAATATAACTTGAATCTATTTTAAATTTTAGAAAAATCAAATCATGCGAAATAAAGTATTTTCGTGTACTTTATTGTTCTCATAAAGTGTAGAGTAAAATTACTCGAAATAACGTACAATACTTTATTAAAAAGTACGGGTGGCAAGCCTAATCATAACATTTTAAAATCTATAACAAATCTAAAAAAAAAATTTACATTTCAAATCGCATGAATTCGAATTCGCAGAAAGAAAATCTGCATAAAAAGGTGTAACATCTTTTCTCAAATATTAACTGCAATGTACACACCGGTTTCTTAAAAATCTCCATAAGGGGGGTTTAAGACGGTACCAAGTAGGGATGCCAAACGGGATTGGTTTTTAAAAATCCCAGGATTCGAGGTTTCGTACCCGGGATATTTTGGAATAATTCGGGATCCTGAAATTTGAAAATAACGATTATTTCTTGATCACACCTCATTTATACGTATACATATATTTTAGTCTTTTATTTAATTTGAATAAAACTGGACGTGTTCTTATAGAAGCTGTCTAAGCAACACAAAAAAAAAAAAAACTTGAATCAATCAGAGTTTTTTTTGCTGTTTTTTACAAAGTTGAATCCCCAATCCCCTTCTTTTCTACGTACTTCATGTCTTTTTACACGGTTTTTTATGGAACGCATTTAACGTGTAAAAACAGAATTAAATGCATTTGTATATATGTATATAAACTCGCTGAACAAACTAAAGTAACTAACTAAGAATTTTTAAAGGTAAGTAATTTAAATATTTAAGAACCTAAAGAATTTTTGATCAAAATTATTGAAAAAAAAAATTTTAGTTCGAAGAAAAAAAAAAATTAAAATGCTTCAAATTTAGATGGGAAAAAATTTCTTCTTATTATGCTTACATATCTTATGTGAACCTATAACACTTGGAGCGACACACATTTTCTAAATGATTAGCAACAGCAATTTAGCTACACAGGTTATAATTATAGTAACTTGGTCAAACAAATATACAATTTCTGAGTTTGATTTAAGTAAGTGATAGTTTAATGGGCAGATTTTGTATGTTTGCCAATTTTTGGTTTTTTTTTTTGGATAGGACAAACTACAATTCGTTAGACTGTGGGGATTATTATTTAAAAATAATATTACGGACCAGATGAAAGATTCAATGTTATTTGTTCCAAAAATTAACAATGACGTCTGAATTTTGTTTCGGTCTGGGGACCATCATACATTTGTCTTCCACTTGAAATGAGAAGGGGCTAACCTCACAATGTATTGTTTACATTATAGAATTTTGGGATCCTGGGTTGTAAAATACAGTATTGCTTGGATACTCTTACTCGCGCTCTTTTGTTCCTGTTACAATAGCAAACAATAACTTTCTAATTTTTTTTGCTAGGAATCTTACAAAAGAAATAAAAAATAATATTGAATTTGTTCTCCAGTGTTTCCAATGTTTAGTAAAACAAACAAATCAAAGAACGCAACTCATCCTTCTAATAGAGCAAATAAATAAAAAAACAATCATAATTTCCATGCATTATTTTATTTATTGATCGAATATTTGTTAGTTTTATTTACACGCAGTTAAATATTTAAATAACCAGAGTAATTGTGGGACTGTCTACCATGCATCAGCTTTAGCTACAGTTAGAATAAATTCAGTTCAGTTTTAATAAATTTCTTTATTGTTCGTATTATTTTGTGTGCCACTGTTCAGGACTTAATATAACAACAACAATAATTGTTTTATTGGTTATCCTTTGTTTTACTCTTTCGTGCAAACAATGACAATTGTTAAATAGATCTATATATCGGAGATCTTCAAACCACGATTTTCTCTTTACACGCAATATGTCTGCACACAAGAATGACTGAATTTTTTCTCCACTCGTTGCCTGTTTTGTCTTGTCTTTTATATCGCAGGATAACCAGTTTGATGTATGCACTTGAAGGATAGTGCATTTGCCTTCGCAAAATCTCTATAAATGTAAACATGAATTTACGTAATTGTTGTTTGTGTATTTTGCTTACGGTTCTCCCTGCAGTGTTGTTGTTGCCTGTTTACTTGATTATGTATCTCCTTTTTTATACTGATTTTGTTGCTATATTTTAGTTTATTCGTTGATCATGTAAACAAGTCTATTGTTTTTGTTTTTTAGCTTTTGTTTATCATATTTATGTTAAACGAAAACACCATTTCCATTTTCGTAAAAATAATAATGAAGTTAAAAGTGAAATGTAAAGGTAACGGCAAGAAAAAAAAATACGTTTTTGGTTTCATTTCCTTCAAGATAGAATTCGTCGCAATAATTCTTTCAATAAAAATTGACATTGAAAGTAGTTAGAACTTTTCTTACAGTTTTACAGTGACATTTTCAACTGACAGCAAGATAACACCATACAAAGTTGATACAACCAGTATCTTCACGTGTATTAAATTTACCTGCACATAAAATATTAAGAAAAAACTAAACAAACCAGCTGATATCTGTCAAAGTACTAAACGCAAGTCAAAAGTGCAAACAACAAAATAAATAAGGAAATGTCAATTGAAAAAATCAAAGTTAAACGTATGACGGAGTTTATGGTATAAGACTCTGTATTTATTCAAAATACTTTAATGGTTCATATTACATCTTATAAACAAAAACATATTGTGACCTTTTTAACTTTGTAAAAACGTTTAGAGTCACCGTGGTCTAGTAGGTAGTGTGCTGTCTTATTAGATGTAAAGCCAGGGTTCGAGTACCAGGCCAGACATCAAAACACAATACAAAAAGTATTTTCTCGGCGATTCCTTCTCAGCAGATTTATGGCAAAAACTCTGAGAGTAAATAAATTGCCATGAAAAGTTTTTCAAAAATTTCTCGTTCGGAGTCGACTTTAAACTGGATGTCCCGCCACTTATGCATATAATCAATAATCCCGACTTGAAGGCTTGTAATGACCAATTATGTATATAAAAACGTTTAAAATATGAGTTCGTTAATTGCAAACAAAGTATAAACAAATATGTATGTATGTGTTTAGTTTCAATTGAACTCTTCATTGTGCGCACTATTTATGTGTGCCACTGTTTCCAACTTATACAAAGAATACACAATAATTACTTGTTCGTTATTCCTCTCTGCTCACTCCCTTCGCGTGTATAGAGGAGGTCTTCAAACCACGACTGTTCGCTTCACACGAACCGCGTCTTCGCAGAAGACTGACTGAATTACTACTACTCATAGTCTGCTTTGCCTTGTTCATGTCCTCCCTTTCTTGAGAACTCTACCGTGACTTCATTGTTGTTTATGTTTTGTATGCACATTGCTTGTTGTTTCGTTCGCTTACTTAAATTTTTTAGTATACTACTGCTGCATAGTGACCCTTTTTTTTCGAGAAGCGCTAAGAGAGTATACAAGATTTTTAATTTAAAATATTTAGGATACCTTGTCATCTCTTGAACTAATAAGGTAATAGATTGTAAAATGTTCCTAAGTAAACACAGGAATTTAAACAATGGGTAGCAGTAGTCGATATACAAAATAAACGTCACTTGATAACGAATAAATAAAAGAATGAATACAAGTTTGAATGTAGATGCGTTTACTAAGTGACTAACTGAGAAGTGTTGAAATAAATAACAAAAGCAACGACACATACACTAAAAGACAGGTAAGAAAACGTAAAATGTAACAAAAAAGGCAGGCGGCACACCTCAAGGTATTTCGGGTCTTTCGTTAAGAGTATCAAATCTTTAAATTAAAAAAAAATGTGCCTGAGATATTATTGAAATTTAGTTCGTTTAAAAGACCAAGGATGTGGAATATCTATCCAAGCTTCTGTGTCGAGCATAAGTTGTGGATTGCGAAAGGCCGAGTTATTCAGGTTAACATGAAATCCACTGCCTTGAGCTCTCTTTTGTAATCTTAGGGTATGCGCGCCAGTTTTGTTGTATTCAATATCGACTGAATAAATGATAACTAATTCCACAGATGTAGGTTAACAAGATGGTCGTTATCAAATGTCAAAGTTCGACAGACCCTGATAGAAGACACGATGTTTGCAAACAGTTACAAAATATTGAAAGACAAACAAAGCGAAAAAAAAAGCAATTGAAGTTGTTTTGTGTGCAAATAATATGAATACTAAAGTAGAGAAAAGACAATTACGAAATTATCATCAACGTCGTCTTCGCAGTCATCTTCAGATACAAACAAACCGTCAGTCTTCTTAACGTTTCTATTATTCGTGTACCAGTTACAACCGCAACAGTTACAGCGCCAACTTAAACGTTTGCTCGACTAAGCGACTTCATCTTCATTTCTATTCATTTTCGTCTTCATTTGCCAAACAAATGTACGCAGATAGGACTCAAAAGATAAATACTTTCGTCCTGCCTACAACTTTAACGCACACACACACATACACATGTACGTCGTACCAACAAAATAATAAATATTGACGCTACTGAATCAACAGACAAGCCAAAGGACGACTAACACGGACGAACGCACACACACACGATACAAAATACAACAAAGCAGAGAACTGTTCAGCTACTGAAATGCTTATAGCCATACTGACAGAATTTTGTTTTCCCTCCTAGACGAATAGATGTTGCTTGTCGTCTTTACATGTTCTTTACTATTCTAAAAGAAAAAAAAATGGTTTTTAGGAATCCACAAAATGACATGCATTGTTTGTCCTGGAGGACGCGTGCCTGTTTCATTTCCTATTTTTAACAATTTTTAACGGTTTTTCACTGTAGTCCTCATTCATGTAAATTCATGTTTTACTGTGTTTATGCCTAAGTGCGTATATTCAAATTGTGGTGTTCCATTGTTTTCTGCAAAGCATTTTTCTGTAAATTGTCATCTTGCCAACCATAAATACGCATACTTGATGTACTAAATTGTAGATTTACTACCAAATAAAACTGTGTTTCCCTCCTACTAATAACTTTTAGTAAGTTTTAGTTGAAATCCAACAAACTATAAATGCTATCACCTTTCCTCAACCATTTCTATACTTTACAATCAATTCGATTTCATTCACTTTACTCCTCCTGCATAATCGCATACAAATATAATTTGAGGAAAACCGCTTGTCGGTTGTTAAATTAGCAGAAATTCAAACGTATTTGTTATCAGCAAAGGCCCTAGTCAAATTCACTGAATAGCGAATAGTCCCGGTGAGAGTGCTAAATCTATCAGGTCATGAAAAAGTCATCTGTAAAAACTCAAAGGTAGGTCAATGTGCTCCAGTAGAAATAAAAATAAATTTGTGTTTAGTTTCAATTGAACACTTTATTGTACGCACAACTTTTGTGTGCCACTGTTTATAGCTTAACGATACAACAACAATTTGTTTATTCGCTCGTTACTCTTCTTTGCTTACAACAACACTTGTTCGTTAGATCTGTATAGCAGTGATCTTCAAACCACGACTGTTCTCTTCACACACAACGCATCTTCACACACGACTGACTGATTTCTTACTACTTGTTGTCGACTTTGTCTTGCCTGTTTATATGACCACGAAAACAGTCTGATGAAGGTTCTTGGAGTAGAATGTTCGTGTTTTCGACTTTTCAAGAACTCTAGCATTACCATTCTTTGTTGTTGCGTACTCGCTTACTTCTGTCTATCCTCTTATCTTTCATATTCCTTCTGATGTTGTTGGTTTACTTGTAACAAGTTCGTTATGTTTGCGTGCGTAGCTTTTGTTTATCGTTTAATGTGAAGTGATATTACACCGTTTCCATTTGCATAACAATATTATATTTGTACTCAGCCGAAATCTTTAATTTTCTCTTTTAAATCACTAACAAATGAAATCTTCCTACCTTCTTAAAGTAATTTATCTGCAAGGATTCCCCATAAGTATTCGATGGGATTGCAACATATCTGCTATGGATAAAGATTGTCTAGAACAGCCAGGCTACGATTGGCAGCAAGAGGGTGTGTACAATATTAATGAACTCGCATGAATAATATGAGGATTGACTAACTTCTGCTTATAAATCGCTTGGTTATTAATAACAAAACAGTTATTCTTAAGTGCTACTGACCTTTCGGTAAGCATGCCGGAATACTTGGCATTTCGAAAAATGATTTCTGCAGAAATTTTGCGTGTGAGGAGAAGAAAGAGACTGCCTTTCACCTCATGTGTTAGTGCTCTTTTAATGAATATACGGAGGTTTCTGACCTTTTACCTTGTGACATTTTTGATAATACTTTTCTCATATAAAGACCGCGGCAATAGCAAGACTAATTTTGAATTCTGGTTGGTTTTTTGTAGAGAATATTTGATCCCAGATGGACCTCTTTCTTTAAGGAAGATCCCTTACTTAAGTAATTTCTTATTAGTCTTTCAAAATGCATTACAATTTCAAACATTTCTCTACACGAATAACCCCTTGGACTACCAATAAAGTACTTTTTGGTGTCAATTAAACATTTTGCCGAAACTCTTTCCAGACAGTTTATTTTTCCTCACAATATTTTATAAAATTTTTAAACCCTAAACATTTGTTTGAATATCCAATCGTACAAATAATCGAAAATAATTTGAAAGATTCAAAAATGTAAGTAACCGCAAACAAGTTTTATCCGATTTTTATTAAACCAAGAGTCAATCTACTCAAAAGCGAATGCACTTTAAGAATTTCGCCATTTAATCGATTTTTTTTTTAATTAGGATTTGCAGTTGGCAATCGTCAAACTTGAAAAATAGTAGTATTGTCAAGATTTAATACCTTTAATGATTAAATACCTTTAAAGTAATGTCTTTACATTTGCCTTCTCCTTTGATCATTTTTGAACATTTTTAGTACACACGCAAAGAACAGAATAATAACGGTTAAATCTGACAAACAAATTATGTTATACAGACAAAAAAGACTTACTTACAAAGAAGATGGCAAAATATAAAGACGTGCGCCCAAACATTAAATTTACATAAGTGAATACGGTTTTAAAATTAATAATTATTTAATTATAAATAAAAATTATTTGTGAGTTCACTACAGTGGCGACGAGGATCAAAACAAAAACAACAACAGTGGTAAAGCCATGGCTACAACGATAATTGGGAAAGTGCCGTATTTTGACCATACGCAAAAAAATTGGTTGGTGTTTAAAAACCAATTTGAACAATTTCTAATTGCGAACGAGATAAAGGATGAAGCAAAGAAAAAAGCAATCCTTCTGACATCTTTGTGCGAAACGTCGTATGTGTTATTGCAAAACCTTGTAAGTCCAGCAAAAGTGGAAGAGGCTGTAACCACATTTGAGGTATGTTTGGCAGCGATGGGCCGTCATTTTAAGCCTTCAACAACTGGGTTTGCAGAGCGCTTTAAATTTTATAACGCTTATAAATCACCCACGGAAACGGTAAATGAATGGGCCGTTAGAGTGCGATCATTAGCTGTGTATTGTGAGTTCGGTGCAAATTTAGAAACCGCTATTCGTGACAAGTTTGTGATGGGGTTGGAAAAAGGTCCGGCCAGAGACAAAATTTTTTTGGAATCAATACACAGCACTTTTGATAAAGTGGTAGAAATTGCCAATAATGTGGAGTACACCAAGCGCCAGTACGAAGTCACAGACGTGAAAGAGGAGTCTCTAAATTTTATTAAAAGAAAAGAAGGATGGAAGAAAAAGCAACTACAGCAACAGTACAAAGCAACACAACAACAACAACATAAAGGAACACAACAACAACAGCCGCAAAAGACATCACATCAGCAGTGCAAGGTTTGTGGATTCAGTGACCATAGAAGCGAGAATTGTAAGTTTAAAAATTATAAATGTAATCAGTGTAGGCAAAGAGGTCATTTAAAAAAAATGTGTAAATCATATAATTTCAATTATATTGGAAATAATGACTTAAGTTTATTTTCCATCACTAGTAACAGTGATGAGCCGATAAAAGTTAAAATTTTTGTACATAAAAAACCCTTTGAAATGGAATTAGATACGGGGTCGGAAAATAATGTTATTTCTGATGACTTTTATTCCAAATTTTTTAAAAATCATAAACTTGAGAAAGTGAACGTGTTGTTAAAAGCATATAATGGTGCAAGTATATCTCCAATGGGATCGTGTAATGTTGAAGTTGAAGATGGCAATAAAGTTAGGGTAATTCTCATATTAGTTATTGAAAACGGTGGTCCTCCGTTATTGGGTAGGAAGTTTTTGAAGACATTTGGAATTGAAATTGGTAGATTGAATTATTCGGATCAAGTGGCATTAGGTAGTTCCTTGGAAATGAGGGAAAAGTTTAAGAATCTTTTTGACGGTGGTCTAGGGCTGTTTAAGAAAAGTAAGGCGGTATTGAGGGTGAAGGAAGGAGCCGTACCGAAATTTTGTAGACCACGTCCATTGCCATTGTCTATTAGGGAAAGAGTTGAGTGTGAAATAGATAAATTGGTGAAGTTGGGAATATTGCAACCTGTGGAATATTGTGAATGGGGAACACCTATTGTCCCGATTGTGAAGAAAAATGGTAGCATTAGGATCTGTGGAGATTTCAAGGTAACCCTAAATCCTTATTTATTTTTTCAAAATTACATGGAGGGGAGGAGTTTTCGAAGCTAGATTTGAGCATGGCTTATCAACAGATTGGGTTAGATGAGGATTCCAGGAAATATACTACGATTTCTACATCGAAAGGTTTGTTTCAGTACACAAGACTTATTTATGGGTTGGCTTCGGCACCTGCAATTTTTCAGAGAATTATGGATTCTCTTCTAACCGGATTAGACGGAGTTGTAGTCTTCTTAGATGATATTTTAATTAGTGCACCTAGTCGGAAGTTGCGTATTAAACGACTAGAACGAGTGCTTAGTATTTTGAATGACTCTGGTTTTAAATTGTCTATTGACAAATGTGAATTTTTTGCTAAGAGAATCAAATACTTGGGGCATATAATAGACAAAAGTGGATTACATATGAATCCTGAAAAGATTCGTGAGATCAATTGTAGTCCATATCCTGGAAATGTAAAGGAGCTGCAGGCATTTTTAGGAGTGGTAAATTTTTATAGGCGTTTTTTACCTGATGTGTCCACATTGTTGCATCCTTTACACAATCTGCTTAGAGCCGATACAAAATTTATATGGGATGACCGGTGCTCAGTAGCTGTCGATCGATTAAAATCTCTATTACTGGCTGATAAGTGTTTGGCTCATTTTAACCCCAATCTTAAGACCAAATTGACCGTGGATGCTAGCCCAGTTGGAGTAGGGGCTGTTTTGTCACAAATGGATGAAAGTGGTTTGGAAAAACCAATTGAATTTGCATCTAGATCCTTAACGGATACGGAAAGAAGGTACTCGCAGTTGGACCGAGAAGCGGTTGCAATTTTATTCGGTGTTAAAAAATTTCATCATTATTTGTATGGCCGTCAGTTCACATTGGTGACCGATAACAAGCCGTTACATCACATTTTTAACCCAAAAAGGGGAATACCATTAATGGCTTCAAATCGCTTGCAACGCATCGCTTTAATTTTATCCGGATACCAATTTGAGATTTGTCATATTAAGTCAAAGGACAATATTGCGGATTATTTTTCTAGATATCCAAAGGATGATAACCTAGCTTTAAACGATTTCCCGGAAAATGTTTACCTTAATTATTTACAGAATCTCTACGGGGAGAATACATTTTTAAATTTTGAAATGATCGGTCGGGAGACTTCAGAGGATACATTATTGCAGGAAGTTAGCAATTTCATTAGGGTTGGTTGGCTGGAAAAATGTCCGAGTTCCGAGTTGTTGCCATATTTTTTAAGGAGAAATGAATTGTCGCAGGAGGAAAATTGTTTATTTTGGGGATATCGGGTAATTATACCTACACAGTTGATTGCAGAAGTGGTTAGATTTTTACATGCGTCACACATGGGAATAGCGAAGATGAAGGCAATGGCTCGTGAATGTTGTTGGTGGCCTAGACAGGGTAAACGACGCTTGCTTGTTTACGCGCCCAAATCCTATTCGGCAGGAATTAATTCCGTGGCCAAGATCTGATGAAATATGGTCTAGAATACATATTGATTTTTTCGGCCCTTTTTGTAAACGTTGGTGTTTAGTAGTGGGTTGATAGTACTAGCAGTGGGGTTTAATGATCGATAATTGTAAGTAAAACGAACAAGTGAAGTCGTAATTGTGGTCTTGCGGGAGCTTTTTGCTCGTTTTGGTTGCTATATGTTGTTCGGACAACGGCACATCTTTGGTCATAGGTTAAAGATTTTTTGAAAGCATTTCGTTACGGTGGACATCCCTCACTATGGCAGGCAGGAAATTCGTTAAGACCTTAAGAATGCTTGAACGTAGCCTGGAACATAAGTGTGTGAATTTAAAGTGTTTTGTGTAGTTTTGCTGATAAGCAATCAGTACATCGATACGAGTTTCTCAGCGTATTGATTTTCAAAAAGGAAGTACGGACAGAGATTGGATTATGACCCTAAGGGAGGGTAATGGGCAGTATGTAGAATTTGGAGAAAACAGCGGAATCAGCAAAGTATAATAAGACGCTGTGTACGAGAATGATATGTCATTATGAAAGATTATCTGTAGGGAAAGTCACTTGGACAAGGGTAAAATACTTAAAGTTACGGTAGACAAATTATTTAGTGAGACTGTCGTTGTGAAAAAATGCAACATGATTTCATTGTGATCTGTTCAGAGTTCACACCGTATCGATCGTTCAAAGTAAAAATCTGTAACCAAGATGAAATGAAACGAATCATGAAATGATTCAAGGTAGATGAAAAGAATTGTAACAATGAAATCACTGTAAGCGAAAATAATTACGAATGTAAAATATGTTTAATGGAAAGGAAAAGTAATTATTTATAATTATTAGATATAAGTTTCCTATGTTATGAATTAATCCTATAGTATATATTTTTTATGTTATATGAATTTGTTCTCTTGTCCATAAAAAGTTTATTTAGTAATGAATTTTAAAAAAGTAAAAGTAACATTTTATGGAAGGAGAAATCAATTTATGGAGGGGGTATTGTAGTATTGTGAAGATTTAATACCTTTAATGATTAAATACCTTTAAAGTAATGTCTTTACATTTTGCCTTCTCCTTTGATCATTTTTGTATATTTTTAGTACACACGCAAAGAACAGAATAATAACGGTTAAATCTGACAAACAAATTATGTTATACAGACAGAAAAGACTTACTTACAAAGAAGATGGCAAAATATAAAGACGTGCGCCCAAACATTAAATTTACATAAGTGAATACGGTTTTAAAATTAATAATTATTTAATTATAAATAAAAATTATTTGTGAGTTCACTACAAAGTAAAAAATCAGACTTTCCTTCCTTAAAAAAAATATTTATAGTCACAGAAAATAGTCTGCTTACACCATTGTACGTACACTATTTTTAGTGACTGTATATTTTTTAAAGTTAATTTTTATACATACAGCGGTGTATGTAGACTTTTTTGCTTTACTGTGTATTGAAACTTGGCTCAAAAATGTGTGCAATAAAAAAATTCACATGTCCAAAAAAATTGTTTTTCCAATTCGGAGAGTTCGGAGGGTTCAAAAATATAAAAAAAAGAAATTTGCGTACTATTCAACTAAATTAACAATAAACCCTGGGTTGACTGGGTGTATTATTTTTTAATTGAGCAATATTATATAATATGTACATACAGTGAAGGACTAAAGTCTACATACAGTCACATGTAGTGCTGTTCTGCAAAAAAACTCTAAATTTATAGAAAAAATAATGATGCAGTTTCTTTCGAAAATCATCTTTATTCATAAGAAAATATAATTTAAATTAATCCTTTTGTCCTTTAAAAAAAAAATTCACAAAGTAAAAAAAATATGGTATGACAAAAGTGTGCATGTAGTTCAGTCTGAAAAAAAGATAACTTATCCAAACAGACGGTGTTTTTTTAAGTTTTAGGATTTAGTTGGTTCACCACCATTATTTATTACAGCCTGCAGGCGTCGTGACTTGGACGAAACCTAATGATTTGGCATCTTTGTTGAATTTTTTAATCCAAAAGATCCCAAACATGTTCAAGAGAATTAAAATCCCGACATTGAGGAGGGCTATTGAGTTGTTTGGGCTCATTATATAAAAGCCATAACATAACAATTGCTGCGGTATGCTTATGATCAATGTCTTGTTGGACAATCCAACCATTCCCAAGACACAAGCGTTAGAAAGATGGCTTCAAAATTTATTCCGATGTACTCTTATATTGATATCGGTCCATAATGCTTTCAACAAAAATCAACTTGCCTGTGCCAGACGCTTTCTTAGCTTCCCAAACCATAACGCTCCCACTCCTATGCTTTACAATTGTCAATAAGTTGATTATCCGCGATGGTCGGAACCGGAAGCATTCCGGATTATCGATTTACACTGTTAATTGAGTACAAATTTTGGCTAGTGTTTTTATAGGTATTTTTATTAGGAAATAAACGAATATGTACATCTTTATATAAGAACTAAATAATTCAAGGATTCTATATACATAGGTATTTCGCCATGGTCTAGTAAGTAGTGCGCTGGCTTATTAAACATGAAGCTAGGGTTCGAGTCCCAGACCAGACATCAAAATAAAATACAATTATTTCTTCGGCAATTTCTTCTCAGCAGATTTCTGGCAAAAACTCTGAGAGTAAATAAAATTGCCATGAAAAGTTTCTTAAAAATCTGTCGTTCGGTGTTGACTTTGAAGTCTAGAAGTAACACACACAACATAAGTGGTGTGAGAAACTAGGTCAATAATTCTGACTGAAGGGTTGTCATGAATAATTGGTACGTGTTTCAAAAAAAAAAAAATAATTTTGTTAAAAAACAGTGAAAATTTTTGCTTATAATCACGGATAATGCAGGTAATCACGGTTAAACGATGCAGAAAAATTTAAGTCGATCCAAAATAAAATTAAGTCGATAAAAAAGTTTTCTTTTTCCATACCGTTTAATTGATGTTGCCGGATAACCGAATCACTGATGCTCACAGCGTTGCCAGAAGCTTTGAGAAGAAAATCATCATATGCAGAAAAAAAATCGTGTCTTATGGAAAACATCATAATTTTTAATACAACATTTTATTTAAAAATTATAATTAAAATATATTAACATAGTATTTAAATTACACGGTGGGACAGTTAAAATACATCCGAGTAAATAGACACTCGACGTTATTCAGTTAGTTGAGGAGATCTCAAAAATACCTTTTTTATATTTCTCGAACCCTCCAAACTTGTTTTATTTGACAAAAACATTTTTCTTTTTTATATATTACCTCATCAAATGAACTTTTAGCTCAAAAAAATTTAGAATTTTTGATGGATCTTGATTGTTTACCATAAGATGTGTCAATTTCACGTTTGAGCAACCACCAGAAGTTGACCAATGTTTGGGCAAAAGGAAATAATATTAGCAAAAAACACAAATATTAGTCGATTTCTGATGTCACTTGACTGTTAGACGCTTTAAAAAATAACTACGGTGAACTTCACTAAGTAGTACAATTAGTACTCACTTGAAATATATAAATTATAATTTTTATAAATTAAAAATCATAGTTAAAAAAAAAAATCATCAAATCATATTTTGGTTGAAAAATCATCAAAAATATGATAAAATCATTATTCTGGCAACGCTGGATACTTTAAAATATTCGAAACACGTTCTATTTACGCTTTCTTTTATTTTTCCTTTGTTAATTTAAATAATTTATAAAATTAAATTTTGAAAATATTTGTGGGATTTTTTCTAAATTAATTTTAATTTTTATTAACTTAAAAAGTAATTTTTTAAAAAAGTTTCCATTGATTTGTCAAGCAATTTACTACGTAATTATGAGTGTATGAATAAGGGCACCGTTAAAATTGTATGTCGGTTTGCTTTCAATTTCAAATTTTGCATGTACAAACGTATGGTATGTACGTATATAAATAATGTATAATAGATTTATAATAATAGTTTAATTATTAAAAATGAATTTTAAATGTTTTGCAACTAATGCCTCCATTCATAATTAAAAGTGCACAAAATAAAATGAAATATTACAAATGTTCGTTCCATTGAATGACAACTGCAACGCCATTTATTCAAAATTTTGTTGTGATATTGAGTTTCAATATTTTCGTTTATGAATTACAAAAACAAAATTTTGTATATCATTGAATCAGTGTTTATATATCTGAAAAGAATTAACACATACAGGCAACAAATACAATCTGTATGTCCCTATGATCATATGAAATATTTCAATTTCAATGATTATCATAAAAATAAATTGTTTTCGAATTGCCTGCAATAAGCAGCAATTGCATTTAAAGCAGAATCTAAAATTCCATTTTGATATTAAATTTTACACGTTAAGTACATAAAGAGTTCATATTATGGAATAACATACATACATACACACATACACAGACATTTTAAATGTGCATACGGCTGGAATTTTGAAATACACCACAGCATCATATCACGTCTCGTTACCGACATATTCCGTCAAACATATCGCTCCTTTATTGCAATATAGTCATATCTCGAAAAAACTTTAACTTGGCAAAATGCGATTTTCAAGTTTTCAAGACATAAGTCTTATGATTTAATTGCCGCAAACATTTTTTACTATAACTTCGGTTCAGTTTGGGATATAAAACAGATTTATTTTTCAACATGTACAGAAGGTTTAAAAGAGCAGTTTTGCTTAAGTAACTAAAAATTTTTAATTTTTTGAGATATGACTATGTTGCAATAAAGGAGCGATATGTATGTTTGAACATGAGCATGTGTGTATGTGTGGGATATACAGAAAACCCTCCTATAACGTGGTACTCTAAGAACGCGGTTTGCGTATAACGCAAAGCTGAAATTGCGACAGCCCTCTTATAACGGGGTACTCTTATAAGGCAGTTTCCGTTCAACGACGTCCGATAAGTTCTGTGGAAACCTATACGATGGAAAACAGTTTGCATATTTAAACTTTATTGGTTCTTGATAATGCTATTTGCTCAGAGACCTCTCTCTAAAACTCTGCAAGACGTTCATCCTACCCGTGCTTCTTTATGGCGCAGAGGCATGGATCCTATTAAGAACTGATGCGAGCGCCCTGGTAGTCTAGTGGGTAGTGTACTAGACTATTAGCGTGAGGGTCGTGGGTTCGGTTCCCACTAGAGGCTCTGGTCTGTGACACTACACCGGGCATATGGGCGTAGTTACTCAGCTCGTATATGATTACAATATAATTTGTAATTGTATTGTAATTAATAAATAAATAAAAAGAACTGATGCAGCAGCCTTGAGGGTATTTGAGAGAAAAGTCCTACGTAAGATCTTCGGTTCAGTGCAAGTTGGCGATAGTTTCCGCATTCGAACCAACAGTGAGCTGAATGAGCTCCTCAACGCCATAGACATTGTGCAGCGTATTAATATCCAGCGGAGGAGGATGCTCAGGCGAGACGGGTATTTGATGCCAGGATGTGCGGAAGTCGGCGAAGAGGACGACCTTGTATCCGTTGGAAGGACCAAGTTGAGGAGCCCTGCCATCGATTGGTGTGACCAACTGTCTTAGGCGCACAAGAAGCAGAGGGCCCTGGAAGGACGTGTTGCGGTAGGCCGAAATCCGTTAATTGGGTTGATAATGGCCAATTAAGTAAGTAAGTGATAACGCTTCATCGTACAACATAGAACTGGATCACCTATATGTGAAAATTGTCTTCCTTTCAACGACCAAAGAATCATTCAAACTTTAAAAGATACTATACATGCCGACTTTTCTAAACCATTTTCGCCTGAATAAAAACTAGCGGAGATAAAACTCTTACTTAAGAGGATAGTGAATAGAATTTTCTGTTTTAGATTGTATTAGAACCTTGTCATCAGGTTCGCATGGAAATTAAACCATCAACGCTTAATGCCGTAGTCTAGTAGGTAGTGTATTGGCTTATTAGACGTAAAGCCATGGTTCGAGCCTCAGGCCAGATATCAAAACAAAATACAAAATTTTCTTTGAGCAGATTTCTTTCAAAAACTCAGAGAGAAAATAAAATTGTCATGAAAAGTTTCTCAAAATTCTGCCGTACGGGGTCGACTTTAAACTGTAGATCCCGCTACTTATGTATAAAATTAACACACACAGCATAAGTAGTGTGAGAAACTAGAGCCTGACTGAAGGGTTGTAATGACAAATTATGTATGTATGTATGAACCATACAAGATGATTTTGGAATTTCGCTCCCTCGATTAAGCGACGAAAAATTTACAGTAAACCATCAGGATGTAAGTGGACTAGTACTCAGGGAAGAAACTTTAGATGACGAAGAACTGATGGAATTAATTGATGGACCCACCTTAAATACATTGGTAAGCGAAAATAATGAAAACGAAAGCCAAATCTCGATTTACAAAGCTATGAAAAAAGGTCTAAACTTGACTAAAAAATTCAAATTTCATTTCATTCAAATTGATTGTTAAATTTTAATTTAAAAGAGAGTTAAGAAATTGCTCGGATCCCTTTCAGAGACCAGCAGCGAGTATTCAAAACGACGAGTAGATTCGGGTCATACTTATAATTTCCGATACCTATACGCATTCATACTTATTTCAATATGATACTCATACTGCTCATACTCAAAGTTGGAAGTACTCGTCGTATTCATACTTATCAAAATGCATGATGTTATTGACTTCGACTCGTCTCTACTTAACATTTTTAAACGAAGCACAAAATAAGTATGATTCGCGTACGAACACTACTATACTCACAAGAAGATTGTGTGTATGCTTTGTTTGTCTTTCCTTTCTTCTTTGTTTGTATATGCAACAACAACAAATTCTGTAAATTTTAATGAATGATTCGAGCCACTCGAATGACTTATAAGCATTATAAGTATTTTTCTAAATTCATGAATCCGAATGCATAGGCGTATGAATCAAACATATTTCGAATGTTGTGACTTTGATGTCAACGTTGTACTCATAGTCATTGCAACTTATACTTATAAATCAATGTTGTACTGAGTGCGAATGAATCAGAGTAGTTGAATTTCAATTCTGTTTATTCACTCATACTCAAAATTGCATGAGTACTTATGAGTAGCGGAAAAACGATTAATTGCTAATCTCTGATTTCTATATAGAGGTTTTAATGAAGTTTAATGAAGCTAAAAGTACAATCGAAAACCAATGTGGAGATGAATTAAGTGAGGAAGACATTTTGCCCTTTAGAAGAATACGAGTTAGGCACCTCATATTTGATAGTTTTAGAAAAGTTTTTTTTATTTATTCTTATTTTGGAAAACGTCTTTTAGTTTAGTTTTGATTTCATATTCTTTCAGTCCTTATGTGAACTCTTTAATTTAATAAAAAATAAATTTAAATTTATTTTGTCCTTTGTATTTCTTGGTCTTCATATAAAGCGGTAGGAAAGTTGTGTTTTGTACCAATTTCGAGTTTCCATAAAACGCGGTACGCACTCACCTCGTTATAGGAGGGTTGACTGTAATAGCATTTATAGTTAATATGGCATAACGAGAGAGGAGATAAAATCATTATGTTTAGATGCTCGTCTACATAATAGAAAGCAATCTGAAAAGAACAAATGCATGTAAAACATTTGTTTTTGCTTTTTTGTTTTGTTTTTTGTTGTATCGTGTATGTATTTTGAAATATGATTAGAAAATTATTGTAAAACCTTTTACTTTTTCTAAAGCAGTGAAGTCAAATTATTTTCTGTAAATCTGTCTAGTGTTACTAGAGTTCCCGGAAGACTCGGCCCATTTATCTTTATGACTGTAATTATGTAAAAACAATTTAATTTTAACATAAATATTGGTATTTATCATTATCATAATCATTAATATTCATATTCATATTCGATCTCGGAATTAACTATCAAAACCATAACTTTCCGGCCAACATACTATTCAAACATTCCGCGAGCAGTTTGCAGATTCCGCTGAGATATTCGTAAATTTTAGAAAAGATCGTTGGAATGATCTACAAATAGAAAACCTATACTTGTTGAGGATTTCTACAAAACGTCGAAAAGTTTGGCTATGTTCCTCTGACGAGTGAGGTTACCGTGCTGCCTTTTAATATCATTAAGGCGGCAATGTAAGTACAGGCTGTGGCAAGGATTATTGGAAACTGCTCCAAGCAAGCTTTCTGAGGCTATCAAGGCTCTGAATTCCAACGAGATGAACTCCAAGGTGGGGTATAGCTATCGCAGATACCTCAACGGGGTAGCAGATCATAACGGTACGGCGCAGATATCTCAACGAGGTAGCAGAACATAACGGTACGGCGCAGAAAATTTATCCAAGGGTGGTAAAGACCGCACTCACTATGGCTGTCGGGGTCATTAAAAGGCTTTGTTTTATGGAAGCGAATGCATTGGTCATGATTTCACCTTGATAATAATTTCTGCAGATGCTGCAGAGATGAGCAAAGGACTGTCCTTCACCTGCTTTATACAGGCACTTTTTCAAAGGAAAAAAACGTACTTTTGTGCATACTATATGGATAATCTGGAGGAACTGTCTTTAAGCAGCACACTGTTTTTAAATTTTTTTTCCAACATAATAAATTTAGATGACCATAACACAGAAAATTATTGTACAGGTTAATCTATTTACAGTGAACTCACTAAAAACATTCTAGGAATATTAACACTTTTATTTTATAAAATATGAACAAAAAGTGAAATCTCAAATCGTGTTATTTAAGATAAAAATGATGAAGTTTATAAATTTTGAGAATTAACGCATAAAACAAGTCACCTCCTTGTTTTAGCTTAGTTTATCAAAAACTAAACCGAAAAACATGAACAGTCTTTGCAAATATCAGTTCACGTTACTGCAAGTTCACTGTATATTTATTTACTCACAAAAGGATGGGATTGTTATTATACGCATTATAATAATCGAATTATTCTCTTAGTCTTTAATATATCGACGCCTTCGTTCTATAACACTCTAAGTGGAAAAAGTGTGTTTTGAGTTATGAGTTCACAAAGTTTCACGTGTCATATGACTATATGTGTATTCTAAGTAGATTTTTCCCTACAACTTCGGAACGGATGGGTGCATCTGCAAGAACGTTGTAACTACACTTAAAACGTTAGAGAATGGAGGCGTCGATATACAAATTTTCCTTTCTACTTCCTATCATTTTGCTTATTGATATTAAAGTACCACACGTAAAACGTATTAGAGTACGATCTTTTTTTTGTTACTTTTTATTACGTCGACATTTTCCGATAAACAATCAAGAGCCATGAAAAATTCCGAAAATTTTTGAACTGAATGTTCATTTGAAGAAAATACTTAAGTGTGCATGTATATGAAAAATATAAATCGACTTTTAGACTATTTAACCCTTATCCTGTATTAATGGGTCAAAATCGTACAAACAGTTTTTATTGCTCATTCTTTTTCTTTAAATACTCAGAGAATTTTTTTTGAAACAATTGTACAATCATATATATTATTTCTAAAGTACTTTTTTTTGTCGGTTGCAAATATCTCCCATACCACCGCATCAAATTTAATGAATGATATCTCATTTTAAAGCTTATATCTAACACTAATGGTGAAAAATAATTAGAAATTGAAAAATTAATATTTTCATTGATAAAAAATTATATTTTATATAGAACTGCAAGATAATACTGTTGTCATTATGATTATATATTTTTGTTTAAGTGTGCTAATACAGGGACGTTTAATAGTAATGCAGTTCATAGTTGTTAGATCAAGTGCGATAAACAGGGTCGCTAAATTGTAATGCTATTCGACATAATAATATATAAAGTTGTAAAAGGCATTTTGGTAATGTCGTTCGTTATTGTCATGGCATTATTTGTTTTATGAAGTGTAGTAATATGGTGTCTTTTACTATATACATATATATAGTGCCAGCTGATATTTAACAGTTAAAAATGTTTTAAGAAAAATAAGAATAAAAATAACGTGCATTTGAAAAGACAAATGCATTTATAATGTTAATCAGAAATCTTAATGCTAAATAGGGGTTAATAAATGGTACCAGGCTAATCGTAACAAACTTGGGAGAGCACATCAGATCAGCAAAAATTATTCATTTCGATAAAACTGTGCTCATACCCCGAATCAACCTTACACCTTCTGATCCAACAGTGCCTTTTCAAATGTCACGAAAACAATTCCCTGTGAAAGTCGCTTTTGCTATGACGATAACCAAAGCACAAGGTCAAACTCTTCAAAAGGTAGGATTGTATTTACCAGAACCAGTCTTTTCATATGGGCAGTTATACGTGGCTTTTTTTCTTTATTTTCATTTTATGTTACAAAAATGACAACTAACGGTGCGAAATATTCGCACGGGTCATCTAGTTATTATTTTAATTGTACAAAAGTTTCAAAAAAAATACTATTAAAATTTAAAATATAACTTTCGTAGATTGTTTCACAAAGCGTATGTAAAAAAACTTACGCAAATGGTACTTTTGGGTCAAAATTGCCCAATGCAACCAAATCAATTCACGCATGTGATACGAGCTTAGTAACAATTTTGTGTGTCACATCATAACTAGCAACAAACAATAAAAAATAAATAAAAACGCACCTATTTTAATGTTTTTTGTTTTTTATAACGATATTACAAAGTGCAACAAACCCAAAATAGAGAGTAAGTAGTGCAAATATTTCATTCGTTTATTGGTTTTTAAATTGAATATAAGACTTTACTTATTTGGCAACAATGGCACCAGAAGAGATAGGAACTTTCAATCAGATTCAGGCGATGAAAGCCCCCAGACACATCAAGTGAAGATGAAAATGATCTCGTTTCTGAACGTGCATCTGAAATTTTCAATCTAACTACGCTATTTTAACTAACTATGCTAACTATGCTATTTCAAGAGCTGATAAGTATAAAACCTTTAATTCTGTTATTTATGCTCAGTGATATTATGAAATTAGTTGTTGATATGACTAATTTACAAGGTAACTTATAAGAGTAAAAGTTATTCAGTCAGTTCGCTTAGGTCAGTCTGTATTTCGAAATAATTGGATTGCTGTAGACGGCGGAAGAATTGAAGCATATTTCGGGCGGTTGTATTTAGATCTCATGGTGAACCTTAAGAATCTCTATGGGACGATCGTACAGCCGACCGCTATTCACCACTAAGAGTTTGCGCCGATTTTAAAATATATCTCGAGTGATACGGTTTGATAAAAAGTCAGACACGAGAGAAATACGATTCTGAGATAAACTTGCTCCCACAAGAGATTTTGGAAACTTAGGGAAAATAATTTATGGAATATATTTCATCCTAGCGAGTGGACAGTGGATGAGGAGCTCGTAACGATGCGCATTCAATACATACCATCAAAATCAGGAAAATATGACATAAAAATTTGGGTGTTGTGTGATGTACAAACAAATTATGCATGCTTGCTATTGCTATATACTGGATATTCTTGGAAGACTTAGGCATGGATTTTATAAGCGAAGAAATATCTTGTAGACCGAACATGCCACAAAGCCTTTAAAAGAATTCTGTTAAAGTTCCCCAAACAATAAAATTAAAAAGGGGAATTTGTTATTTTTGTCCAAATCGTTCTAACTGCACCAAATATGCAAATAAAAGTACCAAATGTCACAAATTTATCTGCAAAAAGCATTCTGCGACCAATATTGTATGTAATAAATGTAAAAAAAATAAAAAAACTGAATAAATATTATAATTTTTTGTATTGGGCAAATTTGACCCAGTAATGCCATAAGCGTTTTATTTTTCAGGTACAGGATAAGGGTTAAATAAAACCTGCGGTAATTTTTATTCGAACGAACGAAGTGTTAATCTCTTCACAAGAAAATGTACTTTCATAATGTTATCACTTATTTCATATAGAGGTATCCCTCGTATAACGCGGTACTTCTACAACGCGTTTTCGATATAACGCGTTAAAAAAAAACAGTATCATTACAACGCATAATTTCGGCTTATATAACGAAATCGAAAAACTGTAAACAAAGGCTGATAACCGATTTCACAATCGCACAATCACTGGAAGAACGTCCAACAAAATGTGTTTTATCAAATGACGAAAACTTTTCCTATGAAATTTCTTCTGATAGTCATATCCTCACTATTTCGACATAATAAGATGTTCGAAGTAAGTGACACAGACTAGTGAATGTGTATTTATGTTTTCCGTTTGTTTTTTATTTTTTTTTCATTATGTTTTTTTTGAAATAAAATATGAATTTTAATTTTAAGTTGAAAACGTACATACATCTGTAATTTAGTACCTACTTTAGTTTGGAACAACTTTATTGGAACACAACAATTACATTTATATGATATCTAAGTCTTCTATAACGCGAATTCCATAACGCGGAATTTTCCTGGAACGTAACCACTGCGTTATATGAGGGATATCTGTATTTAATTAAAGTTTGCTACCTGTATCGCCATGGTTCGAGTCCCACACCAGACATCAAAATAAAATATAAAATCTGTTTCTTCGGCGATTTCTTCTCAGCAGTTTTCTGGCAAAAATAAAATAAATAAAATTGCTATGAAAAGTTTTTCAACAATCTGTCGTTCGGAGTCGACATTAAACTGTAGTTCCCGCCACTTATGTAAAAAATTAACACACACAACATAAGTAGTGTAAGAAACTAGGTCAATAATCCTGATTGAAGGGTTGTAATGGCCAATTATGTAAGTATGCAGTACGAACGAACAAATCTGAAAAAATATGAAAAAAAATCGTTTTTATCAAGTTTATTACATCAAACCTCATAGCATATAAGTCAATTAATATTTATTGTATGTACATCATCTTAAAGGCCCATCATTCTTCATTCCAATAAGGTTTAAATTTTGAGACATCGGTTCAGAAATGTTTGTGTACTCAATAAATTTGTGCATAAAGTCTAGAAAAACAGTTTTCGGCAAATAAAGCAAGTTTGGAGAGTTGGAGAAAATAAAAAAAAAGTATTTTTGAGTTCTAGTTGAGTTCTGGTTACTCGGGTGTATTTAATTTTTTGTATTTAGTCGCATGGTTCGACCAATATAATTTTGAAATGTTAATTGTTGACTCAAGTTACATAGAAAATATTTTATATTTTTATTCTTCTTCTTGATGACTGGCATTTACATAAACTGGTAGGCACGAAACCAATACAACTTTTGTAAACATATGAATAAAGTGTATACAAGTGTATCAGACTTTTATATGAAAATTATCAACAACAATTTGTCAATTCACTCAAGCCATCGTACCGTTGTATTAAGTGTATTGTTGGACGAATATACAACAGTGTATGCTTGTTGTTGATAATTTTCATATAAATCCCCAATGCAATTTTACACATTTTTTTATATATTTTTTAAAAGTTTTATTGGTTTCGTGCTGTGAAATTGTTTGGAATACGAAATGCACAGTACAGCATAGCACTAAGTTCACAGACAACAAAGTGTATTCAATACAACATACACGATACAATGTCATGTGAAATGCCCAAATCATACGCTGTTGTAAATTCGTACAACAAAACACTCAATATAACGATGCAAGGGACTTGTGTGAAGTGCAGTGCAAACAAAGAGAAAATAACTAATAAAACAAAAGAGTTTTTCTAGTCTTTTATGTTTTAAGAATTTTGTTTCGGAAGTTTTCGTTGACCCTTTTTCTACAGTTTAGTACATACTTTCAATATTCAAACAGAAATTTAATTCAATTTATTTTTTAAAAAATACTATATTCTGATAATATCGACGGGTTAAGAATCTTAAAGATACTTATTTACTTACTCAGGCTATCCCACAAGAGGATCATTTCGTTCATACTCTAGCTGTTCATCGACCTGGAGGTCACTCGTTTTTGGGAAGCTTTTCGTGGTAGTTATGAGGACTCAATGCTGAGGCAAACTAAGTATCAGGTAAACACACAAAGACAAAGTATAAGTCCTCATCAGCAATAAGTATTCAAAACGGAGGTTCGAATCATACCTATAATTTCAGGTACTTATACGCATTCATACTTATTTTGATATCATACTCATACTACTCATACTCAAAGTTGAAAGTACTCGTCGTAGTCATACATAACAAAACGCCTGATGTTATTGACTTGGACTCGTCTCTACTTAACATTTACACGAAGCACAAAATAAGTATGATTCGCGTACGAACACTACTATGCTCACAAGAAGATTGTGTGTATGCTTTGCTTGTTGTCTTTGTCTTTCCTTTCTTCTTTGTTTGTATATGCAACAACAACAAAGGCTGTAAATTTTGATGAGTGATTTCAGCCACTCGAATCACTCATAAGTATTATAAGTATTTTTGTAAATTTATAAAACAGAATGAGTAGACGTATGAATCAAACATATTTCGAATGTTGTAAGTTTGATGTCAACGGTGTACTCGTACTCATTGCTCTTATACTTACAAATCAATGTTGCAGCAAATACGAATGAATCAGAGTAGTTGAATTTCAATTCTGTTGAGGAGTGCTTATGAGTAGCGGAAAACGATTCATTGTTGATGTCTGATACACACATACTTTATATTTTCAATACTTTTCACACATTGATGAATTAATTGATAGCTTCAAGACAAGACATTTCAGTATTATCCCCAAGCAAAACCCAAATCTTTTGATGTTTTGCAAAAAGCAGAAGGTGATGTGCATGATATAATTCGAAAATGCCCCATGTCGAATGTGAATTCGATATTGCTTAGTAGAATCTAGAAGATTTTCAACTCAAAACCCGTTTAAACCTTCCTTCAATATCCAACGAACCTGATCCTTCTATTAAGTGTTCACAACTGACATTTAACGATTGTATATCAAATTTGTTGTTGCTAGGAATCAAAATCCAAAATTGGGATATAATTTTCATATATGAGTGCTTTGAGCGATTTCTATGGCGAAGTTACAATTTTCCCCAAGCTACTGCATGAAGTAATAATTAAATCAGTTTTCATTTTTAATGAAAATCACCCAATCCGAAGTTTGTTGACGTCAATATATTAATGGATATTAGCACCACCTAGTTCTCCGGACTTTCGCTTTGGATTATGAGCAGATCTTGGAACCCACCGTATTAAAATCTTTTTCCAATGAAAACCAAAACACAAGCCTCTATAAAGATCTCCTCAAAAGCTGACGACCGCAGCAAACTGTTTAAAGGACTACAATTTAAGGCTGACCTAGTGCTCGGCCTACGACAACAATATATGAAAGTCGGGCGGGAAGGTCCCCACCATTACTTCCAACGGCATGAGGTTGCCAATCAACATTTCTGGTTGACGGAAGGCAGAACTCCAAATGTCAATTTGGACCACTACAGGGGTCCCTACGCTAGTTTTATCCTACCGTAAAGAAGATTCTTACGTATTGCATATTGTGTGCACCAGACCGTGGCAAGTCCAACACCGACCAATTCTTCACCTTAAACCGAATCCTGAAAATGTGCCATGAAAAACTATCCAACTTTTTAATGACTATAATGCAGCTTTCGATAGGCCCAAAAGGAATCGTGTTGATGCCGCAATATCGGAGCTCGGTAATCCAAAACGAACGTTGAATACAAGTAGGGAAGAGGATGTTCTGGCAGAGCATGCATTCGATACGGACGACCAAGTCTACATTGGAAGGACCAATTGTTACCAACTCACAAAAGCATGCAAGACAGAGGTCGAAATCCGGTGAACGGGTTGTTAATAGAAAATTAAGTAACCAAGTTAACTTCTATAAACCGATTTTAAGTATCCGCATGTGGATTTGCTATTGGGTGGAGAAGTTTGATCGCCCAACGAACCGTTTGAATTGTTACTGCCAAATTTCTTCAGACAAATCCATTAAATTTGTTTGTTTGTATTTTTGCTCAAATTTTAAATAAATTGTTTCCGTAAATTGTTGTGGAATCCCGATGTTAAAACCATATACAAGGAAGAGTTCAGGATAAGTTATGGGATACCACAGAGCTCTGTTTTTTCTCCAACTCTCTTCCTTATTTTTCTTAATGATCTTCTATCTATTACTTCGAATCCTTTTTACTCGTTTGCGGATGAGGACGTCGAACATGAATGACGCACTCACAGGTGACCAGATAACAATTTCAGAGTGGCGCCACGCGAGCAGGGTCGATTTTAATGCGCGTAAGACCTAATGTTGATTTTTGACACACCGGCGTGATGCTCGTTGGAACGATCACATTTGTCGAAGGAAGCATTCAAGTGCCTTGGTTTTTTAAAAGGGTGCAGAAAACATTTCACTCCATCCGACCTTCTCACTATTTACAGGACCTTTAACCGACCTCGGATGGAGTATAACTCTCATGTGTGGGCCGGTGCTTTAAAGTCTATTTTGAAGCTTCTCGACCGCGTACCGGAGAGGGCGAAGGTGCTTATTAATGACAATAGGGTATCCAACTCTATTGATTCGTTGGAGCATCGTCGCAATGTGGCGTGTGTTTCGTTGTTCTACTGGTACCATAATGGAAGATGTTCTCGTGCGATAAGGGGCTTGTTTCCCGATAATCACATATTTTTACGTAGTACTCGTACTTCTCACAGAGTACATCCTTTTGTGGTTGATTGTCCAGTGAACCACACAATACATTACAGGAAAAAATCATTTTTTGCCCGCACTGCTCGCTTGTGGAATGATCTTCCTGTGGAAGTTTTTCCCGTCAGTTACGATATTAATAAGTTTAAATCAAATGTCCACAAATACTACTCCCTCTTGTCACTTTCCTATAACCTATTTTCCTAAACCGGCACAATGCACTGCATGAGTAGGGGCCATCCCCTGAAAGCTGGTTTTATGAAAACAAAAAAAATAAAAAGTTATTGGGTAACACTTTTCCATAATCTGTTAAGATTTACTCTATCATGCTGTCTTTAAGTCAGATAATTCAACATTTGTTTTGTTTCCATCCGAACAAATACCGCTAGAATACTGGACTTACGTTGGAATACGTGCATTGATGCATTTTGCTTCAATCCAGCTCCAACGCTCGATCACTCTGTTATCACAAAACGATCCGCCTTGTCTCAAGTATGTTGTTGAGTTTTACTTGAGTTTTCGATGTTTTCACGTACGTCAAAAGAATTAACATCTCCCGTTTAGCTGATTTTAATCTTCAGTATGAAGTACAACTTAATGCATTTTGTGATGCCTCTGAGGAAACTTATGCTGTTAAGCTGTATTGTAGAGTCCTGAATTTTACAACTCTATTAGTAAAAGTTCTATTAGAAAATAATCTTAATGTTCTATTGAACAAATTCGATTACCATTGTACCCTGACTTTAAAAATCCACAACTTTTGTCTCAAATCAAGTATCGTTAATCGTGGGATCACATCGTAAGTCTCCTGACTTGGGTTGTCGTGCGATAAGAAGTTTTATATTTCAGATATGCTGATTTATCTCGTGTTCTGCGTCCTATATGTTCCATTTTAATTGCTATGTACTGCAGGGACCAGATGAATAACACATCAAATCGTCAAAGTGCTTTATAGAAATCGTAAGAATATCGTCACTAAAAATAAATAAATAAAACGTAAAAAGTAGTTAAGCGTAAAAAGTTAATTCACTGTATATATTGCAGTTTTAATAATTATGTAGAAAACAGTCAACCCTCCTATAACGCGGTTTCCACATAACACGAAGATGACATTGCGACGGCCCGGCTATAACGCGGTACTCTTACGGCATGGTTTCAAAAAATTTTCTATAGGGTTAAGGTCCCGTGACTGTGCAGGCCACTATGTCATGCAGTAGTCTTCTTGTTCCAAAAATCATTTCACCAATTTAGATGTGTGTTTCGGGTCGTTGCTGTGTTGAAATATATATTGGCGTGGCTTGTTATCATGGGCATGTGGCAACATCTTTTCCAGTAATATATTTTTATACATTTGTTTGTCCATAATACCGCCGATTTTGTGTAAGGTCCTAAGCTTTCCTCAGAAAAACAACCCCACACCATAACATTGCCACCTCCATGTTTAAATGTTCCGGAACAGTATTTCGGATTTAGTGTCCTACTGACAGGTCTTCGAACTCTTCTGGACGCTGATGGAATGAGAAGATTCTGATGGAATGAAGAGATTTCGAAGAGTAAATTCGAAATACTGTTCCGGAACAGGTAAGCAAGGAGGTGGCAATGTTATGGTATCTCATTCTATCAGAATCCAGAAGAAAAGAGGGAATTTTGTCCAATATGTTTTAACCGACACTGTATGTTTTGTTGGTGACCAAGCCTTTCTAAAAATGTTTCTGAAACTCATACCTGACAGTGTATACACAATTTTACAAAAGTTTTCCTTAGTTTTGTTGGAAAACAGTCTTTTAGTTTAGTTTTTGTTTAATTTTTTTTGTTGTCAATCTTTATCTAAACTCTTTAATTCGATAAAAATATACGAATGATGTTATTTCTACTAACTCTGAGTTTATTATAAAGCGGTTTCTATACAATGCAATACGTACTCACCGCGTTATAGGAGGGTTGACTGTAGAAGGGAAAAACTTTACACTTAAATATGTAAATAAATCTAAAATAGAAGCATTTACATACAAAATATTTGCATGCTTGAAAGTACCCATACACTGTAGATTGTGTATTAAATGTCATATCTACATACAATGAAATTGCCTGTGTGTATGCGTGCATTAGTAGGTGGCACAATGTATTGAATAATATCAAAAGGCTTTTGATTTTATTGTGCAAAACACAATACATATTGTGTGTAATGTGTTGCCAACATTATGTACAAAAATTATTTGCCACCAATATTCAGCACAACTGTTGATATCAAAACTTAATGTTGTGTGTGTTTGTATATGTAATACTTGAAATTAATATGGTAATTTTGCTTTTCTATTGATACAGTTACTTTTATTTTTATATATAAAATCAGCACTCAGGGGATGACCCCTACTCATGCAGTTCATTGTGCAGGTTTAGGAAAGGTGGAAAGAGGGAAGATGCGATCGGCAAGGAAACGAGTTGTTGCTAGGTGTACCATAAAATGGCCAGTGTTATACCTTCACCATTAGACAGTCTACATTAATCGTTCCCAAGAAGCCCGCAGTTTCTCACACTACTTATATTGTGTGTGTTAATTTTATACATTAGTGGCGGAACCTACATTTTAAATACTACTCCGAACGACAGATTTTTTTGAGAAACTTTTCATAGCAATTTTATTTACATTCAGAGTTTTGGGCAGAAATCTGCTGCGAAGAAATCGCCGAAAAAATACTTTTTGTATTCGGTTTTGCTGTCTGGTCTAGGGCTCGAACTCTGGCTTTACGTTTAATAAGCCAGCACACTACCTACTAGACCACGGCGAAGAAGAACGTCAAAAGTTGTCCCATACATACGAAGAAAATTTTGAAAATCATCAGACTCAATCCTTCAACTCTTTTTAATGATTTTGTGCGTAAAAATTTTTCTCTTTCGGAACCATTCATTTATCCATTTACGTTTTTTATTTTATCCTTATTCATATCACGCAACATTTGGGCAAAGGTTCACCCACAGGTTTCCGAAACTTTTTTGGTTCGCACAAATTTTTTTTTATATGTAGTTTGACGTTTTTCTGAAGTCGCCGTGGGTTCGAGCCCCAGGCCAGACATCAAAATTTCTTGGGTAATTTCCTCTTAGCAGATTTCTGGCAGAAACTGTGAGAGTAAATAAAATTGCCATGAAAAGTTTCTCAAAAATCTATCGTTTGGATTCGAGTTTAAACTGAAGGTTCCCTCACTCATATGAAAATTTAACACACACAATATAACTGGTGTGAGAAACTAGGTCAATAATTCTGACTGAAGGGTTGTAATGACCAATTATGTATGCATGTATTTATAATACTCATAAATGATTCGAGAGATTCGAATACAATTTAGGAAAATATTTTTGTCGTGATATTGATAATAAAATTTAATTTATAATAAATCTATAAAAAGAATTTAATGAAACGGAAGTTTAGCGAACGCGCGTATTGAAATTTGTAGATTACTTACTTAAGTTTTTTTTATTTTATTTTCTTAAATTAATAATTTAATTGGGTATCATGTATAAAAAAACAAAAAAACTTCAAAGTAAATTTATGATAGTCAATAAATAAATACTTTTTAATAAATTAAATCCATTTCGGATTTTCCTAACGTTTCTTATCAAAGTTATTGGATTAAAGTCAGTAAGTATTTGACAAAGATAAGACACCGCTAACGGTGTCACTAATGTTATCTCAAATATTTATTCTATTAAAAATTCCAAAATTTACAACACCATCGCCATTTGTATTGTTGATTATTTTTGCAAATCGGATTTACGATATTCTGTAAGGAATTCATTTAGAAAGTACCATACATACATGAATTAAATTACATCTGAAGAACAGAAGGGACTCGTGGGGAGATTGAACTCATTGCTCCGATTCATGTTTATATTTTTCTTATATGATGTAATTTTGTATAGAGATGATTCTATGGCAGTTGATGTAGATTTTGATTGCCTTTATTTGTTTTGGAGAGCATTCTACAATATACAGTCAGCCCTCGTATAATGTGGTGAGTGCGTAACCCCCTCTAAGAAGCTCGGATTTAACCATAAAAACAAGGCTAATTCGTACCGTACCGTATTCTATAGAACCCGTTTACCACGTTGTGTGGAAACCGCGGTATAAGAAACTAGGAAATAGGGCAAATCACATCATTCGCACCGCCTTATATGGAGAATAAATTAAAGACTTCTGATAAGGATTGATAAAAAATGAAACAAAAACTAAACCAAAAGAATGTTTTCCAATCAGCGTTGCCAGAATGATGATTTTATCATATTTTAGATGATTTTTTTCTCCAAAAAATATGATTTTTTTAACCAAGCCTTTTATGTTTCAGTTAAGTAATCAATTACATTTGCGGTAGCGTTTTACGCAATGTGTGGAATGATCCAATTAAGGTACAAATGTACAAAAAATGCAGATTTAACACAACACAAATCAGTAGCAACTAACTTGCACTGTGTAAAAGCTCTATTAACAAAACTACCAAAATACACACACAAATATTAATCAACTCCCTTCAAATAACCTTCCATATTTCACTCTCGTTACGCACCCATTACTGACCCGAACACTACCTACCCAATTCCTTACCCTGAACACCCACAAATATTACTACTCACCCAAGGATTCATTTCAAGTTCCATCGACAAAGAGTTATGGCCCGTTTAGAGGTCAAAATTGATGTTTGGACCCACGGGAGTGAACATAAACTTATCGCAACTTAACATTGTTAATCTTGTGAACTTTAATTGTGAAAATTAACAGATTTTAAATAAGAATTCTGAGTTACATATAAATTGTAAAGAAATAAAATATTGTGATGTTATTGTTTGTGTTGTTGAATTGGATATCAGGGTTGGGATTGTGTGATTAATATAATGTAACTTGCGAATTCGAAATTTGAAAAGGTATCGGACATCAAAACGAAAAATATTTCTTCGGCGACTTCCTCTCAGCAGATTTCTGGCAAAGACTCTGAGAGTAAAAATTGCCATGAAAAGTTTCTCAAAAATCTGTCGTTCGGAGTCGACACTCTAAACTGTAGGTCCCGTCACTCATGTATAAAATTAACCCACACAACATAAGTGGTGTGAGAAGCTAGGTCGTAATCCTGACTAAAGGGTTGTAATGGCCAATTATGTATGAATCGGAACTTTTAGAATATAAACCAAAAAAGATGCTACATCCTGCACCGAGTAGATAGTTGTCTTTAGAGGCAGTTGTAGTACGAGTTCTGGAACTTTACGAGCTCTATATAGATATTGCTAACATAATTAAAAACAAATTAAATGATCTGAATGAGATGCACTTATGTTTCTTGAAATATATACTTCACGTTATAAACACTGCAGACAAAATGTTTCAAAGTACATACTCCCAAATTCAAAAAACGTTTTCTAAAATGGAACGTTTATACTTGAAAATATTAGATAATTTTGTAAAGCCAATGTATGTAAACACTGATTTCAATATTGTGGAAAATACTGAAAATACAAACGTTTTTTTAAACGCTGAAGATGTATATTTAGCAGTATTTGTAAAAAAAGGTTTTTAAAACAAAATTTGCCTACAGCGAATTAACTGAATTCACTAATTACTGCGTTTCGTTTTGTAAACCATTAACCAAACGTTTTAATTTTAAAGATACTTCCTTAAAAGAAATGTCATCTATTTATTCATTTATTTAATTATTAATAAGAAATTTTCTTCATTGTCTCCACTAATAGAAAGATTTCCAAATTTAATTAATGAAAATGATTCTGAAAACCTAGACGATGAATTTAGAGAGGTTCGTTATAAAGATTTCAAACAATATTAGAAAATATTAATTGTGAAGATTTTTGAGCCAGAGTTTCTATAATAGCTCATGCTGATAACGATTTAGTTTTTCCAACATTGACAAAATTTGTGTCCAGCATACTATGTCTTCCCAGTTCATCCGCAAACGTCGAACGAATTTTATTTAATTTAATTAAATAAAATTTAATTTATTTAATTTAAATAAAATTAAGTACAGTAACATGCTTGAAAATGCAACATTTTGTTTACACAGCATTATTTACTAGTTAAAACGTGTTCCTGTTATAATCTTAAAATTGATGAAAAATTATAAAAAAATTGAAACCTTCCCAGTGTTATAATTAAATTGTTAAATTATAGGAAACTACTAATGTTTTACAAAACTCTTCTTTTCGATTTTGATCTCATTTTTTACCTTATAAAGTTATTACTTACATATCGTCGGCTGGCCTGAAAAATGGCCTATGTGCCTTTTGAAAAATTTTTTTATTCGCCCATTTTCAAGCCTTATTCGTGGTCCATTACAATTTGAAGGCCTGACGACAATATGCATGTAAAGATTTTTTAAAATTAATTTTAATTAAATTGAATTCTCTTTTATGTATAATATTCATATTTATTTATATTTTATTTTTTTAATAAAACATACAATACATACATATTATTTATATTTTATTTTTCTAATAAAACATGTAATTAATTTAAAATTGCTTGATTATCGGGTTATATCATATCCTCAAGAAAGACCAATCAATGTAATACACTTTTATTTTGAATTGTTATTTATTTTTTTAAATTTTACAAATAAAAATTAAAAAGTGATAATTTTTTCCCCCAAAATATGATTTTTTTTTTCCTTAAAATGATGATTTTTCACCAGAATCTTCTGGCAACACTGTTTTCCAATAAAAATATGAAAGACTTTTTTCTTATACTTCACTGTCAGAAATAAGTTGCAGAAAAATTTTTAGAAAGACTTGGTCACCAACAAGACGTTTGTACTGTGAAAGAGCCCTGAGATGACTGAAACCGATGTCGTAGACAGCTATGAGATAACCTGGTATGTTTATATAAATATGGTGTTTATGTATCTCGGATTTGCTTTCATGCCGAAAATGAAACTCTAAGAGGGTTTACATATCTATTTACTAGAGGTCTAATCTATCTATTTACTAGAAGTCGCCGTAGTCTAGTAGGCAGTGTTTCGGCTTATTAGACGTAAAGCCACGGTTAAGATCCCACGTCAGACATCAAAATGAAATATGAAAAATATATCTTAGGCGACTTCCTCTCAGCAGATTTGTGGTAAAAACTCTGAGAGTAAAATTAACGCACACAACATAAGCGGTATGAGAAGCTAGGTCGTAAGCTCGTTTGAAGGGTTATAATGACCAATTACTTATGTATGTATGTATATTTACTAAAGTCGTTCATAGATTGTGCGAAGGAACTTACAGGATGCTGAACGGAAAACGCTCTGTAAGGGAACCGTGTTATGGGAGGGCTGTCGCAATTTCAAAAAATCAGTAACTTTTCACATAAATAAAACCAATTTATAAAAATCACTTGAAATAAATAAAATCACTATCAAACTTATTTGAAAGCAGTAAAATTTTTTTGTAGACACCACTTCTGCTCTTTGTTAGTAATCCATTATTGGACTTACTTTACAATAAATCCGATAACAGCTTAGTAAGTGTAAGTAGGTAATTAAGTAAGTGAGTCCATATAGTTATTATATGAAGAAAGCTTATTACGCATTATTACAACTTGCCGTTAAACTTACGTTTAGTTAAAGATGCCTTAAGCTAAAGGAAACTGTAAAGTTATCTTTCTGCTTTATTCTACGTGGGCATAAAAAAGGCAAGACAACTAGAGTAGTAAGAATTCAATCGTTATTGTGTGAAGATGTGTTGCTTGTGAAGAGAACAATCGTGGTTTGAAGAACACCCATGAAAAGCTCTGTGTTCGTCAAGTGGAAAACGGTGGCACACAAAAATAGGGCGAACAATAAAGAGTTTAATTAAAACTAAACAGGGTAAAAACATAGCAATATAATCATGATTTACAATATTTAGTTTTAATCATATTTTTAAGTAGAATTATTTTTAAAATTATTATTTTGTAAATTCTTAGGCTTTGTTATTCCAACATACAGTGGCTCACACATGTAATTGGACACTAGGTATGAGATTATTCAAATGCCGATTTTTCCATTATCTTTACGAACGACGTTAACGACAATCTCAATATCTCAATGATTCAATGACTTCATTTGACTTAAATTGAGTAATTGGGACAGCAACGGGATGTGGTTTCAACAGGAAGGCACTACGTACCCCGCAGTTCATGCAACATTGGGGTTTCTGCATGAACGATTAAAGAATATGATCATCTCACATAGGAGTGATGTAAATTGAGTAATCTGGACACTTATGGTTTCAACTGTGATTTAGGGACATGCTCATCTGACTACCGAGATTTAACCTCGTTAAACTTTTCTTGTGGGCTTTTCTTTTTCTTAAAAACAAAGGTATTACCGGGTATACTACAAACCTTAGAGCTAACATTATATTTGCCATCGGTCATATTCTGTCAGATTTGTGCTACCGACATGAAAATTTTAACATTTCGGATATCATCATATATATTCCACATGCATTTGCAAAAATTATGAATCAATATTGTTTGTTATTGTTGTTGTACTTTCCTTTCCGGATACCCTCGTAATATAAAATTTAGTTCAACGAAAAGAAAAAACTTTGAAACTTTGAGTTGAACTTGAGTTACATGTTGGAAGATTGTGGAACAATTCTTCGTATTATTCACGAGTCTATAGTCTCATAATCAAAAACAAATTATGTTGTGGAGTCTGTATAATTACCGTGCCAGCTTAATTTCAAAACATCCTGATACGTCTGTGTGCGCAGGTATATGTGAATAAAATACACACTAATTATCATTGTACATAATAAGATTCTATCTCATCATTAAAAACAAACTTTGACAATTACTAACAATAACCAGTGAAAGATTTTGTAGAAGTATAAACGACTTAGTCATTAGCTTTATGAGTGCTACGAGATAAAAAAACAAAAAAAAAAAACAAAACAAAAAACGATAGTAAACGTGTTAAAATGAACATGCGATACTTACGAGTCCACTCAGTCATTCATTTATCCATCCATCCATCCATCCATCCATCCATCTGTACTTCCATGTGCATGCATACATACAACATGTTTAACAGAAATAAAGGGTGTCATAAACATCATCATCACCATCATTATTATCATCTACTGCTAGTATCATTGGTAGTAGAATGATAAACTTTTGTCAGGACATCATCAGACAATAAACTGAAGTAATAGCTAGAACAAAAAAGTAAATACATACACACATACATAGACATTCTACATGTTGCACAGTCCCTTAATTTGGCGCCCAAAATTTTTTGATTTGCCGGATATGTGTGGATATGTGTGTGAATATTTTCAATACCGTTTTGCCTATAGCAGGCTGAAGACAGTGTCCTAATTACTGATGATTGTAATTTTTAACGCGCCACTATATTAGTCCCGTTTTGTCCACTACAGATAAGCGATACTTTGTCTCCTGCAGTAATGCAATATGCGGCGATTGTTACTTTAGTTATCTGTTTATCCCTTAGCTTAACCTACATCTTATTTTTAGAGCTAATATTATATATTTATATTGAACTGGTTGGGTTCAACATTGCATATCATAACGGCGAAAATGAAAGATTAAAATTCGACCTGTTAGTTGAGTAGAGCTCAAAAAAACTTTTTTTATTTTACTTGAACCCTCCAAACTTGTTTTATTTGACAAAAACTGTCTTTTTTTCTTGATTTTACGTACAAATTTATTGATTATACAAACATTTCTGAACCGAACTTCCAAACTTTAAACTATATTAGAAAGGAGAGGGATTGGCCTTTAAAAGGGAGTATACTATTTGACTTAAAATGCTATACGGTTTGATGAATACGAATTTTTGTAGTAGCAAACTTTAATTACAAAATACGATATAAGTGATAACATTTTGAAAGTGCATTATCTTATGGAGATGTTAATATTTCGTTTGATCAAATCGCACATAAATTACCGTAACTATTATTTAAAAAGTCTAACAGTCGAGATATATTTTTCGTATGAATTTTTGGTTCAAAAATTTTCAAAAGTTTTGATGGATCTTGATGGTTTATTGGAAAATGTGTCAAATTCACGTTTGAGCGACCACCAGAAGTTGACCACCAGAAGTTGTTTGCGCAAAGAGAAATAATAATATTTGAAAAAAAAAAACACAAATATTAGATGATTTCTGGTTGTCGTGCAAAAGTGATAAACAATCAAATTCCATCAAAACTTTTGAAAATTTTTGAACAGAAAGTTCATTTGTTAAGATGATATAACACAATTGTTACTTGGGTGTATTTCCACTGTCGAACCGTGTTATTAAAAATTTTGTGACACAATTCCTAATAAGTTTCTTTAAAATTTAATTTGTTATTGTGCGTCTATAACTATGGCACGTAAAGAAACATTTTGGCTAAACTAAGACTTCGTATAGTATCATCATATATATTATTTTTAAAGCACTTTTTCTGTCGGTTGCAAATATCTCCCATACCACCGCATCAAATTTAATGAATGATATCTCATTTTAAAGCTTATGTCTTACACTAACGACGAAAAATAATTAAAAATTGAAAAATTAATATTTTCATTGATAAAAATTATATTTTATATTGAACTGCATGATTATACTGTTGTCATTATGGTTACATCGCTCCTTTATTGCAACAAAAAATTAAAAATTTGTAGTTACTTAAGCAAAACCGCTCATTTAGACCTTCTCTACATGTTGAAAAAAAATCACTTTTATATCTCAAGCTAAACCGAAGTTATAGCAAAAAGTATTTGCGGCAATTAGATCATAGAACTTATGTCTTGAAAACTTAAATCGCATTTTGCCAAGTTCAAGTTTTTTTGAGATATGACTATGTTGCAATAAAGTAGCGATATGTATGTATGTATGTAAATATGATTTATACTTTTAATAAAATTTCTATTAACTATTTTCATTTTATGTTACAAAAATGACAACTAACGGTGCGAAATATTCGCACGGGTCATCTAGTAATAAATAATAAAGAAAATATTTTTATGTTTAAATTTAAACTGAATTTACCTCTACGGTAGTTAAAAGTATTTCTTTTGCATGGAATCAGTTCCCCATACTATAGAGAAAAATCTATTCAGAATACCCATGCACATACTAAATATAGTATGTATGTATGGAAGGAAATATGTGAATAAACTACTGTACCGAATATTCTGATTCATGTTGATTGAGATAGGTTAGTGCCGGTTAGTTTATTTGAATGTGCGTGTTCCCATCCAACCAGCCATACATAATGATGACGAAACTTCTAAGTGACGATTTTCGTTTTGTTTACCATTCGAAATGAAAACAATACAATATAATATGTATGTTGCTGAACAACCTGTTGTGTGTTTTGTGTATGCCTTTAGCTAGTGGGGAATTGGAGAACGTTTAATAAGTTGCTGCTAAACATCTTCGTAGTATATGTTGCTGAAACATGTTGCTTACTCATTCATTTTTAAACACCAAGAAGAACGATTTGCAATGTCGCCACCTCTTAACAATTGCTTCAGTTTTACTAAATTGTTCGTGTCGTGGGGTTGTTACGCGGAGGTGATATTTTTATTAAACGGTAAATGGTGACGAAGATACGAAATTCTAATAAAATCGTATCAACAAAACAAATAAAAAAATTTAATTTGTTATTAATAAAACTGGTTAAAAATTACATTAAAGGGTGATTTACAAAACGTGTTAACACACATACACTTACATATACATATATATGTATGTATGCATATCTTGTGAATAAATTCTATAGCATTTAATAAAAAAAAAAACAAAACAAAACAAAACTAAAAATAAAAGTGTAAGTTGTCTCTGTAAACCTGTTTATATTGTAATACATCCACCCATCGACTTATATATGCATGCATGCATGCATGTGACGAAATTTTCAACTGCACAATTTTGTATTTTTTGTTTTCCCAACACATGTGTCGACTGCAACATGAATAAGTAAACTTGTTATAATTAATAATTTTTATTTTATCTAAACGGTAAACAATTCATTTATTGAAGTTTTCAGTGATGAATTGTGATAATAAAGAACAAATAAATTGTAAGAAATGCGCTTACAAAGGTGATGTTTCGATCAAAAGGCAGTGTTGTTAATTTATAACGACGCTCGTTTAAAATTTGAGCGCCAAGAATGCTTAATCTTACCCAGTAAAATTTTAATTCCAAATTTGTACATAAAATGTTGCTTTTAATTTTATGTAAAAGTTGAAACCATCAGTTTATGAATTTGTATGCATTTATGTAAATAAACCTGATTTAAAATCGTTAAAATCGTAAATGTAAGAAAATTCAATAATTTTTTAAAATAATATTGTACACCATATGCATGTATGCACATTAGGGTGGCCCCATTTGTATGGAGAAAAAATAAAGTATGGATGTTCCCGACTAAAATGAAAGTTTGATTCATTCTAAGACTACATTTCTCAAAATTTTTTATTTGGTGAGCTAGATCAAAGGATAAAAAGGTCCTTTTTTGAGGTCTTTTGAATATTTTTCATATTTCTTCCAATGGAACTATATATAAATTTGGTATCATAAGAAAAGTCTTTAAGAGGCGCTTTCATTAGGTTACCAGAAATTTAAAAAAAAAAAAATTAAAAAATTAAAAAATTTTGAAAGTTTTGGACGAAATTTTCGTTTTTTTTAATTTTTTCATAGAATTTGCTTAACTAAATTATTTAAATTTCTTGATTATAAAGAGCATGTAATATAACCAAAATATTTTTTTTGTTTTTCAAAATTCAATCTAATTCAATTTTTATTAAAATTTTTTAAACCTACTTTCTTCTCTATCTGACAACTCAATTCATATATTTAATGGGCATAAAATTATAGCGAGATTCATCGCCAATGTTTTGGTTTAAATTAAAATATTCGTTATATAAGAAAATAAAAGTACAAGAAATTATACATCAATGGAAAGCTTATAAAATTTGCGTTACGATGGCCATTACATATTTGAATGCATTACATATATGAAGTTTGATTTAAAACAGTTGCATTCACAATTTAAAAAAAAAAAAATTCGTCCAACTCGAATTAAATTAAATTTAAAAATTTTCATTGACTTATAATTTTCCATGAGAATATCTCTAAATGTGTTGGAAATTTTCTTGATTACTGGTTTTTTAATGTATATTACAAAGATCATTGCACTTAAATACGTATAGGGTGATTTATTTAAACGTCAGATAATTGTAAATGTGAATGAATTAGATACCACTTACACTTTTAAGAATATTTCCTTTTTTAGTTGATGGCAGCTACGCCGTAGGTGAATTACAGTTACGGTGACCATTATTTCCATGAGAAAAAAGCGGACAAATATATTAAATTAAAAAAAAAAAGATAAAATCATTTATTATAATCAACATTAAAACTTTTAAAATACAGACATAAATTGGTAAAAATTAATACATATACAGGTAGTCCCCGACGCACTTACGACCATATTTTTTAAAATTTTTTTCATCGAAAATACTTAAAGAAGACAAATATGTAGACGCGGTGAATCCCTAAAATATAGAATTTATATATACAGTCAAACTCGTTTATAACGAATTCTTTTTATTACGCATATATTTTCAAGTCCCAACGTTTTAAAAACAATTTTCATGCAAAAGACTTCGTTTATTACGAACTCGTTTATAACGAATTCTCTTTTAACACGTTCCCTGCCAAGCCGTTTATGAGAAGATGTCATTTCTAGGCCACGTGTACCATTTTCGGTACACGACAGCTACTTTTATAAATCTATAAAAATACATGTTCTTTTTTTATTTTTGAAAAAATGTATTTTATTTTCAAAATTATTACTATTCAAAGGGCAAAATGCACAAAATAACAATAAAAATTTAAATTTATTTCATATAGAATAAGGTACATATGGGCAACGTACTAAAAAATATATATTTTACTCAAGTTTGACTGCATTATTATAATTTTTCATACTTTCTGCATACCATGGAATGGCTCCATCTTTTTACTGGTCTACCATTACAGTTTTGCAACTCATGTTGAAGGTAGGACATGGTCATCTTCTTCAGAACATACGTCATTGTTTGTATTACATAAATGTGAAATTAGTAACTTTCTATATTTTAAAAGGTGAAATTAAACTATTGTTTCTTGTATTATATAAAATCGATGCATTTACAACTGTCGAATTCAATAAAAGTTCAAAAGTGGTCCGCTAACTAATTACCACGGCACATGTACCGTTATCGGTACATCACTCTAAAATTGCTCTAAACATCATTACGGTACATAAAATAGTCCTACTAATAATTAAATTTTGGACATAGACATTTTAAATTAAAAAGTTCAGCTTGGCGTAGAAATGAGGTTCAGCGTGCATCGAAAACGGTACACGTGGCAGGGAACGTGTTAAAAGAAACTACTACTACTATTACTACTACTAATAGTCTCAGTAATTAAATTTCACACATTTAACCTTTTTTATAAAGAACCTTCAGAAATAACTTTGAAGTAAAACAATAGTCTTTACTTTTATTTAATATGGCAGCATTAAATTAGAACTCAGTATCTTTAATCAGCTGATAGATAAAAAAAATTGACACATGTTTTTATTTTTAATAAAAATTCTTTGTATTTTAGATTTTCTTCTATGACTTCACCCAGTTTATTATGAACTTTGCCTATAACGAACTATTTCTTCTGGTCCTTCCGAGTTCGTTATAACCGGGTTTGACGGTATAAATAAATATAAATTTTGGATACTTTCATTTCTCCTGATCCCCAAAATTAGTGGTAGAGTATGTAATTTTTTTCGTAAATATTTTTAATCAGTAATTCGACATACGAATTAACCGGCTTACGACCGATGACCAGGAACCTATTTCGGTTGTAAGTTGGGGAATATCTGTACACAAACTTAAGTTTTATACATATACATACATATGGATATACTTTATGTGTATAAATTTACTTCTGATATTTCTCCACAGAATCTATTTTTTTTAAGTATTGGGACTGTTAGATGAAAATGTTTTAGATTACGAACAGTGCAGTCCCAATTGGGATTTTTCGGAAGACCAAACACTTTCTGTAGGCGTGTTAGATGCTAACAAAGCAAATGAAAACTTTTTAATTTCAGGATGTTTTTATAAGGAAAATTTGAAAATTTCAACCCACTTTTTATCGGAATTTAATGCTAATAGTTTCCATGTTTCTATTTGTTCAGCATTTACATCATTTATGTAAAATGAATTCTTAAAAAATTTTATTATTATTATTATTTATAATAAAATCATTTCGGTTACCTTTATTAACGACTTTTAAAATGAAGGCCAAGATGACATTGCATCTAACAATACCCAAGCAAATCCCTCAATTTCTTTAAAAGATTCATCCTATTAGTTCAGATAACTAATACTCGCTTACTTAGTTAACTGGCCATTAATAACCCGATTAAGGGATTTCGGACTGCCGCAACACATCCTTCCAGGCGCCTCTGGTTCTTGAGCTCTTACGCCATTTGGTCGCACCATCTGATCTTTTTCCTTAAACAATTTTAGACATTTAGTCGTAAAAATACTTCATTGTAGAACGTCACTTTGATTTAAACTCTTTTAATGTTATATCCGCTTCAGGCATTGAAATATTTTGACTTCCTAAACGCAGTACCCGTCGCAGTTGCCGTGGTCTAGTAGGTAGTGTGCTGGCTTATTAGACGTAAAGCCAGGTTTCGAGTCCCAAGCCAGACATCAAAATAAAATACAAAAAAAGTATTTTCCGCGATTTCTTCTCAGCAGATTTCTTGCAAAAACTCTGAGAGTAAATAAAATTGCCATGAAAAGTTTCTCTAAAATCTGCCGTTCGGAGTCGACTTTAAACTGTAGGTACCGCTACTCATGTATAAAATTTACACACACAACATAAGTAGTGTGAAAAACTAGGTCAATAATTCTGACTGAAGGGTTGTATTGACCAATTATGTATGTAAATGCAGTATACAAGCATATTTAAGAAAGACACTAGCTTGACTTAAATAATAACCAAGGCATAGCAAAAGGATCATTAAAAGAGTAAAAATATTTTTGTGCATTTTTCTTGTTTAAGCAAAATACTCTATCGTTTTTACCGAGTTAGTGAAAAAAGCGAACATTTTGAAAAATAATTAATTTTTAGGAGTTACGTGTGGTAAAATAGTGGACGCAAGAAAAATAGTTCAATATAATAGAGGACGGATGGTCGCCATAATTATAGTTGGCTTGTTCTTGTACACGAGAGACATTATGCCACAAAAAGTAGCCTAATAGAGTCAAATCGTCAACAGGATAATGTAGTATGAAATTAATTGGGCCTCAAAATAACCTCTTAACACATTGAGTATCACGTGTACGTTTCCGTACGATAGTGTTTGTTTACACTTAGAGCCTGTAGTTCATTTATATACAAAACAGAGTGAAATTTAATGTGATTTTAAAATAAAGAATCATTTACGGAATATTTTTCCAAAAGCATTCATGAGTCTAGGAAGATTTTTTGGAGATTTTATAAAGTGGAAAAAGCTGTTAAACTATCTTCTTCAGTTTCGTTTTCAAACAACATGCCATCAGAGTCAGAATCCGAAACCTCCTGCATCCAATCACAATCATCATCATTTGAAAAATTTTCATCATTCTCCGTCAAGGGTCCAGTATTCCTTTTCGCTTCACATTCGTTTCGACTTTTTAGGTGTTTGCATGGTATACAAATGAGAAATAATTGCAAATTAATAAAGAAAGAAAAACAAGAAAAATGCGTCGTACGTTTTTGTATGGCAGCGACTTTTACAAATGCATATCCGTTGTATGGACAGTGCTACGTCATACAAAAATGTACGACACAAAAAACCCTATATAAAATAAAAACAAAGGGGTAGATTGGACCAGTGATATCTCAGAAATCGGTTTTTATCACTAATACACTCAGTTAACAAAAAAAAAAAAGAATAATTTTTGGCCTCGCGCGAATATTTTCGTCAAACCGCTAATATTTTAATAGATGCATGCTACCCGATGCTGCAAGGTGTGTCCCAATTCTTACCACTAACTGTAAAATTGTGATTTATAGCATACTCAGGGATTAATTTTACAGAATGCATTGATATCTCTACTAAACATCAAATTCGAAAATTCTATTTATTAACATATTCTTTGTCGCTGCAAATAAATTTCCAGTAGATATTAATTTCTCACACAGCATGAATTTTGAAAATAAATTTCAATAATTTGAAAGCATTGCTCGTTATTTAGAAAATGTCTAAAATAAATTATTCGATATGAAAACGCTTTAATTACTTATTGAGTTTGAGTATTTTCCGCTAGATAAAATTAATATCAAGTTGGATGGAAAATATTTAGAAAAACTCTGTTACAAATGCAACACATACATCATAAGTCAACACATACATGCATACATCCTTAAGTCAGGAGTATGACCTAGCTGCTCATACCACTTATGTCACTTACTTACTTAATTGGCCATTAACATCCCGTTTAACGGATTACGGCCTGCCGTAACTCTTCCTTCCAGGCGCCTCTTCTTCTTGCGCGCCTATGCCAGTTGGTCACAAAAATCGATGACAGGACTTTCTCGACTTGGTCCTTCCAACGGATACAAGATCGTCCACATTCGAACGACATGATCGAGCCAGCGCAGCCGCTGGATATTAATACGCTGCACAAAGTCCATGTCGTTGAGGAGCCAACTGTTGGATCGTATACGGAAATCATCGCCAACTCGCACAGGACCGTAGGACCTCTCGAATACCATCAAGGTAAGAAGAGCGTCTTGTAGAGTATTAATTTTGTCGCACGAGAGAGGTCTCTGCTACTCAGTTGCCTATTGAGACCATAGTAGCACCTATTGGCAAGTGTAATCCTGCGTTTGATCTCCAGACTGACATTATTTTTGATGGTAACGGCCACTTATGTTGTGTGTGTTAATTTTATACAAGAGTAGTACGACCAACAATTTAAAGTCGACACCAAACGACAGTTTTTAGAGAAACTTTTCATGACAATTTCTTTTTTACTCTCAGACTTTTTGCCAAAGGTCTGCTGATACGAAGTCGCCGAAGAAATATTTTCATGGCGTGAGAAGCTAGGACGTAATCCTGTCTGAAAGCTTGTAGTGGCTAATTATTTATGTATGTACGAGCGCTAAATTTTTCTAATAGTTAGACAGTTGACACTCCATTAATCTTATCTCATATGGTATTTCTCATTAATTCAGTGCATACAACTGCACTCGTTTGTCTGTGAAGTAACGGAATTATGTTTTGTGTTGTAAGAGCATATTTTACTACTGAAGCTACATTTTCAGTATTGCCATATGAATATCAGTAGCGTAAAAAAGGTAGTAGTGCAATAAAAGGGTTTTCCCCAGAAATAAAAAGTTTAAAAAGTTATTTGCAATATTGGCTTCGACGAAGATATTCGGTTGACGAGAGCAAAGAAAAAATGCATGATGCGACTCTATGTAGAGTACAATATTTTTGTTGCACTCTTCACACAACTCTCTTTTATACTGTTGTACAATAGTTTACGAGTGCAGTTGTTGTTACGATCTCATATTTTTACAGCTTTTAAAAAGGTAAAAACGTAGCAAGACTGCCCTGGTAGTCTAGTGCCGTTGGGGTCTTGGGTTTGATTCCGAACAGATACTCTGATCTGTGTCACTACACCGAGCATATGGTCAAGTTACTCCGCTCGTATTTAATTATGATATAATTTGTAATTGTATTGTCATTAATAAATAAATAAAAACTTAGCAATATTAAATAAAGGGCGCTATTATGAATTTTGTTCGATCTTTGACTGTGCTCGAATGTGCTCATCGAACGAATTTGCAATTGGTATTATGACGTTCATTCATTGAGGATAGTATTATTGTGAATTCCACTTATTTAAGTTATGCACAATAATATCAGCTGATACACATTGCGCGGGTTACAATTTAAATAAACAAAATTAAAATAATATTTAATTTTTTTTGGGATGTACTAAAAAATAATAAAAAAAGAAGTGTAATAAAGAAATATACGATGGTTTGACGATTCTTCAGATGACGATGAAAACTTGTTGGAACTAACCAGAAGTAGTAAAAATTGAGAAATGCTTCCAATTACCTAAGTGAATAATCTATTAGGATGTTGATGTGTATCATGTAGAAATTTTATTCGCAGATTTTTGAAAAACTTTAGACTGTACAAAGACACTTTTAAGGATTTGCTGTCCACGACAGATGAATTGCTACATCAATGTACTCGTGCGAAATCCATTCCAAAGATTTTAAAATTGGCAACATTCTTACGGTTTTGTGCTCAGGGTTCTTATCAACTGAGCTTTGGTTATGAAAACATGTTTAGCCTTGCACCGCCAACGGTATCTGTAGTAATATCGGAAGTTTTCTTGCCGCTTGCATATTTGAACAAATACCTTTGCGCAATTGAGAATTCTCCTCCATTAGTAGTTTTTCCAACTACTGTTTCGTACTCATAACCTTACTCATTAATAAAATTAACGAAAATAATTGTTCATATCTCATATTTTCTGAAAAAAAAACTTACATTTTAATAAATTTTTTCACAATTAAATTCGGCAGGGAAAGCAAAATTATCTTCGATAAAAAAGCAGATATACAACGACGTTTCCGACAAAGTTACCAGATCATAGTAAGAATTTGGTATTCGACATTCGATCGTCGATAGTCAGCGAAGATCGTCATTAAAGGTGTTTTCTTTTCTACCAAAAAAATGTGCATTTTATTAACGCAAAATGCAATTTTGCGTTTGTTTCTTAAAAATGTTTCGCTCTCTAAAAGAGTGGTATGTTTTATTCTAAATAATTCGCACTTGCCGATGGTGGAGGGCATTGCATTTTATGTCCTGTATAAATCGAGAGTGCTGTTAATGCCCTGTAAAGCAGATGACTTTTATTTATTTATAGGTTTACCAGATGAAATTTAAAAAGTCGCCAAAGTCCAATTTGAAGTTAATTTTTTCATTGTTTTATTAAGTAACCTTAAAAAAACATTACATTATTATAGCTACATGGTCCGTTATAAAAAAAATTACATTCAATGTTAGAACAGTGTTAAAATGTTTTTTTGTTTTTATTATAAAAAAAAGCTCTGCAAAATGAAGTTGAAAAATTCGAGATCTGCCAACACCATTTTCATGTTTACATTTTGAATTTAAAACAAATAAAAAAATACAACAAATTTTTAGCTCTAAAACATTTTTTATGAAAAAAAAAAATATAAATATGGATATTACTGCATCTATTTTATTTGCAAAAATTGAAATAAATCAGTTATTAGATTCATCTTCATCATCTGATGAAGAAGAATTACTGAATTTACGTCAACATACATAGTTAACAGCCGCCGTGGTAAACACAGGGCATACCCTTTTTTAATATTTGTGTTATGTTCTTCTCAAATAAAAAATGACATTACAACAGCGATGGTCAAAAATTTTTTAATGCACCTTGTAAGAGGGTGACATTTTCTTTGTAGAAAAGAAAACACCATAAGTTTTAAAATGACGGAATACATTGATTAATTGGCAATCAGTTTGGGGGCCTGCTTGTTTGATTAAATTCAATTACATATTTTGTTTACACTGTTATTTTCTTATTTTTTTTGTTTTGTTTTTTAACTACAAGAATGACATGAAAAAGTCAACGCTCACACATTTTTGAATGCGTAATACTATGTATGTGTACAATGTTCTATTAATAAAATTAATTTTTGTTTATATGTATACAGCAGAGACAATTTAAATAAAAATCTAAGCAAAAATATCTCTCTCTCTCTCTCTTTACCTCTCTCGTATAATATTGTCTCTCGACCCACATTTACTCAATATCACATACATATGTTCATATACGTATGTATACACAAATATCTGCGTCTTAAAGATAAAAATAAAATTGTTGTACATATAAACACCTGATAAAAGGCAATATCAGTCTACTCTGTCTCAGTGGCCAGCAATTATCTATCTATCAACAAGTTGTCGTATCAACATTTAATAGATATGACGTACGAACACATAAATTACTATTCTCTTCTATTCGAATAAAATAAAATCAAATCAAACAAAGAACATAGAATTTTATGTTGAAATCTAAAGATCTAAAGTGTTTCTATCATTTACGTTATGCTAGGTAATGTATGTACATACTCGTACATATGTATGTATGTATACTCAGTAAATTTTTAACATTTTAATTTGAAGCATATTAGCTAAACCTGAAACTAAAAGATGTGTATGGATATGTACATGTGTGTATATATGTTACTGATTAACATCAGGTATGAATTCAGTACTCGTACTTGATTATACTCGATATTTGAATGTAAAATGCAAATATTTGAAGATAAATATTTCGATTTAGTCGGGATAGGAACACTTTTAGGTATGCTTCATAGAATATTTTTGAAAATCAGCTTTTAGCGATGGCGCACTGAAGGCTTAATGATTAATTGTTAAAGTTTTTAATATACTGTGGGTTGAGTTAAAGGTACTTGGATTTAGTTAAAGGTACCTTTAGCTAAAGGGTACTTGGGTACTTCAACTTATTTGCGTTATTACAACTTACAGATAAATTAAATTTAAATTTCTTAAAAAATATGGCCGTTTTTTTCTTTTGATGCAGTGGCAACGATGAGCTTCGTTTTGTTGTTAAACAGGTATCCCTCCTACAACGCGGTAGAAAGGTTTCTATAATATGACGTGCTATGTGAAACCGTGCTATAGAAGACTAGAAACTGATATAAAAACAGGGGTTCAGTTCCAAAAAAATATTTTAATGCTACAGAAGAAATTTTATTTCTATTAAAAATAATAAAAGAAATAAAAACCCCATTCAATATATAAAAAAATAAATTAATATAAATCCACATAAATAAATAAAATATAAACAAAAGTCGATATAAATATTTAAGAATGTTCTATATTATGAATTTAGTTTAGTAATTTTCTTAATCATTGCTGCTCAATTCAAATAAATAGGATCATCTTCACTCACTGAATATGGATTCATATTTTGTTCACCTGCTGATATCTTTAAAAAATCGGTAATCTTTCATTGTTTCCTTGTCCGTCATATTTTTGGCCAAGTCTAATCCTTCCTGTAATTTTTTAGTGTCAAATTATTAACTTCATTATCTTCCTAAGAGCTAGACTCGATATCATGCACTTGGGGTTCGATTGCGGCTTCTACAAAATCTGCTTCACCAACTTCTTGTTCCACTGATAAGTCTTGCACATCTTCAATAGCCGCTAAAACCCTTCTCTTCCGATCGACCTATCAAGTTCTAATATGCCACCAATTTCATATTCTCCTGATTCATGCACGTTTTTTATCCTAACACTAGGCCATATCTTCAACATCGATAATGTTGATATAGGTTCAGTCTTTAATTAAAAATTGCTTTTAAGCTACATTTACATCAATAGATTTGTTTTAAATCCATTGAAATGATCTTCTTATGTAATAAGTCTTAAAAAAAAAATGTTTTAGAAGTACCGTGCCACAAGAGGTTTTCGGAAATTTTTTTAATCGTGTAAGAGTGAAATCGTGTTATGGGACACCTCGTTGTAGGAGGGATACCTGTATATGCTCATTTTGTTTATATTTGAAGTTGCCATATTGAAAATAATATATAATATGGCATATTCAAACATAAACTTAACTTTAAAAGTTACCAGTAGAACGATCCTCTCTTTAGCTTTATGCTCACTTATACCGTATTGTTCACTTATATAATGAACAATACTTATAACAATTTATCCAATTTATAACAATTTAAAATACTCCCTTTAGTTAATGGCAAGTTGTAATAATGGTCCTAAGCGTAAGTATAATCTTTCCTAAAAATTTGTATCATACCATATCTATAGATAGCGTTATGATTATGGGAACTGAACTGCCAGACTACTCCACCTGAAAGCAGTACAGATCTTAAATATTAAATAAAGTTCTCTCTCTCTTTCTCTCTCTCTCTCTCTCTCTTCCCTCACTTTGTTTACCACAGTTGACTATATTTAAGTTATTTCCGAGCTATACACATACTTTTTTAATATACTGCATTAAACAATTGTTCGTACACCATACATTAGAAAAATATTACATTGTATTTCGGAATTGAAATTGGAATTTTTTTCCAAGAAACGTTTACATTGACTGAATTTACTGACATTGCGTGTGCGATTATGTGAAAAAAAACGAATTTCTGTTCTACTTTAAGAAAATTGGAACAGAATACAGTACAACTTCGACAGTCTTAACATGCGCTAGTCCGGACACTTCTACATTTCGGACAACATAAAATTTTCACTTCTACAATCCGGAATAAATTTTTTTTACGCAAGAAAAAAATTTAAATTCCCGTTTTTAACTCGCATGTTTTGTTATTCATATTTTCATTTACATTTTGCACTATCATTCAAACACAGAAAAAGTATTCAAAACGATGAGTAGGTTCTAGTCATACTTATAATTGCAGATACTTATACGCATTCATACTTATTTTAATATCATACTACTCATACTCAAAGTTGGAAGTACTCGTCGTATTTATACTTAATAATACCCATGATGTTATTGACTTCAATTTGTCTTTACTTAACATTTAAACGAAGCTCAAAATAAGTATGATTCGCGTACGAACACTACTATACTCACAAGAAGATTGTGATTATGCTTTGCTTGTTGTCTTTGTCTTTCCTTTCTTCTTTGTTTGTATATGCAACAACCACAAAGACTGTAAATTTTAATGAATGATTCGAGCTACTCGAATTACTTATAAGTATTATAAGTATTTTTCTTTTTTGTATGAATTTTTCTTTAAATCTTTTCCTTTCTGAAATATAAATTGAACTGAAATTAGTTCAAATCTCTTATTATAATATAATTTTTAAAAACTGTTTTGAAAATAACATCGAATAACTTATTTTCCCACAGTTTGAGTTTCTATTTCGATTTCCATTTTATAAAAAAGTTTCAAATAAAACCAATAATTTAATAAAATCCCAATGAAATCTGTTTTTATAATACAGTCACAGAAGAAAGTCTACATACATCGCTGTATGTGCAACGGTAACTGTATATGTTTACGCTGAAAACAAGGCCATTTACTTATCATTTTATTAACATTCTCAGCAAATTTTTTCGTCGGTGCCCTTGTTTAATAACAAGTTGAAATTTTAGACAAATAAAATTAAGTCATTCTCAGTCATTTCGTTTTGTTATTCTTCTTATTCTTTGCTTTCTTACATTTTCATTGATCAAGTCCAAAGCTGATAGGTTAGCGATCTGTCTTTGGCTAATAACAAAGTCATCTATATCTGAACATATATTGGGTACATTATTGGGTATATTTTTTCACTGAATTCTGCGTATTTTTAAGAGGTGCTTCCACTTGACCCTCCTACCACGATTATGCAGGATTTAAAGCTTAACTGCTAGCCATTAAATTAATTTATATACGCAATGGGTCATTACAACCCTTCAGTCATGGTTATAAACTACCACTTACTTTGTGTGCTTTAATTTTATACATGAGTGGCGGATCTACAGTTCAAAGTCAACACCGAATGACCGGTTTTTTCGAAGCTCTTCAAGGCAATTTTATTTACTTTTACAATTTTTCCCAGAAATCTGCTGAGAGACAGTAGCCGAAGATATATTTTTGTCATAATTTCGATTTGATGTCCGACCTGAGGTTTGAACCCTAGCCTTACGTCCAAAAAGCCGACATTAAAAGGTTGGGTTATTCAACCCCGTATATACATTTACCTTTCATATTTCAACATGCTTTTTTGTGGAATTGTATTAATTTGGTGCAGTCACCGTAGTGTAGTAGGTAGAATGTTGGCTTATTAGACGTGATGCCACTGTCAGACATCTTCAACGGAATGAAATACAAAAAAATATATATTCAACGACTTCCAGATTTCAGCCAAAAACGGATTTAGACTGTAGCTCATTTTTGTATCACAAAATGGAAATAATTTAATAGAAATTTTATTAAAAGTATAAAAATATTACAAATCATAATATCATCATACATATTTACATACATACATACATACATATGTTTAAATGCTTTTATAATACTTCTTTGAATACAATGTTAGAGGTAATGACATGATCATCGTTAACTTTTTGCCCGTACGAATCCTTAATACAAACAAAAATATCTTTAAACGTACGCACTCGAGAAAAAGCCACGTATAACTACCCATCTGAAAAGACCGGTTCTGGTAAATACAATCCTACCTTTTGAAGTGTTCGACCCTGTGATTTGTTTATCGTCATAGCAAAAGCAACTTTCACAGGGAATTGTTTTCGTGTTATTCGGAAAGGCACAGTTGGATCCGAAGGTGTAAGGTTGATTCGGGGTATGAGTATAGTTTTATCGGTATGAATAATTTTTGCTGATATAATGTGCTCTCCCAAGTTTGTTACGAATTAGCCTGGTACCATTTATTAACCCCTGTTTAGCATTAAGATTTCTGATTAACATTATAATTGCATTTATCTTTTCAAATGCACATTATTTTTATTCTTACGTTGCACGATATTTTTATTCTTAGTTTTTCTTAAAACCTTTTTAACTGTTAAATATCAGCTGACACTATATATATGAATATATTAAAAGACATCCTATTACTACACTTCATAAAACAAACAATGCTATGACAATAACGATATTACCAAAATGGACTTTTACAACTTTATATATTATTATGTGGAATAGCTTTGCAATTAAGTGACCCTGTTTATCGCACTTGATCTAACAACTACTGCAAAGTATTGCCAAAACAGCATTTTACAACTTAATATGCATATTGTATATGACTGACTTAGTAATAAATGGCATTATAGTAAATAGCGGCATTGCCAGAATTGATTTTAATACATACTATATTATGTAAAACTGCATTACTATTAAGCGACCCTGTATTACCACACTTGAACAAAAACATATAATCATAATGACAACAGTATTATTATGCAGTTCTATATAAAACATAATTTTTATCAATGAAAATATTAATTTTTCAATTTCGAATTATTTTTTGCCATTAGTGTTAGATAAAAGCTTTAAAATGAGATATCATTCATTAAATTTGATGCGGTGTTATAGGAGATATTTGCAACCGACGAAAAAAGTGCTTTAGAAATAATATATATGATGATTGTTAAATTTTTATTCTTTTGTATCTACATTGCTATTGTGAAGGTGTAGCGGTAAATTAAGGAAAATGTTTACGCTGATGGTGGAGCTCATTGAATTCGACGAACAGCGCGCATTGTCAAGCAACATAAACGGCTGCAACCTGGTGAAGCAGCATAAAAGTTTGCATATGGATTGGATTATTTTGAAAACAACATGACAACAACCGCCCATATATTTGCAGCCATGTTAGACCATTACATTACTACCTGAAAACGGTGCAACTCTTAAACGTGTACCAGTTACATGTTCTTTATAACAACTTTTGCTCATTTAACTCTTAAGAAAAAATGACTTTTTTCCATGCCTTTATTGTTAAAATGTAAATTGTATGTGTAGTGCGGTTTATCTAAAAATAAGAGTAAATGACTTGCAAAGTGACAGCAAACAACGATTTATTCTAAAGGGAAAATTTTTTTCTAATATTAATAATCTTATACCTTTTGTTAATAACAATAACAATTATAATTTTATAATAAAATTTCATATGCTAATCAGATAAATGCGCTTATGTACAGGAGTTCAGAATACTGCAATGTAATGTCATTGGTATATCCAACGTTTCAAAAACACAAATTTTTGAATTGCTTATTGTAGGAGAAAAAACATTAAAAACGATTAACAAAAGCTACACTAACAGATGCATTGAAATTATTGTAAGTAAATCAACAACAACATCAGTAATAGAAAAGGTAGGTAGACAACTAAACGAATGCAAAACAAACAATGTATACACAATACACAAACAACAATATAGTCCCGATAGAGTTCTCGAGAAAGCGAGAACATGAACATTCTACTTCAAGAAAGTTCGTTGATCTGTTTGCTTAGGACAAAAAAAGACAAGACGAAGCAGACGACGAGGAGTTCGGTCTTGTGTCAAGACGCGTTTCGTGTGAAGAAAACAGCCGTGGCTTGACAATATCCGCTATATAGATCTAATGAACAAGTGTTGGTGCTTAAGTAAAAGGATGTAAGCAGCGGAGAATATCGAACGAGCAGTTATTGTTGTATACGTTTTATAAGTTGGAAACAGTGGCACACATAAATAGTGCATACAATAAAGAGTTCAATTGAAACTAAACATTTTTGTTTTTACTTTTTTTTACAATTAACGAACTCATAATTAAAACGTTTTTAAAAAGATAAAAACGTAACAATAATATCTTTTAATAGTATCTCTTAATAAGAATATTTTCTCAAATAAGTCCAAATCAAACTTTTTTTTATCGATATAATAGAATATGTTTCAACAAACCGTTTTAAAGGCTAATATCTCCCCTTCCTAAGCAACTTTGGATTTTTAAAATAGCTTCAAACGTATTTGAGTAGTCAATAACTTTGCGCGAAGACATAATTTTTGTCAAATAAAACAATTTTGGAGGGTTTGATAAAAAAAAAGGATTTTTGAGTTCTACTCAATCTAGTGAACAACTTAGACTATATAGTTATTTGGGTGTATATTCACTGTCGCATCGTGTTATTATTTTATTTTGTTCGCAATAAAAAAATTTATTTCAGCGTGGCTAGACTATTAGACTGAGGCTCGTGGTTTCGATTCTCACCAGAGACTCTGATCTATGACACTACACCGAGCACATGGTCCTCAGCTCGTATATAATTAGAATATAATTTGTAATTGTATTGTAATTAATAATAATAATTGAAGTCGCCGTATCCTAGTAGGTAGGGTGTTGGTCTATTAGACGTAAAGGCAGGATTCGAGTTACAGCCTAGACATCAAATCAAAATACAAAAATTATTTCTGCGGTGATTTCGCCTCAGCAGATTTCTGGCAAAAATTCTGAGAATAAATAAAATTGCATTGAAAAGTTTCTTGAAAATCTATCGCTTGGAGTCGATGTTAAACTTATGAATAATATTAACACACACAACATAAGTGGTGTGAGAAACTAGAGTTAGTAACCCTGACTGAAGGGTTGTAATTACCAATTATGTATACAGTGAATTCTCTCCTAAGGGACACCCCTCTTAAGCGGACACCTTCAATAATCGGACACTTTTTTCAGTACCAAAAAAATTGTAAGGGATTTTTGAAATATTTCTCTCTTATGCGAACAACCCTCCCATAACAAGACACGGACACTTTTACACGACTTATTGAGATTTTAGTTGCCCATAGGCGGACAACCTGCAGAATGTTAACACCATTTTTTTATTACAATTTTTTTCGTTGAGTGCATTATTCCATAAAACATTTATTTAAAAGGGGGAATCCCGAAAATATAAAAAGCCTATTGTCTTGAGTGTTGTATATAAATATGTAAACAAATTTTAAAATTCTTAAATTACAATGCCTAAATCAGTTTTAACTATTAAAGAAATAGTAAATGTCATTGAAATTTATAAAAATAACAAACATAGTGTAGTGTAGTGGGTTAGCAAAGAAATGTAAAATCAGTAAAACACAAGATGCTCGCATCATCAAGAACAAAGCCCAAATTTTAAGATTATGGGATACTGGTATCAATCCGGAGATAAATTGTACTTCGAATGGTTTGTTAAAGCTCGAAATAAGAATATTATTTTATCGGGCACACTTATGAGATGCAAGCCCAAGGAAACTTCATTATGTCGATTTTAATGCATGATCTGGCTGGCTGGAAAGATTCAAACACACGACATAATATAATGTTTCGAGCTACGTGTAGCTGAAGAAGCTCCGAGTGGTAACCAAAATCATGTCAAAAGTTTTATCGAAGAAGCGCCATTTTTGATTGAAGGATATGATCTGCGAGATATTTATAATGCTGATGAGACTGGAATATTTTCTCGCCATTGCGAAAAATTTACAAGTGGAAAAATGGCTAAAGATAGTCTTAATATGGTTGGAGAAAAAGACCAACTTTTGTTATTAGGAAAGCTGCAAAGCATAGGTCGTTTCGCAACATTACTAGCAACGAAACGCTGGCAACCACGTTGAATACATATTGTTCTATTTTTGCCTTTTTAAAAACGTTTATATATGAGTTCGATGATTGCAAACCAAGTAAAAACAAATCTGTGTTTATTTTAATGATCACACTATTAATCACACTACTTTTAAGTGTCACTGTGCAAACTTATATAAAGTACACAACAATAACTATAACAATATGTATTCGTTCGATATTCTTCTCTGCTTATAATCTTTTTATAAGCAACAGGACTTGTTCGTTATTCTCTGCTTACAACCTTTTTGTAAGCACAACACTTCTGCTCGCGTTAACACTAACAACTGTTCGGTAGATTTTACTACGGTCGCAACTTGTCTTCACACCGCGAGTTTTATTTCATGCGCAACTGCACACAAGGCTGACTGAATTCACACTGACTGGTTGCCTGTCTTGTCTTGCCCATTTATATGCAAACGTCTTCAGTCTGATGATGGTTCTCGAAGTAAAAGGAACACGTTCTCGCCTTGTGTGTTGTTGCGTTTGCTTACTTGTCCATCCCTTTTACTCTCATACTTGTTGCAGCTGGTTTACTTATTATAAGTTCGATGTATGTGGAAGTGTGTATTTGTGTCGTGTGTATTGTGTACGCATTGTCTCATGGTCTTTGCATTTGTAGCTTTGGTTTATCGTTAATGTAAAACGATCAGCGTTGCCGTTTTGGTTATTTTTAACCAAATTTGGTTATTTTTTTTTCTAATGTGTAAATGTGTATTTTTTCCTCATTTTGGTTATTTTGTTTTATTATCGTTAATACAGCAATCACATCTTTATCTATTTTTTTTTTTTTTTTTGAAAATTTGCATTACAAGCTTTGAAATCGATACATACATAATTGGCCATTACAACCCTTCAGTCAGGATTACGACCTAGCTTCTCACACCACTTATGTTGTGTGCGTTAATTTTTATACATTAGTGGCGGGACCTATAGTTTAAAGTCGACTCCGAACGACAGATTTTTGATAAGCTTTTCATGGTAATTTTTACTTTCAGAGTCTTTGGCAGAAATCTGCTGAGAGGAAGTCGCCGAAGAAATATTTTTCGTTTTGATGTCTGACCTGGGATACGAACCCGGGTCTTTCGTCTAATAAGCCAACACACTACCTACTAGACCACGGCGACTTCTTCTTCTTGAAATCGATAGCAAAGCGTTTTATTCCTTTAAGCGTTTTTATTACATTCAATTGAAATTTAAAAACAATTTTAATACAAATAAATAAAACACTTAATTTATTAGTTCTAGTTTAACTACACAGAAAAAACTAAAATTTTTGTATTTAACCTTAAATTTGATAAAAACAAATACATTTGTATAGACAAACTTCGATATAACGAAACTAAAAGGGATCACAAAATACTTCGTTATAGCTGCTTTTACGTTATAAATATGTATCATTAAATGCTTGGTATAACGAAACTAGAAGATATACGAATAAAATTCGTTATAACTATAGTTTTGTGACGTAGTACGTATCGCTCCTTTATTGCAACATAGTCATATCTTGAAAAATTAAAAATTTGTAGTTACTTAAGGAAAACTGCTGTTTTAGACCTTCTGTACATGTTAAAAAATAAATCTGTTTTATATCCCAAGCTGAACCGAAGTTATAGCAAAAAGTGTTTGCGGCAATTAGATCATTGGACTTACATATGTCTTGAAAACTTAAATCGCATTTTGCCAAGTTCAAGTTTTTTTTGAGATATGACTATGTTGCAATAAAGGAGCGGTATGTGTTTACTTTTAAATAATTTTTGATTACGGGACTTTAATTTAATTTTTGATTACGGGGTTTAAAATTTTATTTTGCTTTACTATGATTTCGTTATATAAAGGCTTTTGAATCAGTATTTCGCTATATAGAGGCATTGAAATGGCAATTGAAAACGCATTTAGAATTTGTTGTTTTTGAAACGGGACTAACATTACTCAAAACTTAATTTTTTTATTCTCACTTCGTTATATAGAGGCTTTTATATATACTTTTATAATATAATACTTTGTTATATAGAGGCTTTGCATAGCCTGGACTGATTTAGCTTTATTATTAATTCGTTGTGTAAAGACGTTGGTACGAATTATTCGCTATATAGAGGTTTAGTGACTCCATATTTAGACGAAAAACTTTGCAGTAAAGAGGTTTTATCAAGGGACTCAGAAAATAATTCGCTATATTGAGTTTTTCGTTATTTTTTTCCTTATTTGGTTATCTTTATTTGAATTTTGGTTATAAAATTTTTTTGGTCGCGGCAACACTGAAAACGATAATAGGTCGTTTCGCTATGTGTAACAACATAAATGAAATTTCTTTTTAATTTGTGTTGTCAGTATCTGAATATTTTTGTTTTGTTTTATGTTTAAAGAATATATATGTACTTATAGTTTGTTGATCGCTCCTTTTGACATTCTCTCATAAACGGACATTCGTCATAACCGGACAAAATTGTCAGAGAGAGTACACTGTATATGTATTATAATCAATAAATAAATAAATATTTCAATAATTCTTTCTTTCTTAAATTAATAACACCTCAAAGATTTGAAAAAGATATCTTTAAAAATTCTCAGGTTTCTTTTTTCCACGATTCATAAGGAAATGTGAAAATATTAAACCATAATTTATGCCACTAGTGTCTATTCTAAACTCAGGTTATTGTCACCTGAGTATGCTTAAAAATATTGCTCTACTTTTGAATACATTGACCAAAATTACAACCAGTTATCGCATTTCAAATTTCTTTTTTTTTGATTATACAAATAGGAACGCTATATACACGTTAAACATTTTTGTCCGCTTTCTTATTGGGTGTTAATTTTTGCTGATGTTGCCCACATACGTCTGTCTTTAGCTTACAAGTTTATATTTTTGTACTCTCTGTACAATCAAAATATATGTGGTCAATGAAATGTGGTAGTTTGTTGTAAATTGTGGTTACCTTGATAATTACAATAAACTTAACAATTTACACGAGTATGTTATTAATCGTAATACAGTGGTTATAAAATGTTAGTGAGTTCTTTAATTTACGGAATAAGCAGCCGACAGAATGGGGTTCTCTTAAAAAATTAATTTCTTTAAAAATATGTCGTAATGGGGAATTAATTCAGCATCACATACATACAAAATGAATTAATAGCCGTCAAAACAGAATCTTACGGATGATTACCGTTGCCTCTTGATCAAAAAAAAAAAAAAACTGGAAAAAAAACATGTTCATTTGAAAACCCCCGAACCTACAAGATATTGTAACGCTAACTTAAGGAATCGTTTCATAGGTCAAATAAATAATCATGCAAATATCCGTCAAAGCGCAGAAAGAATCGATAGCCGTTGTCAGTACTTTTTAATGCTATTACATACAGTCGAAGTTCTATAATTTGAACTTCTATTACTTCAAGCCTCTATAAGTTCAAATACATCTCTTGGCGACAGCATCTATATCATTTGTAAATTTATATTCCAAAGTTAAAGTTTATTTTCTGGACAATTGTGATTCAATTTATAGAAGCTTGACTGTCTTCCCATCGTAGTACACAACTCAGCTTGCGTTGTTACAATTTCAACTTGCGTCGATGTAATTTAAGGAATGAAGAGTTTGACATTAATGATACTATGTTCATGTATGCAATTTAGTTGAGTCAATATTCGGTTAATTGAGAACAAACTTTTAACCGTTCAGGTATAATAAATGTACGCAATATTCAGCTTACTCAATGTTAATTTGACAGCTGGTAAATAAAACAGCTGGTTGTTTCACTTATGACAGTGCTGCATTTAAAGTTTTACTGAATATTATAACGATTAGCATTTAATTGAGATTTTATATGAAATATTGAGATCAATATTGGCGTTAATTGAGATTTACGTAATAAAGGTGTATACATTAATATCAGATTACGATGAAGAGCATAATAATGAACATTTAATTTCCCATGCATTGCATATATTTTCTGAAAACGATTCTGAGAAAAACCGTTGCGCGTGCGTAGCAGCATCTGTTGACCAAGGCATTAATTGTTACAATCAAATAAATCAGCAAAGAAAAATCCCTAAAAATTCACAAACTTTAGACAGTTTTGGTCTAATCACATGGCGTATTATAAATAATTTCTATTGATTTTTGTTAATTATTTTGGTGCGAACTCTCCGGTCCAGATTACAGACACAAGACTCTAGTGCATAAATACAGTGTGGCTGATACGTATTGCAACCAACTTCAGGTTGTTATCATTTGTAAACCGCTCGTCTAACCGCTGACAGATTTATTCCAATAATAGTTCATTATATTATTTACATGCTTACAAAAGCATTTTGATCTATTGCGTTCAGTAAAAAAGTTATTCGTAATAGAATTGGAGCGTGATAATGCGATTGCTTTATATTTGGCTAGAAAACCACAGGTGGGTATCGTTAGAGATCTCCAGCATTTAAATGTGAATAAAGCCTTTGTTTCTCATAGCATTGTTCGTTACCGTGATACTGGCAGTGATGCATCTCGTCCAAAAAGTGAACGAAAAAAAAAAAAAAACGGTAACAACACCAGAAATGATCCGAAAAGTGAAAGCCAAGTTTGATCGAAATCCTCGCCGCAGTGGTGGAAAAATTGCTCGTGAGCTGAACATATCGCGAGAACGGATGCAACATATATTGAAAAATGAGCTTGGACTAAAGCCATCTATGGACAAAAAAAAGTTGGACTGGTAAGAGCCAAGGAGTAACTTCGCTTGCACGAAAGTGGCCAGGTTTACTTGCCAAACAGATCAGCTGAAAATTTACACATGCGATTGGCCACTAGAACTCAAGCGCCGCCGATGGTCTCTCCCCGCTCGTATTTATCGACCGTGGGGTCAAAATAAATGCCGAATATTATCGGGAAAATGTCTTAAATACAGTATTCAAGCCCTGGGCAGACAGACATTTCGACCGCAGACCATGGACATTCCAACAGGACCCAGCACTACCGCACTCAGCACGCGTCAACGAAGAATGGCTTAAAAAGGAGGTTCCTCGCTTCATTTCTACCGCACAATGGCTACCATAATCCCTGAATCTCAATCCGTTGGACTTTTGCGCCTTGGGCATTTTGGAAAGTAAGGTTGTCCCTAAAAAAATACCAAAGTGTCGATCATCTCAAGATGGCTCTTCGCCGGGAATGGGCCAAAATACCGCAGAGGCACTTTCGTGCAGCCTATGATGGCTTTGAAGGCCATAATTCGTATCAAAGTTGGCAAATTTGAACAAATCTAAACTGATTTTAAAATTTGATGTTATATCCATCATTTTTTGCTTTTGAACAATAAAATTAAAAAAAAAAAACCCTGTAAAATAGGGAACAGTACACTAAAACCTCAAAAGAAAGTTTTCTACCCTAACTATGCCATTCGCAATATAAATTTTTTATACATACAGACGACTTCGAAACATCGCCCACATACAGCTTGCAAACAAAGGTCGTATTCCAGTAGTAGAAAGTTGTCACGGGTGCTCACAGCTACATATGAAGCAAAACGAAAAATGAAAAGCTTGTATCGGTTGTTCCAAGCCAATATCCAATGAGCTTTTTTTAAGTCCATCATTATGTAAAAACTGTTCTAGGGTAAACCCCTAAATTTTGTTTGTTTTTAGAGAAATTTTTAATGTTTCTTACTTCATGAAATAAATTCACATAATTATTCATCGCAACCCTTTATCCTTACTGAAGGTACAACCTACCTTCACACTCCACTTACATATGTTGTGTGTGTTAATTCTATAAATGCGTTGTGGGCCCTTTAGTTTAAAGCCGCCCCTGAATAACTCATTTTTGAGAAACTTTTCATGGCAATTCTATTTACTCTCCTAGTTTCTGCCAGATTCAAATTTCGTTATGCTCGAGATATTCGACTTGGGATTACAACCCAGCTTGCGTGTGTTAATTTTATACAAGAGTGGCGGGAAAGTCGACTCCGAACGACAGATTTATGAGGAGCAATTTCTTGACAATTTAATTATTCTCAGAGTTTTTGCTCAAGATCTTTCATATCAGAGATCAGCAACGAGTATTCAAAACGATGAGTAGATTCGAGTCATACTTATAATTTCTGATACTAATACGCATTCATACTTATTTCAATATGATACTCATACTGCTCATACTCAAAGTTGGAAGTACTCGTCGTACTCATGCTTAACAATATGCATGATATTGCTGATTGCGACTTGTCTCTACTTAACATTTACACGAAGCACAAAATAAGTATGATTCGCGTACGAGCACTGCAGTACTCACAAGAAGATTGTGTGAATGCTTTGCTTGTTGTCTTTCCTTTCTTCTTTGTTTGTATATGCAACAACTACTAAGACTGTAAATTGTGATGAAAGATTTGAATCACTCGAATCACTTATAAGTATTATAAGTATTTTTCTATATTTATGAATCAGAATGAGTAGGCAGATGAATTAAACATATTTCGAATGTTGTGAGTTTGATGTCAACGTTGTACTCATACTCATTGGAACCTATACTTATAAATCAATGTTGTAGCTAGTACGAATTAGAGGTGTGCACAAGAATTGCTTACTATGGCATTTTTCTCAAGACCAAATATTGATTGCAGCTGCAAATATAAATAAGTGTGAAGCAAAGATAGAGTACAAAAAAACAATTGCACTCGTAAACCATTGTACAACAGTATAAAAAAGAGTTGAGTGAAGAGTGTAACAAAAATATTGTACTCTTCATAGAGTCCCAAAATGCATTTCTTTTTTTGTTCTCGGCAACCGAACATCTTCATCGACGCCAGCATTGCCTGTAACTTTTTTAAACTTTTTATTTCTGGGGAAAAACCTTTTTTTACACTACTGATATTCATATGGCAATACTGTAAATGCAGTAAAATATGCTCTTACAACACAAAGTATAGTTCCGTTACTTTACAGGCAAACAAGTGCTGTTGTATACATTGAATAAATGAGAAATACACATTTTAGTGCACTCGTAAAATTAAGAGCAACAGAAAAGAGTACACTACAGTATAGCATTCGGTGAAGGGTAAGCTAGCAGAATGTCTTGTGAACACCTCTAGTACAAATGAATCAGTGTAATTGATTTTCAATTCTTTTGGTTGACTCATACTTAAAATTGCATGAGTACTTATGAGTAGCGGAAAACCGATTCATTGTTGATCTCTGGTACATACTTTGTTGTATCTAAAAATGGAATATCTATAGCTCTATCGTTCTTACGTGTGATATTTTTCAAGGCTAGGTTATACCCTTTACATGTATTTTGATTATTCGTTTCATATAGAGTCACAAAGTTCACTTTTATAATTTTTGATTGACTTTTTCGTTATTCTCGTAGATTTGAGTATTGAGAATGTAGTTTTTTCGAATTCTTCGACCTAGAATCACATGAAAATAGATTACCATACAGTTTGCTATATGCCTTTATTTTGATTTGGTAATCGGAATGCTCTAAATGGCAGTATAGTATGTCTTCTATATTTCGAGTCCTAGCCACCTAAATACCAGACAAACATATTAGCTGTTATTAGTGTAGAACATTTCTTTATTGTTGAACAAGAATAACACGGTGCAACAGTGAAAATACACCCGAGTGACTACATAGTCCATGTTGTTCACTTGGAGGAGGATAATTCAAAAACAACTTTTTTTATATTTCTCGAACCCTCCAAACTTTTTTTATTTGATAAAAACAGATTTTTTTTTTTTGACTTTACGCACAAATTTCTGAATTACTCAAACAATTTCCAAAATTTAAATTTAATTTTTTTTTATTTTGTCGGATAGTGTAATTTATTCATAACGGCATGTTCCAGTATTCTGGCGTAATCCAACGTTCGGATTTTGTGACAAAAGAAAAACACTTTAGATGACCATAAATATCGTCTATAAACCTCTCGCTTTTTTTTAATATTAGTTTTCTTTAACCCGTTACATGTTCTGTTACAATACAGTTACAGTAAATAGTAGACATACAGTAATGTTTACATTCTTTTACAGAAAAATTTTAATTAATAGTTGAAATTGCTTTCCATTTTTTGTTTAGGATTGAAACGAAAGACAAGACCAAAGAGATTTTTGCAATAGCAATGAATTTTCATTGTAGATCTTTGATTTAAAATCAGATTCGGAACCGCTAACTCACGAGTATTCTAAAATATTTACATTTAAGATCAGGTTCAAATTTATTTATTTTGTATTTTGTCCACGAGTACATACGAGAGACAAAGATTTTAATCAAGTTCATTATTAATTTTTGTTGTTGTTGAGTGTGTGTGTGTTTTTTTTATTGATATCCAAGAGCACTTTCAGGCATCATGAACTTATCAATTAGTTCGTATGCATTTATTCCAATTCAATACGTTTCACGTTTTCTTTCCATTCAAATCAATTGAATTTAATCATTTATTTACACACACACACATACATCCAAACATACGATACATCAGCAACGAAAACGAATTATGAGTTAATGTGTGAGTGTGTGTGTGAGAGTTTTGGGTTCGTTCAATGGCATATGAAAATGAAATGTAACTGCGTAGATGGGGAAATGTGTGAACGTTTGTATGAATTTGAAAATTTCATTCAATTTTGTTGTTGTTAATGTAATTGTTGTCGTTGTCGCTGCCGTTGTTGTTGTTTTTTTTTTTGTTTTATACAAAATGTAAATTGCAACTACAAATGATGTGTAAATGATATTCGGATGATAATGAAATTTACTGTGCTTAATTATGACATTTAAACCTCGAAAATGATGTGGTAAAATGATTGCAACACACAGTTTGCTCGAAGGATGTTGTAGTCGATTGTTAAATGGTGCTATTGACTTTGACGCTGTTGGCTGTGTTGGCGCTGTTAGTTTAATTCCTGTCAACTCACCACTCGACGACTCAGCGGTCTAATTGAAATGCGTAATGACGCAAAGTATAGGGTCAGCAAATATTCCCACTGTGTCTGCATTAGTTTCTGTAGCTCACGAAGTATGAGAGTTTTGGTTTAAAATTTCACACGCATAAATTTCAATTTGCGCTTATTGTACAGCTAAAGATACACAACAAAACATCTATGGAAGTCATCTTTGTTATTATTATTGTCGTTGAAGCGAATGAAAATATCTCTAGAGAGCTTTGCGTGCTGTTGAACTTTTTTGCTGTTTTTTTTTTTTTTTTGTTTTTTGTGCAATTGCCAGTGAGAAAGTTTCACTTAGTAGAGGACTCTTGACACAATACTCAAAGGGATAAAACAAAAGTATTAAAAACGTCCAAACGTTGATTGCTTTGATTACGAATGTCCCCTTGTGTGTGTTTGTGCTGCTGTTGCTTCTTCTTCTTCTGGTGACTGTCTCACTTATCCCAGTCAACATTTTACATTTTCTACAATATTAATTGAATTTCTTTCTACGTTATGTTTTTCATTCATTCATTCATTTTTCTTGTAAAATAATTATTTTAGAATTATTTTTGTAACCAAACAACAATGTTGCACATATGTTGTATGTATTTATGTAGGTATTTAAATGGAAACAGATGATATATTTTGTCCAAGATGAATTATGCTCCTTGAGATCATAATACTCAAGATTTGGAAAGTAAAGGGGAAGGGATAAAATATATTTTCTTTGTTTTTGTTTACTGAATCCTGTTCAGAAATTCAGAATTCTATTGATTGATTACTGACCTATTATTGGTTACTACTGTTCCGTAATGTCCCGTTATGTATGTGTGGTTCCACTCTGCCTGCATTATGACAAAAATGTTCATCACCACCGACTTATAAAACAGACGGAGCAGTGACTTTAGTGCAAAATTGTTTTTGATAAAATTAATTATTAAAAAAAGGAAATTTTTTCATACATACATAATTGATCAGGATTACGACCTTGCTTCTCACACCACTTATGTTGTGTGCGTTAATTTTATACGTTAGTGGTGGGATATACAGTTTTTTGAGAAGCTCTCCATGGCAATTTTATTTACTTTCACAGTTTTTGCCAGAAATCTGCTGAGAAAACGGCACCGAGAGAAATATTTCTCCACGATGGCCACACGACTAATAACCGAGTATTGAACATCACCCACAAAATTAATTCCCATTGACACATTTTTGAATCGATTTTTAAATATTTCAGTTAATTTTGTAATTTAAACAAATTGTTCGTTAACTAAATCAAATACGAGATTATAAAACACCCAAACACTATTATTTCCTAGAAAATACATATACGAGATGTGATCAAAAAAATAACCGTTATTTTCAAATTTCGTGAGCTACATCTGTTCGATTTTCGCATTTTTTCTGTTATGTTGGTACACATGTCTGTTGTATTTTTGTGCGCTCTTCGATTTTTTACTATTCGAAAAAATTGATGAAAGAAACTGTTTCATTGGGATGATTGGGCTTTGGTTTCAATGTCATAACCAATACATCCATGATTCGTCATCAGTTAAGACCTTCTTGAGCAAATCTGGATTGTCGTTGAACGTCGTCTTGAGCGATATCCATGTAACATTACTTTTACTCAAAATTTACCAATTTCGAAACAATCGTCGTTGCCGCACGTTGCATGCCTAAAACATTGTTTGGCAAGAGCCGAACGATATGCCAACATCATCATGACGAGTAGTCAAATGATTTTTTCACTGCTTCAATGTTTTCATTGGTTGTTGATGTGCTCGGCCGACCAGGACGAACATCGTAATTGACATCTTCTCGGCCTACCTTAAACCAGTTATACCACAATGAAACTTGTGTTCTGCTCAAAGTAGACTCGCCAAAAGCCATAGTCAACATTTTAAATGTTTTTGTACATTTAATATCATTTTTTACACAAAACTTAGTACAGTTTCTTCGATCCATTTTTTGGAATAGGAAAAAAAATCAAATAGCACACCAAAACACCTCAAGTAACTTACGAAATTTGAAAATCACCAATCGTACACGAATTAAGTTCAAATTTCAAAATTGATTGTAAGTAAGAAGGATTAGGACATAGTCTTCAAATAAAATTTAAACAAATACTGAATTATCTAAAGTTGAAGGTACTATTTTTGCTTTTTAAAATTGTTGAATTCTTTCTGCAGTTGAATAAAAAAATCATCATCTTGTTATTGTAAATGTTTACAATAATAAGTGAATACTAGATGACCCGTGCGAATATTTCGCATCGTTAGTTGTCATTTTTGCAACATAAAATTTAAATAGTTAATAGAAATTCTGGTAAATACAATCTTACCTTTTGAAGGGCTTAACCTTGTGCTTTGTTTAACGTCATAGCAAAAGCAACTTTCACAGGATATTGTTTTCGTATCATTCGGAAAGGCACAGTTGGATCAGAAGGTGTAAGGTTGATTCGGGGGGTATGACTACAGTTTTATCGGTACGAATAATTTTTGCTGATATGATGTGCTCTCTCAAGAATTCTAATTAACATTATAATTGCATTTGTCTTTTCATATGCACGTTATTTATATTCTTACGTGCACGTTGTTTTTATTCTTATTTTTCTTAAAATCTTTTTAACTGTTAAATATCAGCTGACACTATATATATGGATACGTTAAAAGATATCGTATTACTACCCTTCATAAAACAAACAATGCCATGACAATAACGATATTACCAAAATGGCTTTAACAACTTTATATATTGTTATGTGAAATATCATTACAATTAAGCGACTCTGTTTATCGCGCTTGATCTAACAATTACTGCAAAGTATTGCCAAAACAGCTTTTGCCAACCTAATGTGCATATTATATGTAACTGACGTAGTAATAAACGGCATTATAGTAAATAGCGGTATTGCCAGAATGGATTTTAATACATACTATAATATGTAGAACTACTACTATTACTACTACTTATTTACTATTAAGCGACCCTGTATTACCACACTTGAACAGAAACATATAATTATAACGACAACAGTATTATCATGCAGTTCTATATAAAATATAATTTTTATTAATGAAAATATTAATTTTTCAATTTCTAATTATTTTAGGTCATTAGTATTAGATATAAGCTTGAAAATGAGATATCACTCATTAAATTTGATACGGGGGTATGGGATATATTTGCAACGGACAAAAAAATTGCTTTAGAAATAATATATATGATTGATGAAAAAAAAAACGTTTTTATAATTTGAAATGTCTTCCCGGACTTAAAGTAACTTTTTATACAAATCGTTGGCTTATGTATTATTTTTAAAATATTTTTTGTCATTTAATAATTTAAAAGTAACTTTAAATTTCTTATCCATATGTACACTTTAGAATTATTGTTGTAGAAAATAAATAAATACATTGACTGTAAAATTAACTCACACATCATTAATGGTGTGAGAAGCTAGGTCGCAATACTGACTGAAGGGTTGTAATGACGAATTATGTTCTGTTATGTTATGTATGAATGTGTGTAAGATTGTCAACTGTTAGACGAGTTGTGTGGGAAGCTGCAAATAAATTTATGAAGTCACAATTAATTAAGGAAACACTTGGACCGCATATAAAAATTTGAACCTATCACAATTACGTGGACATAACAATTGGAACCTTGGTTACAATTATTAATTAAGACAGTGCCACGTGTAGTGTAGAAGAAGGTAGAGAAATGAAGGTAGATAAATGATTTGCGGTGCTGTATTCTGGAAATAGCTTTTCCACATTTTAACGATCTGTTTGGCCAATCTCTTAGATCTAATGTATATACTGAAAGGGTCGACTCATACATACATATAATTCCATTACTTTTCATTGCAACATTCAACAAATTGAATGTTAAAAGTTTCTCATTATTTAAAAGTCTAAGGGCCATTATTGCAACTTACCGTCAACTAAAGAGAGGATTTAAACGGGCAGCTAAATTGTTTTCCATTATTATAAGCGGACAATATGGTTGAAGTGAACGTTAAGTTAAAGGGAGCATCATTCTACCGATAACTTTTAAAGTTAAATTTATGTTTGAAATTGCAATATTAAATATAAACAAAATAATCGAATACAACAAAAAATAAAATAAAAAAAAAAATGTTTATTGATCTAAAACTACATATTGCTCCGTCATTGCCATATTTTTGAGAAAGTTAACTTTATATCCTTTGTAGGTTGTAATAACGAAAAGAAGTTAAATGTGAGTTTAAAGTTCACTTTAGGTAAAGTTACCTTCAACTAAACCCAACTTTAACGGCAAGTGGTAATAATGGCTCTAGCTGGCATATATACAAATTATATTCTGAATTCAAAATTAGGCCATAACCTTTTCAATATGTACTCATGTACACATTAAAAGTGCTTAAACTTGAAGTTGGTAACTCTTTTACTGTTACTGTTTCTTCTTTCTTCATTTTAAAGAGCCATTTAACCTATTATAGCTAATAAATTTTAAATGGCCTTTGCTGTTGTGTTTGTTTGTTGGGTATTTGTTGCAAGGCAATCCATTCCATTTCGCAGCCAAGCCACTATTTCCCATTCTGTCAGTAAAGTGGTTTAATTTTATTTTATTCTCATATAATCACACATTCTTAAACATTCATTCATTTACACACGTATACATACATACAAATCCAGATACACAGTCCCAAACTAAGAGAAATGAAATGTGACAACCAGGATCATGGTGAAAAGTCAAAACATTAACGTTTACTTCCAAGGGAAAATGGTTAAAAATAAAACTTCCATTGACTTCGTTTAACTCGTTTAAATGCTGGTGTAATTCTACGAGAAGTAAAATATGTAATAATGATACATAAATATTAAAAAAGACGACAAAATTAAAATCATTAAAAATTTTATTCTTTCACAAAATGGTCAAGAGGAGAAATGCTTAATTGCTACTCGCTTTTTTTCAGAGCAACTTCTGCATCTAATAATATATGTACGTGTAGCCAAAAACAGCAATCGGAATGAATCAATTTCTTTCTTTAACTACCAACTATTATGTCTCACAATAAGTACATAAAAACATATGTACGTACTTGAGGTGTGCACAAGACTTATAAAATTGCAAACTATTGCAAGACCGAAAAGATAGAGTACAAAAAACAACTGCACTCGTACCTGCATTGTACAACAGTATAAAAGAGAGTTGTGTGAAGAGTGTAACAAAAATATTGTACTCTTCATAGAGTCACAACATGCATTTCAAGTTTTGTTCTCGGGAACCGAACATCTTCGCCGACGCCAGCATTGCCAGTAACATTTTAAACTTCTTATTTCTGGGGTAAAAACTTTTTTTACATTACTACTACTGATATTCATTTGGCAATACTGAAAATGTAGCTTCAGTAGTAAAATATGCTCTTACAACACAAAGCATAGTTCCGTTACTTCACTGAATAACTTCACTGAATAACTGAATAAATAAGAAATACACATTTCAGTGCACTCGTAAAATCAAGATCAACAGAAAAGAGTACACTACAGTATTGCATTCGGTGAAGGGTAAGCTAGTAGAATGTCTTGTGCAGAACAAAGTAAAGAATTCAAGCAAATACTGGATGTAATATTTAGTAGTCGTGTGTTATATCGTCGTATAGTGTAATATTAGGTAGTGTGTTAGTTAATTAGACGTGAGGTCAGAGTTTAAGTTTCAGGTCAGACATCAAAATGACTGACTTCCTCTCAGCATATTTCTGGCAAAAACTCTGAGAGTAAATAAACTTCTAAAATATCTGTCGTTCGGAGTAGACTTTAAACTGTAGATCTTTAATCTGTAGACCCATTCATGTATAAAATTAACCCACACAATATAAGTGGTGTGAGAAGCTATGTCGTAAAGGCTGGTTGTGATGACCTGATGACTGATGGGTTGTGATGACCTATTATGTATCTAGTCATATACAGTGACGAGTAGAAGTGAGCGCATGTTCACAATACTGAGTTTCGTCATCCACAAAAACAAAACCATACAAGCAAATACAATAAAAAATTTTAATTCTTTATTTTATTCTTAACAAATAGCATTAAAAAATCAATAATTATTGAAATGAATTCAATGAGTTTGAATATAAAAACGAAAATAACCCACATAAACTCAATTTTGCACATTTCAAGAAAATTCAAGAAACTAACCAAATTTCAATATTTTGTCCATAGAACCTTATTAGAAATAGCTTGATTTAAGCGGTTTGATATGCTTTCTACCAAATGATCAATAACACCTTTCCGAATTCGATTCCATTTCGCATTTATACGACCCCAAAGTTTGACCATGTTTGTTGGGGCTGTTTTGTACTGTCCGAGCCGAATTTTCACGAATGGCCAAAGATTTTCAATCGGATTGAGGTCGGGACTTTGTGCCGGCCATTCCATCAATTGAAAATTATGTTTCCCACCCCATATCTTTAAAATTTTTGCTCTATCCTTCGGATCACCATCCTGTTGAAAAATAATTTCTTATTCGGGATAAGCACATTTGTCTATAAAATTCGGAAGATGGGTTTGCTGAATCTTTAGATAGTCTTTTTTCGCATGATACCATCTACCAACATGCCAACATGCCACCATATTAAGCATCCCCAAACCATTACATTTTCACCGCTATGTTTAACAGTTTGCTTCACATGGTATCTTTGAACACGTTCCCTGGATCTGCGCTAGCAGTACTGCTTTCCATCTTACTGAATGTGGTTACATTTGGACTCATCCGATGAGATAACACGTTTCCAATCAGATGGATAACACGTTCCAATCAGTACTATTATCGAAGACCCGGGGAACGTGTTCAAGGATTCTATGTAAAGCAAACTATTAAACATGGCAGCAAAAATATAATTAGTTGCGGATGCATGGTGACATGTTGGCCCTCTATATTTAGTAGATGGTAGCAAGCGAAAACAATATAAGGAGTGTTTGAGTATTGAGAGATTGTGTGGAAGTGGAAAAAAAGGATTTGCTGACCAAAACAAAGCAAGTAAAATAATACGTATTTTTCTAAAACATCCTAAAATGTCTGGAAGAAAAGTGGCTGAAAAAGTTAGATGCCCTGAGACCTTTGTCAGAAAAAAACTTTATACACAAAAGAATTTAAATATTATTTACTTTAATTGAAATATAAAACGAAAAAAATCCGCCACTTAGTTTTATTTCTATAACGAAAAGTGTAAGTCCAGTTTCTTTTGTGCGCACTCCTTATTTAGTAACTTCAATGCCAAAAATTTCCGAAGGTAATCGGCAATATTACATCGCAAGAAACTTTTTGGAATTATTCTTCTTCGTTCCAAGGTTGCTTATTACGGCCCTTTAGTCAGAATTATAAAATACGTTCTCACACCACCCATTTTGTGTGTGTTTATTTTATCTATGAGAGGCGGGACCTACAGTTTGAAGTCAACTCTGAACGAAAGATTTTTTCAGAAACTTTTTATGCCAATAAGAACTTTTATTTCGTTTTGTTCGATATATTTGAGTTTGAATTTGAACACATGTCGTTGCGTATGATCGATTACTGGCATCTGGCTACACAGACTGAATTTGTGACAACTTATTTGATTGATATAGTTTTAGCTAATAGTCTCTTATTTTTTTACAATAATAAAACGGTGCGACAGTGAAAATACACCCGAGCAACTATCGGGTCCGCCATCTAACGTTTTTGGTTTGAACTAGTGCTTATTTCGTGAGTGGTAACACCTAGTTCATATCTGATTTGACAGATAATTAGTTGTATCCTTCCGTTGAACGAATATGCTTGCGTATACGCGTTTTCGCTTCTCTAAATGGGCCTGCGATAGACTTACAGAAGATGCCGATTTTGGCAAAAAAAAAACATCTTTTCAGAAACATGCAAAATTGTCGCCTTTGGGACACAGAAAACGCGCACGCATACATTCCAAAACGAGTAACTGTTTGGTGCGGATTTTGGACCATTTTCTTCGAAAATGAGCAAGGAGTGGCCGTTACAGTTAATGGCAATCGTTATCGGGCCATGTTTAACAAATATTTGTTCAGAAAAATTGAAGAGGAGGATACTGGCAACATTTGGTTTCAACAGAACGGAGCTACGTGTCACACGGCCTTAGCTACACTCGATGTTTTGCGCGCTGTTTTTGTAGATCGCATTATCAGCCGCAAAGCTGATGTCGTTTGGCCACCTCTGAGCTGCGATTTGACACCGTTGGACTATTATTTGTGGTGTGCCGTCAAATATAATTGTTATGTTGACAAGCCGCTTTAAAGGACAATATTCGTGAATCCATTTGTAAAATACTGCTGCACGCAATCGATAATGTGCTTAAAAACTAGACCGATGGTGTAGCCTACTACATGGCCAGCCGAGGCAGCCATTTGTATGAAATTATTTTCCATTATTAACTGGAAGGATTGTACTTTCAAATAAAAAAAGAAATTTGAGAAAATATTCAGTAGTTTTTTTAAAGCATTAAAGAAAAAAAAAAGTTGTTTGGCGGACCCTTTTCATAATCTAAGTTGTTCACTAGGTTAAGTAGAACTCAAAAATCCTTTTTTACTTTTCTCAAACTCTTCAAATTTGTTTTCTTTGACAAAAATGGCCTTTTTGATCTCTTCACACAAAATTATGGATTATCCAAATACGTTTGAACCTATTTTAAAACTCAACTTAACTTGGAGAGTTCGTACCTAAAGCACAAATAAAATATTTCTTTTCATGATTTTTCTTTTTTATTGTAAAGTTTGAACGATGACATTATGTATGAAACACTACATCATTTAAATGACCTCCACGCGAAGTGTTGCACGCATTGATTCTTTTGAGATAATTTTCGACCACTTTAACTTGACGAACGTTGGTCAATGACGGTCATTCGCTTAGGCCCACAAAAAAACCACATATTTTCCAAGTCGTATTTTTCAAAGCAGGTAAAAAAGAAATCGGTTGTCATATGACCATAACACTCCGAATTGACGGTGACAGTCGTTTTTGAAGAAGTAAGGTCCAATCAATTAAAAGTAAGGTCCAATCACACCTTCGCAGCAAAGAGCGCACCAAACATTAACTTTTTCTGGATATAATGGCCTCTACTCAAGAGGAGGCTCGGAACTTCAAATACGAAAATTTTGTTTAAATAACATACCCACCGAGTGCTTCATCACTGAAGCAAAATTTTGTTCGAAAAATTGCCGATATGTGGCTGTGGCAGAATCACCATTTTTGTAGTAGGTTTTGATAATTTTTTTGCGTTGTGTGATAATTAAGCGATCCATATTCGTCAATCTCAGACTTTCAGCTGAAAAGAAAAATAACTGGTTTCACAACTTAGTTCGACAGATGTCGAACTCTAATTCCATACTTTTGAAACCACGAAATGGATAGCCCTTTATTTTTGAGACTAGGTAGTTACTCGGTAGTTTAATTCAGGGGTTACCACAATTTTTTGTTTGTGCATGGGGGAGTAAGAGAGAGGAAATAAGTTGAGAACTGACAGTCATAGAAAAATGTTAGTAATATGCACTATTCTGATTTTCATATCATCAACATATATAAAGTTATAGATCTTTAACTTAATAATTTGGTAATGTTTTCTAAATATTTGCTGGATACTAATTTTGGTTTAAAAATTTCCTCTCCTGCAAATGGCCAACCTTTTAATTTTTCTAAAATATTGCTTTATGTCTATAAAAATGTTGTTTCTTTCCACATCATCTTAATTATTTACTTGATTATTAAAACAATCAAAATGTGTTTCAAGAATATATAAGACATTGGATTTTAATAAAAGAATTTTTTTCTCATCAAATATTTTTTGAGTGTAACCCTGAAAAAATATTATAGCCTTCGCTAACATCTGCACTCGCCGCAGTGTGATCCACGACTAAATAAAAGAGTGTGTGAATTCTCCCTGCACAATTGTGCTATGAAATGGTAATCCCTGATTTCATTGTTTGTATTTTGTCGCATAATGTAATAATGAAATGATAAGTCTATTATTAAATTTAGTAATCTTATATGCCGTCTCAATTCAAATATAATATTTGTGGCAACTTTTTAAAAGATTTTCGTAATAAAATATTTTACTTCAGTTTTATTATTATTTTGCTTTACAAAGTATTTTATTGGAAACTATTAATTGTAATGAGTTTACGATATTTACTTAAAATTCTTTTTAAATATTCTCAATGCTATTTAAATTCATTGTTTTCATTTACATGTCATGTATAATGCACAATAAATGTATCGTGTATTGTATATTTTTATTATTTGATTTATTTTGCCTTATTTTCAATTCTAGTACGTACAATGGCAGGTCGGTAGCTTCACTTACAAGAGCGCATTGTTGGGGCAATTATTGATTTGCGGTAAGTGAAAGAAATTTCTTTTTTCGGTTAATTGGATTAAATTGGATTTTATGTAAAAAAAAAACATTTTGAATACCGTCAAAGAAATTCTGAAAAATTAAAATGTTTGATTTCATCTCTTAATTATTAAGTCCTAGAAGTAAATAATGGAAGCCAAAAAAATAAATAAACTTTATTTTGTCTTTTCACTAAATATCAGAAGAAGATATTTCAGTGAAAATAATTTTACCGAACTTAGGAAGGTAGATAGAGGTGACTGTCCATCCATAAATGTTGAATGTATACAATTAAACCACATAAGATCTATTTTAATATCGGTCAGAGAACGTTTCTTAAATTAGCAAACCTAACACAAGAAACAAAATAGTTTCTTCTTTTAATTTAAGCCCATGGACAAATGCCTTACTGACTAATAACAAAAATAGGTACGAGAAAAAAAAATTAAATACAATTACAAACAATTTCTTAAAAAATACAATTAATTGTTACAATAAAAATATAAAAAGTTGCGAATTAAGAAAAACAATAATATTCCGTTTTATTATACAAGAATTTACAGAAAAATCAACAAAATCTGACAAATAATTAAATTGACGGCAAATTCTAGTTAACGGATCCGCAATAGCGTAATTAGCTCTGCAGAATTGAAAATAAATAAGATTATAATAGCGGAAGTTACGACGAGGAATATTGAATTTACAAGATCTTAACAGAAATTCACAACAAATATTACCATTGATCAGGTTAATCGCAATGGATACATTTAACATTGTTCGACGACTCTTAAGGGTAGGCAGTTTTATCAATGCCAGTCTGCATTATTCCATCCATCCCAGGCCACGCAAGCAGAGGAGTAGAAATTATTCGCTGTAAACGTTACAGTGAAGATCCCATGCAATGGATCCATACTCCAAAATTGGTCTGACAAGCGATACAAATAGCTGTTTCATAATATATGAATCAGAAAACTCTTTTGCCCAACGTTTTATGAAGCCAAGGATGCTCCTTGCCTTATTTACAGTCAAAGTGATATGGTCATTAAAGTTTAATTAGGATACCAAGATCCATAAAATAGTCAACATTCTCTAATTGATAACCTCCAAGCAAGTAATTAACCGCAATAAAATTATTTCTTGCGCACCGCATACATTTGCATTTTTTAATATTCAACTCCATCATGTTGTACTAGCACTACAAAAACATGTTTTTGAGATCATTTCGAAGATATTAATGATTGATTATATAATTGAAGGAGTGAAAAAGCTTTACATCGTCAGCATACATCAAGATTTTGGTATAATTAATTATGTTGGGAAGATCGTTTATAAGCAACGAAAAAAGAAGTGGACCAAGATGGCACCAGATGGCACATAAATATACTTAGTTAAGCTATTGTTCACATATACGATCTGCTTTCTACCAGTAAAATACGACTCTAGCCATCTTAAACTTCTATGATTTACACCCTTTAATTCAAGTTTAGTTAACAGAAGTTTGTGATTCACTTTATCAAACGCTTTTCTAAAATCCGTAAAAATTACTTCAGTACTACTGAAACTCAAACTACTTTGAGAAAAGGCCTCATTTATCATGGATGTTGACTGAACCACATTAGTTGTTGTTGGCGCAGCACTTTCGGGGGACTTTGTCAAAAGTCTGAAAGGCGATAACATTTCTTTTATATTAAAAATATTTTCGGTTACAGGTTTTCTTTAAATTCACTTAAATCAAAAAATTACATACGAAAAGAAAATATTAAAAGAAAAATAAACATAAAAATGAAAACTGCAGTGACAAAAATGTATACACTAGAGGTGTGCACAAGACATATAAAATTGCAAACTATTGCATTTTTCTCAAGACCGAATATAGATTTTGTTGCAAATATAAATAAGGGTGAAGCAAATATAAAGTACAAAAAAAAAAAACAACTGCACTCGTAAACCATTGTACAACAGTATAAAAGAGGATTGTGTGAAGAGTGCAACAAAAATATTGTACTCTTCATAGAGTCACAACGTGCATTTCTTTTTTTGATCTCGGCAACCGAACATCTTCGTCGACGCCAGCATTGCCAGTAACTTTTTATTTCTGGGGGAAAAACCTTTTTTACATTACTGCTACTGATATTCATATGGCAATACTGAAAATGTAGCTTCAGTAGTAAAATATGCTCTTACAATACAAAGTATAGTTCCGTTACTTCACAGACAAACGACTGCTGTTGTACACTTTGAATAAATGAGAAATGCACATTTCAGTGCACTCGTAAAATCCAGAGCAACAGAAAAGAGTACACTACAGTATTGCATTCGGTGAAGGGTAAGCTAGAAGAATGTCTTGTGCACACACTTATTATTGATAACTTTAATAGTGTCATGTTCACATTGTGTGCTTGTAAAATATTTCTTAAACACATGAATTACACGGTGCGACAGTGGTAATACACCCGAATAACTACATAGTCTAAATTATTCACTAGGTTGAGTAGAACTCAAAAGTACTTTTTTATTTTTCTAGTGCGCTTTAAACTTTCTATATTTGACAGAAACCGTTTTTGATCTTTTCGCAGATAATTATTGATTACATAAATATGTTTGAACATATTTTGAGGTTTATGTATACCGTTTTGAGATTAGCCTTCAAAACGTAGTTATTTTTAATCGCATAATTTAATTAAAAAATATAAAATATGTGTTGAATTTCTGAAAGTACATTATTTTTTGAACACATTAACACTTTGTTTGATCAAATCGGGCAAAAATTACCGTTGTTATAATTTAAATTGTATAGCAGTTATGTTATATACATATGTCATCTTATCAAATGACTTTCGGTTCAAAAATGTTGAAAAATTTTCATGGATCTTGATTTTTCATTACAAAGTGTGTTAATTTTTCAAATATTATTATTTCTCTTTGCGCAAACATTGGTGAACTTCAGGTGGTCACTGAAACCTAAAATTGGTACATTTTCCGATAAACAACCAAGATCCTTAAAAAATTTTTAAAATTTTTGAACTAAAAGTCTATTTGAAAAAACATATACAAATATGATAAATATAACTCGACTATTAGACTGTTTGATCAAACGGAGTGTGAATCTTTCATAAGATAGTATACTTTCAAAGTTTGCTATTATTAGTTTGCTACTATGAACGGACAAACTTGAAAAAGTCTGATAAAAAATCGCATATCTAATCAAACCCCATAACATAATAAGTCAAATTATATTTATATGTACATCGTTTTAAAGGCCCATTCCTCTTCTCTCTAATAAGCTTTAAATTTTGGACATCGGTGCAGAAATCAATAAATTTCTGCGTAAAGTCCAAAAGAAAGACATTTTTTGTGTAATAAAACAAGTTTGGAGGGTTCAAGAAATATAAAAAAAAATTTTTCTAAGTTCTACTCAACAAAACTCACAATCTATACCATATCATTAGCTATGTGTATTTATAATACGCATAATACGTGTATCGAATAATACGTTCGATATATGTGGATATTTGTACTCCTTAATGTACAGGTATAAGTTCAGCAAAGAATTTCATAAATTTTATAACTATATACATGCATACATAATTGGTCATTACAACTCTTCAGTCAGGATTATTGACCTAGTTTCTCACACTACTTATGTTGTGTGTGTTAATTTTATACATAAGTGGCGGGACCTACAGTTTAAAGTCGACTCCGAACGACAGATTTTTGAGAATCTTTTCATGGCAATTTTATTTACTCTCAGAGTTTTTGCCAGAAATCTGCTGAGAAGCAATCGCCGAAAACATACTTTTTGTATTTTATTTTGATGTCTGGCCTGGTATTCGAACCCTGGCTTTACGTCTAATAAGCCAGCACACTATCTACTAGACCACGGTGACTTTAATAATAATAAATACATATGCGACTTATATTGCAAATTAAAATCCCACTTTCTATAGATAGGTTAGAGCTGGACTTAGGTGTTATACGGCCCGTGCCGAGAGTCGGTCGGTATGGATACCTGGCGACCTCTAGGATTAAACAGACTTATCTTAGTACTTCGGATCCATGCTCAGGCGGACCTTCGCCTTATCCTCAACTCAAAACTATATAAGCTAATCAAAAATATGGACAAACCAACATTTGTAATAAATTGATTGAATGATTATTTGTCATCTAATAAGCCAACACATACCTACTAGGGATGCCTATCGGGAAATCACACAAAATCCCGAATCCCGGGATTTTTAAAAACTTGTCCCGGGATTTTCGGGTTTGTGAATTCAAATATATTTTGGCCCTACTAAAGTTCCTGAAAAAAAATTCTATATCACTTGACTTCGATAATAGCTTCCCAGATGAGGAAAATCATACTTCCTTTGATAAAAAGTTATTTAATGAAATCGAAGAATGCAAAAGCCCTATAAAAGGAATTAAAAGAGTAACTGATTTAGATACTCAACTGTCCTATGAAATAGATTTATTTACATCAGGAGGTGGTAGGGGTGAATAGTAACAAGTTGCACACAGCTGTCTTGGAACTATTTTACCAACAAATGTTGATTGCGAGAAGTGTTTTTCAACGGCAGCGTATGTTGACAAAAAAATTCGTTCAAGCCTATCAGATCACATGTAAGATGCTTTAATCATTTTGCTGGAATCCAAATAATTTTCTTACAACGACTGTATTTACTGCTTTTTTGTTACTTTTTGTATTGCATTTTTTATATTTATTTTTAATGGCATATAATTCTGATATAATTGGAATATAAATGATTTTTTTTAACAAAATATTTTTTTTATTAAGAGAAAGTCGCGATTTTTCCCATAATTTTTCGGGATTTTTGGATTCCGAATTATCCCGGGATTACAAGATCGGGAATCCCGGGATTTTTAAAAATCGATCCCGTTTGGCATCCCTACTACCTACTAGATAAAGCATTCACAATATTTTATTTCAAAATTGTTTAACAAGTCTTAATTAACCAACGTTTAATAATGTATTAACATTTGTTTCAATAGCCTTGCGACCCTAGCTGTCATTTAATATACGTTCTTGTAATATAAGATTACAGAATTTAAGACTAAAAATGTACTGCTAACTTTAGTACTCCCTGTACCTGTGCTGTACTGAAACACAACCGAATGCAAAAAATTATAAGACGAAGACGAGAATAAAAATCTTTAGAAATACACTTTCTTTTACAAAAGTTAAATGCATCTGCTACATGTTTAAAGGAAAAAGTTTTTAAGTTAATTTACTACTAAATTGTAGCTCATTCTTGCTCTTCGCTCAGATCTTAATGAATTCTCTACCAAAACTGTAGTCAACTAAAAATGTATGCCAAAAAGAATAAAAGAAGAAGGAAAAAGAAAGTAGAGGAAAATGTGGGGAAGAAAAGTTAAAAAAGCATTACCCAGAATGGGTTACGAGACGTTTAACCAGATTTTGCGGTTGCAATGTAAGTTGGATCTAAGTTTCAGCTGTCTAAAGTAAAATACAAAACATCAACTATCACAACACAAAGGTAAAAACAAGTAGACATCGGCACGAATATGGACACAGACGTACAATAAGTAGTTTTTACCTTTTCAAAAACTCTGCACACTCTGTATGAATACATTCAACATACAACTCTTTACACATACATACATACATTCATACATAGGGATGTAGATATGTATGCATGGACACGATTGTAAAGCTTTTAGCAGCTTCTTTACAATTAAAACGAAGCATTCGTATATTACAACATTCAAGACTCAGTTGACGTCAAATTAGAGCTTTTTTGTTTTCCATTGTCGTTTTCAAAGGGAAATCGTCCTTCGAGAATTTCCGTGTATGTACACAAATAGGTACGTACTACGTACATACATCGTAATGTGCCTGATGACGATAGTGGTCACCGACATTGATGTTGAAAAATATATGCACGCTTGACTATAGAATTTACAATAAATTGTATTTTAACACAAAATAAGTCACTTAACGTGGTATTATATACGAAAAATGCATAACGCCAGTCGATATTATGTGTCTACTTTTCAGAAATTTCGACTAGATTGCTCAATACCCGTCTAATCTTACATATTCATTTACTAATTTCACTTAGTCATACAAATTTCTACTTAGTAAGACAAGTTTTTAGCAAATAGTAAATAGCATGCCAATCTAACAGTTTAAGGGCGATAATCACAACTTTTTCTTTTTTATATAAAAACCAACACTCAGGCGACGGCCCCATTGTGCAGGTTTAGGAAAATAGGTTATAGGAAGGTGGAAAGAGGGAGTAGTGTTTGTGGATATTTGATTTAAACTTACCAATATCGTAATTGGTGGGGAAGATCATTCCACAAGCGAGCAGTGCGGGCAAAAAATGAATTCTCCCTGGAATGCATTATGCGCTTCACTGGACATTCAACCACAAAAGGATGTGCTCTGCGAGAAGCTCATATACCACGTAAAAATATGTGATTATCGGGAACCAAGCCCCTTATCTCTCGAGAACACCTCCCATTATAGTACCGATAGAATAACTGAAACACACGCCACATTGCGACGATGCTCCAACGAATCGATAGAGTTGGATACCCTCCTGTCATTAATAAGCACCTTCGTCCCTCTCCTGTACGCAGGTCGAGAAGCTTCAAAATAGACTTTGAAGCACCGGCCCATACATGAGAGCTTGTACTCCATCCGGGGTAGGATAAAGGTCCTGTAAATAGTAAGAAGGTCGGATGGAGATGAAGTATTTTCTGCACCGTTTCAAAAAACCAAGGCACTTGAATGCTTCCTTCGACACTCGAAAAATGTGATCGTTCCAACGACCATCACAACTAATTCTCATGCCCAGAACATCAAGAGCATCCGCCTCCTCAATATTTACATTACCCATAGATACAGGTGACAGAACACCAGCGCCAGCATCACGCCGGTGTGTCAAAAAACAACATTGGGTCTTGCGCGCATTGAAATCGACCTTAACTAAAGGGAGGATTTTAACGTGCAGATAAACTGTTTTCCATTATTATAAGCGGATAATATGGTAGAAGTAAGCGTTAAGCTAAAGGGAGAATCATTTTACCGGTAACTTTTAAAATTAACTTTAGGTTTGAACTTAGCATATTAAGGGCCATTATTATAACTTACCTTTAACAAAAGGGAGGATTTTAACCGAGAGATAAATTGTTTTTCATTATTACGTGTATCCAATAAGATAGAAGTGAGCGTTAAGCTAAAGGAAAGATCATCCTACCTTTAATATTTAAAGGTCACTTTCTGTTTGAACTTGCCATATCATATATTATTTTCGATGTGGCAATTTCAAATTTAAACAAAATTAGCATATACAACAACCAAAACGATGTTTTCCTTTTGCACTGCGTTAGAAAAAACTTGTTTAATTAAGCAGTTTTATCGACTTTGCTCTGGCACTGGCATATTTTTGAAAAAGTTAATTTTGTTTTATCGGTAAGTTGTAATAACCAAAATAAGTTAAAGGGAACTTTGTCGTTCACTTCAGCTAAAGGTACCTTTAACTATCGCCAACTTTAAAGGTCAGTTGTAATAATAGCCCTTAATGTTATTTTCAATATGGCAACCTTAAATACAACAACAAAAAAGAAGCCACTGCGTTAAAAAAAAAACTGTTATAATTGAGCAGTGTTATCGACATTGCTCCGGCACTGCCAAATTTGTCAAAAAGTTTTATCCGCAATTTGTAATAACGAAAATAAGATAAAGGTGGCTTTACAATTGCCTTTAGTTAAAGTCAACTTTAACTAAACTCAAGTTTAACAGCAAGTTGTAATAATGGCCCTAAGTTTTCTGAATTTAATTGCCAGCGAATACCTGAACTTTTCGTACAGTGTTAATTGGTATTTTATTAAAAACAAAAACAAAAAAAGGAGTTAGTGAGTGTATAACACTGTTCATAACAAAAAATATTTAACATTTATTTTCCTGTTTTGTTTTGTCCATGAAGTAGACGAAATAAACCCCAACATTGTGTTTTGCGAATTTCCTTTTAAATAATTCGTTTTTTTTTTCTTTGTATTGGACTTATATCGGTGCTACTCGCTGCTGTAGTCTTCTATTAATGTTCGTCTTTTTTTGTTTTTTTTTCACTTAAATTTAATATTTAATTTAAAACACAATTTACTAAAAGACTACAACTATCCAACAAATACTAGCTAGTAGTAGTAGTTTCAACAATATCCGAAATTAATTGCAAAAATCATGAATAAATTTTATACAAGATAATTAAATTTTATTATAAAGGGCTGTCCAATTTGTGATTTCAAAAGTATGGGACTGGACTGGAATTCGACATCATGTCAAACTAAGTTGTGAAACCAACTATCACACGGCGTATAAAAATGATTAAAACCTATTGCAAAAATGGTGAATCTGCCCTAGCCACGTAATTTTTCTAACAAAATTTTGCTTCAGCGATGAAACACATTTCACATATATTAATGGAAATATTAATAAACAAAATTGTCGTATTGGGGGTTCCGAGAATCATCAAGTAATTGAAGAGGGGCCATTACATCCAGAAAAAAGCACTGTTTGGTGCGCTCTTTGGTCCGAAGGTGTGATTGGACCTTACTCCTTCGAAAACGAGGATGAAACGACTGTCACCGTCAATTCGGAGCGTTGTGGTTATATGATAACCGATTTTTTTTTTGCCTTTTATTGAAGAATACGAATTGGAGAATATGTGGTTTCAACAAAACGGTGCCACATGCCACACAACTCGAGCGAGTATGTCTTTACGGCAAGAGACATTTCCTGGTCGCATAATTTCTCGTCGTGGCTATATCAATAGGCCGCCAAGATCATACTGTTTGATATCATTAGACTTTTTCGTGGGCGAAAGACCGTGTTTATGCAGATAAACTTTCAACTATTGAGCACTTAAAAACCAACATTCGTCAAGTGAGATACCGCCCAATATCTATCAAAAAGTGGCTTAAAATTACCTCACGTTACTGTTTGAAACCACGAAATGGATAACCCATTACAGTGCACTTCAATGCATAGTCAGCTTCAAGACTGTTTTAGAACCATTATTGCAACTTGACTGTTAACCAAAGAGAGAATTTTAACAGGCATTCATTATTATAAATGGAGAATATGGTAGAAGTGAGCGTTAATCTAAAGGCAAGAACATCCTACCGGTAACTTTTAAAGTTAAGTTTATGTATGAACCTGCCATTTTATATATTATTTTCGAATAACAAAAACGAAGCCCGTCATTGCCACTGCATTTCAAAAAAACCTATATAATAGAGCAGTGTCACCAACATTGAAAAAGTTTAATTTATTTTATCAGTAAGCTGTAATAACGACAAGAAGTTAAAGATAACTTTACAATTCCCTAAAGCTACTTTTAGCTAAACCCATGTTTAACAACAAGTTGTAATAATGGCCCTAAATTAGTTTTTTTTTTTGTACAAAGCATTTTCCATTTTTTTATTTTTTTTTATATTTTGTAATTCATAAGAAATTTAAAAAGCCTAGAAAAATAGTAGAGATGTACAAACGCATTATATGATATATTTACAAAAACTTTATAAATTGAAATATTCAATATTAGTTTTTATTTAAAAATAGATTCTATATGTTTCTTATTTATTTAATATATAGTTACGTATTTATTTTTCTAAAAACGTTTAAAATAAAAAAAAATTGGTATTTAGTTTCAATTAAACTCATTATTGTTCGCACTAGAGGTATGCACAAGACATTCGACTACGTTACCCTTTACCGAATGCAGTACTGTAGTGTACTATTTTCTGTTGCTCTTGATTTTACGAGTGCACTGAAATGTGTATTTCTCATTTCTTCAATGCATACAACAGCACTCGTTTGCCTGTGAAGTAACGGAGCTATGCTTTGTGTTGTAAGAGCATATTTTACTACTGAAGCTACATTTTCAGTATTGCCATATGAATATCAGTAGTTGTAATGTAAAAAAGGTTTTTCCCCAGAAATAAAAAGTTTAAAAAGTTACTGGCAATGCTGGCGTCGACGAAGATGTGCGGTTGCCGAGAGCATAAAAAGAAATGCTTGTTGTGACTCTATGCAGATATTTACAACGGAGATCTTCATACCACGATTGTTCTCTTCATACATGCGACTTCACACAAGGCTGACTGAATTTTTACTACTCGTTGCCTGCATTGTGTTGTCATTTTTGTATGCCCACGTAAACAGTCTGACGAACATTTTTTAATAGAATGCGGCATCATTTGTTGTTTGTGTATTATAGTTATATTATTTGTTGTTGCTTTTTCGCATACTTGTCTAACACCTTTTCTTTAATACTTATGGTTTCTTGTTCTTGTAGCTATTCTTTATCATTTCAAGTTAAACGATGTTACACCGTTTACATTTTCGTAACATATTTATTTTATTGACTGTTAAAAAATTATAAAATATGAGTATCTCATTACGTGGATAAAAAATTAATGATTTATAACATCATTAACAACAAAATGACAACCAACTTTAAATAAGTATGTTGCCATACCGATACATAAAATCACCTATGGAACTGTTATTGTGCGTTTGTGAACACCAATTTTAATGAGTGATTTATAAGTCAAAATGTGTTAAATAGCTGTTGTACACTATAAACCTACAATAATCATTGTTAATTTTAATATTTTTATGAAAACGGAAATGGTGTACCATCGTTTAACATTAAAATTATCTCTTTATTGAGCACTTCAGGCTAAAGGTTGAACAATGCGATGGCTTCTGTGGGTCTTAAAAATCTCTGTGGTTTTGGTACTTCGCACAAGAAAATGTCTAACGCGGTCAAATAGTAAGATCGCAATGACCAGCTCATAATCCATTCGCATGCGATAAGGATGCCGTCAAATTTCTCGTGCAAAATATACAATCAGGCAGGTGCTGAGTGGCATGTAGCGTCGTACTATTCAAACCACCTATCGTTGGTCTACAGATCATACATTTCAAACCAAAAGAAGTTAGTAATCATTCTCGTAGTGATCTCTATTGACAGCGTCGCCAATGTCGCTTTTAGGGACATATTTTTTTTTTATAAAACCAGCACTCAGGGGATGACCCCTACTCATGCAGTGCATTGTGCAGGTTTTTTAGGAAAGGTGGAAAGAGGGAGGGAAGATGCGAACGGTAAGGAAATGAGTTGCTGCTGGTGACTATAAAATGGCCAGTGCTATACCTTCGCCATTAGACAGTCTACAGCAATCGTCCCCAAAAAGCCCGAAGTTTCTCACACCACTTATGTTGTGTGCGTCAATTTTATGCAGAAGTGGCGGGACCTACTGTTTAAAGTCGACTCCGAACGACAGATTTTTGAGAAACAAGAAGAGAAAGAAACGAAATTGCCGAAAAAATACTTTTTGCATTTTTTTTTTATTTTTGATGTCTGGCCTGGGACTCGAACCCTGGCTTTACGTATAATAAGCCAGCACACTACCTACTAGACCACGGCGACCCCCTATGATCAATGATACACAGAGACACACATGCAGTGTCTTTTTGGTATGAATTGTATGCATTTGGATCTCATGTGAATTGATATTGTCCTAAATTCGACAAATTTGTACGTTCACGTATCCATTCGTTTAGAAATTTGGCCTCATCGCTGAAGATGGTGATAATTTGGACATATCGTTGAATGCTTTATCTGTCTGCGGCAATTTGGCAAGGTGGACTGAATAAATGTCAACTATTTTGTAGATTTAAGGCGATTTTTGCTGTTAACTAAAGGGAGGATTTTAACGGGCAGATAAATTAGTTTTTATTATTATAAATGGACAATATGGTAAAAGTGAGGGTTAAGCTAAATGGAGGATTATCCTACCGGTAACTTTTAAAGTTAAGTTTAAGTTTGAACTTGCCATATTATATATTATATTCAATATGGCAACTTCGAAAAAATGAGCATATACTTGTTTAATCGGGCAGTGTTATCGACATTGCTCTTGTACTGCCATATTTTTGACAAGAGTTAACTTTATTTTGTCTGTAAGTTGTAATAATGAAAATAAATTTAAGGTAACTTTACAGTTCCCTCTAAAGGTAACTTTACAGTTCCCTTTAAAGGTAAAGGTAAAGTTTAACGGCAAGTTGTAATAATGCCAAAGTTTGGTCCTGGAAGGAAGAGCGATACATAAGTACACAAAAATGTCAAGAATATTTAATTATTTTGTTTATACTAGAATTTAATTTAATTTTATTTTTTACAATACTTTCAAACTTGGTTTACTCTAATTTGTGTAAAGTAATGCACTAACCACAGGAAGGAAAGGTATGCTCCAAGTCTCTTATATGACAATCTTTTAAATCTCACATAAGATATGTATTTATGTGCATATATAAGGTTTGTTTAAAAACTTGAATTTTGAACTCTCTAATGTAGTTCTCTTTGGGGGTGAGAACATTTTTAAGCTTTAAGTACGTTTATTAACTTTAGTCTACATTTCCTCACCAATTTTAAACGCACTGCCATCCTTAAGAAAAAAAATCTTTTCCCCTTAAATGATTCCTTTGTTTATATGTTAACATCCATAGGTACGTCAACGTCTGAAATCTCCTTCGTCGTCTTAAAGTACCTTTAAGCTGTTCTGAAAGTTATTTATTTAGATATTTAATATAATAAAACAAATATTTTCCAAACATATGCACACTACACGTCAACTTTATCAATACTCTTCTATTACAGTGATACATACTTTCATATACGATTATGAGTTGCCAACTTTTTATATTTTTTTTTTTTGCTTTCTCACGCAAGTTTTATTAACCAAAGAATAATATTTATTTATTTATTTTACAAATTATATTTAAATTAATACATTTTAAGTTACTTAGACCATGTATTTACTTACTTACTTAATTGGCCATTAACAAGGACGTCCTCTTCGCCGATTTGCGCAGATCCACGTCTCGCTGGAGCATTCTTATCCATTTGAACGACATGGCCGAGCCAGCGCAGCCTCTGGATATTAATATGCTGCATATCCTCTATGTCGTTGAAGGACTCATACAGCTCACTGTATGCGGTAATCATCGCCAACTCATACTTTCCCGAAGATCTTACGTGGGACTTTTCTCTCCAATACTCTCAGTGCTTTATGAAACCTTATAAAGAAGCACGAGTAGAATGAGCGTCTCGTGGAGTGTTAGTTTTGACGAACGAGAGAGGTCTTTGCTACTCAATTGCCTATTGGGACCATAGTAGCAACTGTTGGCCTTGCCTTTGATCTCCAACTGACATTATTTTTGGTGGTAACGGCGGAGCCAAGATAAACTCCTTGCCTGTATCAAAAGTATAGTTATTTGTCGTAATCCTATTTTTGAAAAATAGCCATTGCGATGCACTCCCACCTTTTTCCATGTCGAAGTTGAAGAGTTCGCGTGATAAGGGATCATCTTTTGTGAAACGTCGCACGGTATCAAAAGGTTCAGAGAGGTCCGTTCCTATGTCATTCCGCATAGCCTTATCAGCTTCGCAGTTATACCGAGCTCAGACATTGAGGGATAAATAAGATCCCTTATGATTGATCGAAGGCTGCCTTATAGTCGACAAAAAGATTGTGTGTCGATCTGTTTTTCGTTGTTTTTTTTCAGGAATTGGCGTAGAGTGAAGATCTGGTCGATGGTGGAAGCCACACTGATAAGGTTCAATCAGTGTGGCTTCAATATTTCTTACAATACGTCTGTAAGGACCTTATATGCGTTAGGAAGAAGGCTTATAAACCTATAGTTGATGCATACCGAAGGGTCACCCTTTTTCAGGACAGGACAGAGGCCACTAAGGTATAAGCTGGTGCATGCGCCCTACCAACTCATTACACCCGATCTTAAAGAATTTAGCGGGCGGCCATGAGTCGCTTTGGTCTAGTAGGTAGTGTGTTGGCTTTTTCAACGAAAAGTCCGGGTTCAAATCCAAGGCCAACATCAAAACAAAATACAAAAATATTTCCTCGGCGATTTCCTCTGGCAAAAGTTCTGAGAGTAAATCAAATTGCCATGAAAAGGTTCTCAAACATATGTCGTTCCGACTCGACTTTAAACTGTAGGTCCCGCCACTAATGTATAAAATTAACACACACATCAAAAGTGGTGTGAGAAACTAGGTCAATAATCCTGACTGAAGGGTTCTAATGACCAATCATGTATGTATGGGAAGGATATCAGGACCTGTCGCATAATCGCCTCATCATGGCTAGGTGACGGAGTCTCCACGCCGTCATCATTGATAAAGTTCGGAACATCATCTCTACAGGCAGTATTGGTGTCATTATCGCCTTGTAGCAGAGTAGAGTAGTATTTCCTCTACTACCTCAGCACTCCGAGTGGATGTGTAACTGAGTTTCCATTCTCCTTATGCTCGGTGTAATATATCAAATCAGAGCCTCTTGTGAGAATTGAACTTGCGACCGTTGGAGACCCCCAGTGTCGTAACTACCACGGTACCCAAAAAATAATAAAAATATTATCTTAATTGGCAGGTTTTGGGTTAGTGGATATAAAATGAATTATCTAAAGTCGTAAAGAGGACCGATTTCTTCTTTTGATAGGTGCAATGTTCGATAACTCATATGTTATCGTTATCCGAACTATACTAAACTAATAAAAAAAAAAATGGTGTGGAACTAGTATTATTAATTACGAAGTGGAATTTTTTTCCACCTTTCATATATTTTTGGTGTCGTTAATTCCCTCATAGTGTGTAAATTAAACCTACAAGTAGAATAAATGCTTCAATGAATTCAGTTGGTTTTTTTGTTTTTTTTTTGGATGGTATCTGCAATCGAATCTATTCGTATACTTTAATAAATGTGTGTGTGTGTGTGTGTATTTGTGTTTGGAATGCATGTTTGCCTAGTGCGATATGTCTTTGGTTTTTGGTCGTTAGAACATGTGATGGCTGTAGCGGTTACTTGAGGAATGTTGATGTCTTCTGTTGTGGCAATCGTACAGCAACAACAAAAGCTCATACAAAGGACGTTGTTTTCAATACCATAAGAGTTTTGAAGTAACGTAGGAAACGTTTTCTTTTTTTGTTTTCGTTTCTTTTTTTTTGCAATTCGAATGTACACAAACAAATACATATCGAAATACATAATCAAAAACATTTATACAATACAGTAAATGCACTTACAATCAAATAAACGACCAAAAGTTATTCAAACAAATTTCAATTAATTAAACTAAATGGAAGTGGTTTTCAGGGAACAAATGGGTATTGTATAGAAGAAGATGCTTATAGATGAACGACAAAAGCGACGAATAAACAGACATTCATAGCGACTAAATGACGGTCTGACTGACTGACTGACTGAGTGTAGAATATCCAGGCGAATGTTTTCAAACGATTGCATTAAATCTTACATTCTGCTTTGCACATACAAGTAAATACTAAAGTAATATACATACATAACGTATGTACATTATGTATGTATGTACATACATACATACATGCATATATCCAAAAGGAATCTACTTGAAGATCGTATTTTCGTTGTGATTACAGATACATATGTGTACGAGTATAAGATACTCAGAACACTATGACCGACGTACTCATACGATTCAATTGCATTAATGAAATTCGTTTTCATTGCACTTACATACGTATTTTTATTTCCCTTACTGTTTCACAACAAAGACTTTAAGTGTGGCACAATGATTGTTGGCCATGACAAAGAAGAATTTTATTATTACCCTTCTTTAAAACATTTTTAAAAATAGCATTCAAAATGAATTACAGATTGTAAAATGAATTTTATCGATATGATGATGATTATTATTAAGTAATTAATCTTTTTAATTAATGATAAGCCAATTTAAATTACGCTTTTCACGTGTAAATGTTATTTTTATTTGTTTAATTCAAATACTAATTTTTTCTTTCTTTGGTTGTTCTACAGTCTACATTAGGGATGCCGATTTTTATAAACTTGTACCGGGATTCTTCTGGATTGTGACATCCTATGTATTTTGAGCCTGCAAAAGGTCCTGAAACAAAAATTCTATATCACTCACCTTCGATAATAGCATCTCAGATGAGTAAAACCCTACTGCCATTGCTAAAAAGTTATTTAATGCCGTCGAAGAATGCAAAAGTCCTATAAAAAGAATTAATAAGGGTAACGGAGTATCAAACTCAACTGTCCAAAGAAATAGATTTATTTACCTCAGAAGGTGATAGCGGTGAATATTCATTATGTCAAGAACGCGATGCATAGTTAGTGAATATATACGTTTCCAACGCATTTTATTTTGAAAACGTTGTACGATATTTATATTTTTTCTTCTGTGATATTATAAAGTATGATAAGGACTAGCTAATGATACATGGTATGGGAGGCATCCATACAAGATAAATTTTCTGACTGTACCAAATGTACCGATCTCCAGAACGATCCTTGTCATAGGCGTGTGTAATGAAACTATTTTTTTTTTAAGTCGCGTTATATCGAAAACTCATAGCAGAAGTACCGCATTATACGAGGGATACCTGTATCTTTCTTATTGAAAAACACAAGTGAAAGAAAATCGGAATTTAATAAAAAAAAGAGTTTTAATTAAAAAAAAAAAAATGTTTTAAAATGTTTTTAATCTGCAAATATAGGAAGACTAAACTCAAGCGGCGCCTAATATTGCGTTTGAAAAGTTTACTACGCCATTAAGCTGCAGTATTAAGTGGAAGAACTTGTTAAAATTTATGCGAAAATTGTCATTTTTTTAAGTTTTCATTGAGATATGACACGGAATAAGTAATCAACTAAATTTGAAATTGGAATTCTTGATGATTGGAGAGCCGTCTTCAAGACATCAATTGCGTGCAAAATATCCAATCAACATATCTATTATTTCCAGGCTAATTAAAAAGTTTTTGCAAGTTTGGCACAATTCTCCTAGTCATTCTAGAGAAAGGCCACGTGGTACTTCGCGACTTGAAGGTTTCTTAATTGAAAGGACAATCCAAAATCAACCTACAGCATACAGATTTCAAAATTAGCGAAAGAAGGATTCGCAGAAGGACCGTAGAGGCCGGATTATTCAGTTAATGATCAGCAAAAAAAAACCTTTCATATTGTATTGTTACGAAAATGGAAAAGGTGTTCTTAAATTTATAAACAATAGCTCCAAAAACAAAGAAAAATGGTTTTGTTTACATGATCTTCGAACAAACAAAAATATAGGAACAACATCAGTATAAAAATAAGGGGACAAAGAAGTAAACAAGCAACAACAGCAGTTCAATATAAAAAAGAGGGGATTAAGAAATAAACAAGCAACAACAAAATGCAGTAAAAACTAAGCAGTTAACAGTAAACTGGCAACAACTATACTGCAAGTAACTTGTTTACAATTCTAGAGATTTAGCGAAGACATTCTCATACAAGTGTATACAGCAGACTGGTAACCCTTCTGACAACAACAATTCAGAAAAAATTCAGTCAGTTTTGTGTGAAGACACGCTGCTTCTGAAAAGATTAATTGTGGTTTGAAGATGTAGCGAACAATTGTTATAGTGTAATCGGAAGAAGTGTAAAGTCAAATCGTTAAAGGTGACATACGGTATTGTGCGAATAATAAGTAATTCATTTAAAACTAAACACAAATTTTATTTATTTTGTTTGCAATGTCCGAACTCATATTTTTTCCGTTTTTAAAAGGGTAAAACGTAAGAGTATTAATATTGAATTACACAAAAGAGAAGATTTTTCTTTTGAACAAAAGAAAAAAGTTTCTAATGTTCTGTGAGATCTAAAAAGTGAATAATGATGTTAATTGTTTCTGAATTATATATTTTTTCTTATACAGTGGAGTCTGGATAGAGTGAACTACTGGATAATATGAACTACTGGATAATACGAACACAATTTTTAACATTGGAGCCTCTAAAGAGTGAACATCGCCAGCCTCTAAAAGTGAACACTTTTTTTCTTGCATAAAATTGAGAATCAAAATGCTTTACAAACATTTTTTATACGAAGGTTGTCTTTGTTTTTTGTATATTGGCAGATTTTAGTCTCTTTAGTGGTTTTTTTGCCACTTAAGAAATCGCTTTAAAGCTTTTATACACATTTTTTCTTAAAACCCTTATTTTCTAGAGCTTACTGAAATTTTTGACATTTTTTGATTTTTGTTTCAAATGAACAAAATTTCTTTATTGTTATCTGTGATCTTCCCCTGTTTTTTTTGCCTTGGGCCGGAGGTGGTAAATCTTCAAAAGATACATTTGTTCCGACAAAAGCATGCACGATTCACCACTACTGGTGCCTTCGTACCACACACACTTCGACCATTCTCCCCCCGCTGGACTGCGGTAAGGTATTACTTCGCGGAGGGCTGGTTAGCTCGAAAGCTTTATCACATCATCTCAAATTTCGCCTTCGTTTCTCCAATCTTCGGTGTACCGTCATTACTTCAGCCATTTTCTGGCTGTATTGGCTCCATAGCGTCCTAGAATTCAACAGCTCCTCCATGAGCCGGTTTGGTCCTAATCTAGTTTCTCCGGGCCATCTAAATCTCGGGCGGCATACTAGAATATGCTCCGCATCTGCCTCTTCATCTACACAGTTTGGACATATACATAGAAGTATCATGTCCAAATCTGTGCAGGTACTTCCTGAAACATCCATGACCAGTTAGGAACTGGGTTACGTGATAATTCAACTCGCAATGTTTATTTTCCATTCAAGGGATTATAGAAGGGACAAACTGAAATGTCCATCTTCCCTTTAAACGGCTCTCCCATCGTGACTGCCGTTTGTGAATGGAAGTCTTTCTTTCCTCCGCTTTTATACCGCTGTCCGTCCTGGACTCTCGAGACGGTAAATGTATATCCACCTCATCTCATCCGCCAATATGTTTATTGGTATTGTCTTGTCGAATACCAATACCGCTTCATCAGACTCTGTCCTGAAGCCACTTATCCGTCTAATCGCGCTTAGACAATACACCGAGTACAGTATTCTCCTTGTCGACCCCACGGAGAGTGCCTCCGACCATATGGGGCAAGCATATAGCATTATCGACGTTACTACCGCTGAAATTATCCTCCTCTTGAATGAACCTGGTCCTCCAATATTTGGCAATATCCTCGCTAGTGCTCTCTGCGTTACAGATGCCTTTTCGCCTATGTATTTTACGTGCTTCTTGAAATTCAACCTGTCATCGATAACCACTCCGAGGTAGTGATCTTGCCCTGTAAATAAATAAATAAATATGAGTGCAAATACAAACTTTTGAAAAAGCCATTGAATGGGCTGAGAACAATACTAGTGATTATGAAAATATATTAGGGTTACATAAATTTCGTGATTTAGCCCGTACAAAACAAACTAACGTTAATGATTTTTTCGTTCACTTGATGAAAATAATAAATTTTGGGATTTTTAACATAAAATTTAATGATTCCTTTTTTATTATTTTTTCAATCTCGATAAAGTGAATTTTTTTGGATGAAGTGAACAGGCCTTGCGTTAATTAGTTCACTCTACCCAGACTCCACTGTATTTCCTATTTAAATATAAAAGTCAATATTCTTTTTTTTTTTTGTATAAAAATTTTAATATTTTTATGTTCCTTAAATTGTAAAAATTAATACGTGATTAAAAAATATGAAATTATTTCAGAATATTTAGTTAAAGTTTTTCAAAATATATGGAAATAATAGACAAAAGAGGTCATTTGTAGTGGCAAGAGTAAAAATGAACAATTCACCTAAACAACGAACTGCAATTCTTTTTACAGTAAAATTTTTTCAAAATGTATGTACATGGAGTACATGAAGAATATAAAGCGCATGAAAACCTATTTTCTAATTTTATTATGAAATGGCTGTTAGTCGTACTTTAGAGGATTTATATTCCAAAAGCATGTGTTTTTCACTTAATTGTTACAATTAATACAAAGACTTTTAGTATTTGTCATAAATACTAAACCAAAAAGAGATTTTATTTCACAAAAACAAAAAAAAAATTTAAAAAAAAAAATAGAATAAAAAGAAGTTAAAACAATAAATAAAAAGAAAACAGAATGTTTTAATGTAAACAAAAACACAAGTGCTACTCGAAATCCATTCATTCATTGCGTTTTAGGGTACAATATTTATTTTACAATATGAGACATTTTACTCTTAATTAATATGCATATGCACAGTATATGCATATGCACAGTATATGCAGATGGAAATACAAAATAACTGTAAACATATACTATTAAAATAAATATGATTTCTTGATTTTAAAAGAAATCTGTAATGGTGTTTTCTTTTCTAACAAAAAATGCAATTTTGCGGTTGTTTCTTAAAAATGTTTCGCCCTCTAAAAGGGTGGTATGTTTTATTCTAAATAATTCGTACTTTCCAATGGTGGAGGGCATTGCGTTTTATGTCCAGTATAAATCGAGAGAGCTGATAGTGTAAAGCAGATAACTTTTGCTTATTCATAAGGCTACCAGATGAAATTTAAAAAGAGTCGCCAGGTATTGTTATCCAATTTGAAGTTAATTTTTTCATTGTTTTGTTAAGAAACCTTAAGGAAACATCACATTATTAAAGCTACATGGTCCGTAATATAAAAAATTGCATTCAATGTTAGAGCAGTTTTAAAATCTTTTTTTTTTTTTTTTTTTTTGTTATAAAAACAAGCTTTCAAAAAATAAAGATGAAAAATTAGCGATCTGGCAACACCTTTTTCATATTTACATTTTTTATTGAAAACAAATCAAAAAATACAAAATATTTGTAGATCTAAAACCTTTTTTATGAAAAAAATATAAATATGGATATTGGTGCATCTATAATATTTTCGAAAACTGAAATAAATCAGTTATTAGATTCATGTTCGTCATCAGGTGAAGAAGAATTACTGAATTTATTTCAGCATACATAGTCAACAGCCGCCGTGGTAAACACAGGGCGTACCCTTTTTTAAATATTTGTGTTATGTTCTTCTCAAATAAAAAATGACATTAAGACAGGATTGGTCAAACATTTTTTAATGCACCTTGCAAGAGGGTGATTTTTTCTTTGTAGAAAAGAAAACAGCATTAGATACACAAAATAACTTTTTAAAGTCATAACATTTACAAGCCAGTCCGTTAATGAATTACGTTTGGATGGCATTAGAAATAAATTAAATCCTTTACAGAAAATTGTTATTTGTTACTGTCTTCTCGTTAACATAATAGTGTTATGTGTTTACCTCTTTAAAAACGTTAAAAAAATATGAGTTCATTAATTGCAAACAAATAAAAATAAATTTGTTTTTAGTTTCAGTTAAATTATTTATTATACGCACTATTTGAGTAAATCACTATTTAGATATATACTGTTCATTCCATTCTTAATGCGTAAACACTAACATCGTCGATTTTTACAACTGAGATCTTCAAATCACGACTTTTCTCTTCACACGCAACGCAACTTCACACAAGACGGACTGAATTACCACTGCTCGTCTTCTGCTTTGTCTTGCCTTTTTATAGGTCTACATAAACAGTCTAATGAACGTTCTTAAAGTAGAATGTTCGTGTTTCTGCTTTATCGAGACAAAAAAAAGTGCTTTAGAAATAATATATATGATGATTATTGAAAATTGAATATTCTTCTGTGTGTGGAATGAAAAGTTAAATGAAATGACCCATATTGGATATTATTATGCCTTGTGTATGCTAGTTTGTGTCTTTGCTTTGTAAACAAATGTATACAATTTGCTGTTGTGCTTGTTCCTGCTTTGTTTCATTTTTCTTTCACAGCATATTTATACACACAAGTAATTTTTGCTTTATACATTTTGTGGTATTTTATAGTGTCGTTTCAAAAACAAAAAAAAAAAAACTTTTTCTGATTAACACCCAGGATGCATTTTCTTGCGAAAACATTGAATCTTAAGTCATACGTAATTGCTAAACAAAAAATTTTAATTATTCATGTGAGAAATGTTAAAAAATACGTCTTCGAAAACAATCGAATGTTTTTAATTGTTATTGTACTTTTTCACGTCTTTTTTTAAATAAAAAATCAATTCACACAAGTCGTTGTATCGTTTTTGTATATTGTTGAACGAATATACAACAGCATATGCTTGTTTTTGATAATTTTCATGTAAAATTTCAATACGCTTATACACATTTTAGTTGTAAGTTGTATTGGTTTCATGCTATCAAATTATTATTATATTAAAATTATTATTATATAGGCGTATACATATATAATACTAGCGACCCGGTACATGCTTCGCTACGTATTTATTAATTGATAGCTATTTTAAAATTTAATTCAAACCATTTGGATAAAAAAAATTTTTTGTTTTTAAATTTTGAGCATGAATAAACAAACGGCTGGGGGTACCGATTCTAGAACAGGCAACATAAAGTTGGCCATGTGAAAAACATGATTCCTCCAAATTCACACCACAAACGTTCAGTGTTTGTCCTTGAGCTTTGTTGATGGACATCGCAAATGATAGACGCACAGGATATTGTAATCGTTTGAATTGAAATGGCGTATCGGTTGGAATCGCAGGAATACGCGGTATGAAACAAATTTCTCCTTTTGATTTAGCACTTAAGATCGTAACTTCAGTCAAATTTGGTAATAACTTTTTCACTGCCAATCTGGTGCCATTGCACAGTTTTGGTGGATTTATATTTCGCAATAATATAATCAAAGAACCAACTTTCAGATTCAAGCAATGTGGTGGCATACCGGCCGGTTCCAATGAATTTAAAAATTCAATTCGATAATTCACTTCCTCATCTGCCTCATCAGTCAATTCGGTGAAGCCGTTTTCTGATTTTGGGTAAATCAAAAAAAGTGGGTGCAAAAGAGGGCGGTGGCAAAATTTTCTCTTGACGAAAACTTTAAATGGATAAATACAAACATTTGAAAGAAAAATTACTCAAATCGATGCAACCATTTTCTGGTTTTAGATAAATAGAAAATGTGGGCATAAAAGTGGGAGTGGTAAACTTCACATAAATCATCTAATAAATAGTCCGAACAAAACCTAAACATTTGGGTTGGATAGGTGAGCCCGTTCTTGAGTTATAAAATGACAACGAAAAGTGGCATTAATTTTTATGTATTAAAAAGAAGAAGAAGATTAAAAAATGGGCATATATTTTCATAAAATCTGTCGTTCGGAGTCGACTTTAAACTGTAGGCCCCCCTACTCATGTATAAAATTAACACACAGAACATAAGTGGTGTAAGAAGTTAGGTCGTAATCCTGATTGAAAGGTTGTAATGACCAATTATGTATGTAGAAGCCTGAGTAATGAAATGAACTAAAATAAAATAAAAAAAATGAACAAATGTTTGGAAAATGGATGAAATGTTCGATGGGAAAGAACAAGAGCAACAGCAAACGTTGCGTACGAGTGTCTGTGAAAGTGTGTATTGTTGTTGTTGTATTATTGTTTGGATAGAAAAACATAGAATTTCACACTTTTTTTTAATAGCACAGTTTTTTTTTTTTATTTTTTTATTGTTATTTTTTGAAACGATTATCTCCATGAAGCGTAATTGCTGAATGCAGGAATGCTCCTTGTACCATATACAATACGCAAAATAACGAATATGAAAACACGAACGAATAAAAAAATACAAAGAAAAATGAGATTCAAAATGAATGTAGAATCGTTTCCGTTATTTTGCTCACAATTATACTAGTATGGGGTTTACGGAATGCGAGAATTGCTAAACTGAAAGTGGTAAGCATTTGGGAAAAAGGATTAAAGCTTTCACTAGTTGTTAGTTGTCTACACAATGGGCCGTTTCGTTTTTATATTTGTATGTACGTCTTTGCTGCAGTCTGCATGGCTGCCCAAACACTAAACAAATGACATCGTTTACACCATACAGTCGAGAACGTAAAGTGTAAGGCCTCTACATGCAGTCTAAAGCAAATTATGTATATTCATAGCCCTCATATATATACATATATATATAACTGTACATACATAGATATAAAATGAACGTGCAAAAATGTATCTGACAAATTTACTTGCGTGAATACAGTATACATACATATATGTATGTATGAATATATATATAGTAAGTATATCTATTACAATATCAATGGAACTTATAGGATTGCACTTCACTTCATAGTTCTGAAGTGTTAAAGAAACTCCCTATAAATTGATTTTCATTACTTATTTATTAAACCAATATTGAACATAAACTTGATAATTAAACTTATAGCTAAAAAGTATGTAAGCCCAGTTAACATTTTAAATTATTCAGGTAGTAGTAATTGCTTAAATTTGTTACTCGTGCAATGTCCCTGTTTTTTAGGGTAATACGCCTAAAGAACTTACGAGTTTTTTAGAGCTAAATTTATATTGATTTTTTCGACTTGTGTCTGAAGAACATTCTATATTGGTACTGAATTGCTTTCAATATTGCCTTCTTGCCTTCCTGATAAAATTTTGGAATCCATTAAATGAGGATTTATATGTTGTCCATTAGCAATTTGTTTTGGCTTCATCAACCAAGTTTTTTTTTTAAATAATGTATGTATTTTGATAATGTATATACATTGAAACTGATACTTTGAAAGAAAATATTATTTCTATGTGTAAAGTGCCTCCACCATTTCTTTCGAGATACACTCAAGTCTCGCTTTATGCGACAGATGCGTTACAAAAAAAAAAAAAAAAAACGCATAAATTGAATTCGCATAAAACGATACTCTAGCTTCATATAAAATTAATGATTCGTTTCAAAATCCTGAAAAACCGCATAAATTCAAATCTTAATTGAAAAATCAATGCAAAATCGCATTAAAAAGTCAACAAAAGTACACTTATTTCATTTTCTCCTTTAAGAAAAACATAAAACTTCTAAAAAATAAAATAATAATTCTTTATTTACAGAAAGAAAACAAAATGATCCAAAAATTAATAAAAAATAATAATAACTGAATTTTATAATTATGAATGTAGGATCAATCATTCTGCATTGTTTTGGAATTGGTTCGAAGTCACTTTTATCATTTCAAACCCACCATGTAGTGCATATATAGAGGCCTTGATCAACCAATTTTGAGAAAGTTTAATTCCTTCTTTTGAATAAGAGTATTAAAGTGCCAGTTATTAAAAATGAGCAGCTCTTTTAAAAAAAGGTTATTTAAATCATAAGTAAGGATTGACTTTTGAATTGGAATAGTTAGAGAAATCTGATGCTAATCAATCGCCTGTCCAATTGGAAACAAATTAAAACGATTGATTTTCACAAGCTATTCAGCATTAAGATCTAATAGTATTAGGTGTCAAGCTCGAACTGCAAGAGATTCTCATATATAAAGCTTTTCAAACGGAAGGGAAATCACTGCCGCTTAGTGAATCAACAGCTTTGATGATTACAACCCTTCAGTTAGGGTTAATATACATACATAATTGGTCATTGGTCAGGATTATTAACCCAGTTTCTCACACTACTTATGTTGTGTGTGTTAGTTTTATACATAAGTGGCGGGACCTACAGTTTAAAGTCGACTTCGAATTTTATTTTTAATCTCAGAGTTTTTGCCAGAAATCTGCTGAGAAGAAATTGCCGAAAAAATACTTTTTGTATTTGTATTTTGATGTCTGGCCGGGGACTCGAACCCTGGCTTTAAGTCTAATAAGCCAGCACACTACCTACTAGACCACGGCGACAGTTAGGGTTAACAATACTGATTACATCATGCGAAAGTTTAAAAAGTATTATAACATTTTAAATTGTATAAAAAAAGTTCATAAATTCGAATTTGCATAAAAAAATCAGCATAAAACGAGACCCGAGAGTATTGCAAAAATTAGAACCTTATATTGTCATGTTGCTAATATATTGTTACGAAAATAGAAACAATGTAATATCGTCTAACATTAACATGAAACGATAAACAAAAACTACACTAAGAGTGAGAGAAAATGGGATAGACAAATAAGTGTACGCAACAACAAACAATGTGTACACAATACACAAACAATAATGTAGTCGCGATAGAATTCGCGAGAAGGCGAAATCCCAAAATTGTTTTTTGTTTTTATTTTTTCCACTTCAAGAACCTTCATTAGACTAATTTCGAGCTTATATAAATAGGCAAGAAAAAGCAGGTAACAAGTATTAAGAATTCAGTCAGCCTTGTGTGAAGTTGCGTTGCATGTGAATATAACAGTCGTGGATTGAAGATCTCCGTTGTGAGCTGAATATCCAATAGTTGTGTGAGAAGAATGGCAAGCAAGACATTTTGGTTGTATACGACAAGTTATAAACAATGGCGCAATAAAGAATTTAATTGAAACTAAACATCAATTTATTTTTATTTTGTTTGCAATCAATAAACTCATATTTTAAAAGTTTTTAAAATGATAAAAACAAATCTTACTGACATGACACTCCCTGCAAAATCTAATGTTTTTTTAACTTTTGCAAATTTACGAATCACTTAATTTTTCATTTAAATAGAAAGGGATTTCCCAACGTTAACGTTAGCAGCGCAGAAAAATCAACTTTTAAAAAGGTAACTTTATATATAAAATATAAACATTTTTAAAAAAATATGAAGAATGATTTATTCAGTCAAATACTTAAAAAAACGTGAACTCTTTCATTTAAGCCCCTGCGGTTCATGTCAGTTGTTGGTGTAACTATTTTATATTTCCGTCATTGACAGATGGAAATATTTAACACTATTCAATATTTTTTTTTATGGAATTTTCAAAAAAAAATTGTAAAATAAAAGTCATGAAATTTGATTGCATATAATTCCTCTTTCAGCATTACCCTTATAAGCGTATGTCAGTAAGTTTAAACGTCTTACTAAGCCTGTAGGTCTTAAAGATGGCATTTCTTAATTTTGGTGCTGCACAAGTTTTTGCATGTGTTATCCTCCTCTGATATAAATTTTCTCAACAACAGTATCAATTCCGCAGTCTCTGTGTATATACGAGTTTCTGACATACAATCATTGCGGACAGATTTGACGATTTATCGTCATTTTGACGATTTTACGATTTATGTCCTTATTTTGACGATTTTTGGAAATGAAAACTTTATATCATATTCATTACTTGAATTAGTAATTAATGTACTAATAACGAGGAGTGAAGTATTATATTTTTAAGCTCTTTGCGAACACCTGTGATGATTTTTCGGTCTGTGTTATGCTTTTTCATCCCTTAAAATTACAAAAAATTAAAGAAGGGAATTTTCTCTACAATGGAGTGTACGATCCACTGCCCACATACGTATGTGATCACCGAGAAATACAAATGTTACGTAGAAATACATGACTACCGGAAAAAAGCCTGGCTTCGCCAGAGCAAAATCCCACAGAACAATGGAACACAGGGTACATTGCACCTACAGTGCAATGAGTCAATAAAGTTCAATACCTTCAATCCCTCCTTTATGCGGCAGAGAAGTCTCGTCATGCACCATTTTAAAAAGCTAAGATACTGAACATCACACTGAATTTTCAGGCATAGAACGTAAAGAACTTCTGACTTCCTAATATTTACACCACACATGGTATATATGAATCAATATTATTACTGCGCGTATGTGTCAATAAACAGCCTCTTTTTCCTGAAAGAGATATAAAACTGCTCGATTTTTGGAAAAATCAGAAATGAAAATGAGCGACGGTAGCTTTCAATTTCCAGTCTTGTTAATGTAGATAGTGTATTAAGCCAAGTTAATTTAAACTGAATTCTCCAGAAACAATCTAATATATAAAATGCTAGTGTCACGTGTATAAAATTAACACACACAACATAAGTGGTGTGAGAAACTGTCTAATGGTGAAGGTATAGCACTGGTCATTTCATAGTCACCAGCAGCAACTCGTTTCCTTACCGTTCGCATCTTCCCTCTATCTTTCCACCTTTCCTAAAACCTGCAGAATGCATTGCATGAGTAGGGGTCATCCCCTGAGTGCTGGATTTACCAAAAAAAGTGGTCAAACTTAAAAAATATATTTTCCAAATTTACCTCATCAAAACTCCTAAACTCACATGTTTGAATAAAATGTTTATGTATACCATTTTAAAGGATAATATCTTCCCTTTCTAAAAAGTTTAAAATAGGTTCAAACATATTTCTACAATCAATAATTTTGTGTGAAAATGTAAGAAAACCATTTTTGTGAAATAAAAAAAAAGAATTTTTGAATTCTACTCAACTAGCTGAACAACTCATAAAGGGTCCGCAAATAACTTTTTATTTTTTTGGAAATGAATATTTGAAAGTACAATTCTTTCGGTTGAAATGGCTGCCTCGGCTGGCCATGCAGTAGCCTACACGATAGGTCCAATTTTTAAGCACATTATCGATTGTGTGCTGCTGTATTTCACCAATAGTTTCACGAATATTGTCATTTAAATCATCAATTGTTTCTGGCTTGTCGGCGTAACACTTATCTTTGACGGCACCTCACAAATAATAGCCCAACGGTATCAAATCGCAGCTCAGAGGTGGCCAAACGACATCAGCTTTGCGGCTAATAATACGATCTTCAAAAACAGCGCGCAAAACATCGAGTGTAACTAAGGCCGATTGACACATAGCGCCGTCCTGTTGAAACCAAATGTTGCCAATATCCTCCTCTTCAATTTTTGTGAACAAAAATTCGTTCAACATGGGCCGATAACGATCGCCATTGACTTTAACGATCATTCCTTGCTCATTTTCGAAGAAAAATTACCCAATTATATCTCTGTGCCAAAATCCGCACCAAACAGTGACTCATTTTGGGGTTGTCCGCTTTTCAATATATGCATCCGGGGTTTTCTGTGCCTAAAATGCGCCAAGATCAAAATGAGTTTCATTTGAAAAGATGAAAGATTTTTGCCAAAATCGGCATCTTCTATAAGTCGATCGCAGGCCCACTTAGCGAAGTGAAAATGCGTATACACAACCATATTCGTTCAGCCGAAGAATAATGACGGAGTCGATACTAGGTAGTTACTCGGGAGTATTTGTTTTATTTAAAATGATATAAAAATTTTCTCATTGGGAACAGTTATTCCAACAATTTAATAATTTCTTTGAAATAAAAGGTTTACTCGTAGTAATATTTAAACCTTCTAATAATATCATCACAGACAAAAAAAAAATGATAATCAATACGAAAAGCAGGCATTAATGCGGGCATTTATAATAATTAATACAATAAAGTATATGCAAACATTTAATAATTGTAATAATAGAATAATCAACAAAATATTCAATTTCAATAAAATATGATTTTTGTTTTTGTAAATTGTACATAAAATGTATGAAATTAAATTCATAACATTTAATGAAAAGCGTACACATCCAAACTTTCTCTAAATTTATAGAGTCTGTCTCTTATATTATTCCACAGTGTAGCCAAGCAGGTAGAAAAATATCAAAATTATGTATGCCTACGTTAGCACTTTTAAGATTTAAATATTAATTCAATGGTAGGCCCCATTAAAAGGCTAAATTTAGTTTATATTTTATTTAATTTAACTTATATGCATTCACGTAAAATTTTTACATGATTAGTCTTTATCCGTTTTGCGTAAATTGGCTGTATTACCTTCAAACTTTAAATGTAATAGCAGGCTCTGTCTAATGTCTTTCAATTTTCTTCTTAATTTTAGTATTTCACTGTGAATATTTTTACTAGGATGTTTTATTTTTTCTTTTATTGTTATCTCAGTCTTACTTACTTACTTAACAACCCGTTTATCGGATTTCGGACTGTCTTAACAATTTCCTCCAGACACCACCTTCCCAGTTGGTCACAATAACAATCGATTATTGGGTTTCTATGATTTGGTAATATGGGAAGCAATAGGAAATCGTCACTTTAGTGGAAAATAATTTAATTGTGATTTTTCTCTGCTGTTATCTTTCATATGCTTTCTGTACAAAATTATTGTAAGTTTTAGCATCTAGTGGCGAGGGAATCGAAGATGTTACCAAATGTTATTAAAATAACTATCTATGAGCATAGCTGAACTTCCGCATGATTTATCTTCTTGATCTGTTTTATATACAAAGAGAATATTAGTTTGTTGCTCTCAGAATTGAATCGAATGTATATTCTCAACATTTGACTGTTCTTATTAGCGATGAAACCGGTCAGCACTAGCAATGAGTTATCAAGCACTCCTCCAAGCAATTGAAATTGATACTAAGTGCTTAGCATGTTGCTTTATTTATTGTCAACGATTTTTATATTTTCACATCATCTGTCTGCTTCTTATTACCTGAGGATTAATCGTTTAAGAGGTTCTTCAAAAGTAATTTTAACTTATGAATATGCCGATATGGTACGTTATATTTTTTTATGCAAAGTCAAGTTATACTCCAACTGTGGAATTGTCTTCGGATTTGTTGTCTTAGAAGAATGTTTTATTTTGAATCTCTGATAAATTTTTATTTTTTGATTACTATTTTTCATTATTCACTTGTATTTTGGTAGAGTTAATAATGTCACGAAATTGGGATTAGAGTCTTCGTTAACATAAAAATGATAAACAAAAATTACAAAAATAAAAACATGATCAATGAATAAACAAAAATATAGCAACAACATCAGTACACAAAAAGGGATAAGCAAGTAAACACGCCGTTTCGCCGTGGTCTAGTAGGTAGTGTGTTGGCTTATTAGACGTAAAAGCCCAGGGTTCGAGTCCCAGACCAGACATTAAAACAAAATATAAAAAGTATTTTTTCGGCGATTTCCTCTCAGCAGATTTCTGACAAAAACTTGGAGAATAAATAAAATTGTTATGAAAAGTTTCTTATAAACTGCCTACAGTTTAAAGTCGACTCCGAACGACAGATTTTATGAGAAACTTTTCATGGCAGTTTTATTTATTCTCAGAGTTAATTTTATACATAACTAGCGGGATAGGTCCCAACATAAGTGGTGTGAGAAACTAGGAAAATAATCCTGACTTAATGCGTTCTAATGACCAATTATGTATGTATGTAACAGGCAACAACAACACTGCAAGGACAAACGTAAAAAAAATAGACAAACAACTATAATGTAAACACATGTTTACATTTATAGAGATTTCGCGAAGGCAAAGTCATTCTCCTTCAAGTAAATTCATCAGACTACTTACTCTGCGATATAAAACGTAAAACAAAGCAGGCAACGATAGAAGAAAGAATTCAGTCGGTCTTATGTGAAGCTCGTTGCGTGTATAGAGAAGAATCGTGGTTTGAAGACCTCCGTTATAAAGATCTATTGAACGATTGTTCGTGTTCACGCAAAAGAGTGAAAAGAAGAATAACAAAAAAAAAATTTTGTTGTTTATATAAAGTTGGAAACAGTGGCACCCAGAATTGTGCGAACAATAAAGGATTCATTTAGAACTAAACACAAATTTATTTTTATTTGCAATCATCGATATCATATTTTAAATGTTTTTCAAAGCGTAAAAACGTAACAATTTTATCGATTTTTCTTTGGTGAATTTTTTTTACCAAAGATGTAGTTTGCTCAGTTTGGTAAAAGAAATGGATTCATCATGGATCTTTTGACGAACACTATCTTCTGTCTTTCTCTTTGAATCTTAGGAGTGGTGGTCATTTTTAATGACTGGTTGTTTTCCATCTTCCACTTTTTTCAGGTTTTTAGACGCAACTACGACATTTTTCTGACTAAATTATACAACTGGAATTTGGGATTGTTTTGCCTTTAGTTTTTGTAGTCATCTAATCACAGTAAATAAAAACTAAATAACATTTATTTGATTATTATGTAATAATTAAATTAATTAATAATAATATTACAAACAGCTGTGGTATAAATAATAGCGGCACAATATAATAGCGACACCTGACATTAGTGAAATTTGGGACATGAGACCTAAAAAAAACGCCCCCGCCAGGATTATCATGCAAAATCACCCCCGTCGTTTAAATTTGAGGCCGCACAGAGCGGTCGCCTACCCAGGATTGGCTCTATCTATACAATTATATACATGCGTTCCGGTAAAAAAAAAATTAGCACAACACCACTGCTTGTAGCACAACAATGTCATGAATTGTTGATTTTGTTTAAGCATTTTATAAGCAATAAATAAACGCTTTTATTTTTGGAAATTTATTCAACCATTCTCATTTACTTTTCTCGCTATCCTAAGAAAATGAATTATTTCAGTAGTGTTTACTCACTTTTGGCTCTCAGTGTATATGTATGTGTATATATAGTGGCAGAAAAAATAATAGAAACACATGAAAAAATCTATAGATATCCTACTTTTTCCATAAAGAAATTTTCTTTAATTTCTTTTCTTTTTCTAATTCTTTTTTACAACTATTCTAAAAGTTTTAATTATTTTCTAATAGTCGATGTCCTTAATAAATACTTCTTAAACTTAAACCTTAACTTTAAAAATTAATGCAATTTCAGATGTCACGTTTTATACGCCGATATTATTTGTTTGCGTTGAAGCTGTCGCAAAATTTGGATTTGCAGCTCTACTAAGGCTGGCATTAATGTTAACCAACATGTTCTACTATGTCCCAATAATTTTTTATAGTCTACGTCATATCACAAATTTCTTTAAATTTTTCCACTCTAACTGCATAAGTGTAAAAATATGAAAATGGTTTAACAGCTACAAAGCGTTTTTAACAAATTTTTGGAAAAATAAATTGGAAAATAAATACTTTTTAGAACTTATCTCTGTTAAAATAGTGGACAGGTTAAAATAGCGGACTGTCCGCTATAATAGCGGATGGATTTTATACTGGTTTGCTGTATATTAGTGTGAGTTCGATTCCCACCTTAGCCTCCGTTCTACTGCGTTGCAGATCACAACGTATAAAATCACTCATCTCACAATAATTATAACATAACATGTAACTGTATTCTAGAGGTGTGCACAAGATATTCTGTTACCTTACCCTTCACCGAATGCAATACTGTAGTGTACTCTTTTCTGTTGATCTTGATTTTACGAGTGCACTGAAATGTGTATTTCTCATTTATTCAATGTATACAACAGCACTTGTTTGCCTGTGAAGTAACGGAACTATGCTTTGTGTTGTAAGAGCATATTTTACTACTGAAGCTACATTTTCAGTATTGCCATATGAATATCAGTATGTAGTGTAAGAAAAGGTTTTTCCCCAGAAATAAAAAGTTTGAAAAAGTTACTGGCAATGCTGGCGTCGACGAAGATGTTTGGTTGCCGAGAGCAAAAAAAGAAATGGATATTGTGGCTCTAGGAAGAGTACAATATTTTTGTTGCTCTCTTCACACAACTCTCTTTTATACTGTTGTACAATGGTTTACGAGTGCAGTTGTTTTCCTGTACTCCATCTTTGCTTCACACCTATTTATATTTGTAGCTACAATCAATATTCGGTCTTGAGAAAAATGCAATAGCAAGCAATTTTATATGTCTTGTGCACATCTCTAGCGTATTCATATCCATAAATAATAACTCCGTGGTAAAATTATTTAATAAAATCTTTAGAATAGTTTTTCACTTTTAAACGAAATAAATTTTGAGCTATTCTAACAATATCTTAATTAAACAGCATGTGCAATAGATGTAAATTTCATTGTTGTTTAAACCATTAAAAATTAACAAAAAAATAAATGAAAAAGAAGAAAAAATGGCATTAAAAGACTAAAAATAAAAAATTTAGATTTTTAGAAAATTATCTATTCCCAATTATAAACCCTTTTTCAACTTTGTGAAAGTCAAACAAGCGATATACATACATACATATCTACATACATATGTACATACGTATGTACGAGTATGTATAGTTTAGTGTTTGTGCCACTTTGAGAATTACATCGTCTTGTAAGGAAGACGGAGAGAAAATTTAAAGAACAGAAAACTGACACAAAATGACTTTCGCACTAATGGAAGATAAATATTTAAATTTTGTGCTACATTTCCTAAATTACGTCCCAACATTTTGCTGGTGTTGACAGTAAGTAACTACGCTATGATACCCACAAAATATGTTAAAAATTTAATGAATAAACGGAACGAACAAACAAACGCCCGTATAAATAATTAGCAAATCTTTATCTTGCATTGAGACTAGAATTAACACATTTACAACATTGTTAGAATAATGATACGACATCCGACACCAGCTCCAAACCGATGGACATAATTATAGCACAAGGTTAATACATTGAAAAAAAATAATAATAATAATTAAAACAAGAAAATATTTCAATGTTTTCATGCACTTCTGCCAAATATTTTCGTTTCGTCTTAAAAGAGCGTATTTAAATACACATTCTTGAAAATGAAATCAAAAATTAAATGAGAAAGAGACTAAACATACTTTAATAAAAATATATCCTACTCTCACTATTGATATTAAGAAGCTAATCTAATTATTATTTTGTGTATTATTTTACGAGATCAATAGGGATGCCAAACGGGATTGATTGTTAAAAATCCCGATCCTGAAATCCCGGGATATTTCGGGATCCAAAAATCCCGAAAAATCACAGGAAAAATCGCGATTTTCTCTTAATAATAAAAATATTTTATTAACAAAATCATTTGTATTCTAATTATGTATAACAAAATTATATATGATTAAAAATAAAATATAAAAACAGAAAGACAAAAATAAAAATTCCAACAAAAACATTTAAGCATCTAATATGTGATTTGATAGGCTTGAATGAATTTTGTTGTCAACATACCCTACCGTTGAAAATCACTTCTCGCAATCAACATTTATTGGAAAAATAGTTCCAAGATAGCTGCAGGCAGCTTGTAAATATTTACCTCTACCACCTCTTGATGTAAATAAATCTTTTTCTTTGGACAGTTGAGTATCTAAATCAGTTACCCTATTAATTCGTTTTATAGGACTTTTACATTCTTCGGTGCCATCAAAGAGTTTTTTATCTCTGGTAGTAGTAGTAGGCTTTTCCTCATCTGAGAAGCTATTATCGAAGTCAAGTGATATAGAATTTTATTTTCAGGACCTTTTGTAGGGTCAAAATACATATGTATTCATAATCCCGAAAATCCCGCGACAAGTTTTTACAAATCCCGGGATTCGGGATTTTGTGAATTCCGAAAATCCCGGGATTTAACGATTGGCTTCCCTAGTGCATACGTATTTTTTTTTCTTTAATTTGCGTAAAGTAGTTATTATTTGCATTACTACCCCTAAATTCAAATAAAACAAACTGTAGGCGAGATATCAGCGAAATTTGTTTTATTTTGTGGAATATAACATCGTTCAAATGTGTGGCACGGCTCCTCTGGGTGAAGCACAGCATACGAAATATCTATCAAGTTAAATTTAACCGATGACAGGTGTAATGTAGGCTTTGAAGACTCCCCAAGAAAGATCGCACAATTACGGTGGCCAGTTCACATCATGTTGTGCCGTCCTGTTGAAATCACATGTCGGTGCTGTTCAGGTCATTCAATTCAGGGCAAAATAAGTTGGGAGTCATCGACCTATAATCCTTGACATTCTTTATGATGGTCCGGTCAAGGTTGTTCTCAAATAAATAGCGACCTGCGACACCACTACATGAAAATACACCAAATGGTGACTTTGTGAACATGCATTAAACACTCTTCGACCTCATGATGAATTGAATAGTACCGATTTTGACAATTTTTTTTTTTTTTTGGTTTATTAATTCAGAAATGGATCTCATTACAGAAAATAGTTTTTCGATTAAATTTGTAGTCAGTTCCCATATGCTTCAGGCCCCATTCAGTTATTGTGATTTGACAAAACAGGCTGAATTAATGACAACTAATATCACAGAAGTGACCGTAGTCTAGTAGGTACTGTATTGGCCTATTAGGCGTAAAGCCAGGGTTCGAGCCCAAGGCCAGATATCAAAACAAAATACAAAAAATATTTCTTCGGCAACTTTCTCTCAGCAGATTTCGGAGAAGAACTCTGAGAGTAAATAATATTGCCATGAAAAGTTACTCAAAACAATCTGTTGTTCGGGGTGGAATTTAAAATGTAGGTCCCGCCACTTATGTATAAAATTAATGCACACAGTATAAGTGGCGTGAGAAATTAGGTCAATAATCCTGACTGAAGGGTTGGAAATACGGTACGTATCGTATATTTTATTATATTGAAATGTAAACTAAAATTATGTTAAAATACAAATTCATTTAGGAAGCCTTTTCGAAAAGGCAATAATGTTTCCAACGATACATCAAAAGTTATATTTTTAGCTGTAACTTTACAGCCACTAATTAATCAATTACAATAGTTGAGTCAAAAGTAATTAGCACAACTACTTTCTTCATCGTCATCTAAAGCTTCGAACATATTTTTTAACAATTTCTTCAACATAATTTTTGGCAAATAAAATTTGACAGATGGATTGCAAAACTGAGATTATTGATTCCAATATTAAAGGTAGATTTGTTATTTCAATATTTTAATTTTTGTTGTTGATTCCCGCGAATGAAACTTAAAATATCGTCCAAATATGTATAAATAATGTCAATACGCAGAAAATTGGCACTGCAGAGCCATTCGCATAGAAATTTAATTGGTCAATTCACACAAGCCGTTGTATCGTTGTATTGAGTATATTGTTGCACGATTACTCAACAGTGTAAGCTTGTTGTTGATAATTTTCATATAAAAATCCAATACACTTATACACAATTTTTTTCCATATATTTTTAAAAGTTTTATTGGTTTCATGGTATCAAATTCCAGCCAGCAATTTTGAAAATTTTTAATCAAATTCGAGTCTTTTTTTATTCTTCTTCGCTATTAAAAAGCTCGAATATGCGCACATTTTCTGATCATAAAAGACTCTTTCGTCAGGAGAAAAAAGTGACTACGAGCGACTCTTCTTGAAAAGTCGCTTATGAGTCATTTTCTACATTAATTTAGAGTAATTTTCAAATCTTTTTCTAGTAGCTTTATAATCATTTTCGAATCACTTTCTGATCATTTATTAGTCTTATTTACCTTCGTTTATGATTCTTTTTCGAGTCATCTTTCAGTCACTTTCTGATCATTTATTAATCTTATTTACATTCGTTTATGATTGTTTTTCGAGTCGTCTTTCAGTTATCGTTCAATGACATATGAGTCTTTTATGAGTCCTTTTATTCTCATATATGAGTGATGTTTGCATTAATTTGGACTCGTTTTTATGTCTTTTTTTAGGATTAAAATTTGAGTCATTTGTTACTCGTACTTATAATTCTATTTTATTCTCTTCAAGTGTTTTTATTAGGTTTAGTGAGTCCTACATAATTACAATCACTTTTCAAGCATCTGCATGATCTGTTTGTGATTAAGCGTTGTTCAATCTTCAATATAAGTATAACAGAAATAATAGTCGCATTTTACACGTCTGGATGATTAATTTCCGAATGCAAGACAATTTTTTGTTGTATTTTTAATCGAACTCAATTTACTCATTGGCAGGAATCATTTTTGGGTCCTTTCTAATCGTGTAACTGACTAATACGTTTTTGATCACCAAAAGTACTCTAAAAAGACTCAGCGACGTGATTTTTATAAAAACAATCTTCCGAATGCTAGCTGAGAATTGTCTGAATGAAAAAACTGACTTATATGTTTTTACATGTTTTACAAAAGTTATATTGGTTGCGTGCTGGCAAAAGAATACATTTGGACCACGAAATACAGAATACAGCATAGCACTCATCGTTCACAAACAACCAAGTGTATTCAATACAACATACACGATACAAAGTCGTGTGAATAGCCCAAATAATTTTGCAGACATCACGCTGTGAATATGCTGCGTTGTGTAAACAGTAGTAAGCTTTTTAATTTACTAATAAGATACTAAGAATTGTGAATATGCAGTGAATGCCGACTGTTTGTAGTATTTTAATTTGTAACATTACAATGCAATACAATAATTTTCTTACTTATGGAAATATGTAAAATTGTATAAAATTATTTACAAATAAAAATATTGAATTGTTTTAATTTAATTGATTTCTGACACAGGCATTCACTAACTATGCAGTTATTCATCATATTGATTTCTTATATTATTTATGAATTATTTTGAACACAACTGTTACTGCATACATGCTAGTTAGTTATTTAATGCGTCCGTACGTCTGGTTCAGCCAAGCAGAGAACAAACTTCTACAGCATTTTCTTAAGCTAGAGTGGCTGTAGCTGTTCGGCTGTACGTCCAACATATTTATTTTAAGACAAATTTATCAACAATACTCTAATGGCTTTCCATGACTTTGGTCGTAATATTATATTCAACGTACATACATATATTCGGAGCAGTTTGTAAGTCTCTGTGTAACGGTAATGAGTACACAGAATTTATGAGATTGCATCACAACTTCCTAGCCAAACTGAAATCAACCAAAGTGCAGAAGTGAAAATGTTAAAGATGAGACTCTCAGTGTTACAATTTTCATTAAAACTTCCACAATGTAGGAGAAATCTTTACTCACACTGCTGTGTTTGTGTATGCATGAGTGTCTGTTTAACGTGCACTATGCTTTTACATAAAACTGAATCGACCGCCTAAAGGGGTTAATTGTTACAATATGTATGTATAAGGATTTGCATGTATGTATATACGTGTGTGTTTGAATACTTTTAATAAAAGTTAGTTGGAATATACAGTGGTCTACCATAAAATTACCCAAAATTTTAACGTTCAATAATAGTTTCCCCTTTCCTATTTAGCCTTTCTTCCCAAGAATACAGGAAAAACTGATGATAGTAAGTCATTGTAACTATTGTGATCACATTAAATTTACATCGTATCACAAAGTGCAATGAAATTTGTTTAAACATTTTGCTCATACGTGTTCTGTCCAGGACAGAGATGCCATATTAAGGCTGACATTTTGTACGAATATTTGAAACAGGAGTGCCTAATAAAACATTTATTTATTTGTGTATAAAATATTTACAAAAATATTTACAATATATTCGGCAACTGATAACAGATTAGCTTGTTTGGGCATCAGGAGTGCTCATCCTTCAAAACGTGACTGCTAGAATATCATTGATTTCACAGGTACGTTTAAGGAGAGCTACGTCGCAATACTACATGATGTAGATCTTAATCACCCGGGTTGTACGAACTAGAGATTGTTTTCGGACGAACATGCAAAAATTACACTCTCTCAGTGGAAGTATGGGTTACTAAGGCTGTCATTGGTGACGGTGGCGATGACTCAAAAATGGGAATGTTGAACTGAATTGGAGGTGAACTGCGATAATTTGACACAGAACGAGCCAGCCAGTGTATTTCAGGTGGAGGTTTTGCTATTAAACAAGTTGCACCTATGATGGAACCCAGGAAACTACAGACATACATACACAATTAGTCATTAAAACAATTCAGTCAGGATTGCGACCTAGCTTCTCACACCACTTATGTTGTGTTCGTAAATTTTATTCATGAGTGGCGGGACCTACAGTTTAAAATCGACTCCGAACGACAGATTTTTGAGAAGCTTTTCATTGTAATTTTATTTACTCTCAGAATTTTTGCCAGAAACATGCTGAGAGGAAGTCGCCGAAGAAATATTTTCATATTTTCGTTTTAACGTCTGACCTAGGATTTGAACTCAGGCCTTAATCCAACAGACTACCTACTAGACTGCGGCGACGGAAATCAGGAAAATACCTCCTTTTAAATTGATCATATATGTGGACAGTCAAGTACAGGTTGCCGAATTTCAAAACTGCTGAGTCCAGCAGTGAACAGCAAGAAAACCGAGGAACTACTTGAGTCTTCATGAACTGGTTCGCACTCTAACAGAAAGTGTAGCGTTTCGCTAACAAGCTCTGTCTTCACCAACAGGATTACTGCAGAGACTATCATGTTGTGAGAAAAAAAGGAATCGGTACAACACCTTCTAAGTGAGTGTACTGGAGTTGAAGACAGACATTACCGGATGATGTTTTGGATGACAGAATGTTTGAAAACCTCAGCATGGTAGCCAACGCGCCTAAATGGAACTAGGCAGTTTCATCTCAAGCTCGGTGTAGTTCAAACCCATCCCTTATGGATCATAACTAGGAAATTTACCTCACAGTGGGTCATATGGGCTACCGAGTGAAGTTGTTTGTAAAAGGCAGGTTACCCTCTAACATATTTGAAGGAATGATATGAAATCCTATTTTAGTCCCTATTTTTACTCTACGGCAATATTTATAGAGTTGTAGTTAGTGTTGGAAACACACACGAAAGATTAAAGCCTAAAAAAGATCTATTCAACAATGTGGTAATTAAAATAAACTGATGTACTGAGGTGGTTAAAAAAAAAAGGCCGTCTGTGTATTCATTGTAAGTTAAATAAGAACACGATGCTTTTTAATATAAATTGGCTAATTAACGTATTATAATATTGAATCCCATACCTAAGACTGAAAAGAAAACGAAAAAATATTAAAAGAAAAACATAAGAATACTAACTAATATGAACACATACATAAATGTATGTACGCATCAGACCATGTTAGAAATTCATAAAAATAATAATAAATATTCATACTTATGGACGTACGTACATATATTCATTATTTTGGAAAATATAGTCGAGATTCATTTGGCCGAAGGACGTTTTAAGTGTTATGTTGGGTAATTAAGACGTAAATTTTTTAAAAGTTACAACAACTTGTAATATCTTCAAGGATGCATTATGGCAGTTCAAGGTTAAATAAACATTTTGTTCTTAACAAGTTCATAATCACACCATCGTCCATTACATACACTACTCCCCTTATATACATCTGAACTAAAAGAAATCCCAGTAAACATAAATTCAAGCAATTGCAGTCATGCATAGATAAATAAACTAACAATTACCACAATATAATTATCTTTGCGATAACTTCATCTACTGTAAACTATTAGAAAAAAAAATATGAATATAATACGCATACATACATACATACATACATAATTGGTCATTACAACCCTGCAGTCAGAATTATTAATCTAGTTTCTCACACCACTTATGTTGTGTGCGTTAATTTTATGCAGAAGTAGTCGGATTTACAGTGCGGGCTCCTTGGGGACGATTGCTGTAGACTGTCTAATGGTGAAGGTATAGCACTGGATGAGCAGGGGTCATCCCCTGAGTGATGGTTTTATAAAAAAAATGTAAAATTTCTTTTTATTTCTCTTTCGAATAGCTGACCGCTCATGAAACCTTCTTGGTCACGTTACGCAAAGATATAGTGAAGATATGTTTGTTGGAGTATTTGTATGTAAACTTTACATTGTAAAGAAACAAATGTGTTTAGTTTAATGAAACGTAATATAGAATATACAAGTAATAGACAAGTATGTTCATACATACATACATAAATAGAGTATGTACGATATGTAAATTAGATGGAGAAAATAATTTATTTGTAATTTAAATCTTGAACCCAGTCTTTCGTTTCTAATCTTCATTCAAAAATCAGTATACCAATACGCCGCTTTAGGACACTTTGTTTTTAAGCCTTATTTATGTTGGCATTGTCTGCTGGTTGAAAGCTGTTTTTAACAAAGCATAGGTTTTGTGTTTAGTTGAGCAGAACTGAACATTTTTTTTATTTCTCAAACCCCCCAAACTTATCTTATGCAATAAAACCGATTGTTTTTCGTTTCACATAACTATCTAATATCCTTTGGAATATTTTTGCTAGGACCAACCCCCCAATGACCCCTTCTAACTATGGCAGTTATTGACTGATAGAGCTGAAAATTTATGTACTAACCTTGAAAATGGTACTAAACTTGGTACAAATTTCATCCAAATCGGAAGACATCGATTTTAAAAATTGGGCCACTAAACTGATTCTAAAATTGTCCATAAATATGGACATCGTTTTCAAGGTCAAAACCTTTTCTTTCTAAGAAAGTTAAAATTTGAAATTGAAATCGGTTTATTTTAATGAAAACCGCTTTTTAAAAACTAAAAATAATTTTTGGTTGTAGGGAAAACCGTTTTTTATGGTAAGACTATGAATCTAGGAATTAATTGAAGGCAAATCAATACATACAGGGTGGCTAATATGTATTGCAACCAACTTCAGGTTGTTATCATTTGTAAACCGCTCGTATGATAGCTGGCAAATTGGCAAATTTATTCCAGTGACAGTTCATTTTATTATTTACAAGCTTACAAAAGCATTTTGGTTTATTGCATTCAGAAAAAAAGTTGCCAAAGAAAAAAAGATGGCCAATTCGAACAAATCTAAACTGATTCTAAAATTTATTTCCATAATTTTTTGCTTTTGAACAATAAAATTAAAAAAAACTTTACTTTGTCGCATTATATATCAGCCACCCTGTACATATAACGTTAATTAAGCATCCGGCTTACGACGCATATTTTCGGATTTCAATTATAAGCGCAAACCAGGGTATTGGTGTACTGCAAAGTATCTGTTCATGTTGCATATGGTGTGGATGGGAGCATTTTAATAAAGACAAAAATAATAATTACTACAAGTACATCCCTAATGAATACTAGTACATACATACATCTACGTTACAAATAATTGTGTGAGCATATGAATAATGAAATTCATATCCATCAAAAGAATAAAATAATGTATAGAGATACAGTTCTTGAAAATGCCCAAACTTACCGTTTCATTACATATCCTGTTCAGATATTTATATGCAGTTTATATGAATATACAGACGCCATTAACAAATAAAAGTACCAGTGCCAGTACCAGTTACCAGTTACCAGCACCAGTTAAGGAAGTCTTCTAAAGATAAATAAATAAACATAGAAGCCGACATTAAAAATTTAAAATATTTTCAAAAATAATGTGTAAAGAAATGTACAAAGACATGAACGAAGAATAATAACAATAAAGAAAAAAAAAAACAAAAAGAAACGAGAATAAACTAATTTAAACGAAAAACTGTAATGAACTGAACTTAACCGGCAAGAGATGGAAAAGATTTTTACATCTTCTGTCAATATTGCCAGTGTTAAATAATTAATTTTTCCAACAACCAAGGTAATCTTGATGCTACGTTACACTCAATCATACTGCATGTATGCATGTATATGTATGTATGTGTGTATGTATGTATATAATTTAAAATGTTGGTGTATATGTATGTACTTGGTTTAATTTATAAAATTTACCTTCAAACGAAAAATATTATTTTATTCTGGCAACCTGTGATATAGGACTTACAAGAACAGTGGTTCGAAATTTGCTGAATTATAAGAACAATTAATATTTAGTCCAAAAGTTATTTGGGGGTAGAATTTTTTTTTTTTTTAAGCCGCAGGACTAATCGGATAATATATGCACTCGTAGAATAGAAAAATCCTGTTTTTTATTTGACACTATTTTTAACCCTTACCCTCCTGCCTTTAATCATCAACGACAACTTTAAAGAGATTGGTTGAACCGTTTGTAAGTAAAATAATTTAGTGAAAGGAAGTAATTACGTAAAAAGCTATTAAATAATGAATCTAAAACACAATTTATAATAAAATTAGATAAAATTTAAATTTTAAATATTTTTTTTTGTCAGCTTCTATCACTTTTTCTGATAGAGTACAAACATAAATTAAGAAATCTAATCAATGATATCCTTTATAAAGTCTCGAAATAAATATTGTTATGAAAATAGATACAATGTAATATCGTTTAATTTTAAAACGATAAAGAAAAGTCTTATTACAAGTAAACCAAAAGGAGTTAGACAACTAATCCAACGCAATAACAAGCAATGAAGTCGCAATAGAGTTCTAGAGAAGGTGAAGATGCGAAAATTCTACTTCAGAAACCTTCATTAAACTGTTTGCGTGGGCATATAAAAAAGGCAATGACCAAGCAGATAACGAGTAGTAAGAATTCAGTCAGTCTTGTGTGACAACGCGTTAAGTGCGAAGAGAACAGTAGTGGTCTGAAGACCAGTGCTTTACAGATCTAACTAACAAGTTTTGCTGCTTACGCAAAGGTTATGCGCAGAGAAGAAGCATTTATTGTTATATACGACAAGTTACAAACAGTGACACACAAAAGTAGTGCGAACTATAAAAATTTAATTGAAACTAAACATCAATTTATTTCGATTTTGTTTACAACAGTATATTTAAAGGTATTAGATTTAAAGTAGCCCATGGCATAATCTAAGATGTCATAGTTTTATTGACCCTGAAGTCCTTAAATTTAATTTTCTCGAGAAGGCGAAGATGCGAACATTCTACTTCAAGAACTTTCATCAGACTGTTTGCGTGGGCACATAAAAAGGCAAAACTAAGCAGATAATAAGTGGTAAGAATTCAGTCAGCCTTGTGTGAAGACGCGTTGCGTGTGAAGATAACAGTTGTGGTTTGAAGACCGCTGCTATACAAATCTAACGAACAAGTTTTGTTGCTTACACAAAGGCCGTGAGCAGAGAGATAAAAGCCATTGCTCAACAGTATATTTAAAGGTATTAGGTTTAAAGTAGCCCATGGCATAATCTAAGATGTCATAGTTTTATTGACCCTTAAAAGTTTAAACAAATAACATTTTTTACCATTTTAACCATTAACCATAAACAATTCTCGAACAAACAAATATTTCAATTTTATTTATGCCCACATTAAATTCAAAACGTCTTCGAGAATATTTATTGCAATATTTATTAAATTTTTAAAAAAGTCTCATTCAACTATTATTTATAAACTTAAGGTTCAAATGCGAATGAAGCAGATACTTATTGTTAATCACATCCAAATAATCTCCACTGGACTACTCCTGATTATCATATCATCAACGATTCATATTATATTGTAATATTTTTACAAAAACAAAAATATAAAATAAAATGAAAAGAAAATAAATATAAAATAAGTGTTTAGTTTCAAATAAATTCTTTATTGTTCGCACTGTTTATGCGTGCCACTGTTTCCAACTTGATGTATATAACAATAATTACAACAATAATTGGTTGTTCGTTATTCTTCTTTGCTCACACCCTTTGCGTAAGCAACAACATTTGATCTTCAAACCACGACTGTTCTCTTCACACGTAACGCGTCTTCACACAAGACTGCCTGAATTCTTACTACTCGTAGTCTGCCTTGTCTTGCCACATAAACAGTCTGACGACCATTCTTGAAGTAGTGCTTCCGCTTTCTCGAGAACTTTATCGCAACTTCATCATTGCAGTCGCCGTGGTCTAGTAGGTAGTGTGTTGGTTTATTAGACGTTAAAGCCAGGATTCGAGTCCCAAGCCAGATATCAAAACAAAATACAAAACGTATTTTTTCGGCGATTTCCCCTCAGCAGATTTCTGGCAAAAACTCTGAGAGTAAATAAAATTGCCATGAAAAGTTTCTCATAAAATCTGTCGTATGGAGTCGACTTTAAACTGTAGGTCCCGCTACTCATGTATAAAATTAACACACAGAACATAAGTGGTGTCAATAATCCTGACTGATGGGTTCTAATGACCAATTATATATGCATGTAAGAGCTGTTTTGTGAGTTAAGAAAAAAAGAATTGAAAAGAGAGAAAAGAAAATATTAATATTTTTGCACAAAATTTTACAAGCTACACAGTTTCCTAAAACATAAAACATCTAATCTTTCCAGATATTAAATGATACCATAGTAGATACCATAGAGAATTTTATATCTGAGATTGGTGGATATCTTTCAAATTTGAATTTGGTTTAACCAATGCTTTTGTGCTATTAAAGGAGTTCACTGAATACACTTTTGTTGTGCTTTTCGTATCACTTGATATTTAATTACTTGCGTTAATCAATATTTCCTCCCATGGCAATTATTATTTATTCAATTATAAATATTTACCAAGGCAACTGTGCAATATCTGTAAGCTCTATAAAGTATGTATGTACATCTGTATGTATGTATATACGTACGTATAGTATATAAGCACGACTTCAATTCACCGTAGTGACATTAACAAGTAAATAAGTTTCTTATTACTTTAAGCACTTACTGTGAGTTCAGAAGTGATGATACCGCCGTGATCCTCAATTGAAGAAAAAAAGCACGAATTTTAAAAATTTGAAATCCTTGCTGCGGATAATGCAATGAATGGAATGGAATAAAATGAAAAATAAAACAGACGTTGCAAGCACAATAAACAAAGTGCGAGAATTTCAGTAACACAGAGTCAACAGAAACAAAAGAAACAAAAATAAAAAATAACAACAAAAATAGGAAACAAAGAAAAAAAAAACATTCACTGGCGACGTTGACTACACAATAAAACAATAACGAAAGTTGATGAAAAGTAAGAGTCATGAACCGAGTTGAATAAAATGCTTGCAAAAGCGATAATTTAATTTGTTTTAAATAAAAAATGGATGCAACAGTGAAAAATAAAACAACAATAACACAAACAACAACAAAAACATCAGCAATAATACCAAACACAACAAAGTGGAAAATATTACAAAAGATAAACCGCGTGCGTGAGTTTTAATAAATTGAAAACATCAACAACAACAACAACAACAATAGCAACAACAAGAATGCACGTAGAAAAACAACGCCAACAAAACATAAAATAGGAAAAACAAAAACAAAAGCTTCATGGAATGGACGTAAAGTATCCAACATCAGTGAAAAGACCGCCATGGTATCCTGCACTTTCATTTACTCGCGTTCTCTTGCTTGCACAGTAACGTTCAACAATACAAACTTATGTGTGCCCAACATAAAAAGCCTTTTTTACAGGCTGACCGTATTCTCTCGCTAACCAACATAAAATGAAAGTGACCAGAGCAACAATATTTTCCAACATGTTTTATGTCCCAAACCCAATACCAGATGTTATCTGTAAATCATTCAATAGGATGACCTAGTAAATGTTGTGATTATTTATTCTTATTGACAACTTCGTTATCAAATAATTTCCAGTTAACACAAGCGTGACTAGTTTTGAAGTAACAAAAATCTATGCTTAGTTTTTGTAGGTTGTTCTCCCTCCCCTTCCCTACATTCCTATATCCTCCATTTCCTTCCTCCCCTAAGGACAATGTACAATGGGTCAGTTTCGATCTCTTTGTCTTGACCGACAAGTGCACGTCCTCTAGCCTAACCTAACCTAACCTAACCTTTTGTAGGTTGTTTAAGATTTTGATTTGAACTATCGGATGCTGTAGATTTTGGAAAATATTAATTCACTTTAATAAATCATTTATGTTCGCACGTCCTTCATTAAACCTTTTTAAACATGCCTCTTCTTCTTGCTTCTTGCGCGCCTACGGCAGTTGGTCACACCAATCGATGATAGGGCTTCCTCGATTTGGTCCTTCCAACGCACATAAGGTCGTCCTCTTTGTCGATTTCCGTAGATCCCCGCATTTTTGTATATTCGAACGACATAGCCGAGCCAGCGCAACCGCTGGATATTAATACGCTGCACAGTATCTATGTCGTTGAGGAGCTCATACAGCTCTTTGTTGGAACGGAAGCGGAAATCATCGCCAACTCGCACTGGTGCATCAGAGATTAAGAGGGTCTATGCCTCTGCGCCATAAAGAAGCACGGGCAGAATGAGCGTCTTGTAGAGTTTTAGTTTTGTTGAACGAGAGAGGTCTCCGTTACTCAGTTGCCCATTGAGACTTTAGAACCACCAGTTGGCAAGAGTGATCCTGCGTTTAATCTCAAGACTGACATATTTTTGGTGGTAACGGCGGATCCAAGATAAAAAAAATTCCTTGACTGGTATGATAAGCGCTTTGTGGAGTATTAGTTTTGTCCTTCGAGAGAGGTCTCTGCTACTCAATTGCCTATTGCGACTATAATAGCACCTGTTGGCAAGAGTGATCCTGCGCTTGATTTTTAGACTGTCATCATTCGTTGTGTTTCTTGACTATATCGAAACTATTGTTATCGGCCGTAATCTCAGATTCACTAAGCCGCACGTCGCTACTTGTCGGTAATATATACTTTGTTTTGCCCTCACTTACGGTCAAACCCATCTTAGTAGATTCCCGTCCTATAGCACTAGCTGTGTTATTAATATTACATTAATCGATTTGATGTCTCCGCCTACTTCGGTTTGGTCCGCTGAAAGATTTATCCAATCTTATGATATGTAATGGTCTAGCTCTTTTATACAGACAATACGCCTCTCAATAGCACAATAATGATTAGATATCCATATAATGAGTACCGTTCCATGCTTGGAGTAATTTTTATCGCTTTTTCTGCCACATTCCAGGATGATTATTGATCCCGTGTCCCTGGATGTTATTGCATTGATTATCACTAAGCTATCAGTGAACTTAAGGATACTAAGTAATCGAGTTGAAAATATCTTAAGGTATTCTTTTAATTTAATCGTAAAGTTGTATAAAGTGTGAATACATTTTACTTTGACTCCATTTCTCTGCAAATACCTTCGCGAAATACCTTACGCATCAATGTTAATTAGAACTAACTTTTCTACCACATCGAGTATAGCCTTAGTATGGCTGCTACGTCTTTAATTTTAAATTTGTCTAAGTTTCACAAACAGTTAGAGATTGGTGAATTGGTGTATTGTCTGTTATTTTTAATTAAATGATTTTATAAATTTTAATTTTATTTGTAAAATTATTCGTCCGATAGTGCATTAGACAGAGATTCTTGTCCCAACTAACTTTTTGAATTTTAATCGTTTTAGAACAAAATGTTTCGTGGGATATATTGTATGTAGTATATGTATGTATGTATGTACTTGTATATGTGCATTTGTAATTGTATGTTATATTCAAATTGGCGGCAGTTTTTAAAATATGCAAAAACAAGTGTTCATGGAAGCACATAATTGGATTTATATTGTTTAATTATTTTTATTTCATCTCTTTTATTGTTGGTCATTTTTACTTCTTACGCATTTTCGCCTTTTGCCACACCAGTCATGGATTCCAGTTCGAGGAATGTTGGCGTCCTCATACTGTTTAAAACATATCCAACTTTTTCGAATTTAAACAATAATTCGATTTACTTTTCAAATCTTTTGGCTCTAGTAACAATAGACATTAAATAATAGGGCATATATATTAACAACAATTATCAATTACTACTTATTCAACAAATTAATTTTTTAACAGTTTAGCTTTTATTATTCTCTCTACAGCTACTAATTAAAGAACGTGGAAAATTTTTAATCACAATCTAGCAAAAGCTTACAATTTTTAATCGTTGTTACATATCATATATCAGAATGCTTACTTACATACACGGAAATTATTTAAGAAATTCCATTTAAAAGTTTCGACCAAAGCTGCCAGGTTTGATGATTTTGTGCTCCAAACATATTGTTACATTTTTGTCCTTTTAAATTATTTAAGAAATTCCATTTCTAGGTTCCGACCATAGCAGCCAGATTTGACATTTTGTGCTCTAAAAATATTGTGACATTTTTGCCTTTTAAAAACCGTTAAAAATATGAGTTCGTAAATTACTAATAAAATAAAAATAAATATGTGTTTAATTTTAAAAACAATTCTTTATTGTCCGCACTACTTTTGTGCCCCTGTTCGAATTTATTCGAAGTATACAACAATAACTATCACAATATCTGCTTGTTCGTTGTATTCCTCTGCTTACAACCTTTTTGTAACCAACAACACTTTTTAGTTAAACTTCTTTGCTCACAACCTTATTGTAGGCACAACACTAACAACTGTGTTCTTCACACGCAACTTGCCTGCACATAAGACTGATTGAATTATAGCTCGATCTCGTGTCTTCACACACAACTGATTGAATTCTCACTGCAACCAACGTTACGTCGTCACACACATCCACACATACATAATTGGTCATTACAATTCTTCAGTAAGGATTATTGACCTAGTTTCTAACACTACTTATGTTGTGTGTTAATTTTATTCATAAGTGCTGGGACCTACAGTTTAAAGTTGACTCCGAATGACAGATTTTTGAGAAAGTTTTCAAGGCAATTTTATTTGCTCTCAGAGTTTTTGCCAGAAATCTGCTGAGAGGAAATCGCCGAAAAAACTTTTTGTATTTTATTTTGATGTCTGACCTGTTAATCGAAGGCTGCCTTTACGTCTAATTTAATTTACCAACAATATAGATACTTAAAACTTAGTAACCTCCCCCTTAGAGCTTATTAAAGTAAATATTCGAACTTTCATAGTCTTATAAAGATTATTTAATATTTCTCCATCTATTTTCCCTCACTATTGGAATATTTTTAAATTGAAATCTTCAACACTGGTAAATTGTCTGTTATTTGAATATACTCTTCGGATAAGAATGGAGAATTAGTTTGGGGAAACGTTTTCCGATAATATTCATATCAGAAGAGCAAGCTGGCCACGATAAAACCTCAATAGATTGATTACGAAACCATTCCTTCCTCTGTCTGCTTGACACGAAGTCTGGCATTGTTCTGCTGGAAAATATATTTTTTTTTTATTATTTTCTCTCAAGCTAAGGACTACAATGTACCCTATACGTTTCATTCGCATAGATGGAAACTGAAGTTCTAGGCAAACACTTAAAGAAATAGCTCCACAAACCATGAGACTTATTTCGCCAAAATTTCTTTTAGTAAAATGGTTCCTTTCTAAATTCACGCCAGTAGTATCGATAGACATCTGGTCCATCAAAGTTCCACGTTTTATATTCATTGTTTGTTATTATTGAAATCATAGTTGCCAGATAAATGAAGCTCCAAATCGTCAAATAATTGAGAAAAAATCGTCAAAGACATTCAATGAAATTGAAAAAAAAAAATTCGTCAGAAAAAATTAAATAAATAAATTGAAAGGTTTTAAAAGCAAAAACATATACATAAAGTGAATATTAAGCAGCGATAATATTACATCATCGATACCTACATGTGGTGTAAATATTAAGGAGTCAGAAGATCTTGACTTTATGGGCATGAAAATTCAATGTGATGATTGCAAGAACTGACACATTTTTCAGTGCCTTGGTTTCTTAAGACGTTGCAATAAATATTTCACCTCATCTGACCAATTTGTAAATTATACGATTTATAACAGGCAGAAAATGGAATCTAACTCTCATGTATGGGTAGACCCTTAAAGTCTATTTTGTAGATTCTCGACCGTGTGCAAGTGAGGCTGTAGTAGGTTGTTAATCACGAGTCTGTTCCAACTCCATTGATTCATTGGAGCATCGTTGTAATGTGGCTAGTGTCACTGTTCTATCGGCTACTACAATGGATATTGCTTGAGCGAAATAAGGGAAGTTTTTTTTTATGAAAATCATATATTCCAACTTAACAGTCGTCTTTGTCGGTCAATACATCCGTATGTGGTCGATTGGCGATGGTCGTTTGTTAGACGGACTATTCGTATGTCGAAGATCCTGAAGTGATCTTTCCTGTTACTTATGGTACAAAAATATTCAAAACTAGTCTCCATAAACACTGCTCCCTCTTTCCTCATTCCTATAATATATTTCCCTAGTTCAAAAAACAATGCCAACACCTGAGTGTTGGTCGTATGAAAAAAAATAATGGCACTTCCCTTTATTCTTCCGATGGTAATACTAGAAGCCATAATCAATTTTTAAAGTTGTCTGCAACAGCGTATGATAATTTATTATCAACTACGATGTTATTTAAGAGTTGAAATTTTTACCTTTTAAGGGATTAAAATTGTATTTATACCGTATTTTTATATTTATATCGCTATTTATACTTTATACCTTATTATACAGAGGTTAAGGCAGCCTTTAATGTAAAGAAAGTCAATTGTAAATTTTTAATTGCTAAAAATCGGCAAAATAAGGGCATAAATCGTCATGTCGTCAAAATAATATTTTTGGAGCTCAAAATCGTCAAAATGACGATAAATCGTCAAATCTGGCAACTATGATTAAAATGCTGATGATGCTATAAATATGAAAAGCATTTTAGTAGGCAAAGTTTATTAAAAAAAACTTTACAGTTCGATTTACCTCAAAGGTAACTTTACAGTTCCCTTTACCTTAAATGTAACTTTACAGTTCCCTTTAATTTAAATATATCTTTAACTGAACCCAAGTTTAACGGCGAGTTGTAATAATGGCTCATAGTGTTTTTGATCTTCTTTTAAGAAATATTTGTGATATTAAAGGCAAAGAAGTGTATACTGTTCCCACAGATTTTTTTTAATTTGTATAAATTTTTTCTTTATTATATACATACGTATGTAAAATAAATGTATAAGAGAATGTTATGGTCGCATGTGTATACAATAAATACTTACGTAAGTACATTCTGCACACAGTGTGCATAAAAACAACGTAAACACTTAACACCGCAAGCAAAAAAAGGTTAACAGAAAATTTATTGTTATTAACATGAAATTAATCTTCAAAATCAAAGAAAAAATAAAAAACGTTTGCGACAATTTCTAGTTCTTTTCACAACAAAAAGTCTTCATGGTCAAAATTCTAGTTATTTCTCATACGGACACAAGAACTTTTTTAATGTCTCCTTGTTGGTGGTATTTTGAGAACATAATTCGCTTATAGAATCTCTTCCGAAACTGAACTTTGGGAAACCAAACTGTGGAGCATTGCCCTGAACGAACAAACCTTAACCCCCAATGAATCAAATTACATACATACAAACATAGTTGGCCATTACAACCCTTCACCACATTACCCACTCATATTGTGGGTGTTAATTTTATACAGTTTTATAGGTGAAGGGTTCAACAGTTAATGTCGTGTCCGAACGACAGATTTTTGACAAACTTTCCATTGCAATTTTATTTGAACTCAGAGTTTTTGTCACAAATCTACTGAGAGGAAATCGCCAATTTTTTTATTCATATTTCGTTTTGACGCCTGGCCTGGGATACAAACCCGGGTTTTACGTCTAATAAGTCAACACCCTACCTACTGGACTATACCGACTTCATATTTTTCAAACTATTTAAAATAAATATTTTGCCGTACCTTGTATAAAATTACGTTATTTTAAGGTTACTCTTGCCATCTTGCACACGAATTTTCGATCATGGGCTTTATTTTCTGTACTCCATCGGCTTTATACCAACAATTGATCTAGACCATCGAAAGATGTCTGCAAGAATTTTTTTTTTTGTGATTCCCTAGAACGCTCTGAGTTCTTTTAGTTTTACGCATTCTTTAAGTCGCATTTTACATTGAGAAGATCTTTCTTTTCAAAATCTTTTTTTTCTAAAAAAATTTTTCACTTCTGCAGAGAAAATCATGTTACGTTCGAACAGTGATTTAAGTTCAATTAAAATTAAAAATAGAGCAATCGTAGAAGATATGAGTGTGTTGGCTTATTAGACAAAAGGCCCGGGTTCGAATCCCAGGTCAGACATCAAAACGAAAAAAAAATATTTCTTCGGCGACTTCCTCTCAGCAGATTTCTGGCAAAGATTCTGAGAGTAAAAATTGCCATGAAAAGCTTCTCAAAAATCTGTCGTTCGGAGTTGACTTTAAACTGTAGGTCCCGCCACTCATGTATAAAATTAACGCACACAACATAAGTGGTGTGAGAAGCTAGATCGTAATCCTGACTGAAGGGTTGTAATGGCCATTTATGTATGTATGTATGTTAATTTACAAGATAACTACTCTTTTTATGATCAGATGAGAAATAATTTCAAATTTTTTATGTTAAAGAAATTAAAATTTGTCTATTTTTTATTGTTACGAGTACATAATATGTATCAAAGATCAGCAATAAGTATTCAAAACGATGAGTAGGTTCAAGTCATACTTATAATTTCAGATACTTATACGCATTCATACTTATTTTGATGTCATACTCATACTACTCATACACAAAGTTGGAAGTACTCGTCGTATTCATCCTTAACAATACGCATGATGTTATTGACTTCGACTAGTCTCTATTTAACATTTTCACGAAGCACAAAATAAGTATGATTAACGTACGAACACTACTATACTTACAAGAAGATTGTGTGTATGCTTTGCTTGTTGTCTTTGTCTTTCCTTTCTTCTTTGTTTGTATATGTAACAACAATAAAGGCTGTAAATTTTGATAAATGATACAAGCCACTCGAATGACTTATAAGTATTTTTCTAAATTTATGAATCAGAATGAGTAGGCGTATGAGTTTGATGTCAACTTTGTACTCATCCTCATTGCAATCTATATTTATAAATCTACATTGTAGCGAGTAGAAATGAGTGCTTTTGAGGAGCGGAAAATCCATTAATTGCTAATCTCTGATATATATACATAATATGGCATTACAATCCTTCAGTCAGGATTATTAAACTAGATTCTCACACCACTTATGTTGTGTGTGTTAATTTTATACATGGAAGTTCACGAACATGATTATTTCACGTATTGCTGGATCGGAATACACTTGATTCGAATATGTTTAAGTGTAGTTATGCTTGGAGTACGAGTATGGCAAAGAAGAGTACAGGACAATAGTCGATCATGATTAGGGCTTTCAATAAAACATACATACTCATACAACTTATGTTATGTGCGTTAGTTTTATACATGAGTAGCGGGACCTACAGATTAAAATCGACTTCGAACGACAGATTTTTGTGAAGCTCTTCATGACAATTTTATTTACTCACAGATTTTTGCCAGAGATCTGCTGAGAGGACACCGCCGAAGAAATATTTTCGTTTTGATTTCTGACTTGGGATTTAAACTTGGGCGACTTCTACAAGTAGAGTTACAAATATGGTAGAGTGTCTGGGCAATATGACGAAGTTATAAAATTGTTTTCATTCAGAGAAAGTCGCTGTATTGATATGGTCAGGCATTCAACCTTGAGTTATAAAATAAATCTAATATAGTGAAATTATGTAATTGATTTGATAGATATGTTTGCAAAAATACCTGATAACATTTACTTTTAGTCCATGTTTAGAGAAATTTTCGTTCTCTACTTATTGAGACAAACTTATAGAGACAAAATTTGTTGCTTTAGATTTGTCCAATACTGAATGCATGTATTCCAAAAACAAAAAAAAAAACCTGAAAAATAAATTGGAAGATTTTCCATTAAATTTATTTCGTATGTAAAGTATTTATGAGCATTCATTTGTCCGAATATTTGCGTTTACGCTTCATATTCGGACAAATATTTCATTTGTTTTTGTATTTTCCTTTATATTTTTTGCAAATCACTTTAAATGCAACACACAGAAGAGATGTGTAATATTCTTCATCTTTTTTTTTTGTTTTCAACCACAAAGACATAAATATTTCAAACGGTCATTTAAGTATGAAGCATTTAAAAACTGACAACAATATTTGTGCGATTTTTTTTTTATTTTTTGTTTTTGAACTGAAATGAGGAATACATAATATTCCATGGATGTACATACATACATATGTACATACGTATATAAGGACATAAATCAGTAACGTCATAAGCATTCCGTTGAATTGTTGCGTGGGAAAAAATGTTTGCGTTTTACACTAACGTTCTACAAATTTTATTTATACTTTAAAGTCGAGTCAAATAGTATTGAAAAAGCAATAAAATATTTAAGAAATTCATTTTATTGCATAACATCAGCTGGATATTTAAAAGTTTGTGTTCGTTAACACGATTGTTTCGTCTTTATACTAACTACCAGTTACGGTCCTTTACTGTTTTTGGTCTTTCTGAATGATCTTCCTTGTGCTGTTTCTGATTGTAATATTCTGATGTATGCTGACGACGTTAAATTATTTTATACTTTTGATGATGATCATGGCCAGGCTGTTCTTCAGTGAAATATTGATTTGTTTGCAAATTGGTGCAGGATAAATTTAATGGATCTTAACTTAAGAAAATGCAAATGCATGGTTTTTTCTCGCGGGGATGTAATTCGTCCACTTATGTGATTAATACTTGCCCTTTGGAAACTGTGACTACATTTCTGGATTTGGGGGTATTATTGGACATGAAATTGTCTTTTATTGATCATATTAGTATGATGATTGGCAAGGCTCGGCCTGTTCTTGGTTTTGTGAAAAGATGGGCTAGGGAATTCATTGATCCTTATAGAACGAGACTACTGTACACTTCATTTGTTAGACCTATTTTGGAGTATGCGTCTGTTATTTGGATTTCATACTATCTTTGTCATAGTAATTCTATTGAGTCTGTGCAGAAGCAGTTTTTATTATTCTGTTTACGTAGCTTAGAATGGGATTATGCCAATGGGCTTCCGTTATATGGGGTTAGATTAGCTTTAATAAAACTTCCAATTTTGGAACGTAGAAGGGCTGTTTTAGGGGTTTGTTTTGTTTTTAATCTGGTTAAAGGTGATATAGATTGTCAATTTTTGCTTTGTAACTTGAATTTCAGTATTCCAGCAATATGTTCACGGCACTATCGTCCTCTATAGAACGAACTATGGATGTAATTTTCCTTTTCGTAGATTATGTAATGATTTTATTGATTTTAATTGTTGTGTTTTTGTAATATAAAACGTAGTTTATATGCTGGTGATTAAGTTCTGTAGCTGTTTTATGTCCTCTTACCCGCTACAGTCCGAACTGTAGTATGTGCGTATCCCTACGTAATGGGGACAAGCCCTCCGCGGTACGGTGTGAGGTCGGGGACGTTCAGTTAAAAAAAAAATAGGGTTTTTGTTAAAATAAATATAAAAAAAAAAATTATGAGTTCTACTCTACCCTGGTAGTGTAGTGGGTAGTGTACTAGACTATTAGCGTGAGGGTCGTGGGTTCGATTCCCATCAGAGGCTCTGGTCTGTGACACTACACCGAGCGTATGGTCGAAGTTACTCAGCTCGTATAGAATTAGAATATAATTTATAATTGTATTGTAATTAATAATAAACTCTCAAGTTACACTATGTCATTAGCTGGGAGTATTTAATTTTTTATTTTGTCGCATAATGAAATTTCTGAAACAGTAAATCAGTATCACCATCTTTCGGTAATTGTTCTTAATAAAATAACAATTATGATTATAATTTTAATTTAAAAACAATTTTTTGAATCATAAACAATTTAATATTTTCATTGACATAACATAGATTGCGATTATTATAATTACATCTATTAATTATCATGTGGTTTTGATTATGCCGTGGTAAACAGAATTACAATCGTTTTATGCGAATTTTTTTTATTCGAACTCGAATTTATGCGATTTTAAATGAAAAAATATTTTTTTTTTGATTTTTTATAGATTTTAAAATGTTATGATAGTTTTATAACCATTGCATTATTCTTCAATTGAACTAAATTTGCACCACTGGTATAATCATTATTGTTGATCCTACCTGAAGGGTTTTAATGACATATACATACATATGTCTTCAAAATGATCTCAATAACTTGTTTTTGTGGTGCGAGTACAACATGATGGAGCTGAATATTAAAAAATGCAAATGTATGCGGTTCTTAAGAAATAATTTTATTGCGGTTAATTACTTGCTCGGAGGTCATTAATTAGAGAATGTTGACTCTTTTATGGATCTTGGTATCCTATTAGACCCAAAATTAAACTTAAATTATCATATCACTTTGACTTGTAAATAAGACAAGGAGCACCCTTGGCTTCATAAAAAGTTGGGTAAAAGAATTTTCTGATTCATATATTACGAAACTGCTATTTGCATCGCTTGTCAGATCAATTTTGGAGTATGGATCCATTGTATGGGATCCTCACTTTAATGTTTACAGCGAACACATTGAATCTGTGCAGAAACAATTTCTACTCTTCTGTTTGCGGAGCCTCGTATGGAATTAATTGATTTTGCCTTCATATACTAGCAGACTGGCGTTAATAAAACTGCCTACCCTTAAGAGTCGTCGAACAATGTTAAATGCATCCTTTGTTATTAACCTGATCAATAGTAACATTTGTTGGGAATTTCTGTTAAGATCTGTTAAATTCAATATTCTTTGTCGTAACTTCCGCTGTTATAATCTTATTTGTACTGAATTTTGCAGAACTAATTACGCTGTTGCGGATCCGTTAACTAGTATTTGCCGTCAATTTAATTATTTGTCAGACTTTGTTGATTTTTCTGTAAATTCTGGTATAACAAAACGGAATATTATTGTTTTTCTTAATTCGTAACTTTTTATATTTTTATTGTAACAAATTAATTAAAGAAACTATTTGTAATTGTATTTAATTTTTTTTTTCGCGTACCTATTTTTTAAGGAATTTGTCCATGGACTTAAATAAATAAATAAAAAGTGGTGAGTTTGGTGATTATTAGAATTATATCCATAGTGTACACTTTCTATTGACGCTCTCTGTATATATGTAATTGAATTTAATTAAATCTCTTGAAATTAAATAAATTACATACGTATGTGCTTAAATGTGTATACTCGTATCTCAATAACAATATTTGTGGCACAAAATTAATTGTCTTGTATAACGAAACAATAACTGCAATAGGGAAATAACTATTGAAACTCTATTGAAACTACGTACTAACAACTATAAACGTACATACATAGTACATCGATAATTTGTTGATATTATCAAAGCTACCACATGAAACAAAGTGCAATACACAGCAAAAAGTCTATTGTAGATACGGAATTACGGAATTAAAATTGTAACGTCAATTTGTGCAGCATAGATTTAAAATTCTAACTGAAATTATTAAATAATGTTTCGAAAAAAGCAAACAAAATAATTAATAATTCAATGGAGAGCTTTTACTTCAAATACATGAAAATTAATTCTTTAAGTAAAATTGTAGGTAACGCCCTACTTCGAAGTAAACTGATCCTTACAAAGTTTGCTTCACATGTGTGTGTGTGTGGGTAACATATTGAAATGGCCGTGCATATGTTCTACGTAGAATTGATTTAACATGTGTTGAATAACATGAACATTTAAATCGCCCATTACAACTACAACAACAACAACAACTCGTATAATAATTGTGGCAACCAAAACAAAACTCTCTGTCTGACATTTATCTCAATACGCATTAAATGTATGTTACTGCTGCACCACAAAACATGGCAACTAGAACTAACTGTAATTACCAAAGTGTTGCAGCAAGTTTTCATATTTTTACAACATACACACACACATACATATTTAAACTGCAATTGTAGTTGTCAATTGTAAAAATTTAAAACATTTTAAAATTTAATAGTTATCTGAATTCCACCACCAATGATTATAATAAATTCCGGCTAACGTATCTAAGCATGGATGCATAAAAATATGAAACAAAATCGTTTAAATTTTCCAAAATCGCTTTTCTTCTTTTGTTTTAATGGTTTTTATTTTACTTTTAGTGACAAAGTTCCGGTTTTTACTATAAAGCCAAACAAATTCTGACAATATGAATTAATTCAGGAGATGACACAAAAAAGTTACTCTTCTTAATAATATTGTTACGTTTTTACCATTTTAAAAACGTTAAAAATATGAGTTCGTAGATTGCATATAAAATATAAATAAATTTGTGTTTAGTTTTGAATCAATCCTATATTGTTTGCACAATTCCATGTGTCACATGTTTCATGACTTGATGTAAACAACAACAATTTGCTTTAATTGATATTTTTCTTTTACACACTTCCGCGTAAACACTAATAATTGTTCGTTAGATCTTTAATGCGGTGATTTTCAAACCACAATGATTTTCTTCACGCACAAGACATCTTCACAGAAGACTGATTGAATTCTTTCTAATTCCGATACATGCATTCTGATGACTTTTCTTGAAGGAGGATAACTGCCTTCACGAAATGTGTATTTGTTTATGTATGTTTGTTTTGTTTGTGTATTTTGTTTACATTTGTCCTTGCAGTGTTGTTTTGCTTGTTTACACGCCTATCCCCTTTTTTCTACAGATGTTGTTTGTATATTTTTGTTTATTCTTTGATCCTGTAAACAAGTCCATTGTTTTGTAGTTGTAGCTTTTGTTCATCATATTAATAACACCATTTTCATTTTCGTAACAATATTTTATTGACGATAGTTTAAATTGAAAAAAAATGTTAACAAACACATTTTGATTACATTTGCTATTAATTCTAGTGTATAAGCGGAGATATTAAATTCACAAATATCTGAAATAAATAAAAACAAAATTCATTTAGACATGCAAGAAGAAATGTAATAAAAAATTTAAAAATCACCTAAAATACCAGAATTATATTCAAATGGTCCCAAATAAAAGTCTCATCCATAAAAATAGTATACAACACTTGCGCGCAATTTGAACTTTTTAGGGTTTAAATCTAGCAAAATTCTTGTGATTCTACAGAACTTCCCCTTGACGGCATAGTCGATCCTCCATCATTTCCTACATTAAATTTTCCTCAGTATTGGTTTCACAGGTTTGAAAGAAAGGCGAATCACACACTTCACAATACAGTTAACTCGGTCTTAGAATACAGTACCAAATTGTGCATAAAATTACACCAATCTAGGTCGAGACATGTCTGTATGCCATCCATATATAATTGGTCATTACAACATTTCAGTCAAAATTACGACCTAGCTTTTCACACCAATTATGTGCGGGGATTAATTTTGTACATGAGTGGTGGGGCCTACAGTTTAAAGTCGATTATAGATTTTTGAGAAGTTTTTCATGGAAATTTTATTTTACTCTCATAGATTTTGCCAGAGATCTGCTGAGAAGAAGTCGCCGAAGAAATATTTTCAGATTCTTGTTTTGATGTCTGACCTGGCGTCTAATAAGCCAACATACTAGCTACTAGACTAAGGCGACTATGTTTGTACGAGACCGGATCCGAAGTTACGTTGGCATGAAAATGTTAAAATTGTAGGATTACCACTAAAGTGAAAGTAAAAGCTATTGAAAGTATATTTCAATTGAGCGTTGAATAACCAAAACAAATTAAATTATCAAATGAATTCTAAATGCAATCGTAATTTTAATTTCTCCCTTATTTATTACATGAATATGGATGCAATAAATGTAATTCAATATTTATTTCCCTTAAATTTTTTTCATATTTATGATTTTAAATTCATTATATGTAATAATGAAAGTACATTCTAATACACAGTTCGGATGATTTCAATTAGTTTTTAAATCCATACATACATAATTGGTCATTACAACCCTTCAGTCAAGATTACGACCTAGCTTTTCACACTACTTATGTTGTGTGCGTTCATTTTATTGATGTAAGTTGACTCCAAAGGGCAGATTTTTTTTTGTGAGAAATTTTTTCAGAAATCTGCTGATAAGAAGTCGCCGAAGAAATATTTCTTTTAATATTTTCGTTTTGATGTCAGCTCTGGGGTTTGAACACGGGCCTTATGTCTAATGAGTCAACACATTAGAGTACGCCGATTATTTAATATTCGTCTATATGAATTTGATGTTGGGGTAGGTTGGTCTTTTGTTTAACTTTCAAGTTTCTGTTTTTATTAAGTAATTTTGTTTATTTTTTAACAATCACCTTCAGCAAACTACTGTGTAACCAAACAGTATGAAAGACAAATATTGTTTTTCTCTGTTGAAATTATCCGGACAAATATTTTTGATCATAGCAAGCTTGTATAGTATACTTATCACTTTGATTTTAACATCAATTGTTCTTTGATATAATTGTCAAAGTATAATATGTGTACACATTAGTAATTATAATAAACTCTCTCTTCTAATTTTACTTTTGAACCAAACAGACGTATTTTATTTACGCTGCGCATATTTTCATATTTTAATATTCTCAACCTCCTTCTAAAGCCATACACGATTCTATAATAGAACGAACGAATATTTCGATATTTCTAATTTTATTATTCATCATTCTAATTATGCTAAGCTTGCAAGTAAAGAGCGATAGAAACTTTTAGAAATCAATCCATAAACGTAAGTAAACTGCACTATAAGCGAGTGTAACAGTGTAATATCATTTAACATTAAAACGATAAACAAAAGCTACACCAACAATTACAACGAACTTGTTTTCAAGTAAACTAACGACATCATGAATGAAAATATGAGTATAAAAGAAAAGGCGATAGGCAAGTAAGCAAAAATGCAATAACAGGCATTGTAAACAAAATACACAAACAACAATAAGGTCGCGATAGCGCTTCTAAGAAAGCGAGAAGACGAACATTCTACTTTAAGAACGTTCGTCAGACCACGGATGTACTGTGCGTCAGACTGTTTGAGTAGGCCTATAAAAAGGCTAGACAAAGCAGGCGACGAGTATTAAGAATTCAGTTCAACTGTGTGTGAAGAAAACAGTCGTGGTTTGAAGATCTCCATTGTGGGCAGAATAGCGAACAAGCAAATTATTGTTGGATACATCAAGTTGTAAGTAGTGGCACACAAAATTGTGCGAATAATAAAGAGTTTAATTGTAACTAAACACAAATTAATTTTTATTTTTATTTTTTTGCAATCAACGAACTCATATTTTAAACGTTTTAAAAAAGGTAAAAACGTAACAATGTTGTCAATACGAATAGTTAGAAACTGTTGTTTGAGTTTTTTTTCTTTTTATTTATATTATTTCATATGAAAACTGAAAAATTAATAAATTGAGTAAATTAAAGCGAGATTAGCATGCCAACGTCAAACTTACAATAACTTAATACCGGATGTGACAATTTTATTTATGGCAATCAGTGAAATACCTCAATACCTCTACAACATAAGAAGTTTATGAAAACGCACTATACGTACATCTATATACATACATAGATAACTAGACTTGAATTTGTCGATGGTAGATTTGAATAATATTATACTACATACTTACATTTGTAAAAACAAACTTATTCTTTGATTTAATTAAAATCGAAAATAATATTCTTTTTTAGGCCGTTCAATATATTAACAACGGGCGAAATAATTACGGTTTTTATTTTATCAATACGAACATATATTTTTTATTATATTTGAGAGTACTATTCCATACTCCAGTTCATACATACATATTTACACCCGTCGACTTCATACACGTCCATTTGAATACACATTTATTTGCCTATTGTTTATTACTTTAGCAAATACAAAACCACTCATTTATTTTATTTGCACATTTAGTGCCCAAAATAAAAACAAAAAAAGAAAAAATTAAAAAACAATAACATAACAGAGGCAACAGAAATTAGTCAATATGAGAGTACACACAATTGATTTACAATTTATCGAGTAGAACACACAAATACATACAAATACGATGTTGGAAAGGGGTCTTAAACATTTAGACACTTTTGTACATGCCCGTTTATACTTGCACTTGTATGAATGCACACAATATTTGTGTGCCCCTGTTGTTTGTTTTCATTATTCTTTTGAATTTTTGTACTGGAATTCTGAAATTAATGAATAAACTTTTTGAAAACAAAAAAAAAAAAAAAACAAAAATCTTTCATATTCACAAACAACAGCGATCAATGCAATCAATGTAAAATAAATAAAAATTTTTTTATGAACATTATAAATAGGCAATAACAATGGACCCACACATACATAAATACTACATATTCACATGTACATCTGTATGTTCATATTAACCCCTAAAATGTAAACATTTGCATGCAAAATCATTTGCTTTCTGTTACCCGGCATTTTAAAGACAATTTTTATTTTAAAGACTATGTACATATTTGTCAGTTGTTTAATCGGGATTTAAATTTAAAACAAGTATTATGGTATATGATATATAGTACATGTGTTTTTTTTTAAATCTCTTCGGTTTCAAAGCCAATTTATAAGTTAACAAATTTTTTATATTTAGTAAAGAGAAACAAAAATTTAAAGTAAAAAATTTTCTTAGTTTTTTATTTTTATTTAATATTTTTTATAGTTAACTAGCAGATTGTACCCGGCATTGTGCGGATTATAAAAATAACAATAAATTAAATTCCGGTTTCGAAACATTCTTCTTCTTAAAAAATGCAATTTTTCAAGTTATTCGGAAACCGGTTTATCAAATAACCCAGTTTTTTGAATATTCTAAATCCCGTTTTTCGCCCCTTTCGTCGTTTTTGGACCCCTTTTGGTTCAACTTTAGAAACGGAACACCTCTAATAGCTATTTGAAAAACTTAAACAAGCTAAATTGTAAAAAATTACCTATTGCCATTTTTTCCCCATTTTTCTCCCCTTTTGGTCAAAATTTTAAAAAGATGTATAGCCTATAACCTGCACCGACAAAAGATCGATCTATATCCTCTACTTCAATCAAATCGGTCCAGGCGTGATTGGCTAACGATCAAACCAACAAACATTTGTGAAACTTAACTAAGCTATATCGTAAAAAATTATCTATTACCATTTTTCCCCATTTGTTCCATTTTTCTCCCCTTTTGATCAAAATTTTGAAAAGATTTATAGCCTATACCCTGAAAATCGGTTCAGGCGTGATTGGCTAACAAACAAGCAAACAAAAAAACAGACTTACAGAAAGATTTATAATTTATATATTACTTACTTACTTAATTGGCCATTACAACCCTTCAGTCAGGATTACGACCTAGCTTCTCACACCACTTATGTTGTGTGCGTTAATTTTATCCATTAGTGGCGGGACCTACAGTTTAAAGTCGACTCCGAACGACAGATTTTTGAGAAGCTTTTCATGGCAATTTATACTCTCAGAGTCTTTGCCAGAAATCTGCTGAGAGGAAGTCGCCAAAGAAATATTTTTCGTTTTGATGTCTGACCTGGGATTCGAACCCGGGCCTTTCGTCTAATAAGCCAACACACTACCCACTAGACCACGGCGACTTCATAATTTATATATTAGGATTCAAATTCTTAAAGGAAATATTTATATGGTACAATATAAGAAAATATTCAAAATTTAAAGCTAATTAAATATCATCAAATAAGACATACATTTTAATAATGCGTGTGCCTCCTTGATTTTTAATTACTTCATTTAACCAAAGTGACATAGAGTTTACTAGTTTTTGTAACTTATCTTGGGGAAGTTCGCCCCCTTTTTTATTAAAGCTTCTTTCAGCTCTTTTAAGGAGTTACAAGTTATTCCACTTTTATATATTTCGGTACTTAAAATTCCCCAAAGGTTTTCGACAGGGTTTAGATCGGGAATAAGTGCTGGCAAGTCCACAACAGCTTTATATCTATTTCTTCTTGTTGAAAAATAAAATTATTTCCCTAATTTTCTTCAGCAAATTCAACGAAACCATTTTCCAGTAATTCCACTTAGTATTCTGCATTCCTTTTATGAGAAATAAAACGGATTGTAGAACATACTTTACATTCAAAAGCAACCCATGTAATTAAAAATCCTCCCTAAAAATTACGTACTATTCTAGTTCGCCTTTTTCTCTCCAATAATATTTGTATCCATCTGGTCCATCAAGGTTGAATTTTTTTTTCATCACTGAATATAATATAATGTCACTCCTCTTCCCAAAACTTGTATTTTTCAGTGAATTCCAATCTGTCCCGGGGTCAATCGTGGTTTGGGTTTCAGTTTTTGTTTTTTCACATCTAGATCTCCATTTAAAATTTGATTAATCCGTCCCTCCGCCTTTATTTGGGTACAACTTAAATTATTTGTGGTAGCTGAGCGCTTTATTGATCGTTTATAGCGGTCAGTTAGTATTGGCTTTCTACCAGATCGTTTTAAAGTGGCGTATGATTTTGGATCCCCCAAATAATTTTATACGGTCGTCTTAGATCAACAATTCAATCTGGGTACGTTCTACTAACGAATGTTGGTTTCCACGGGGTATTCCCATCTAAAATTCAATAATTTCCACACAAAGTAAAATTATTTAACTGTGTATATTATTAGTTTTCTTTTATTTTTTCTTATGCCTTTTTTTTTTTTTCTTATGCCAAATAAAATATTTTGTACTTCAAATTTTTTTTTCACTTGTAATTTATTAGATAGATCTGTTAAAAATTTAAACTGTACCTTATAATTATTTCGTATGAAAACACTATAAAAACGTTAACGGCAAGTTCATGATGTCGATATGAGAGAAGTTATTATTTTTGGGAAGAGAATTCATGCAGCGTTGTAATAAGTAATATTAAAAATTAAAGTTCTTGCTATTACTTAATCAAAGAATGTAAAATAAATGTGTACCCTATATTTTCTTCCTTAGCTGTATATTGTAATGCACAAATTATAATTCTTCTTAAGTAAATAATAATTTTTAAATACGCCGTGGATTTGTGTAGCAAGTATGTTTCAATGTTTTCGTATGTGGGGAAGGGTTGGACATAAAGGTTGCATGTGCGGTATTCATGCACAATAAGAACATTGTGTACAGAAGAGAAATTTTAAGTGTTTGACACATCTGGCAAAAATGTCATTGTATTCGATAGCGAAAATTTGAAATAAACTATTTGAAATTTTACTTTTGCCCATTTATCATTGTTGTTGGCCGAGAAAGTGAAATAAAAAATGCAATACATTTATTTTACCCCTTGTTGTCAACCGTTCCAAGTATTTAATGTTTAAATGGCAACCTATTCAAATGCCAAACCAAGCCAAGCCATGCTAACCAACCACCCACCCATCCACTCACAAACAAAAACGTGCGTTCGTTCAACACATTTCAGCTCAGTTGTAGATTTTCCAATTTTTTTTTTTTTTTTTTTGTTTTTTTTACTGTTTTCAAGATGCATGTAACTGATATTTACGTCTCTTAAACCAGAGGTTTCATGGAGATGAATCTTTTGGAAAACTTTGTTGGTTGTACTCCCTTGCATTTTTTTTTATATTCTTCTTTTACTTCTTTTTTTTTCTATTGATATTTTGTAGTTTGTTGTGCCAATTTAAGTTGGAAAATTTTTATTACCCATGGTGCACATTTTCAACTTTGTTGAGCTGATTGCGAGTTCAAATTTCTTATTCTATGTTTTGAGCATTTTGAAAGGTTTGTCTATCTGTTTGCTTCTGTATCAGAAAGTCACCAATTGGTTTATCCACTAGTCAATGTCCCTCCATACTATTTATATTTATTCGTCCATTCAACCAACCATTCATTCAAGCATTTTGTAATATTTGCTAGATTTCGTTGCGTTTTTTGTTTTTGTTTGCTATTAAAAAAAGATAATTTTGATTCGCTTTTTAATTTGGCAAAAAAAAAAACTTTTGTTCTGTTGCAGTTGCAATTACAATCGCCGCCTTCGCCTTTATACCAGCTGTCAACGCTGAGGAGTGCGGACAAGAAGAGTTCACAAAATGTGCGGAACCGCTGGAAATGTTGCATTTAACATCAGAATTTTCAATTGGTGCTGCCAAGAAAGAAGAACTGGATAAACTTTGTCAGTAAGTAACATTTTTAATTTATATAATTCGATCTAGGTTTCCTTCCGCCTTTATTCCCTATTTCTTCTATACATTTTGTATTTTATTTTGCTAGTTTTACGTATAAATAATAAATGAGGCATATATAAATACGTTCATACATACAATTTTGTATCTGTATGACAAACACTACATGGATTTAAAAGTTTTTGTTCTCAAAAAAGAAAAACCTCTAGAAACAAAAAAAAAAATAAAGTTTAAAATTGGAAAATAGGAAATTGGGAAGGCTAATGGAAGCACCATGGGGAGAGTTATTTTGCGTTAAATTTTATATGATTTTTTATGTTCGTAGCATTATTTTCTCACCATTTGACAAAGTTCCATTACTTACAAATTTCAATTCTATTATAATGAAGATTCCTTTCTTAACCATAACAAATTATTCTTGCAGCTCAATTAACTAGGAATCAAGCAGGTTCATTAAGCTTGTATCGTAACAAAATAACAAAAATAGGAACGAGAAAAAAAATTAAATACAATTACATACAGTTTCTTTAAAAATACAATTAATTGTTACAATAAAAATATAAAAAGTTACGAATTAATAAATTATTATACCAGAATTTACAGAAAAAACAACAAAGTCTGACGAATAATTAAATTGACGACAATTTCTAGTTAACGGATCTGCAATTGCATAACTAGTTCTGCAGGATCATCATATATATTATTTCTAAAGAGCTTTTTTTTTGTCCGTTGCAAATATCTTCCATACCACTGCATCAAATTTAATGAAGGATATCTCATTTTGAAGCTTATATCTAACACTAATGACGAAAAATAATTAGAAATTGAAAAATTAATATTTTCATTGATAAAAATTATATTTTATATAGAACTGCATTATAATACTATTGTCATTATGATTATAGGTTTTTGTTCAAGTGTGGTAATACAGGGTCGCTTAATAGTAATGCCGTTCTACATAATATAGTATAGTATGTATTAAAATCCATTCTGGCAATACCGCTATTTACTATAACGCCATTTATTACTAATGTCAGTTATATATAATATGCTGTTTCGGCAATACATTGCAGTCGATTTTAGATCAAGTGTCATGGCATTGTTTGTTTTATGAAGTGTAGTAATACGGTAGTAATATATTCATATATATAGTGTCAGCTGATATTTAACAGTTAAAAAGGTTTTAAGAAAAATAAGAATAAAAACAATGTGCAACGTAAGAATATAAATAACGTGCATTTGAAAAGACAAATGCAATTATAATGTTAATCAGAAATCTTAATGCTAAACAGAGGTTACCAGGCTATTCGCAACAAACTTGGGAAAGCACATCATATCAGCAAAAATTATTCATACCGATAAAACTATACTCATACCCCGAATCAACCTTACACCTCCGGATCCAACTGTGCCTTTCCGAATAACACAAAAACAATTCCCTGTGAAAGTTGCTTTAGCTATGACGATAAACAAAGCACAAGGTCAAACCCTTCCAAAGGTAGGATTGTATTTACCAGAACCGGTCTTTTCACATGGGCAGTTATACGTGGCTTTTTCTCGAGTGCGTACGTTTAAAGATATTTTTGTTTGTATTAAGAATTCGTACGGGCAAAAAGTTAACGATGATCATGATATTACCTCTAAGATTGTATTCGAAGATGTTTTATAAAAGCATTTAAACATACATATGCATGTATGTATGTATTTAAATATGTATGATATATTATGATTTCTAATATTTTTACACTTTTAATAAAATTTCTATTAATTATTTTCATTTTATGTTACAAAAATGTCAACTAACGGTGTGAAATATTCGCACGGGCCATCTAGTAAGATTATAACAGCGGAAGTTACGACAAAGAATATTGAATTTAACAGATCTTAACAGAACTTCACAACAAATATTACCATTGATCAGGTTAATAATAAGGGTAGGCAGTTTTATTAATGCCAGTCTGCTAGTATACGAAAACAAATCCAAATAATTCCATTCTAGGTCACGCAAACAGAAGAGTAGAAGTTGTTTCTGCACAAATTCAATGTGTTCACTGTAAACACTACAGTGAAGATCCCATAAAATGAATCCATACTCCAAAATTGGTCTGCCAAACAATGCAAATAGCTGTGTCATAATATATGGATCAGAAAATGTTTTTGTCCAACGTTTTATGAAGCCAAGGGTGCTCCTTGCCTTATTTACAGTCAAAGTGATATGATGATTACAGTTTAATTTTGGGTCTAATGGGATACCAAGATCCATAAACGAGTCAACATTCTCTAATTAATAACCTCCAAACAAGTAATTAATCGCAATAAAATTATTTCTTGAGAACCGCATATATTTGCATTTTTTAATATTCAGCTCCATCATATTGTACTCGCACCATAAAAAGAAGTTATTGAGATCATTTTGAAAATAATAATGATCGATTATATTATTGAAGGAGAGAAAAACTTTTACATCGTCAGCATAGATCAAGATATTGGCAAAATTAATTATGTTGGGAAGATGGTTTATAAACAAAGAAAAAAGAAGTGGACCAAGATGACTGCCCTGAGAAATACCAGATAACACATAAATATACTTATATAAGCTATTGTTCACAAATATGGTCTATTTTCTACCAGTCAAATACGAAATTATTGTGTGCAACAAATATTACGTGTGTTCTCGTATATCTACCCTAATTTTTCGTTGTCTGTAATCCTTCGATTCGTTGAAAGCAATTAGACATTTCAACATTCTGATATTTTCCTATAATTTATTAATTACAACGTGTGACAGTGAAAATACACCCGAGTAACTACACAGTACAAGTTATTCATTAGGTTGAGTAGAATTTAAAAATAGTTTTTTTTATTTTTCTCGAACTCTTCAAGACTGTTTTTTTTTAATTTTTTCACACAAAATTATTGAATACCCAAATATGTTTGATTCTATTCTAAGAATGGAAAGATTTTTAGGAAGGGGTGAGATTAGGCTTTAAAACGGTATACCTAGATATTTTTCATTCAAACTGCCCACAAAGCCATTACAGGCTGCACGAAAGTGGCTCTGCGGTATTTTGGCTCATTCCCGACGAAGCGCCGTCTTGAGATGATCGACACTTTAGTATTTTTTAGTAAGAACCTTACTCTCCAAAATGCCCCAGGCGCAAAAGTTCTACGGATTGAGATCCGGAGATTTTGGTGGCCATTGTGCGATAGAAATGAAGCGAGGAACTTCCTTTTTAAGCCATTTTTGCTTGACGCGTGCTGAGTGCGATGGTGCTGAGTTCTGTAGGAAGGTCCATGGTCTGCGGGCGAAATGTTTATCTGCCCAGGGCTTCAATACTGTCATTAAGATATTTTTCCAATAATATTCAGCATTTATTTTGACCTCACGGTCAATGAATACAAGCGGGGAGCGACCATCTGCCGTTGCGACTGCCCACACTATTACCATCGGCGGCGCTTAAGTTCTGGTGGCCAATCGCAGGTATAAATTTTCAGCTGACCTCTTTGGCAACTAAAGGAATTCATTTTGTTTGTTCACAAACTGGTTAATTTCGAATGTCTTCTCATCGGAGAAAAGCAAATTCGGTAACTGGCCACTTTCGTGCAAGCGAAGTAACTCCTTGGGTCTATCCAGTCTAACTTTTTTTTGTCCATCGGTGAGCTCTTGCACTTTTTGGAACTTCAATGGCTTTAGTCTAAGCCAGGAGAACGGATACATCCCGATATGTTCAACTCACAAGCAATTTTTCTACCAATGGGGCGTGATTTCGATCAAATTATCATTTGTGGTGTTGTTACCGTTTTTTTGCGTCCACTTTTTGGACGCGATGCAACACAGACAGTATCACGGTAACGAGCAATGGTACGAGAATCAAAAGATTTATTCACATTTAAATGCTGGAGGGCTCTAACGAGAGCCACCTGTGTTTTTCCAGCCAAATATAAAGCAATCACACTATTACGTTTGAATTCCATCATGAATAACTTTTTTCCTAAATGCAATGGATCAAGATGCTTTTGTAAGCTTTTAAATAATAAAATCAACAGTCACTGGAATAAATCTGTCAGCTGTTAGACGAGCAGTTTTCAAATGATAACCTGAAGTTGGTTGCAATACATATTAGCCACCCTGTACACACATTTTTTATCATTCACACAATTCGATATCACGAAAGCAATACAACTTTTAAAAACATATGAAAAAATATGCATAAGTGTACCGGATTTTTACATGAAAATTATCGACAAAAAGGATACACGGTTGTATAAGCGTCCAACAATACACTCAATATAACGGCTGGTGTGAATTGACCAAATCTAATTATAGTAGTATTAGTATATACTCGTATATAGAGCAACTAAAACTTTAGACCCGACCAGAGTTTCTGAAGGGAATCTAGCCCACGACCCTAGAGTGAGGTCGCTAGCACATGGTATTAAAAATGGAACAATTAAGTTTGAATAAAAAGCACTATAATAATCTAGTGTATGGTATGCTAGACTCTTTTTATCGGGTATACATTTTAGATTTTATTAAAATGTGGCAATTATATGTCATTATACGACGCAAAGTCGTCGTTATCTAGTAGCTAGTGTGTTGGCTTATTAGACGTAATGTCCATGTTCACATCCCAGGTCAGACATCAAAACAAAATGTAAAGAGTAGTTCTTCGGCGACTTACTCTCAGTTGAATTCTGGCAAAAGCGCGGAGAGTAAATAAATTTGCCATGAAAAGTTTCTTAAAATCGGAGTCGATTTTAATCTGGTGTAAGAAGCTAGTCCGTAATACTGACTGAAGAGTTATAATGACCAATTATGTATCTATGTATGTATGTATACGATGCAAAACATTTAACTTGAAATGGAATTATTTGGGTGTGATCATAAAGACTTATTGGTTCGCGTAGTTCATTTATGGTCTGTAAAATGTGGAAACGACACCAAAAGACCGACTATGTATAATGCTAAGGGATTCTAAAAGAGTAAAAGACAGCATCAACGAATTTTATAAAAGAAAGAATGAAATAACTGTAACTGTAAATTAGCGAACAAAACTAATTGCGGAAGATGCAATCGTCGTTCGTTTTTTCTTTTTTGTTTTTTTTTTGTTGAACTTTTAGTTGTTGTTCCCTTGTGCATTCGCGTTGTATTCCAGATAGCCAAACTATAAACATTCATTTAAAAGATTTATCTTTGTGAAATTATTTAGTCACACAGTTTAACCGTTCCGCACAATTTTTCCATTTCACTTGTGTGAATGTGTTTCTTGTTAACAGTTGAACAGGGAACTATTTTTACTTTTGCGATTTTTTTTTTGTTCTTTCTTTTTTTTTAAGAATTAGTTTTTCAATGTTTGTTTGTGTTTTTTTTTTTTTTTTTAATGGAACCATAGTAAGGCCATAAATTAATGAAGAAATAAATAAAATAAAAATAGGAAACCAAAACGGTAGCGGAAACAGGTTAAAATAAACCCATAGCTTTCAGGACAACCAATAACAACTACAACAATAAATGTATAAAACATACGTACTACATATGTATGTAGCCGAAATACTGAATTCAATAGTTTAACGGACTCATGAAGGATAATGACAAAAAATAAATAAAAATTTTAGAAATTACTAGCTGAGAGGACGAACTTCGTCCTGCCTAAAACTGATTTTTTTATTGGCCAAGGAAGGTCACATTATATATTTATTGAACAACGCTGTATATCAATGTCCACTCTACGAACTTATCCATCAAATTGTATTCATCTAAAATTACTATATCCCTAAATATTCAAAATTTAAAGGTTTGCCACACCTACTTTTTGCTATATCGAATTTTCTTTTTAAACATCTAAACCTGATAAGTTTTCGAACAAAAAACTGAATGGTTAAAATCGGTTCAATAGTTTAAGAGTTATAGGTATCACATGAAAGGCGGGTGTATTGTTGATATCGACTCCACAAACTTACCCACCAAAGTTTATTCGCCTACGATCACTATGTACTTAAATATTAAATTTTAACGGGGGTATTTGATATCGTTTCATATATGTATAATTGTTTATATAAACCCGATTTTAGCCGGTAATGTAAAAGTATTATTTTCGAACAATTAAATTTTTGATATCAACAAAAGAAAATTTTGTAATATTGTCCTCACTCAATCGCTTAACATACCATATCGGGAAAAATAAAAAGAACAATTCTTTGTATTACAATTTTACTCTTTTTGGTAAAGTTTTGACAAATAATGTCGAATATTTAATACAAATTTATTAAAAATGTGTTTTTTATAATTACCTTAAACGCAATTATTACAACTTGCCGTTAGTTAAAGGTGTCTTTAGCTAAAGGGAACTGTAAAGTTAAATTTTCACTTATTTTCGATATTACAACTTACAGATAAAATAATGTTAACTTTTTAAAAATATGGCAGAACCGGAGCAAAGTCAATTATACTGCTCCATTTAACCATTTTTTATTTAACGCAATGGCAACGACGGGCTCATCTTCTTCTTCTTAATATACAAAAATTAATGCCATTTTTCGTTGTCATTTTATAACAAATACTTAGGCTTTGTCCGGACTATTTAGTAGATGGTTTCTGTGAAGTTTGCCATTCCCACTTTTACGTCCACATTTTCTCTTTATCTAAAATCAGAAAACGGCTCCAACGATTTGACTAATATTTCGTTCAAATATTTATTCATTTAAAGTTTTCATCAAGAGAAAATTTTGACCCACCCACTTTTGCGCCCACTTTTTTGATTTACCTAAAATTAGAAAACGGCTCCATCGTATTGACTAATTTTTCTTTCAAATGTTCGATGCAATCTAATTTATGTTTTCAGTAATTTTTGTATGGATGACTTTGACGTATATATGAACAAAATTGGCGGATTGGCTATAGTGGGCGTGTCTCCTCCCATAGTCTATATATATAAAAATGAATGTTTGTCTGTATGTAAGTTATAGAATCGTAAAATATGCCTTTATATAATGTTATAATCTTTAGAAAAAGTTGTTGCGCATGAGCCGGGGTAGGTTTCTAAGATGGTATGACTAATTTCCGGCAGGTGGCGCCACTGAAAATTACTTAAAATCAATTACATCGTAAACCGTGCATTTAATCATGTTATGATCTTTAGCAAAGTTGTTGCGCATGAGCCGATGAAGATTTCTATGTTGGTATGACCAATATCCGATAGGTAGCGCCACTGAAAATTGTTTAAAATCAATTAAATAGGTATGATCAATTTCCAATAGGTGGTCCAACTGAAAATTATTCAAAATGAATTAAATCTTAAACTGTGCATTCTTTAACAAAGCTGTTACGTATGAGTCGATGGAGGTTGGTGCGATTAATTTCCGATATATGACGTCACTGAAAATTATTCAAAATGAATGACAAGCAATTCGTCGACCTACAGCCCAAATACCGAAGAAAAGAGCATTACGAGCCTCAGAATCAGACGAGCACTGTGACTGGCAAATATTCGAGTGTATGCCGCTGAGACCCGTTCGACCGAGCCACTGGAACAACGAGAAGTGAGATTAGAAACTGCTCCAATGAGTACTACTGAGGCCCGTTCACCTGAATCATCAGGACAACGGGAAACAAAATCAATAAAATCATTCAAAATTAATTGGACATTTTTTAATTCCTTTCCTTCAAATTTATTTTAGTTTGGGGCGCAGCAACACGTGAAGGGTACAGCTAGTTTTGTTTATATTTTAATATAATATGGCCTATATCCCATTGCAACTTTTTAAGTTACCGGTATGGATCCTCTCCTTTGGTTTACCGCCCACTTCTACCATATTATCCACTTGTAATAATGAAAAACAATTTATCTGCCCGTTAAAATCCTCCCTTTAGTAAACGGTAAGTTGTAATAATGGCCCTAAAACATTTAATTAAATTTTTTCCTAAACGAAAAAAGAACGATTCTTTGAAACTATTAAGCAAAATATAAATAAAGCGCATTTAACTGAAATATGTTTGTAGATTAGTTTTCAAAAAAATTTTTTTTAGAAACAAATTACCTACTAGTCTATGGCTACTGTCGATAAAAAAAAAAAACACGCCTATGAAATAAAGGCTTTAAAACCGGCAATGTAGGCTAAACTCCAATATACTAATCCTACAGTCAAAATTTAACGGAAAATCTGTCAAATGTGTAAACAATTGTTTAAAGATTTTGCGGGTAGCAATTTGTACTCTTTTGGACACATAACTTGTGTTGTTTACCACTGTATAGTGAACATTATGGCATTGTTTACCATTCTGTTCTATGCTATTTTGCATACACATTAAACGGCAGCCATTACAACATGCAGTTTGTCATTATTGTACACACATAAAGAACTTTTAAAGAAAAATTGTATATCGAAACTTAATGAAAAGTACACTTAGCGCTATTATTACAACTTGCCGTTAAACTAGGGTTTAGTTAAAGGTACCTTTAGCTAAAGGGAACTGTAAAGTTATTACAACTTACAGATAAAACGTTTTCAAAAATATGGCAGTGTCGAAGCAATGTCGATAACACTGCTCAATTAAACAAGTTTTTTTTTTTAAACTCAGTGGTAAACGACGGGCTTCCTTTCTTTTCGTTGTTGTATATGCTCATTTTGTTTATATTTGTAGTTGCCTTATTGAAAATACTGTGTAATAAGGCAAGTTCAAACATAAACTTAACTTTAAAAAGTTATCGGCAGGATTTAAAACAATTCATCTGCCCGTTAAAATTCTCCCTTTAGTTAACGGTAAATTGTAAATTAAAATTTTTACTTTTAATTCATACATACATAATTGGCCATTACAACCCTTCAGCCAGGATTACGACCTAGCTTCTCACACCACTTATGTTGTGTGCGTTAATTTTTATACATAAATGGCGGGACCTATATTTTAAAGTCGACTCCGAACGACAGATTTTTGAGAAGCTTTTCATGGCAATTTTTACTCTCAGAGTCCTTGTCAGAAATCTGCTGAGAGGAAGTCGCCGAAGAAATATTTTTCGTTTTGATGTCTGACCTGGGATACCAACACACTACCCACTAGACCACGGCGACTTCAATTCAAGCTATATTTAATACAACAGAGTAAAAAAGTTATCGAAATTTAACGTTATTGATTATGAAATATTTTTGATTTGAAAAAAAACTAATTGCATAAACTTGTTTATTGGCCTTTTCATATTTTCCATTGCACTATTAAACGCGGTTAGTGAAAGACTGTTTATTTTAATATTAGAAAGTTGGAGAAAGGGCTGGACGATATGAAATCCGGAAAGTCAATTCTTAATAAAACTTGAATGAGCTAAGATCATTACTACAACTTGCCTTTAATTAGAGGCAGAATTTTAACAGGCAGATAATTTGTTATTCATTATCATAAATATACAATAAGATAGAAATGACTAACCACTACGCCTCACAGGTCCTCTGTAATATTTAGGATGCGTGGCTGAGCTGGAAAAATGTTTTACATTCTTAGCTATCGCTAGTGATTTCTTTTAAATTAAAAAAAATTTATTAAAAATTAATGATGAAAAAAATAAATTAAATAAATCGATAAGACCTTGGTGATGGTCGTCAATATTCAGTTATTGAATTGTGTTTTCTTTAGTGTGTTGTGTAATAAGAAGCAATTAAAATATTGTTTAACAAAAGCAAAAACTAAGAAAAGACACAAGACATATAAAATTGCTTACTATTGCATTTTTCTCAAGACCAAATATTGATTGTAGTATTTGCAGCTAAATAAGTGTGAAGCAATGATAGAGTAGAAAAAAACAACTGCACTCGTAAACCATTGTACAACAGTATAAAAGAGAGTTGTATGAAGCGTGCAACAAAAATTTTGTACTCTTCATAGAGTCACAACGTGCATTTCTTCTTTTACTCTCGGTAACCGAAAATCTTTGTCGACGCCAGCATTGCCAGTAACTTTTTTATTTCTAGGGAAAAATCTTTTACCTACTACCTACTACTTTTTTACACTACTAATATTCATATGGCAATACTGAAAATGTAGTTTCAGTAGTAAAACATGCTCTTACAACGCAAAGCATAGTTCCGTTACTTCACAGGCAAACGAGTGCTGAATAAATGAGAAATACATATTTCAGTGCACTCGTAAAAACAAGGTCAACAGAAAAGAGTACAGTACAGTATTGCATTCGGCGAAGGGTAAGCTAGTAGAATGTCTTGTGCACACCTTTAGTACATACATATGGAATATCAATTGATCACTCTCTTTATATGAGTATAACACAAACACATTCGACGCATCATGTCCTCCATGTTTAGAATTGTCATATTACGCAGTTGAATTGTCATATTGACGTGAGTTGAGCAAAAGATATCAAATTTTAAAATGCAGAGGAGTCAATATACTCAAATAATAGAAGCAAAGTTTTGCTTTTGGTTTGTAATATTTTTTTTTTTTTTTAATTATTAAATTATTTGCAATCCTTCTCAAATCTCATTGTACTTCTTGTACATATGTATGTGTAATAAAAAATATTTGTTTTGTAAATTATAAATAAGTATTGATTGATTTTTAACCAAAGACTCAACAGTTTGTCAATTCTTTGCATCCTTTATAGAAGCAAAATTCAAAAGTGATCCATTTGCAATCAATGTCGTCGTAATCTCAAAGATCAAAATCGAGTTTTTGATTGATTATGATTCGTGAAGTTATCTAACCTATTTCCACCAATTTTTAGATTTTTGCGATCAAAAATATGTTATCAATAATTCAAAATGTTTCAATACATGTACGAAGTACTTGTTATTTAATAAAGTTTTTTGCTTCTCCTGTAAAAATAGAAAAAGTGATGTTACGTATTTTTGAATATTCGACGACGGCGTGATGCAATATGATGAGACAGGCAACAGATCAACGTATTAAATTTCTATAAAAATTACTTTAAAAAGAAAATATTTTTTTCTTTTTTTTTTAATTAAAAAGATCCAAAAAAACATGATCCTGAATAAAACCCGTCGCTTATTGAGGTCGTGAAAGTGGGATTGATAATTGCGCGTAAGTTAAACTTAGGTCAAATAGAAAATAATTAGTTACTGCCGTTACATAAAAGAAAAAATTTTCAAGCCCCTGAGGTGGAACGGAACGATTTTTTTTGAAACCAAACGAATAAAAACGACATGAAAATAAATATAAAAACAGAAAAGCAATGAACATGTGTTCAAATATAATTGACAGTATTTGAAACTGGCCCTGTCGATTTTATTAAGGATCATATTTTTCACAGTGATTTTGCTTGAAGTTGCAGACGTATTCTGTTTCATCTCTAAGTTTCGTGTAATTAATTGTTTATGTATTTAATGGTTTAAAAAGACAAAAACTAACTGTGAATGCTAACATTGTCGCTAAAAGTATGTAGTACATATGTCACGTCGCCGTAGTCTAGTATGTAATGTCTTGGCACCAGGTCAGGTCAGACATCAAAACGAAAATACGAAATAATTTCTTCGGCGACTTCTTCTCAGCAGATTTCTGACAAAAACTACCAAAAACCATTTCTGCCACGAAAAGTTTCTCACTGATGTATAAAATTAACACACACAACATAAGAGCTGCGAGAAGCTAGGTCGTAATCCTGTCTGAAGGGTTGTAATGACCAATTATGTATGTACACATGTATGTACGCCTTGATCTGCGACTTTATAATTATTTAAACCAGTGGTGTTGTACTAATTTTTTTTTACCGGAACGCGTATATATAATTATATAGACAGGACTGATCCTGGGTAAGCGGCCGCTCTGTGCGGTCTCATGTCCCAAATTTAACCGGGGGTGATTTTCTATGATAATCCTGGCGGTAGCATTTCTTTTTTAGGTCTCATGTCCCAAATTTGACGACGGGGGGAGGGGAGATTTCCCCCAATTTCCGTCATTTTTGTATGGAAAAAGTAAATGATTCCCTTGGTAGCAAATGTTAAACTTAAATGCGGCCGAAAGGGTAAAAAAATGGTTTTAAATACTCAAATTCTTAAGTAGTAACTAGTTCGAGTTCGGGACGAGTTCCGGTTCAGCAGAAAAAAACATTCCAAACTCCGGTTCACTGTTCAGAAAAACAAAGCCGATTCTTTCCGGTTCGGGTTCGGTTGATGCCCTTGTTTATAAAAATACATATAAAAATTCGTCAAAAATTAGAAAAAAGAATTCAGCAATTCGGTTTAATTTTATTTGAAAACGTCAGTCAATTCTCGTTATCAGAAATCATCCCATAGTTTCGGAATGACGTTTCGGAGCGTTCCGGCTCGACAACACCACTGATTTAAACCTACAATAATTTGAAATTCGGTTAGTTAATAAATCCGAAAAAGTTGTTTTCAAACGTCGGAAAAGGTTTTAAAATTTAAAAAAAGAATTCATTTGAGAAGGATTCATAATTAAGAGACGCTAACATCTAACAAAGGGCAAATGTTTGGAGCCGTCTCCTCCTGTGAAAGAGTAGAACCAAGTGAGTACTAATTTGTGATGAGGAACTTACTACATATTGACTGAGAGTGTTTTACTTAGGTAAGAGAGAACGGTTTGAATGCATGTCGGAATGAATGTCATCTGACATCAAACTAATTACGAATCACGTTGACATAATCAGTACTTTGAAACTGAAAAATAAAAAGAAGAGGAAGGAAAAATCTGAAAGGAACGAAAGTGAATAAATACATATATCTATACATATGGATGTATGTACTGTCAAAAAAAGTATATGTATCGTGTAGGACAGTAATTAATAAGAATTATAATATGCAATTACCATTGAACACTCTTACATGATAAGGGTTTAAATTAAATTAAAAAAAAAACAAAATAAATCAAAATATTTAATGTAAATTGACGATATAAAAGTTGTAAAAGATACTATTACACAATAACAGCATCTCAAATAAATAATAAAATATTACTTTCTTTAAGATAGAAAAAGATATTAAAAAAGGAATACAAGTTACCGTGTTGTGAAAATTAATTAAATAAGGAAATATAAATAATTAATCAGTAGCATATATCAAGCAACTTCAAATCTCACAATACAAGTGGCAAGTTTTTGGGTACAAGATGCTTCGGCAACAAAAAATTTTAAAACAATTAAATTGAAATAATTTGGTTATATAAAATAAAGAACAAGAAACAACCAAGTAAGCAATGTCAACAGAGTAACGACTGTAAGGTTACGAAAATAAAAATGGTGTTATCGTTTAACATAAAAATGATAATCTAAAGTAACAAAAACAATGGACTTGTTTACATGATCAACGAATAAACAAAAATATACAAACAACATCAGTATAATAAAAGCGGATAAAGAAGTAAGCAGGCAACAACAAAAGGGATAAACAAGTAGACAACGACAACAATAACTCTGCAAGGACAAACGTAAACAAAATATACAAACAACAATAACGTAAACACATGTTTACATGGAGCACAATTGACTGTTTATCCTGTGATAAAAATAGAAGGCAACGCAAAGCAAGCAACGAGTGAAGACAGAATTCAGCCTTCTCTAAAGTCGCATTGCGTGTGAATAAAACAATCATACTTTAAAGATCTCCATTGTGAGCAGGATAAGGAATAGATGTATGAGAAGAACAGCGAGCAAGTAATTATTGTTGTATACGACAACTTATAAACTGGTGGCACACAAAAGTAGTTCGAACAATAAAGAATTTAATTGAAACTAAACACCAATTCATTTTTACTTTGTTTACAATCAACGAACTCATATTTTAAATGTTTTTTTAAGGTAAAAACGTAATAATAAGTAAAATAAATTAATTTCTGTTAGTTTCTACACACAAGGTGGCTGATATGTATTGCAACCAACTTCAGGTTGTGATCATTTATAAATCGCTCGTCTGACAGCTGACAGATTTATTCCAGGTGACAGTTCATTATATTATTTACAAAGCATTTTGATCTATTGCATTCAGAAAAAAAGTTATTCGTGATGGAGTTTAAGCGTGGTAGTGTGATTGCTTTATATTTGGACTGTAAAACCACAGGTGGCTATTGTTAGAGCACTCCAGCATTTAAATGTGAATCAATCTTTGTTTCTCGTGACATTAGCTCTTTACCGTGATACTGGCAGTGTTGCATCGTGTCCAAAAGGTGGACAAAAAAAAAACGGTAACAACACCAGAAATGATCCGTAAAGTGAAGGCCAAATTTGATCGAAACCCACGCCGCATTGGTAGAAAAATTGCTCGTGAGCTGAACATGAGAACAGATGCAACACATTTTGAAAAATGAGCTTGGACCAAAGCCATTGAAGTTCCAAAAAGTGTAAGAACTCACCGATGGAAAAAAATTGGACTGAAAAGAGCCAAGGAGTTAATTCGCTTGCTCGAAAGTGGCCAGTTACCGGTTTTGGTTTTCTCCGATGAGAAGCCATTCCAAATTGAGCAGTTTGTGAGCAAAAAAAACGATCGGGTTTACTTGCCAAAGAGGTCAGTTGAAAATTTACACCTGTGATTGGCCCCCGATGGTAATGGTGTGAGCCGCCGTAACGGCCGATGGTCGCTCCCCGCTCATAATAATCGACCGTGGGGTCAAAATAAATGCCGAATAATGCCTTAATGACAGTATTGAAGCCCTGGGCAGATACACATTTCGGCCGCAGACCATGGACATTCCAACAGGACTCACCACCACCACACTTAGCACGCGTTAACCAAGAATGATTTAAAAAGGAGGTTCCTCGTTTCATTTCATTTCAATGGCCACCAATATCTCCGGATCTCAATCCGTTAGACTTTTGCGCCTGTGGTTTTGGTTCTCATTAAAAAATGTCAATCATCTTAAGACGTCCCTTCTCAGGGAATGGGCCAAAATACCGCACAGCCACTTTCGTGCAGCCTGTGATGGCATAGTCGGCCATTTGAAGGCCATAATTCATACCAAACGTGGCCAATTCGAACAAATCTAAACTGATTCTTAAATTTGATGTTATTTTCAACATTTTTTGCTTTTGATCAATAAAATTAAAAAAAAAAATGTTAAAAAAAATATAGCGCTTTACTTTTGTTGCATTATAAATCAGTACACTACATATGCAACGTCTTTATATATTTACAGTATTCGGTTATAGTCTTTAACCTGTAATGAACGTTTTAATTATTCAATCTGCAATACTGAGATTAGTTAGCTCTTTAAAGTTAAATACAAACATATTGTTTGATGAGTTTTAACTCACTTGATGTAATAAATACAACAACAGAAATAATAATAAAAAAAGAAAATATTGGTACCATCACCTAAAGACTGACTTGAGCACAAGTAGAAAAGCAAAACGTAATAAAAAAAAGGAAAAACTGAACAACTAAATAACGCCTTTCATCTTTAGCTCCACTTTCGAATGTTTTAAAACTTTCCCATCAATTCTGTGGGAGTGTTTGTAACTGATTAAATGGAGCCACCATGATATTTTCTACAATACTTTAACTTTTTCTCTCTTTTCTTCTTTTTTTGTTTTTGTTTTTTGATTCACCAAAAAAAAAGCTTTTTATTCAATTCTGATTTATGCCTTGTCCCCATGTCAATCAACTTCGTGTTGTATCCCTCTTAAACATTGTATGTATTCTGTTGATACTTTTATGTATGAATGTATACTTGGGTGGATGCATATATGGGTGGGTTGATGTCCCAGTGTTTATATTGTAAAAAACTTTTGTGTCTTTGTATTGTAAAATCTCATGACATTTCTATTCAAGTATATTTTAGCGCTAAACTTTTGTTTTTTTTTTTTTGTGTTTCCTCTGTATTTTTTAAATTCATTTGAACGTAACTGTGACAACACTACTACATTCATACATATTTTAAGTAAATTCATTTCTGTTCTCCATGCATACATACATACAGACATACATACACACATACATTCAAACATACGCTAATATCAGTATTTTTTTTTTTTTGTTTCGCTTTAGTTTTCGCATTTTCTTTTTTTTTTTTTGTCTCCCCGTTTAGTTGACTTATTTATTATTTGTCCAATTTTTGTTGATTGGCGAAACAATGACAACAGAAGAGGACTAACAGAAAACGAAGAGAGAATAAAAAAAATAAGAGAAGCTGAAAATAACATTTGTCGGTGCTTTTTAGATTATTTCAAAGCTTCATTAAAAATTCTAAGCGGATCATCAGATGTTTTCTTATTAACTTAATATAAACTTTTTCATTTTATTTGTAACAAATTTAATTTATACCGTAAGTATCACATACATGTCCGGTAACTAAGGATAACTAATTTTAAATAAGTACGTCGTACATGTCTTTAAGCAAACTTTTCAAAATCATGACTATTGTTAGGTACGGTACCTACGTATACATATCTCCTATTGTATTTCGCATAGTTATGTAGGGATATACACGTACATACACAATGCATCTATAACATAAAAATACAAAAATTTTAGTTTACAAAACTATAACAAGACAAGACGATAATAAATGAAAGACTGAATGAATGTCTGAATGGCTGAATGAATAAATGATTGTGTATCAATGAGTAGATTGACTAGTTTGACCTTTTGAATAATTTTTAGGATCACCTTTTTACTGCAATTTCATGAAAATTTTGTTCAAGTAAACCTTTCAGTAAATATTCTAAAAAGACAAACACAAGAAGAGTAGAAACGTTGTTGTTTTTTTAGTATAAGTGAACTGTGTTGGATTACAAAGGCATCAATGTCAAGCTTGAAGGAGAATTTAACTCTACGTGAAATATTCACTCACCTTCAGCCAAGTGTCGCAGTTCAACAACTATACACTGACAATAAGAAACAAAACTGAAGACAAAAACAAAAAATATCATTCATTCATGATGATGTCTGACACTTTTCATGGCATGAATAATGCAAAAGGTATACAAAGTAAAATGAATTTCTAAAAATGGACCGATTTTCTGATTAAAAATTATATTCTAAAGCCAGCCAAATTATTTTATTTACTAATCTATAAACAAAACGGAAATGAATTTTTTTTTTTTTATTATGGAAGACATGTACAGTGTGTATGTATATGGATGTATATCCGTGATCGTGATTATTCAATTTTTAAGTTTTGTTTATTAACATTAACAATTTCATGTTAGATAGCAAAGCATATTAAGGGTGGCCCCAAAAAAAAAAAAAAAAAAATTTCGAATGTTCCCGACTAAAATGAAAGTTTGATTCATTCTAAGACTACGTTTCTCAAGCAAACAATCTATCAATTGTTATTAAATTTTTTTAAACCTACTTTCTTCTCTATCTGACAACCTCTGTTAACTCAATTCATATATAATGGGCATCAAAATAACGTAATATTACGGAATAACAAGAAAATTACATTATAGCGGGGTGTCGCAAATGTTTTGGTTTAAATTGAAATATTCGTTATATAGCAAAATAAAAATATAAGAAATTATACATCAATGGAAAGCTTATAAAGCTTTGTTATTTTGATGGCCCTTTCATATATGAATTAAGTAAACAGAGGTTGTCGGATGGAGAAGAAAGTAGGTTTAAAAAAATTTTAATAAAAATTGAACTAGATTGAATTGTGAAAAACGGAAAAATCCATTTTGGTTAAATTACATGCTCTTTATAATCAAGAAATTTCAACAATTTAAAGTAAGTAAATTCTATGAAAAAATTTAAAAAAACAAAAATTTTGTCCGAAATTCTCAAAATCTTTGAATTGTTTAAATATTTTTTTAAATTTCTGATAACCTTTTGAAAGCGCTTCTTAAAGACCTTTCATATGATATTAAATTTATATATAGTCCCTTTGGAAGAAATATGAAAAAAATTAAAAAAAAAAAGTCCAAAAAAGGTCTTTTTATGCTTTGATCCAGCTCACCAAATATTGACCCCAGGACAAAAAATGTGAGAATCGTAGTTTTCATTTTAGTCGGGAACATCTATACCCTATTTTTTCTTCATACAAACGGGGCCACCTTAATGCATATACGTATGTATATCATATTCATCACAAAAATTTAGAAACAATATTTTTAACTGTGACGTCAGAATAGTTTGTGAAAAAATTAAAAAAAAAATTCGAGTAAAGTTTATTTATTCAAGACACCGATGTAGCTTTATACTCGATAAACGTTTTAAACACATTTCCATGAAATGAAAACCAATACCGTAGACAGACGACAGCATTCATTTGCATTAAAATTCGCTAATGGAATCGTTGTTTCCATATTACAAGTGACTCAAAATATTTATTCATTTGACAACTTTTGTTTTGTATAACACAAACGGCAAGTTTTATTGAGTGAAAACGTAAGAGTTGAGTTTTTTTTTCTGTTTCCGTATTAAATTTTTTTTTGTTAGGAAAGTCAAAAAGAGACAGTCACAAAAAGCGGTTGAGGGATGAAATTATTCAAAGGCAAATTTTTAAAATTCAGTGGAAATATTTAAAAAAAAAAAATTTGAAGCGGATTTATAAATAACACTGTCGCACGAGTCAAATACACCCTAATGACATAGTGTAGGTTGCAGAGATCAGCTATGAATCGTTTTTTCGTAACTCATAAGCACTCATGCAATTTTGAGTATGAGTGAATCAACAGAATTTAAATTCAACTACTCTGATTCATTCGTACTCGCTACAACATTGATTTATAAGTATAAGTAACAATGAGTATGAGTACAACGTTGACATCATACTCACAACATTCGAAATATGTTTGATTCAAACATACCTGTTATGTAATGATTAGTAATCGTAATGATTAGTAATTTGGTTACTTTTTTTTTGAATGGTGAAATAATGATTACAATTACAATTACTTTTGGTTAAAATAATTAATAATTGATTACGATTACAATATAATCAAGAAATAATCAGGATTACTGGCGATTAGTCTAATAATCAAAAAGAATCAAAAGTTATCCAAAAGTAATCAAATGGTTTTCAATAATTACTTTCAAATTCTTTTTAAATATTTTAAAATAATCAAAAAGAAGTTATAATTTAATGCTGCCATATTAAATAAACGTAACGATTATTGCCACACTTCAAAGTATTTTCTGAGTGTTCGTTACAAAAAAAGGTAAAATGTATGAAATTGTAATTACTGGGACCATTTAAAGTAGTTCCTTTTAGCCAAGAATTCGTTATAACCGAGTTCGTTATAAATGAGTTTGACTTTATATGTTTTGATCGGGTAATCTTGGAAAATACATTTTTTTTTTATTTTTTTTTGGGTTGGGTTATTATTGGTTGCAAAATGTAATTAAAAAATAAAAAAGTAGTGATGATGGATCTTGAGATTTCATCGGAAAATGTGTCAATTTCACGTTAGAGCGACCACCAGAATCAAAGAAATAATTGGTATATACGATGGTCCTGACATTAGAGTCGCAAATTGAAAAAGATGTTAATGCGTTGTTTAAGGTATAATTAAGGACATTTAAAGACAAAAAGAATGTGAAAAAAGTTTATAAATAGCATGCCAAAATTTTGGTTATCTCATTATTTCTAATAATAATTACATATTACATCAAGTATCAAGTATGTACAATAAATCCAGTTTTGAGTTGTTTTTTAATCGAAGAAAACAAATCGACGCCTCCATTCTATGACGGTCCAATGTACTTAGAACGTTTTTAATATTCTTGCTTTTTAACTTCTACGTTCCTAACTTGAATACCGTCAAAAGTTGTTTACGATGTGCCGTTCCGTTCCAAAGTTATAGTGAAAAATCTACTTTTCCAAGTAGATACTAGAGGTGTGTACAAGACAAGCCGCTAGCTTACCCCTCTCCGAATACAATACTGTAGTGTACTCTTTTCTGTTGCTCTTGATTTTACGAGTGCACTGAAATGTGTATTTCTAATTTTTCAGCACTCGTTTATCTGTGAAGTAACGGAACTATGCTTTGTGTTTTAAGAGCATATTTTACTACTGAAGGTACATTTACAGTACTGCCATATTTATATCAGTAGTGTAAAAAAAGGTTTTTCCACAGAAATAAAAAGTTTAAAAAAGTTACTGGCAATGCTGGCGTCGACGAAGATGTTCGGTTGCCGAGAGCAAAAAAAGACATGCATGTTGTGACTCTATGTTGAGTACAATATTTTTCTTGCACTCTTCACACAACTTTCTTTTATATACAATGGTTTACGAGTGCAGTTGTTTTTTGTACTCTATCTTTGCTTCACACTTATTTATATTTGCAGCTGCAATCATTATTCAGTCTTGTATATAAGCTGAGAATAAGTGCGGGTACTGATATGAAATTGTCTCACGTTATTTACTTTCTCGCCAAATCCCACAAAGGCACTTAATATCCATATTATTAGTCACATCAGTGTACAGTAAACCCTCCTACAACGAGGTTTCCTTATAACGCGAAGCTAAAATTACGACAACGCTCTTATAACAAGGCACTCTTACAGCTCGGTTTCCGACCCATAAGATACAACTGAATCATCCAAACGTGAAAATTGTCTTCCTAACTGCACGTCATGAATAAGACTTTTGGACCAAACAGACATTCAAACTATAAAACTGTACTACACACACCAAACCATTTTCGACAGATTAGAAAATAGTGGAGATAAAACTTTTACTCAAGTGTGGATAGAATTTTCTATTTTAGATTGTATTACAACCTTGTCATCATCTTCTATGGAAATTAAACCATCAGCGGTTAATGCGCATTGCTTCTCGTTTAATTGATGAAGAATTTGCAGTAAACCATCAGGATGTAAGAGAAGTAGTACTCAGGGAAGAATTTTTAGATGACGAAGAATAGATGGGATTAATTGATGCTCTCACCACAAAAAGAGGACTTCATATCATTCAAATTGATCGTATATCATTACGCAACGCAAAGTTTAAAAGATAGTTAAGTTATTGCATAGCTCCCTATAGGCAGGTTTTAGTGGCTTTGAAAAAAGTACTACAATGTGAAAGCAATGTGCAGATGAGCCAAGTAAGGAAGACTTAAAAGTGAGGAAGTATGAAAAGAAGATGAGTTGGGTGACTCATATCTGACAGTGAGGATGAATGTTGAAAAATCATCATTTTACGCAAGTCTTTCTAATTTTTGTTGGAAAACAGTCTATTAGTTTAGTTGTTGTTAGATTTTGTTATCAATCCATTTTTTTTTTTATAAAACCAGCACTCAGGGGATGACCCCCACTCATGCAGTGCATTGTGCAGGTTTTTTAGGAAAGGTGGAAAGAGAGAGGGAAGATGCGAACAGTAAGGAAACGAGTTGCTGCTGGTGACAATAAAATGGCCAGTGTTGTACCTTCACCATTAGACAGTCTACAGCAATCGTCCCCAAGAAGCACGAAGTTTCTCACACCACTTATGTTGTGTGTGTTTATTTTATGCAGAAGTGGAGGGACCTACAGTTTAAAGTCGACTTCAAATGACAGATTTCTGAGAAACAAGAAGAGAAAGAGAAGAAATCGCCGAAAAAATATTTTTTGTATTTCGAACCTGGCTTTACGTCTAATAAGCCAGCACACTACCTACTAGACCACGACGTCCCCCAAATAATTCAATAAAAATAATTTGTGTGGTATTGGTATTCATATAACGCGGCATGAATGAGTTGTAAGCATTCCCAGTTTTTTATAGTGCGGTTTCCAGACAACGCGGTAGACGGTTTCCATAGAAACCGAATTAGCTTGGTTTGTAAAGTCAAATCCGAGTTTCTTATAGCGCGGTTAGCATTGAACGTGGTACAGGCTCACCGCGTTAAAGGAAAGTTGACTGTATTGTTGAATTTAACTTAAAAGAAATTAAAAGTTTTGGTCTACGATTTAGCACAATTGATATTTTTTTTTTTTTCTTAAAACTTAATTGCTAATTAAAATAATGTTAACTAACGTTTGCCAACCATTTCTCATGAGTATATTGAAAATGTTAAATATAAAAAAAATTTATTAAATTTTCTTGTCCAATTTATTTTAGCGAACTGCGGAAAGGTGTCAGATGTATTCAAAGCTATACGAGACGTTGTATGGATTTACAGCAAAGGGATCAATTCAATAAATTATACCACGGAACGAATCAATTTATACGGGACTTGTGTAATAAGGGAGAATTTCAAGATGGTAAGTTGAGAAGGTAACTGGGTCAGTACTGAAATTCCGGTTTAAAAAACAGGATAAAAGTAAAAGTGATTACGTATTCACTTAACTCCTAGAAATTAATCGAATTTTTTATCTTTTTTGAAATATTTAATATTAAAAAACAAATAAGCGATAAAATATTGAGTCTAGAATACACGTGGCGTGTATATGCCCTTCAACGCCGGATGTATAAATTCAGCTGACATTGTAGTTTACATTTGTGAAGAATTATATGTGCCGTATGGGGATGAAATCATCGTTGTCTAGTAGTTAGTGTATTGGGTTATTAGACGTAAAGCCCGGCGATTTCTTCTCAGCAGTTGTCTGTCAAAAACTCTGAGAATAAATAAAATTGCTATAAAAAGTTTCTCAAAACTTTGTCGTTCGGAGTTAACTTTAAACTGCAAGTCTCGCCACTCATGTATAAAATTAACGCACACAACATGAGTGTTGTGCGAAGCTAGGCAGTAATCTTAACTGAGGGTTGTAATGGCCAATTATTTTATGTATGTCATCTTATACTTGCGGCTAACATTACTTTCGCGGTGTCCAGAAAATCACATTCTTAAGGTTGATCTGCAGTGAAAACAATAGGGGATACACGCAAACGCGCGCAAATCAGGAAAAATGCTGGGAGAGAGTCTTTAATAATTCTTCTGCTTAAAAACTCAGTAATGAACTTCGTAGAGAGCTCGCTCAATTTGGGCTTATTAATGGACCTAAAAACGGCATCCGAATTGGCATTGTTGAGGACGCATTCCTTGTCAATGAAATTTGCAAGAGAGTAAAGTGCCAGGGCTTTTGTAATATATTTTTCTTTTATAGTATAATTTCAGTGGACCTGTCCCTAGAGTGGCCATGTTAAGCACTACTGGTAACCGCGCAAAAGTAGTTGGACGTTATCTTAAAGTGTAGACTCTTTTCCAGCGTTTTAAGAAGAAATTAGGTTAGAGTGTAGGTCTGAGATCATTCGCAGTGGATATCGATGATCTTCCAAATTTTAGAACCTTAGCTGGTACATGGAAATACTTAAAGCAGGCAGAGTCGATTATAATATATATATAATATATTTATATATATATATGATATAAAATTTATCAGTTGATGGTTTTTCATTGCTATTACGCTAAAACAAATAAATTTTTGTATGTGGTATGTAGAATTCATCAATACATATACTTAGACTTACGAGAGATGGTTTTTTTAAAGTTCATAAGAAGTCGCCGTAGTCTAGTATGTAGTGTGTTCGCTTATTAGACGAAAGGCCCGAGTTCAAATTCCAGGTCAGACATCAAAGGAAAATACGAAAATATTTCTTCGGCGACTTCCTTTCAGCAGATTTCAGGCAAAAATTCTGAGAGCAAGTAAAATTGCCATAAAAAAGCTTCTCAAAAATCTTTCGTTCGGAGTCGACTTTAAACTGTAGGTCCCGTCACTCATACATATATATAATGCACACAACATAAGTGGTGTGAGAATCTAGATCGTAATCCTGTGGTAATGGCTAATTATGTATGTATGTAGAGGTCATATATATAACTGGTATTTTGCTGGTTGTTAGAAACACACATATCCTTAAAATCTGGATGTACTCCAGTAAAAAATTAATTTTGTAACAATTATTTTTATTATTTTACTTAAGATATGAATATTTATTTTATTTTCCACTTATAATGAATACTTCAATTTACTTGATTTGTTTCGTTATTTCGTGACAGAATATCTGAAGCATGCTCCTTGTTCCGAAATGGCGAAAAGAGAATTCGAAGTGTGCGCCAATCGATACAAAGAAACGATGGTATTTCTAAAGCCAAATAAGAATCAGGAAAGCCAGGAGAATATTACCATCAACGAAAATATTAAAACTATATGTTGGTAAGTCTAACAATGACAAGTAATTTTACTTTTTTAATTACAATCGAAATCTATGAGTGTAAGGTATGAGTATATCTTTAATGGGTCGACGAAAAGAAAAAATTAAAAAGGTTTTAAGACCTAGTTTAAATAGAACAGCAGTAATTCATGTTTTATTGATATAGTTACGAAAATGGAAATGGCTTTATCGTTCAACACAAAAATGATAAGCAAAAGCTGCGAAAACAAAAATAATGGACTTGTTTACATGATAAACAAATAAACAAAATTATAGCAATAACATTAGTATTAAAAAGGAATAAAGAAGTAAACAAGAACCAACAACAACACTGCTAGGCCAACGTAAATAAAATACACAAATAACAATAAACAACTTGAACAATGAAAAATAATTCAGTCAGAAATGTGTGAAGACACGTTGCATGTGAAGAAAATAACCGTGGTTTGAAGATCTCCATTGCTTAAGCGAAAGAATGAAAAGAGATAACCAATAATACAATTGTTGCTGTTACGTCAAAATAAATAAATATATTAAAACTGAGCTCATATTTTAAACGTTTTTAAAAGGTTAAAAACGTAACAATACGTATTTAAAAAAAAGAAATGATCATTGTAAATAAAAAATAAAAAAATAAAATTGAAGAATTGCAATAAGAAAAAAGAAAACTACAAATTGGCTTTTAATTCAATTTTGTACTCTGCTCTTTCAATTAATTTTAAAGGAAATGGCAAAATAGTACACCCGTTTTTTAATGAATTCATTTGACATTTAATGAATGAATGAATGGTTTTGATTTACTCTACATTCAATTGTATATGAGCATTAATTGAATGAAGTTTTGTAATATAATCAGCGTATATAGGGTTACGTTCGGCACATTATTTTAAAATTAAGATGAAATGCATTATATGCAGGATAATTGTCGTATACTGTACAGATTTATATCAGCGGCTTTCACTCCACGTATACACTGGCGATCAGAAGTAAGTGCATGTTCACAATACTGAGTTTCGTCATCCACAACAACAAAACCATACAGGCATATACAAAAAAAAAAACTAATTTTAATTTTTTATTTTATTCTTAACAAATAGCAATAAAAGAACAATAATTAATGAAATGAATTCAATGAGTTTGAATGAAAAAGCGAAAATAACCCACATGAACCCAATTTTACATGTTTCAAGAAAATTCAAGAAATAGCTTAATTTCTACCAAATTATCAATAACATCTTTCAGAATTCGATGCCATTTTGCACTTATACGATCCCAAAGTTTATCCATGTTTGTTTGGGCTGTTTCGTACTGCCCGATCCGTATTTTCACGAATGGCCAAAGGTTTTCAATCGGATTGAGATCGAGACTTTCTGCTGGCCATTCCATCAATTTAATATTTTGTTTCCTACTCCATATCTATACAATTTTTGATGGGTTTTAAGCTTTCGTGAACCTAACATAGTAAACAGGTGCAGCCTATTTATCCTAAGAAAGTGTTCAGAATGAATATTCATTTGGGAATAAACTTTTGATGATGATATATTTAAAAATTTATTTCTATTCACGCATTTGCCTTAAGTTCAATCTACTCCTATACAACTGTATGAATTGTTAAGATTTGTTGATTGATTGCGATCGTTGATTGTAAAAAATAAAAATAAATTTGTGTTTAGTTTCAATTAAACTCTTTATTGTTCGCACAATTTTGTGTTCCACTATTTACAATTTGATGTATCAAACAATAATTTGCTTGTTCGCTATTCTTCTTACACAACTATTTGCTATTGTGTTCACAGCAAAGATCTTCAAACCACAGCTATTTTCTTCACACGCAATGCGACTTCACACAAGACTGACTGAATTCTTACTATTCGTCGTCTGCTTTATGTCTCCTTTTCTCATACTAATGTTACTGGTTTATTAGTATCAAGTTCGATGTATTTGTTAGCGTAGATATTTTATCGTTTTTGTGTTAATCGATATTACACTGTTTCCATTTTTGTAACTCTATGTATTTACATCATATAATTTTATAAGATTTTATGCAACACATTTTGAATACTTCAAATAATTTTAATTTATGATGTATTTTTCAGCTCCATAAATGAGCTGGTAGATTGTTCGGAAGGTGCTGCCCGAAAAATATGTGGTGCCGATGCTGCAAAATTCACACGGGAATTGGTTGATAAATATGCTAATAGTCTAACAAAGGTGAGTGATGAACAAATAACTCTTAGGTTATGTTAGTTAAGGTGTCGGACCCCCCTTTAAAGAAGGGAGCCGCACCTAGGCCAGCATTTAAGACCATTGTAATATTATTAGATGGATGGCCATGCGACAAAAGTGAGTTGGTGCTCTTTTTACTCTAACCTTTCCTTTGTAGCCCGTCTAGTCGTTAGTTAAATTAGCCTCATTTAACAGCATTCGATACGCAATGCAGCAATATCAGGATTTCACCACTGGAACTTAGATTTATTCTTTGGATCCCCTTCTCTGCAAGTTTTGCTAGAAGGGACCCCATTAAGGACACACTTCATGTCTGCAAAATCTAATTCAAAACATTCATTAGAGAACCTCCAGTCCGTAAGTTATTCCCTATGAGAAAGTCAATGAACTCCTAAAATTAAGATCCTAAATTTAAGATTGACAATTTATTTATATTTTATTTATTTATTAATTACAAAATAATTACAAATTATGTTTACTTATTTTAGAAGATAAGTTACTTCAACCTTCTGCTCGATGTAGTATAACAGACCAGACTCTTTGGTGGTAATCGAAGCCACAACTCCCACTATAATAGTCTAGCACACTACACACTAGACAGACTACCAGGGCACTCAGACCGAAAATTTAAATTTTGTGAGAAAATCAAAAATTTACTCATCTTCATTTGCGTTGGTATCGGCCTTAATTAGTACAGAAACTCGTCTTTGTCTGGTTTCCAACCTTGACCGCCTCAGAAAGCTTTTAGGTGGAGAGAAATCCTCGTACGGCATGTAACAGAATCGCAATCGCCACCATGTTAGCATTTCTAAAATAAAACTTACCACTGTAAATTCATGGTTGTTGGCCCATAATGACATCTTTCCCCATTGACGTACAAAGATTACTTAGGTTCGTTCGTACTAGGTGAATCTTTGAATTTCCTGTCGATTTTGTATACTTTAAGTGTAAGTGATTCGGTTTTGATAATAATGATAGCATCTCGGCTATAATTCCCTAAATTCGTCGATTACATGTTTATAGACGTCCCAAGTTCGCACAGGCCGTTAATTGAAATGGCCCTCATACCACCTTCCGTCATGGATATGCGGTAAAACCTATGGAATGCTAATTCTACATGACATCGGTTATAACTGTATATGAAGCAAAATCATACAAATTGATTAAAAAAAAATTGTATCCGTTAGTGATAAAGATTTATAAAGGCGTTCGTCATAAGTCGACCAGTAACTAAGCTTCCTACATTATGGCAGAAAAGATAAAAAAATCGCTTTTCAATACGTACATGGATTCAAAAGAAGCTCATTTTCATCTTAATAAGCGCTACTGCCTATAAGTACGTTAATTAAATTATCCGAGCAATCATTAAAGCCTCGTTATTTATGTGGTGTAAAATTTCAGTCATTACGGAATCTACTTGAAAACTTATCGTGAGAAATTTTGTTACTCGAATAAATGAATGTCGTAATTGCGATAGTTTACATTAGGACGATATTGTTATGTTTATATCTTTTTCAGAATGTTTAAATATGAGTTCGTTTCAATTAAATTCTTTATTGTCCGTACTACTTTTGTGTATCACTGTTTATAACTTGCGTATACCAGAATAATTGCTTGTTCACTATTCTTCTCACACAACTATTGTGCTCACAACGGAGATCTTCAAACCACGACTGTTTTCTTCTCACGCAACGCGATTTCACACAAGGCTGACTGAATTCCTACTGCTTGTTGCGTGCTTACATACATAATTGGCCATTACAACCCTTCAGTCAGTATTATTGACTTAGTTTCTCACACCACTTATGCTGTGTGTTAATTTTAAACATAAATGGCGGGACCTACAGTATAAAGTCGACTCCGAACGACAGATTTTTGAGAAACTTTTTATGGCAATTTTATTTACTCTCAGAATTTTTGCTAGAAATCTGCTGAGAGAAAATCGCCGAAGAAAACTTTTTGTGTTTTATTTTTATGTTTGGCCTCGTTCTCGAACCCTGGCTTTTACGTCTAATAAGCTAATAATAATAAGACACACTACCTACTAGACCACAGCGACTTTGTCTTGCGTGCCTTGTCTTCCCTTTTTATATGGCCACGTAATCAGTCTAATAAAAGTTTTTGAAGTGGAGCGTTCGGGGTTTCGCTTTCTCGAGAATTCAATCATTGACTTCATTGTTGTTTGTGTATTTTGTTCACATTGCTTGTTGTTGCGTTCACTTAGTTGGCTATCCATTTTTCCCTTATATTTGTTGGAACAAAGTCGATGTATTTGTTAGTGTATCTTTTTTTATCTTTTGGTGTTAAACGATTATACACTGTTTTTATTTGCGTAACAATATTAGTTCTAAAAAATTAATTAGTGGATATTGTTATTAAATATTTAATTGAGATTGTTTCGATATTATTTATCAAAAGACACACCAAAATGTAAAATTTCTGTTGAGTCACCCTCTACTGCCGATATATATACAGTGCACCCGCGCTAATGTGAACTAATTAAAACTGGCATTGTTCACTTTTGCCAATTGTTCATATTTTCGAATACCGAAAATTTTAAAACAGAATTATACCATCTTTTGAACAAAACTCGTTATTTATGAATTTTTTTGTAATTTAATCTTCATATAATTTAATCTTTACAGTAAATAAACATTCAATGAAGAATAAATATGCAAGCAGAGGTACTAACACATGCATACATATGTACAGTGGCTCATAGCTTATTTCAACCAGAACCTTTAAAAAAATTAAGCTCGCATAATTTCGAAACGAAACAAGATATTAAAAAAATTTTAATAAAAGTTTATAGAATATGTTTAATAAAAAAAGAAAGTGTTATTCAGTCCCAAATGTAAACCTACAACCTATAAACCAAAAATATAAGAACCCAATTTGGCATAGTTTATTTCAACCATTTACTATAAACATACAATTAAATGATTAATTAACTAATAGTTTAAATTTCAAAATTAAGTATGACCTCCTATTTGCTTAATTACAGCTTTCAGCCTGTTTTGGATTGATTCCACTTTCTAGTGGTTTTTTTGCCCATTCCTTTTTCAGAGCTGCTATAAGGTCGTCCTGGTGTAGACGGACGTTTTGATCACAAATTCCCCAAAAATTTGAGACTGAATATTGAATTTGTTTAATTTTTAAACATATTCCATAAACACTTATTCAATTTTTTTTAAAGTGCTGCTTGAAATAAGCTGTGAGCCACTGTATATGTACGCCTAAAACAGGGATTTTCGCAACTAATAAACACAGGATTTTAACGTTTCAAATTTAAAAAATCAGTTCAAACTATAGGGCTTTTTACATATTTTTTTCATCTTTTAGAGTAGCCAATGAAGCAAAAAATGTTTATATTAAGCGGTGATCACATTAGCGTGCGTGCACTGTATATACATGGTAGTATCTACGTACATAGTTTTGTGCATGGATGCGAATAATACAATTAAAAAAAAAATTTATTTAATTTTGGAGGTGAATAAAACGTAAAATTATTGGTTTAAACTTCTTCTTCTCTTTTGTTTTTTACCTTTTCTTCCACCAGATATAAATCAAATGGTTGATCTAACATTAAATTTCTTATATTTTTCAGCTTTACTGCGAAGACTTTACACGACATCCAGAGATTTGCCGCAACGGTGAAGGCGATGCCGGTACAATTTTACACAGTCATTGGCAGATTCTTCTTGCTGTAATGATGGCGTTCTTTACACTGATGATCCATCAACGAAATTCACTAACAAGATAAATGGCACAATAGCTGTCAGTGTTGTTGCTATCCACATGCAGAGTGTACTGTATAAAGTGTGATAAAGTTCAAATTTTAGGGTTGGCCAAATGTCTTAATGGTGCACATTTGTAATTTAATTCTGTTGTTGTTTTTTTTTTCGTTTCTTTTTTTAATACAGTGAACAGCAAAGTCTAGGTACAGCAATATGTTTAAGCAATTTTATTTTATTTTTTATATTTATTTTAATGATGTATTTCTCTCTTATAATAAAACAAAACAAATTTAGAATTTTATCACAAGTAATATTTTTGATATTTGCAAAAATGTAGATTCCTCCAAGAAGAACTCAGAGTAAATTTAAAATTCAAAAGCACAAAAATGTTATAACAAATATTTAGTAGGTTAAAACCTTAAGATCCAGCACTTCCTTTAATACATTGGCATTTATTGCATTAGTTTTTTAGCAGCCAAATTATATCTTCCACTTCTCAGCCACTTCTGTATAAAATTAACACAACATAGGTGGTGTGAGAAACTGCGGGCTTCTTGGGGACAATTGCAGTAGACTGTCTAATGGTGAAGGTATAGCACTGAGCGTTTTATAGTCATCAGCAGCAACTCATTTCCTAAAACCTGCACAATGCACTGCATGAGTAGGGGTCAAACCCTGAGTGCTGGTTTTTTAAAAAAATACACTCATGCAATCATATGCGGACCTTACGAAAGTGTATTAAGCCTGGGAGAGAACTTAAGTAGGCAAATCACCTTTTGAACAGTATGGTTAGATTCAAAAATATATATTGGTTTACCTAGACTTTTGCTGTTCACTGTATATGTTAACCAAATAAATTCGCACAGAGTTGAAAATTGCAAATATTCTTAAAAATTGTACAAGTCACTCACTATAGCTTACCACCAGACAACATCCGCGAAGAATTTTTCACTTAAAATGTTTTCAATTATATTTTTGTACTTAAAACCGTAAAACCATGCATATGACTAAACAAATGATGAGCAATTATAAAAATATTAATAATTCTAAATGATAACTTTCAAATTTATAATAATTTTTAGAAGTAATGATTACATACATACATACAAATAATTAAGTCGCACTTATAGTGGAGTATAGTAAAGGAAATATCATGAATATAAAATATATATACATAGTTATACATATGTTACATACATATTTAGGTATACATATATGCATTAAATTTTTTTTTTTAGTATATAAGAACCAATTGTTATTACTTATAATTTAATTTGTATTTAAGTATTGTTGTATAATTTTTAAATTAATTTTAATTAAATTATCGCATCATTAACGATACGTTTATTTAAAAATATAAGATTGAATTTATTATTCCCTTTTTTTTAATTTTTCTGAATTTTATTAAGCTAACAGTAACAGATCGAATTTAATCTCTACTTTTAATCTATTCTACTTCCAATTTTCTATTTCATTTTTATTACCCCTCATCATGTCTGAATTTGTTCGGCCTAAGCTAAAATTTGTTTAAGAGCATGTGTTTGTTAGCCTTGTCCTTCGTATTCATTTTCTTTTTTGTTTAAGAAAATTATAATATTGACATAAAATGCAATTTGGAAATAACCTTATGTTATTATTTCAATAATGCAAGTCTTATGGTGTTTTCTTTTCTACCAAAAAATGTGAGTTTTATTAAGGCAAAATTCAATTTTTCGGTGTTTTTTAGAAGTGTATCGCCCCATAAAAGGCGGGTATGTTTTATTCTAAATAATTCGCCCTTGCCAATGGTGGAGGGCATTGCATTTTATGCCCTGTATAAATCGAGAGTGCTGATAATTCCCTGTAAATCAGATGACTTTTATTTATTTATAGGGCTACCGGATGAAATTTAAAAAAAGTCGCCTGGTATTGTTATCCAATTTGAAGTTAAATTTTCATTATTTTGTTCAGTAAGCTTAAGGAAACATTACATTATTAAAACTACATGGTCCATAATATAAAAAATTGCATACAATGTTAGAACAGTTTTAAAATAATTGTTTTTTTCAATAAATAAAGTTGAAAAATTAACGATCTGGCAACACCTTTTTCATATTTACATTTTTTATTGTAAACAAATCAAAAAATATAACATATTTTTAGATCTAAAATCTTTTTTTTTTTTTTGAAAAAAAAAAATATATTAATATGGATATTGCTGCATCTATTTTATTAGTGAAAATTAAAATAAATCAATTGTTAGATTCATCTGATGAAGAAGAATTACTGAATTTATTTCAACATACATAGTCAACAGCCGCCCTGGCAAACACTGGGCATACCCCTTTATAAATGTTTGTGTTATGTTCTTCTCAAATAAAAAATGACATTACAACAGGGTTGGTCAAAAATTTTTTTAATGCACCTTGTAAGAGGGTGACATTTTCTTTGTAGAAAAGATAACACCATAAATTTATTTTTCGTGATATCATTTTACAATGGATTTTAGACTTAACTGATTCAAAATCTATTGATATCATACTCTTACCGCTGAAAGAATTGAAAATTACAAACATTAAATCGATGTTGAAGATATTTCCAACACTAGTTGAGATGTGCAAGACTTATTAGTGGAACAAGAAGTTGGGGAAGCAGTTTTAATAGAAATCCCATACGAGCCCCAAGTGAATTAAATCGATTCTATCTCTTATGAAGATAATGACACTAATAAAATTAGGATTGGACTTGGCCAAAAAATTCGAACTATGTATTATTCTTGAGAGATACCGACTATCACCATGTCAAGATATTTACTACAACCTTGTACGAATAAAGAAATAAAGCAAGATTACAGATTTTTTTCCCATTTAATTAAATTCAAAATTACTAAACTAAATTCATAATATGCACTAATACCCCGGTTTGCGTCGCTAATAGGGCCTGAAAAAACGCGACGCAAACCGAAACAAACCACGATTATCCATACATTTACTTTAATTTTCTTTTAATTGGTTCCGAGTTTCATAATTTTAGCTGTAAAAACAGTTTTTCCAATAAAAAATATTTAATTTTTTTCAAATAGTTTTTATTATTGTAAAAATATAACAATTCATTGGAGTAATGCAAAAAAAAAAAAATAACAAAGAAATCATAAAACGATTCAACTTCGAATTTACACTAGATTTTAGCGGGAAATCTCCTTTTTCTGTTTTAGCTTTGTACAAACATATTCGTATTAACGATGCAAATCGTAATATTAACGACGCAACTTCGAAATCACAGAAATTTTAAAAAGACGCAACTTTGAAGCAGACGCAAACCGGGGTATTAGTGTACATTCCTATATATTGTTGCCGATTTTTGTTTGTATTTTATGTATTTACGTGGATTTATATTTGTTTTTTTATAATTTTAATTGAATTTTTATTTATTATGATATTTTTAATTGAAAAAAAGTTTTTTCTGTAGCATTAAAATATTTTTTGGAACTTAAGGCCTGTAAGCCTAGTCTCCTATAGCACGGTTTCACATAACACGTCGTATTATAGGAACCTATCGACCGTGTTGTGGGAGTGATACCTGTATTCGTAATTATAAAATTATTTTCATTCTAATTTATTATGATATAAAAGAAAACAGTGTTTTTGTGGACTGGAGTACAAATGTACATTATACTTAGTAATTTGGATCTTTGAATTTCGGTTTTGCTTAGTCTACATTGGCCTTTTGCTCCCCATTCTATCCAATACATTTGTCATCAAAGCTTTTGATGAATCAGTTACGTATTTTCTTTTGCGAAATGTTGATGGTAACGAAGCTGATGGTTGTGAGCCTTCTTCTGCTTCGATTTCAATTTTTCTATTCACCATTTTAGTAACCGTTTCACTCCCAATTCGGTCCATTCTTTTCATATTCTTAATATTATCTTCAATAATTTTTTCCACCTCTTTTTGCTCACTCTCACCATCATCATCATCTTCAAACTCATACCTAATGCCAAAAAAAAAAATAATGTAAATTTTAGACATTGTGGACCAATGTTGCCTATGGGTTAAAAAAAAAATACTGGAATCAAACTCAAAAATATATTGAGATAAACTTAACAAATGCGAATGATCTCATTTTTTTCAAGTTTGTCTGTTTGTAGCAGTAAACTTTAATTGAAAAATATGAAATAAGTGAAAAGAATAAGAATAAGTGAAAGGATTGACACTTCGTTTGGTCAAATCGGACAAAAATTACCGCAGTTATTATTTAAAGAGTCGAGTTATATTTTTCATGTACAATTAGGTCTCTTTTTATGTGGATTTCGAATTCAAATTTATGCGAGTTGACTCAGAAAGTGGCAGTAAGAATTTCTTGTGAATTATCGTTTTAATTTGAGCCTAATACTAACAGATCTCTATGCCGAAAAGCTTGTAAAAATCAATCGTTAATCATTCTAGTTTGTTTCCAATTGGAAAGACAAATGATTAGCGTCATATTGCTTTAACTATGCCAATAAAAGCCTTTAAGCCAGAATAAACAAATAAACTTTGAAATAATTCGTTGATCTAGTGCCCTACATGTGTATGTATGTATGGACTACCTGATAGGTATGTAATGATAAAAGTCAAGTCGTACCAATTCCAAAACGATGCACAATGATTGATCATAAATTCATAATTATAGACTTCAGTTAATAATTACACGGTCCGACAGTGAAAATAGACCCGAGTAACTACATAGTCTACGTTGTACAGTTAGTTGAGTAGAACTTCATTAAAACTTTTGTAAATTTGTGAAATGCGAGTTCATTTGATGCGACAGCATATATAAAAAATACAACACGATTGTTATACTATTTTCATTATAACTACGGTAATTTGTGTCCACTTTGATCAAACGAAGTGTTAATCTCTTCACAAGATAATACACTTTCAGAATGTTATCACTTATTTTATATTTTTTAATTAAAGTTTGCAATTAAGAATAGGCAAACTCGAAATAATGAGGAAAAAATTATATTTTCCAAGTACCCGATCAAAACTCATAATATGTAAGTTTGAACCATATGAACCTTTACAAAAAATACTTGGTAATCAATAATTTTTTCTGAAAAGATCAAAAATTCAGTTTCTGTTAAAAAAAGAAAAAAAAAACTTATATAGAGGATTCAAAAAATATAAAAATAAATATTTTTGAGTTCTACTCGGCAAAACTCACAACCAACAGCATATCATTACTCGAGTGTATTTGACAGTCGCACCGTGTAATTATTTGACATCGTTAATGGATACATATAATTGAAACTGAATTGAATCAGTTTATTTAACCGATCGAGCTTTGTATTAAAAATAATGCATTTCAATTTTTGAGGCAATATAACTTTAAGTTAAAATACTTATTGCCACTATTTGAACCCAAATAAAAAAGAAAATTTCAATTAGGGTTGAAAAATTTCGTAAACTTTATAATTCTGACTTACATATACAGTCAAACTCGTTTATAACGAACGCGATTATAACGAATTCTTAGTTATTACATACATACTTTCAAATCCCAATGTTTTAGTAACAATTTACATACAAAAAACTTCGTTAATTATGAACTCGTTGATAACGAATTCTCGGTTAAAAGGAACTACTTTATATGGTCGCGTGTCTAGTGTTGGCTTATTAAACGAAAAGCCCGGGTTCGTATCCCATGTCAGACATCATAACGAAAATATCAAAATATTTCTTCGGCGACTTCCTCTCAGCAGATTTCTGGCAAAAACTCTGAGAGTAAAAATTGCCATGAAAAGCTTTTAAAAAATCTGTCGTTCGGAGTCGACTTTAAACTGAAGGTCCGTCCCGCCACTCATGTATAAAAAAATTAACGCACACGACGTAAGTGGTGTGATAAGCTAGGTCGTAATCCTGACGTCCTAGGTCCTAATCCTGCGAGGGTTGTAATGACCAATTATGTATGTGTTATATGGGCCCAGTAATTAAATTTCATACCTATTACCTTTTTCATAACGAACTCTCAGAAATAACTTTGAAGTGTGGCAATAGTCTTTACTTTTAATTAATATGGCAGCATTAAATTATAACTCAGCATCTTTAATCAGCTGATAGGTGAAAAGAATTAACACATATTTTTGGTTTTTAATAAAAAAAAAATATGTTTTGTTTTTAATAAATGAAAAAATTCTTTGTATTTTATATTTTCATCTATGACTTCACCCCGTTTATTAAGAATTTTGTCTATAACGAACTATTTTTTCTGATCCTACAGAGTTCGTTATAACCGGGCTTGACTGTACATACATATATGTATATCATTTGTAATACATACGACTCTTCTACTGGGTCCGTAGTACGTATATTATGGTACGCATGGTAGTTTGGGAAGAGAAATTTTTATTAATTTACGTGCAGATTGATAACTATAGTGTCTTGTAATGCCGTAGAGTCACTCTTACTGCTTTTCTCGTACTCATCACACATTAGAAATAAAGATTAGAAAGAATGTCTTTCATTCTATGTTTGAGTTCTCAGATATTACAGAAGAGGATAATTTTCGTCTAAGATAAAAGAATAAATCGCTTTGTTAATTTGTTAATCGGGAGTGCTGAAAAATTTACATCTATTTCGTCTTTTCTTGAAATGAGCTAATGCCCTTGTCATAAATTTCACGGTCCACCGAAGTCGAATTGGCAGTTTTAGATTTAAGTACATGCAATAAGTGTAACAAGTACATCTAGCAATACTTGGGGTGGTAACCTGTATCCGGAAAATCAGGTTAAAAGTTAAAATATCTACGCTCTATATTATTTACTCCTTTCATCACAATAGTTCGTCCGTAATTGAAAACATGATATTCGGTTTTCAACGCTGAAGGTATAATGTTTCAGAGTTAAAAACCGAACTATTTACTTCACAGTTTTGTACAATATACCTTGTGAACTAATAAACACTTCTAATAAGAATAGACGACGATTGGGGACGATTGCTGTAGACTGTCTAATTGTATATCACTGGCCATTTTATAGTCACCCAGCAGCAACTCGTTTTCTTGCCGTTCGCATCTTTCCTCTTTCCACCTTTCCTAAAAACCTGCACAATGCACTGCATGAGTAGGAGCCATCCCCTGAGTGCTGGTTAAAAAAAAAAACCTCCTATAATGTGGTACTCTCAGAACGCAGTTTCCATTTAATCCGAAGCTGAAATTGCGTCAGCCCTCCTATAACGCGGTACTCTCAGAACACGGTTTCCACATAACGCGGAGCTGAAATTGTGATAGAACTCGTATAACGCGGTTTCCTTTCAACAACATCCCAAAAGTTCCTTTCGCCCAGCCTATGAATAACTCTAGTAACTAGATGTTGTAAGAGAGTGTAATATCAGTTCTATTTTCGACCCAAAAGCACAGCCGAATTATATATAAACAAATAAAATTTTATATAAACATGCCAGACCATCTCAAAGCTCTTTTATAGTACATAAGTTTTGTTGGCGACCAAGCCTTTATACAAATTATCTGCGACACACATCTGACAGTGAGGATGAATGTTAAAAAGTTAGAGAATTTTACAAAAATGTTTCTTATTTTTGTGAGGAAAAAACCTTTTTGTTCCATTTTTTTTTATCAATCCTTATATGAACTCTCGAATTCAATCAAAAAAAAATTTATTTTGTCTTGTGATTTGTACAAACTTCGAGTTTCTTATAGGGCGCAGATTTCATCAACGAGTATTCAAAACGATGAGTAGATTCAAATCATACTTATAATTTCTGATACTCATACGCATTCATACTTATTTTAATATTATACTCTTACTACTCATACTCAATGTTGGAAGTACTCGTCGTATTCATACTTAAGAATACGCATGATGTTATTGACTTCGACTCGTCTCTACTTAACATTTACACGAAGCACAAAATAAGTATGATTCGCTTACGAACACTACTATACTCACAAGAAGATTGTGTGTATGTTTTGCTTGTTGTCTTTGTCTTTCCTCTCTTCTTTGGTTGTGTATGCAACAACAACAAAGGCTGTAAATTTTGATGAATGATTCGAGCTACTCGAATTACTTATATTACTTATGAATCAGAATGAGTAGGCGTATGAATCAAACATATTTCAAATGATGTGAGTTTGATGTCAACGTTGTACTCATACTCATAGCTACTTATACTTATAAATTAATGTTGTAGCGAGTACGAATGAATCAGAGTAGTTGAATTTCAATTCTGTTGATTCACTCATACTCATGATACTTACATGAGTACTTATGAGTAAGCGAAAAAACGATTCATTGCTGATCTCTGATAGGTCGGTTTCCATAAAACGCGGTAGAAAGTTTCCATCTAACGCCGATACGAATTAGCTCGGTTTGAACGGTAAATCCGAGTAAATTCATACAACGCGGTATGCAAACACCGCAATATGAGAGGATTGGCAGTAAACACTTCTTTTATTTGTTTTCATTTACTTGGAGAGACTTTTTATAGCTTTAAATTCTATTTAACTTGAATGAATTAATCATTTGAATAATTTATTGCAATAGGAAAGTATTAATTTGATCGAACTTTTTACATAAAATAAAATTACACATCAAATATCAAAAAGAAACAATGTTTTATGAAATTATATTTCTTCTTTTATTATTTGAATATACATAGAAAGAAGTATAAAAAAAACTTGTAAATTATTGTTAATAAATAAGTACACAATGTATGAGTAATAACCGAATAATTGATTACAATATTAATGAACAATTTAAGTAAAAACTATATGATACAGGACACTTCCTTCCTCTACACTGACCATAATATATTAACCCAAATACAATAGACAATTATAATGTATGCCATTAAATAAATCAATATTTATAGAATCAAAACAAAGCAAATTTTATAAATGTTTCATTCATTTTACAAGTAAAACTCACGGTAAGTTATTTTAACATTCACTTTCTGTGTACAAAAACACTGAATAACTTTTATTTTCAATAATAATAGAACCGCCAAATCAGTAGTTATTTGAACCATTAATTCATTACAATTACAGGTATCCCTCGTATAACGCGGTACTTCTACAACGCGAAATTTCGATTTGTATAACGCGAGTTATTACTAGCGCCTTATTACATACGTACATAATTGGTCATTAAAACCCTTCAGTCTGGATTAATGACCTAGTTTCTCGCACCACTTATGTTGTGTGTGTTAATTTTATACATAAGTGGCGGGACCTACAGTTCAAAGTCGACTCCGACCGAGAGATTTTTTTTTGAGAAACTTTTCACGGCAGGTTTTCTTTCACTCTCAGAGTTTTTGCCAGAAATCTGCTGAGAGGAAATCGCCGAAAAAATACTTTTTTTATTTTGTTTTGATGTTTGGCCTATGGCTCGAACCCTGGCTTTACGTCTAATAAGCCAACACACTACCTACTAGACTACAGGCGACTTCACTAGCGCCTTATTACGAAATCGACAAACAGTTAGAAAAAAAGCAATCGAAGGCTGATAACTGATTTTACAATCACACAATCACTGGAAGACCGTCCTACAAAATGTATTTTATCAAAAGACTAAAACTTTTCAGATAAAATTTTTTCTGATGAAGTTATATGCTCACTATTTCGATTTAATAATATTACGCCTCCATTCTATAACGTTCTAAAGGTTGGAATGTTCTACGTTTCAAAACTTAAATACTGTCAAAATTTGGTTAAGTTGCGTCCATCCGTTCCGAAATTATAGGGAAAAATCTACTTAGAATACACCTATAGTCGTATGTCGCGTGAAAACCTTGAGCGCTCATAACTCAAAACACACTTTTTCGACTTAGAATGTTAGAGAACAGAGGTGTCGATATGATGTTCGAAGTAAGTGACACAAGCTAGTGAATATTTATGTTTTCCGATTGTTTTTATTTTTTAGTTCTTTAATTTTTTTTTAATAAAGTATTGTTACGTTTTTACCTTTAAAAAAAAAAAAACGTTTATGTATGAGTTCGTTTATTGCAAACCAAGTAAAAACAAATATGTGTTTATTTTAATGAAACTCTTTATTATTCACACTAGTTTTATCTCTCACTGTTCAAACTTAACCGATACAACGTACGCAATAGTAACTACAACAATTTATTACTTGTCCGATAATATTCACACACTATTCGTACTCTGTTCACAACGGATGTCTTCATACGCAACTGCAAACAAGGCTGAATGAATTCACTCTGAACTGGTTGCCTGTGTTGTCTTGCCCTTTTATACGCGAACGTCTTCAGTCTGATGATGGCTCTCGAAGTAGAAGGTTCGCGTTCTCACCTTCCAGAGAATTCTGTAGCTACTGCATTATTTGTTGTTGCGTCTACTTACTTCTCCATCCCTTTTACTCCCATGCTTGTTGTTGCTAGTTTACTTAAGGTGCGGTCAGATATGGCAAATGTTTGCCATAATTTTGTTTTGCCTTGTTTGCCAGAAATATGACTGAAACAACTAATATTTTGTTTTGTGGTCACACTACGCACATTTATTTTCCTATTTTTGTTTCTTAAAATAACGGCAAACAAAAGTTTGGCAAACATGTTTGCGATGTGGTCACATTTAAAAAATATTTGCCAAAAAACACATGTTTCACCAGAATTTTGGTAAACAAAAATATTTATACACATTTTCACACATAATAGAAAGTGAATATTTTTTGGTTTTGTGTTGCGGAGCTTCTGTGCTATTTTGGGATGGGAAAAAAAAAGAAAGACGACTATGGCTTTGTAAATGGGTTCCATGCATAAAATAAGAAAAAAACTGAAAAATTATGTTTTTAATCGCAATAAAATTAACATAAACAAATGTTTACATTTTTTAAGTGCAGCCAATCAACATATTTGAAAATCGCTGAAATTATGTACATAACTTAAAATAGATGTTAAATCTAAAAATTGGAAATCGAATAAATATAAATTGAAGGAATTCTTTCAGGTCTAATTGAAAATTATTTATCGATATTTTTGAGAATGGTTTTCAGATCACTTTGTTTGAAAATTTATCCTCAAAAATGATTGAATGAATGATTGAATTCCAAAATGTATCAGTTCCAATCATAATATTGTACTTTGAATATTTTAACATGTTTATTTTCAGGAACAAAATTTGTCGTAAGAATTTGGAAAAAAAAATTAAAATCATTACAATAATAATGAACAATTTTCTATAACAGAAACATGTACTAAAGAGTTAAGTTAAGTCTTTTTCTTTAATGAGATTTAAAAAAATAACCATTATACTGAAAAATCATTAAAACCGCTAAATAGCTTTCATCTAGAAAGGTACAACAATTGATATATGCATTAACGTGGATTTATATTTCAGGCTTTGAATGTATCTCTGTATATGCAGGCACCCAAATATTTATATCGACATAATGAATACATTTACAACAAATAAAGAGGTTTCCATGAAATAAATTATTTATTTTCTTTAAATTTGAATTCATTCATTTTTTTGCGATTTTAGTGATGTTTTAGTTTTGTTAGTATGCAACACAGTCTTAATGAGCTATTATTTCCACTGTTTGCCCTTACGAAAAATATGTAAGAGCAAACAAATATTTGCCAAAAAATCATAAAAATATTTGTCACAGGGTGGTCACATTAAAAAAACTTTTGTTTGCCGGCAAACAATTTTATTTGCTAAAAATGGCGGATTTTTCTGTTTGCCACACAAATTTATTTTGTGGTCACATTATGGCAAACAAATATTTTATGTTTTTTGGCAAATATTTTTTAGATGTGACCGCACCTTAAGTCTTCTATAATGCGAATTACAAAACGTGGAATATTCCTGGAACATAACCACCGCGTTATACGAGGCATATCTGTATTTAATGCTCTAGTCAGATCATAAAAAGATATTTTAGTCCACGAGGGTTTATGATTTTAACTAAATGCGCACATATTGTTACGTTTTTACCCTTTTTTTACAAGTAAAATAAAAATATATTCAATTCAAATCAATTCTTTATTGTTCACACAATTCCGTATGCCATCTTTCACGACTTAAACAACAATTTGCTTTAATTGTTATTATTCTTTGTACTCTTTCGCGTACACAATAACAATTATTTAATATAGGGTGGCTGATATGTATTGAAACCAACTTCATGTTGTTATCATTTGTAAACCTTTCGTCTGACAGCTGACAGATTTATTCCAGTGACAGTTCATTTTATTATTTACAAGCTTACAAAAGCATTTTGATCTATTGCATTCAGAAAAAAAGTTATTCGTGATGGAATTCAAGCGTGATAGTGTGATTGCTTTATATTTGGCTGGAAAACCACAGGTGGCTATCGTTAGAGCCCTCTAGCAATTAAATCTGCATAAAACTTTTGGTAACATTGCTCTTTACCGTGATACTGGCAGTGTTGCATCGCGTCCAAAAAGTGGACGAAAAAAAAAAGGTAACAACACCAGAAACGATCCGAAAAGTGAAGGCCAGATTTGATCGAAATCCACGCCGCAGTGGTAGAAAAATTGCTTATGAGCTGAACATGCAGCGAGAACAAATGCAACACATTTTGAAAAATGAGCTTGGACTAAAGTCATTGAAGCTCCAAAAAATGCAAGAGCTCACCGATGGACAAAACAAAGTTAGACTGGAAAGAGCCAAGGAGTTACTTCGCTTGCACGAAAGTGGCCAGTTATCGAATTTGGTTTTCTCCGATGAGAAGCCATTCCAAATTGAGTAGTTTGTGAATAAACAAAGCGATCGGGTTTACTTGCCAAAGAGGTCAGCTGAAAATTTACACCTGCGATTGCCCACCAGAACTCAAGCGCCGCCGATGGTCGCTGCCCGCTCGTATTCATCGACCGTAGGTTCAAAATAAATACCGAATATTATCGGGAAAATGTTTTAAAGACATTATTGAAGCCCTGGGCAGAAAAAAATTTCCGACGCAGACCATGGACATTCCAACAGGACGAGGAGGTTCCTCGCTTCATTTCTACCACACAATGGCCACCAAAATCTTCGGATCTCATTCCATTGGACTTTTGCGCCTGGGGCATTTTGGAAAGTAATGTTCTCACTAAAAAATACCAAAGTGTAGATCATCTCAAGACGGCGCTTCGCCGTCCATTGGACTTTTGCGCCTGGGGCATTTTGGAAAGTAATGTTCTCACTAAAAAATACCAAAGTGTAGATCATCTCAAGACGGCGCTTCGCCATGAATAAGCGAAAATACCGAAGAACCACTTTCCTGCAGCCTGTGATGGATTTGTCGGCCGTTTGAAGGCCATAATTCGTACCCAAGGTGGCCAATTCGAACAAATATAAACTGATTCTAAAATTTAATGTTATTTCCAACATTTTTTCCTTTTGAACAATAAAATAGAGCGCTTTACTTTGTTGCATTAGATGTCTACCGCCCTGTTGATATTTATAACAGAGATCTTCAAACCACAATTATTCTCTTCACACTCAAAGTGTCTTCACACAAGACTGACTGAATTCCATCTCAACTCTGCTTTGTCTTGCCTTTTATATCGCAGGGAAAGCAGTCTGATAAATGCACTTGAAGGAGAATGACTTTGCCTTCGCGAAATCTATATAAATGAAAGCATGTGATTACATTATCGTTGCTTTTATATTTTGTTTGTTGCTATATTTTTATTTATTCGTTGATCATGTAAACAAGTTCATTGTTTTTGTAGTCTTTGTTTATTATTTTCATTTTCGTATCAATATGATAAACCCAAAAGATATTTTGAAAGAGTTTACAAATGATTAATCTTCAACAGATAATAAACACATTTTACTACAGCATTACAAATCATATTTAATATCCTCAGGCTAACAGCATTTCAGAAACGAAAAAATTCATATCCGAATAAAAATACACGAACTCTATAGGACTTAGTGACTGTATTTCTTATTAATCTACAATTACTGAATGCTGATTGTTTTAAGAATTTAAGGTTGCGTAGTCAATTTTTTCAATCTTGGAGTTAAGTCCGTAGATTTAAATACTGTAATAGATGACAGGTGTTTAAATTAAATCATTAATAAACAGTACTGTTGAACATATTTGCAATCGTGCCAAAAATTTTAGGCTCATCACCCTATCCTCATGTCTAATTAAGATGCTTGAGAGTATCATCGACGTTTATATTAGACCATCCAGATACTTTTTCAGAGGCACAATACGCCGACACGATAGGTAAAACTACTGAAACTGCACTACATTTAATACCCTCTACAGAAATCCTTATATTACAAGGAATATACTCTGGATGTTTTCCTAGATCTACGCCCAAATGTTTCCAAAGTAGGGAACATCACAGGGAATGTACCTATCCAATAGTGACAAATATATTGGAATCATATTGCACAGCAAACGTAATTTGAATATAAATACACAATCCATAACAACTGAAGCAGTTGCAAGAGGCAATAGGCCTGAACTAAGATATTAACCCTAGCAATGTATGCTGGTTATACAACTACAAAGGTAATCAAACCAATGATGCAGAGATGCAAACGGTAGATCGATTATATGGACACATCGGTGTTTTATCATCATCATACATATTAAATTTCGAAGTTAAAAATCGATGTTTTTATGGACGATACATCGGCGATACATCGACATTTAGTAACGATACTTCGGCTTATGCTGATGGCCAAAGAAAAAGTAGTCAGTTACCTCAATAAATAAGTTCGAGTATATAATGATTCCCACTCTTCTATAACTTCCAATGATTTACAATTTCATATTTAGAAATACCACAAACTGTCAACCCACACAAATATGAAGCAAAAATCATCCTCTACTGTAGACACCATTAGCGAAGCGGAAAAAAACATGTTGCCGGGGATGATGGTAACACCAATAAAAAGCGACACAATCGTTATTTGCGAAGACATGAAATCTTTGTTTCCAAAACTTTCGCGAATTGCACTTCAATATCTCCCATTTGTTGCTACCTCTGTACCAAGCTAGCGCTTGTTTTCGGAAGCTGGTGCAACAATAACACAAGAAAGAAATAGGCTTTTGAGATCTAGCCTTCAAAGCTATCTCAATTAACCCAAAAATGATTAAATTTTTGTTTTTTCAATTTGTTTTTTAGCCTATGAGGCTGTTTTGTTTTATTTTTTATGATAAATGAAATGAATTTTTAAATAATTTTTGTCAAAAAACTCCGTTTTTATTTTAAATAATATTTTTTTTATATTTATTTATCTGAAAATATAATATCGAAAAACATCTATATATCGAGATTTTAGCAAAGATATTTTTTATACACCGATGTTGCCAACATCGATGATTTGCTTAACGATGTTGCATCCCTAATTTTAGGCCGCGGTGTGATGGATTTAAAACAAAGGAATCATCAAATCTGGCGTGCGAATTATGAGAATGGTGCCTATCATAATAATAGGAACCCTTAGAACTACACAGAACAAGACAGGCAAGAGTCGGCAAACGCAATACTGAAACTGAGCGCCTCAAAAGCATGGAAGAACAGAAAATATAGTCAACCCAAGACACTGGGTATGGTAGATCTAAAAGTACCTATCGATACACGTTACCTAAACTGGCCTCTGATCCTGGTTTTGCGGCGTAGATACCGGATGTAATCTTTTACGCCCCTGGGAAACGTCATTCAAATTTCCAGCGATGATTTTAGATCACCCATCAAAGTCGGAGTTGGAATCTTTTCAAACCATCTAAACTGTAGATTATTGTAGTACTTTTCGGACTGAACTAATGTCTATTTAAGTAGCCGCTGTGCGGATCAGCTATTAGAGTACATCGCATGGTGATATATGCATATTTACCGATAGGAAAGCGGCCGTTAGGATGTGTATACCACATGCTAGATCGTACAAGAACGCCAGTGAAGATAGCAAGACGGTTACCCTCATTTGAATTTCCGGACTCGGTGACAACGAAGGTCAGCATACTGACGCACTTGCAAAATCTGGCACCAAAAACTATTCAAGCGAATTCTTACCAGAGATTGGCGTTTCTCTGCAGAGAGACAAAGAAATAGTCTCACAAACTGATCTTGCAAATTGGACTAGATCCAATGCAAATTTGGGTTTCCATGCAGATTATTTTATGTAAGAAACTGGAAATTCAGTGACAAAACTTGTCTAGCCAAAGCCAATTTGAGACTCTCGGGACCCATGTAATCTTGGTCTAATGAAGCAGTTTAACCTAATTACCTAATATTTTGCAAATATATTTTTGTATTTACTTTATTATCGTTTTCTTGCCGGTTGCATCTTCCCTCTTCCCACCTTTCCTATACCTGCGCAATGCACTGCATGAGTAGGGGCCATCCCCTGAGTGCTGGTATAACAAAAGAATCAGCAATTATCATAAATTTGCTAAATGTACATACATATGTATATACTCCTGCCTTTTAACTGGAAAAAGCAACAATTAGTGATTTCACCTTTTGTTTATATTCTATAAATATTGTTACGAAAATGAAAACAGTGTAATATTAACATTAAAACAATAAACAAAAGCTACACTAACAAATGTATCGAACTTGTTCCACGTAAACTAATAACAACAAGTATGACAGAAAAAAGGGATAGTCAAATAAGCGAACGCAACAACAAGCAATACACAAACAAGAATCTTCAGACTGATTACGTCGACATATAAAAAGGCAAGACAAAGTAGGGAACGAGCAGTAAGAATTCAATCAGCCTTGTGTGAAGTCGCGTTGCGTCGTTGAAGAGAAAAGTCGGGGTTTGAAAATCTCCGTTGTGAGTAGAATAGGGAATAGTTGTGTGAGAAAATTAACGAACAAGCAAATTATTGTTTGATTAAAAATTAATTAATAAGAACTACATGAAATAGCAAAACGGAAATCATATTGATTTATTTCTTTACCTACTTAATTGGTCATTACAACCCTTCAGTCAAGATTAAGACCTAGTTTCTCACACTTCTTCTATTGTGTGTATTAATTTTATGCGTAAGTAATGGAACCTACAGTTTAAAATCAATTCCGAACCAGAGATCAGCAATATGTATTCTAAACGATGAGTAGATTCGATTCATACTTACAATTTCTGATACTTATACGCATTCATACTTATTTTAATATCATAATCGTACTACTTACATCAAAGTTTGAATTTCTCATCGTATTCATACTTAGCAATACGCATGATGTTGTTGATTTCGACTCTACATGACTCAAAATTTACAAAACGAAGCACAAAATAACTATAATTCGCGTTCGAATCAGAGATCAGCAACAAGTATTCAAAACGATGAGTATATTCGAGTCGTACTTATAATTTCAGATACTTATACGCATTCATACTTATTTTAATACGATACTCATACTCAAAATTTGAAGTAACAATACGCATGATGTTGTTGATTTCGACTCTCCATGACTCAAAATATACACGAAGCACAAAATAAGTATGATATGCGTACGAACACCACATTACTCACAAAAAGATTGTGTGTTTGCTTTGCTTGTTGTCTTTGTTTTTCCTTTCTTCTTTGTTTGTACATGCAACAACAACTAAGACTGTAATTTTTGATGAATGATTCGAATCACTCGAATCATTTATGAGTATTATAAGTATTTTTCTAAATTTATGAATCCGAATGAGTAGGCGTATGAATCAAACATATTTCGAATTTTGTGACTTTGATGTCAACCTTTTACTCATACTCATTGCAACCTATACTTATAAATCAACATTGTACTAAATACGAATGAATCTGAATAGTTGAATTTAAATACTGTTGAATCACTCATACTCAAAATTGCATGAGTACTTATGAGTAGCGAAAAGACGATTGCTGATCTCTGTTCCGAACGATAGATTACAGTATACGACAGAATTAAAAAATTAAATACTTCCAGCGAATGGCATAGTGTAAGTTGTGAAATTACACAATTTGTCATAAGCTATGTGTATTTTGACGAACTTTTCAGAGTTTTGCCAGATATCTGCTGAATGGAAGTCGCCAAAGTAATATTTTATCATACTTCGTTGAAGATAACTACTATGGTGTGTGAACGGTGGTTTCCCGTCTAATAAACCAAGACAATACCTAATCTTAATTTCCTTCTTTAGATTATTTGTCTCTAAAGCTCTAAAGCAAAAATTTGAGATTCAGTTTTATCAAATACATACTGTTCTACCCTAATATATTTACGTATGTAAGTATCCAAAACAAAATACAGTGGACTCGCGAAAACGTGAATACTCGAAAGTGTAAACATCTCAGAAACGTGAACAAATTTATTTTTCCACAGAGTATTCTAAAAAGTAAACAAAATCTGAAAGCTCCAAAACGTAAACACTTTTTATGACTGGTTTCATCAATGTTTTGCCAAAGAGATAGAAGTCAACGGACAAATTTAAAACTGAAAACTTTGTTACAATTTTTTACTAAAAAGAGACTACCGGCAAAAGCCACTCAGTTATAGGCACTGCCCCTTCATATCCGGCTAAATCCCAATTAAGTTTTGATGATTGATTTATTTGTGCAATGTTTTTGCCATTCAACGTTACATCGTTAATTCAGCCCAAGAACCAGAATGTTTTTAAAATAACAAAACTGTGTTAAAGAAACGGCCTCTTGTGGTCTTAGTGGCTGGAAAACTAACAGAATTGTTAGATTCTATTGAGATGTTTACTATAAAAGATGCAATTAATCTTTTGGATTCAGCATGGAGTAGAAATTCGTAACAAATTTTTAACAATTGCTCTAAAAGTATTTGAAAATGTAGTTTCAAACTAAGATGACACCCAATGATAATACTCCCTTAAGTGTCTTGAGAGAAAGAATATCTCCTCCAGAAATAGGAGAGTTAGAAAATAACGCGGTTCTACTTCTTCCGGCGCTGAATTCTCAGTTATGTTTTAGATTGGAATAAAAATCCTGATAAAAATTGCACAGAAGTAGGTAGTATTGAAATTTTGTATGATAAGCCTTTAATACGGCCTAAAGTGACATTAAAGTGCTGAGAAACCTTAAAGGAATAGCTTTGTTAAAGACGGTTTCGAAACCGGCATCTTAAAAAATGCAATTTTTTCAATTTATTCGGAAACCGGTTTATTAAACAGTTTTTTGAATACTCTAAATTCATTCCCCCTTTTTGGATCAACTTTAGAACCGGAACACCTCCAATAGCTATTTCGGAAACATTATCAAGCTAAATCGTAAAAAAGTACCTTTAAAACAAATAAAATAAAGCATTTATGCATAAAGTACTAATTTTTGCCCCTTTTTTTCCCTTTGGTTCAAAATTTTTAAAACTTAAATTGGATTGCATCGAACATTTGAAAGAAAAATTAGTCAACTCGATGGAGCCGTTTTCTGATTTTAGGTAAATCAACAAAAAGTGGGCGCAAAAGTGGGTGGGACAAAATTTTCTCTTGATGAAAACTTTAAATGGATAAATACAAATATTTGAAAGAAAAATTAGTCAAATCGATTGAGCCGTTTCACGATTCTAGATAAATAGAAAATGTGGGCGTAAAAGTGGGAGTGGCAAACTTCACATAAACCATCTACTAAATAGTCCGAACAAAGCCTAAACATTTGGCTTGGATAGGTGAGCCTGTTCTTGAGTTATAAAATGACAACGAAAAGTGGCATTAATTTTTATATCTATAGATTGTATTTAATTTTTTCTAATTCACGTTATCGCGAGTTCACTGTATTGTTCATTACCTGGTTAACCCTTAACCTGTCAATATAAATATTGTACTTGCATACTTCTCCCAAGACAAAATGTTGATTGATTTGAATTTGTAATCTTTTCGTATTTTGACAATAAGATTCCTTAAACGTTTTTCTTAGCTTATCAAAAAATTCAATAAAAGCTAATAAAAATGCTTTTGAGGTTTCAAAAGTTCCTTAACAGAATTAAATTGTTACTAAAATAATATTATAATGTATCAACATTTCTGTATATTTTCTCTTTTATTCTTTGTATCCCAGCTAGCATTCGGAAGATTGTTTTTATACAAATCACCTTGCTGAGTCTTTTTAGCGTACTTTTGGTGATCAAAAACTTATTAGTCAGTTGCACGATTAAAAAAGAACTCATAAATGATTCGTATCAATGAGTAAAATGAGTTCGATTTAAAATACAACAAAAAATTGTATTGCATTCGAAAATAAATCATCCAGACGTTTAAAATGCGACTATTTTCTGTTATTTATTATCATATTCTGCTTATACTGTAGATTGAAAAACGCTTAATAAAAAACAGATCTTGAAGGGCTTTGAAAAGTGACTGTAACTACATAGGACTTACTAAGCCTAATAAAAACTCTGGAAGAGAGTAAAATAGAATTATAAGTACGATTAATAAATGACTCAAATTTTAATCATAAATGACATAAAAACGAGTCCAAACTAATACGAATTAATTAATACGAAGACTCATAAATGACAATAAAAGGACTCATAAAAGACTCGTATGCGATTAAACAATGACTGAAATACGACTCGAAAAAGAATCATAAACGGAGGTAAATAAGACTAATAAATGATCAGAAAGTGACTGAAAGATGACTGGAAAAAGAATCATGATCGAAGGTAAATAAGACTAGTAAATGATCAGGAAATGATTCGAAAATTATTATAAAACTACTAGAAAAAGAGTCGAAAATTACTATAAAATAATATAGAAAATGACTTATAAGTGACTTTCTCGTAGTCACTTTTTTCTCCCGACGAAAGAGTCTTTTATGATCGAAAAATGAGGGCATATTCGAGCTTTTTAATCGCGCAGAAGAATCAAAAAAGACTCAAATTTACTAAACCCGACCTAGTTCGTTACACTTTCAACCATTTGCCCTCCCCTCGGGACTACTATTCTATTCTTTGAATTCAAATTCTGCTGACCTTTCCTTATCCGTTAATCTTTACTGCGTCAATACCTTCTTTACGAAAATACATACTGTGTTCTAATTGTCAAATGTAACGTTAGGGTTAAAAATTTTGTGTGTGTGTGTGTGTGTGTTAAGCCCCGAATTCTTTGCTCAAACCACATTAGTGACAACAAAACGAATATCCAGAAATTTAATGGACTTTGCTTTTTGGAATGTTGAAAAAACTGAACAATTTACAAAATTCTTAAGCATGACCAATACTGCAATAAATAACGGTAAGCAATGAACATACATACACAGATAAACGGTCAGTCACCATTCACACAGGATAAAGCATTTAAAATAAAATTTAAAATTGCCCAAAGAAATGTAACCAACGGATTTGCATTTTTTAAGTGCATGTAATCCTAATGGAGTTAATATTAATTTCATAAATTTTCGATTAATTTAAGTCCATTCAAAGTTAGATATGTAAGGTACGAAAGTAAAATATGATTTAAAAAGTTAACTTTTTATTTTCAATGTTCCGCAAAACTGGCGTTTTTTACCTAAAAATAACTTCGAAAACAAAATTTGCATATACAGTGCAAAGGTACTAACACATGCATACATATGTACAGTGGCTTACAGCTTATTTCAACCAGCACCTTAAAAAAATATTAAGCTCGTTTAATTTCGAAACGAAACAAGATATTAAAAAATTTTCATAGGAGTTTATAGAATATGTTTAACAAAAAAAAAAGTTTTACTCAGTCCCAAATGTAAACCTACAACCTATAAACCAAAAATATAAGAACCCAATTTGTCATAGTTTATTTCAATCTAATAGTTTTAATTTCAAAATTTAGTATGACCTCCTATTTGCTTAATTACAGCTTTCAGCCTGTTTTGGATTGATTCCTCTTTCTAGTGCTGGTTGAAATAAGCTGTGAGCCACTGTATATGTACACCTAAAACAGGGATTCTCGCAACTAATAAACACGGAATTTTAACGTTTCAAATTAAAAAAATCAGTTCAAACTATAGGGCTTTTTACATACTTTTTTTCATCTTTTAAAGTAGCCAATGAAGCAAAAAATGTTCACATTAAGCGGTTTTCATATAATGCGATGTTCACGTTAGCACGCGTGCGCTGTAATTGATTCAAATATGAATTAATTACACTGTGCGACAAAATATAAAAAAAACTAAATACACCCGAGTAACTACCTAATCTAAGTGTTTCAGTAAGTTGTCTCGAACTTACCAGATAATTATTGATTTGTGTAGCTATAATGTTTTTCATTACCTTGGACAAAAAAGAAAGGATAGCAATTGGCATAAAGTCATTCTTAGTTTTTGGGAATGGGAAGGATTTTGGCTAGTTTCCAATTGTTCAGAAAAAGTAGATTTAGTCAGAACTGTACCGAATAAGTGCGTTAAATATAACAAACGTCTCGGTGTCTGAGCTTTTAAGAATAAAGGATCTAAATCGTCAGAGCCAATTGCATTTAAGTTTACCGCTGAAATACATTACAAATATCAGAAAAAGCCATGGGTGTTCAAACAACGTGGAAAGAAAAAAGGTTGGTAAGGCTGTCCATTTCATTTATTAGTATAAGGTCATCCATCATTCATATCTTCTTTTATATATACACACTCCCATATAGTGAATGCAGAAACTAACACCTTTTACTTTTTGAGGCGAATTGACGCTGATAAAATTGAACTTTTCATCTGAGATCAAACCAGTATTCCTAAGGCGGAACACAAAACTATTGTGTAGTTTCCTGAAGTTTGCCATGGATTTCAAGTAAAACTTCCTATCATATGCAGAGCACAGTTTCATAATAATAGCGACATCTATAAAGTTCTCCATATGTTGCTTAGACGGTAAATGGGTTGAATGTTCGGTACAAGGGTATTTATGGTGTCACATATTTTATGGAATATTTCCTGTAGGTTTTCGCCCTGAGAATTCGGGATTTCAATGATCCTAAGCTCAGATGAGAACATAACATACAAAGGCATTAGTAATAACATGCTTTATTCCACCGAATGAGATACTAGAATTAGGTCAACAGCATCTGCATAAAGTTAAGACACACAACATAAGTGGTGTGAGAAACTGTGGGCTTCTTGGGGACGATTGCTGTAGGCTGTCTAGTGATGAAGGTATAGCACTGGCCATTTTATAGTCACCAGCAGCAACTCGTTTCCTTACCGTTCGCATCTTCCCTCTCTATTCCCACCTTTCCTTAAAGATACTGCACAATGCACTGCATGAGTAGGAGTCATCCCTGAGTGCTGGTTTTATAAAAAAAAAAAAAATTCAGCGACAAGGTATCAAAGACTGTCCTGTCATAGCTAATGACGTAGTGTTGGTTGTGAGTTTAGTTGAGTAGAACACTAAAATATTTTTTTTATATTTTTCAAACCTTGTTTTATTGAACTTTATTAGAAAGGAGGGATGGGCTTTTAAAACGATATATGTACACGTATATGTATTATTTGTCTTAATATTCTAAGAGGTTTGATGAGGCAAACTTAACAAATGCGAAATTTTTTTATATTTTTTCAAGTTTGTTTGTACATAATAGCAAAATTTAATTAAAAAATATTTAAATAAGTGATAACATTCTAAAAGTGCATTATCTTGTGAAGAGATTGACACTTCGTTTGATCAAATCGGACAAAAATTGTCGTAGTTATTATTGAAATAGTACAACAGCCGTGTTATATTTTTATATGACGTGATGAATGATTAATTTAGTCAGCTCCGACTCTGCTTTTCTTGATATTGATGCCATTTCCAACAACATTTACTTTAGTCTTACTATCTCTGGAATCTACGAATTGACTTGGCATTCAGAGACACTTACAAAGTTTTTCTTTGAATATTATATCTGGTTGAGGCAGCGAATTGAGACTTAATGTTAATGTTTGCTAAACAGATACAAAGATTTTTAGATATGGTACAATATCGAGAATATATTCTTTGATGATTACCGAATTTAATTTTTTTTACTGCTATCTAGCGGACAGCTCTCAATGAAATTTGCAATGAGAAACTCCATTGTAAAGAACGATACAGGTTAAGTGCTAAATTGTCAGAACAACTTATCAGAAAGCATACCTCCATAGCCCAAAAGCGAATATTTGCTTTATCACGATTGCACGTTATTCTTTCTGGACATTCTTCTATCCTGACTCCTCTGAACATATTGTTCCAGTTTAACATTAAATCGATAAACAAAACCTATGTCAACAACTACAACGAGCTTGTTACACAAGTAAACCAACAACAACAGTGCGGGAGAGAAGGGGATAGACGAGAAAGCAAACGCCACAACAAGCAATGTGTACATTATACACTAACAACAATGAAGTCGAGATAGAGTTCTCGAGAAAGCGAGAACACAAAAATTCTAATTCAAGAATGTTCGTCAGGCTGCTTGCATATGCCTATAACAAGTCAAAGCAAAGCAGACTAGTAAGTAGTAGTAAGAATTCAGTCAGTTTTGTGTGAAAACGCGTTGCGTGTGAAGAAAACACTCGTGGTTTGAAAATCTTCGTTGTGAAGATCTACCGTTAGTGCTTATGCGAACAGAAGTGTGAAAAAAGAATAACGAACAAGCAAATTATTCTTGGATAAATAGTAGCACACAAAATTGTGCAATCAAACTAAAATTTTTTTTATTTTGTTTGCAATCAACGAATTCATATTTTAAACGCTTTTAAAATGGTAGAAACTTAACAATATTTTAATTAAAAATTTCCCAGTAGAATTCCAAATATTACAGAACAGTCTGTACCGAGGATTCGATGAACAGAGATAGTTCTAAATTTGATAATTTGATCTACCGTGATGTGCAAAGAGTTACAAGATCATAAAAGAAATTGTACACCAATCTGGACTTAATAATTTTTAATTCTTAAAAGGGGAGGAAAGAAAAAGAATAAAAGAAAATGTCAATTTAAATATGGTCAGAAAATCATAATTTTTTGTTTTTTTTTTTTTTTAATGGCCTTTAAGAGATTTATAATTTTTTTTTATTATTTCTTTTTTCATATGCAAATGTTAATGGCCATAATGCTTGCATGAAGATATTCTAAAAACAATTTAAATTGATGAGGAAATGGTTGGTTATCTTAAAAATAAAATGTTAACTTGTCCGCATTCGGTCACAATTCTTTTCATTCTACAGGATGCTGTGGTACTGGTGAATTTTATGCATTTGCATTTGGCGTGTGGTTTATGGCAACATCTTGTTCAATTTATTATCATTTCTCGGTAGGTTTCTAAAACACATCTGTGTGGAAATGTTTGTCGGATCCCATGCAATAATACTGCAACTACATTTTCACTACCCACTTTGTACGTGTGACGTACGTGAATATAAATATCTGAATGAGTTATAAAGGAACCCTACGATTGAATATGTTAATATAGACATACATGTATGCCCATTAGGGTCATAACATTTTCAAATCATTTTTAAAATTCAGATAAAATTAGTAAAAAAGAAGAAATCAAATTTTTTTTATGTTTTGTACGAGATGTTTGGTATTAAAACTGTTCCACCAAAGTCAAATAATAAGTTGCACTTTTACTTAAATTCTATGAAGGGAATTCTATGTGGGGAAAAGCACTATATTCGCATAAAAACGAAACACAAACTTAACAGATTGGATTATAAGAGATATACATACAGAGGTACATAAATAATTAGTCCTTACAACCCATTACTCAGGATTACGATCTACGACTACCGACCACACCACTTAGGATGTGTGTGTACATGAATGACGGGACATACAGTTTACAGTCGACTCCGAACGAACGGAGTTTTTTCCAGATAGAAATACTTTTTTATTTGTTTTGATGTCTGGCCTGGGGCTTGAACCCTGGCTTTACGTCTAATAAGCCAACACACTACCTACTAGACTACGGCGACTTCAATTAACTTCAACTAATAGAAAATTTCCTGCAGACTTTTATTTGGATTTTATGCCGGAAATTGTATGTATTATTTTAAGAATTTAAGTTGAAGATGAAAAATACTAAAGGAAAAACTCAATCTGACTTCTACGGTCAGTGGATAATGGGCAAAGCATGTTTTGCTTATGGTGTTTTCTTTTCTACAAAGAAAATGTCACCCTCTTACAAGGTGCATTAAAAAATTTTTTACCAACCCTGTTGTAATGCCATTTTTTATTTCAGAAGAACATAACACAAATCTTTAAAAAAGGGTATGCCCTGTGTTTGCCACGGCGGCTGTTGATTATGTATGTAATAAATTCAGTAATTCTTCTTCATCAGATGACGAAGATAATCTAATAACTGATTTATTTCAATTTTTACAAATAAAATAGATGCAGCAATATCGATATTTATATTTTTTTTTTTTTTTCAAAAAAAAAAGATTTTAGATCTAAAAATATTTTGTATTTTTTAATTTGTTTTCAATAATAAATGTAAATATGAAAAAGGTGTTGCCAGATCGCTAATTTCTCAACTTTATTTTTTGAGAGTTTTTTTTAAACAAAAAAGAAAAACATTTCAATACTGTTCTAACATTGAATGCAATTTTTTATATTACGGACCCTGTAGCTTTAATTATATAATGTTTCCTTAAGGTTACTTAACAAAACAATGAAAAAATTAACATCAAATTTGATAACAATACCACACGACATTTTTTAAATATCATCTGGTAGCCTTATGAATAAACAAAAGCCATCTGCTTTACAGGGCAACATACCCCCTTTTAGAGGGCGAAACATTAAGAAACAAACGCAAAATTACATTTTGCCTTAATAAAATGCGCATTTTTTGGTAGAAAAGAAAACAACATTAGTGTAAAAAGTGCATCTACCTAATTTTTGGCCTTTTGCTTGGATTTGGAAAAATTATTTAGATTGTATACTAAGCAGGTAATTGATCTACCATAGTGAGTCTCAGGATTATAGCCGGTCTATATATAGTAGAGCTGCAAAACCATCGATAGTTTTATTTTTCGGTAGTTTTATTTTTAATAGACTATCGATGTTTTTTTTTTTTTTCGATAGAGATAGTATTGAAATTTTGTGACGACTTCAAACACAAATAATATCAGCGTATAAGACGTGACATCGGAAATTGTATTCATCCTTCTGATCTAACTGTGCCTTTCCAAATGACATGAAAACAATTCCCTGTGAAAGTTGCTTTTGCTGAGACGATAAACAAAGCACAAGGTCAAACTCTTCAAAAGCTAGGATTGTATTTACCAGAACCGGTCTTTTCATATGGGCTTTTTCTCGAGTGCGTACTTTTAAAGATATTTTTGTTTGTATTAAGGATTCGTACGGGTAAAAAGTTAACGATGATCATGTCATTACCTCTAACATTGTATTCAAAGAAGTATTATTAAAGCATTTAAACATATCGCTCCTTTATTGCAACATAGTCAGATCTCAAAAAATTAAAAATTTTTAGTTACTTAAGCAAAACTGCTCTTTTAGACCTTCTGTATATGTTGAAAAAGTTTTATATCCCAAGCTGAACCGAAGTTATAGCAAAAAGTGTTTGCGGTAATTAGATCATAGGACTTATGTCTTAAAAACTAAAATCGCATTTTGCCAAGTTCAAGTTTTTTTGAGATATGACTATGTTGCAATAAAGGAGCGATATGTATTTATGTATGTAAATATATATGATGATATTATGATTTCTAATATTTTTATACTTTTAATAAAATTTCTATTAATTATTTTCATTTTATGTTACAAAAATGACAACTAACGGTGCGAAATATTCACACGGGTCATCTAGTTAAAAAATAATTTCAACTTATAGATTGGTTATAAAATGAACCGTTATGTACAATCGAAATATAAAATTTGATTATGAAAAAAATAAATATTTTCGTGTATTTCTATTATTTTTGCCACCACTATATATATACATACAGTCAACCCTTCTATAACGTGATTAGTGTGTACAGCGTTGTATGGAAACAGCGCTGTAATAAACTGTGATTTAACTGCACAAACCAGGCCAATTCGTAGCGAGTTCTATGAAAACAGTCTACGACTTTGTGTGGAAACCGCGCTTTAAGAAACTCGAATTTAGTACGAAACACATCATTCGTATCGCGTTATATGATGACCAAGAAATACTAAATGACAAGATAAATTATAAATTATTTTTATTTAATAAATAATAAAGATTGATAAAAAATTAAAAAAAAAACTTTCTTTTGAAAGTTTCATCCCCAGAGAACGCATTAGATTTTTCAGAATGAAGGAAGTTCTTGGTGATAGTTTTTTTTTTCAATAAAATGCCATTTCATCAGCGTTAAAAATTTGTTCAGGTGAATAACTTTCTTCATTTGTAATTCTAGCGTAAGGAACTCATGAGATGGGATATGTTGTTGAATGGAAACCGCATGTAAGAGTATCGCTTTAGGAGTAGGCCTGTATAATTTTTAATTAAAAATGGAAAATTCAGCACTCTTCTAAAAATTCGATACTATCGATAGTTTTATACCGGTCTATCGAAACTATTGAATGGGCCGGCTATCAATAGTTTTGCAGCTCTAATATACAGTTACAGTTGAGCATCGATTATCCGTGATTCAATTAACTAGAAACATCAATTATCTGGGATCGGTAATGAACAAAAGCTTTTTTATTTTTAATCGATTATACGGGATTACATCAGTTATCCGGGATCTTAAATGATTTGTTTTTATGAAGATGATCTAATTGTTCCGAAAACATCTTTGCAGGAAGCTATGTACCGATTACTTTACTTTTTTTGGAATTTTTTTTTTTTGTTGGAAAATTTAGAATTTTTGAACATAACAGAACAAGATAAATTGCAAATCTATCGTGTTTAAGAGAAGCATTTAACAGAAAAAATAAAGTTAAAAAGAATAAACAAACTACTTTAAAAAAATTTTTAATTATTAATTACACATGTACACGTTAATAGTATATGCTCCGTGTGTTCTTATTTACATAAATAAAAACCTTATTTAAAAATACCTTAATTAACCCTGAAAATCGATTAGCCGGGATGCTCCCGGTCCCGACTATCCAAACTGTAATTCGAAATATCGCCCTCTGTTTTGATGGCTGAATCCCATACTTTCCCCTGACTTTGACCTGAACCTTATATGATTTTCATTGGTAATGTTATTATCTCTTGGAGATTGTAGTCTAAGTCTTGTTCCCCTTCTCTTGATATTGGATCTTCTGGAGTTTGTAATTGATTCCGTTAACCGATACACCACTCCAGGCATAATATATTAATTTTTATGTCAGATTACTATGTGCGTATGCACAATATTACAACTGGAGATATTGTTACGTTTTTACCTTTTTAAAAATTTTTAAAATATGAGTTCGTTGACTGCAAACAAAATAAAAATAAATTTGCATTTGGTTTCAATTAAGCTCTTTATTGTTCGCACTATTTATGGGTGCCACTGTATGCAACAATCATTGCCTGTTTGTTATTCTTTTCACACAACTATTCGCTATTCTGCTATTCTTCTTTACAATTCTGTTGTCGTAAGCACTAACAACTGTTCGGTAAATCTTTACAAAGGCGATCTTCTAACCACTACTGTTTTCTTCACACGCAACTTGACTTCATACAAGGCTGACTGAATTCTTACAGCTCGTCGTCGTCTACTTTGTCTTATAGTCCTAAACAAACAGTTTGATGAACGTTTTTAGGTAGAATGTTCATGTTCTCGATTTCTCGAGAATGTTTACTTACTTGTCTATCCCTTTTTCTCTCCTACTTGTTGTTGTTGTTCGTTTACATGGAATAAGTTCGATGATATTTGTTAGTGTAGCTTTTGTTTATCGTTTTATTGTTAAACGATGTTACACTGTTTCAATTTTTGTAAAGATATTTTATCTATTACATGGCCACTGTAATGGATGGCAAACATCAAGGTCAACAATGTGTTCCATTCTAAACGAAATTATTGTTTTTAAAAAATTGTAAAGTACGCCTTGAACATGGTCACATTGGTTATGCCCTAATGTGTTCATAAATGTACGTATGATGTATAACACAATCATTCAGTTTCGCAATGTTGCCCAAATGTAGACTTGTACGCACGTTCAAGCCATACATACAGACATGTGGCCATTTATGCATTTTAATTCATGGATTTTGTGATGATGTATATGTATGTGTGTATGTGTATAACGAATAAGAAACTAAGTGGTGTCCACTAAAAAATGTACGTGTTTAAACATTTAAATTTAAAGGCCAAAACTTTAGAACCCAGTTGGTAAAAGCGTAGAAAATATTCGGACTTATCTGTGTAACTCTTTAAAAGGTGTTCAAACAAATATGAAATGGTATGATGTATACATATTGTTACGAAAATGAAAACATCGTAGAACATTAATATGATTACCAATATCTATACTAACAAATGTAACGAACATTTTACAAGTACAGCAACAACATCGGTAGGAAAGAAAAGGGAATAGACAAGTAAGCAAGAATGGAACAACAACAAGCACAAACACGAACATTCTATTTCAACAATGTCAAAGCAGGCAACGAGTAGTAAAAATTCAGTCAGCCTTGTGTGAAGCGTTGCGTGTGAAGAAAACAGTCGTGGTTTGAATATCGCCGTTGTAAAGATCTACCGAACAGTTGTTAGTGCTTATGAGAACAGAATTGTAAAGAAGTATAGCCTACAAATAAATTGTTGTTGTAACATCAAATTTGAACAGTGGCATATAAGATAGTGTGGACAGTAAAGAATTGATCTAAAACTAAACACAAATTAATTTTTATTTTGTTTGCAGTCAGCGAACTCATATTTTAAACGTTTTTAAAACAGTAACAACATAACAATATCTATACGAACCATTCATTGTAATTGTACAGTGAAACTTAGTATAGTTTTTATCTCCAACAATTTAGTGTGAAAAGATTTACAATCCTAATATATATTTGAGAGACGGAAGCTTTAGCTCTGAACAATATTGTACATACATACTAGAGATCAACAATAAGTATTCAAAACGATGAGTAGGTTCGAGTATACTTATAATACTTATAATTTCAGATACTTATACGCATTCATACTTATTCTGATATCATTTCCATACTACTCATACTCAAAGCTGGAAGTACTCGTCGACTCGTCTCTACTTCACATTTCCACATTTCTACTACGCTCACAAAAAGATTGTGTGTATAATTTGCTTGTTTTCCCCTTCTTCTTTGTTTTATTTTTTTATAAAACCAGCACTCAGGGGATGACCCCTACTCATGCAGTGCATTGTGCAGGTTTTTTAGGAAAGATGGAAAGAGAGAGGGAAGATGCGAACGGTAAGGAAACGAGTTACTGCTGGTGACTATAAAATAGCCAGTGCTATACCTTCACCATTAGACAGTCTACAGAAATCGTTCCCAAGAAGCCCGCAGTTTCTCACACCACTTATGTTGTGTGTGCTAATTTTATGCAGAAGTGGCGGGACCTACAGTTTAAAGTCGACTCCGAACTACAAAGGCTGTACATCTTAATGAATAATTCGAGCTGCTCGAATGACTTATAAGTATTTTTCTAAATTTAAGAATCAGAATGAGTAGGCGTATGAGTCAAGCACATTTCGAATGTTGTGCGAGCGAGTACGAATGAATCAGACTAGTTGAATTTCAATTCTGTTGATTCACTCATACTCAAAATTGCATGAGTGCTTATGAGTAACAGAAAAACGTTTTTAATAGAAAAAATATTCCGATCGTGGATCCGTGATTTACGAAGACTAAACAATACAAAATGTTATACAAGCTTCGACAGACCGAATATAACGACAGAATTTAAAATTCTTAATTTAGAAAGTTTTCCAATGCAATGAACAATAAATCTGAATGGAATGTAATTCGTGAAATCAGTTTGAACTTTTGGAATATACTTCAGCGATAGATTCGAATGGAATTGGTTCTGATAAACGACCTAGACACCTAGACATTTGCTATATTATACCCACTTATTCAATACAGTGCTGGCCAAATCTATTTTTCCTGATAAATTGAAACTAGCTAAAATCCTTCCCATTCCAAAAACTTACAATGAATTCAGTCCAATTGGTATTCTTACATTTTAGGAGGAGTTGTACTACCATTATAATAAATGTAGTTGAGGATCTTAGGTTGGAGCTAGAGGAAAATACTGTAGTGGTTTTAGTTCTTCCTGATCACACTAAGGCTTTCAATACAGACGATCATAAGGTTTTATTGAATAGCTCCGGAATCTGTTTAATTTTTCTATTTCTCCCTATAGACTGTTTTTTTCGTATCTGTTGGACAGATGCCAAATGGTTCATCCGCTTAATATTAGTAGAGGTTTTCTCCAGGGATCAGCACTGGCGCCTCTGTTGTTCTGTATGTATGTACATAAATGATCTACCGGATGTTTTGGTTGACTGGTTATGCCAGTACTCGTAAGGAGAATATTAATTCTGATTTACACTCTATTAACCGTGATTTGGAGAAAAATGACAGTTGGGCTTCGGCATGCATCAATCCCTCAAAGTTCAAATGTATTGTGCTTTCGAAAATCAATTGCGCGTTTGTCATACCTGAATTGAGTATCAAGGAAAATAGAATTGACTTTGTCAGGTCTGCAGCCAATCTGGGCATTGTCTTTAATGACAGATTATCGTGGTCTAGCCATAGAAGTAGTACTGTTGAAAGAATTTATAGCATGATTCGGAAATTATGGGCTGTCATAGATTCAACTTCTTTTGGTATTTATATACAACTTTTTATAAACGAATTTAATTCCCGTAATAATGACAACCGGAAATCTTAAAGGTCACCGAGATCATATTTCTCATATAGCGTACCAAATATTAGTCTAAAATTTAATATCATAACTAAGCTGTTAAATAATCTTGAAAAAATTGTGTTAAAAGGAGATGTTAGCATCGGCAATAAGATGTGCTTGGAAAAACTTGAACGCCCAGCTGAAAATTATCTTAACGATGTAAAGAATGATATAAACTTGGGTCACGCAGAAGGGTGGTTTGTTTTAGAGGAATAATAATCACGAAAAATTTACAAACCTAGAGCTCTTTAAATTCTTGCTAGTTTACTTTATGACTAGAACTATAAATATTGCGAAGTAATTGATTAGGATGTAGAAAAGTTTAATAAAGCATAGTCCTGAAAACAATGTACATTATCTATTTTTTAACAAGGATCGAATATGCTAATGCTTTAAGGAGTTAGCATGACAACAGATACATATATACATGTGTGTATACTAGAGGTGTGCACAAGACGCTCTGCTAGCTTACCCTTCACCGAATGAAATACTGTAGTGTACTCTTTTCTGTTGATCTTGATTTTACGAGTGCACTGAAATGTGTATTTCTCATTTATTCAATGTATACAACAGCACTTGTTTGCCTGTAAAGTAACGGAACTATACTTTGTGTTGTAAGAGCATATTTTACTGCTGAAGCTACATTTACAGTATTGCCATATGAATATCAGCAGTGTAAAAAAAGGTTTTTTACCAGAAATAAAAAGTTTAAAAAGTTACTGGCATGGACGAAGATGTTCGGTTGCAAAAAAAGAAATGCATGTTGTGACTCTATGAAGAGTTCAATATTTTTGTTCTACTCTTCACCCAACTCTCTTTTATACTGTTGTACAATGGTTTACGAGTGCAGTTGCTTTTTCTACTCTCTCTTTGCTTCACATTTATTTATATTTACAGCTACAATCAATATTCGGTCTTGAGAAAAATCCAATAGTAAGCAATTTCATATGTCTTGTGCACACCTCTAGCAGATACACATATAGTTGTAAGGCTCATAAAAACTTTGGGAGCTCATAACTCAAAACACACTTTTTCGACATAGAATGTTATAGAACGGAAGCGACGAAATATAGAATGCAACACGAAAATGTGGATACTTACGAATATATTGGCTTTTTTTTTGGAAACAGTACTTCGACCCAAAGACTTTTTGAAAGATCTCGAGAGAACTGTGAAAGTAATGGCTTTCGCATATTTATGGTTAATTACTTATGAAATAGTTGGAGTAAATTAATTGATTTAAACAGCGTAATACAATTTCAATAGAGCTATGTCTACTGGTAACATCCTGACATTAATCTGCAGATGGTCGAAGCAATCCTTCCAGTGGTTCTGTGGATGGAGCCGTTCCATTGCTTTTGACTGAGTTTATATCAAAATATGTCGGTTTCTCAGAGATTGTAATATCTGCACTTTATAAAAATTTTAAGAGTATAAAACTAGATTGTCTTGTTCTAGAAGGAAGGTACCGGTCAAAGACTTTTTTGGTTTTGGTCTTGATTTAATAAGAAAAATTTCAGATTTCCAAAAATATATTGCCAACGAGGCCTTAGAAAATCTTAGATAAACCGCCCTTTGCTAAAGATGTTTGCCGACCTAGTATTCCGCATGGTATTATTATTACTTAATGTTGAAAGTAGAATTTCCAAAGGCAACACTTATTTACTTATTTAATACAAAATGCAAGATATAAAGAACGATTGGCAATATTTTTGAACAGTTACACGATTTGAATAATTTACTCAACGTTCTGGTTTTAATGCACAAAATGTGGCTAATGCATAACGAATTATTGATATTCTTATACATGCATACATACATACATACGTATACACAACCATATAAACATGTTTTAACTTAATAGATAAACATTTTGGACACAAATGTATTCAATCCCATATGCTTATAAGGACAATTGATTGCAAATGGATTTTCTTTGTTTGAAAATTTGTGCAAGAAGGAAGAATAAGAACTAAAATATGTTCATTGTGAACTACATCTTGGTCAGCTTCTTGCTTATGATATTTTCTTAAAATTCGAACCGTTAATTAATGTTTTTAAAAACCTTTTACCTTTTTAAAAACGTTTAAAATATGATTTCGTTGATTGCAAACAATATGAAAATAAATTGGTTTTAATTTCAATTAAATTCTTTATTGTACCACTGATTATAAATTGTCGTATACAACAAAAATTGCTTGTTCGATATTTTTCTCACATAACTATTCGCTATTCTGCTCACGACAAAGATCTTCAAGCCACGACTATTCTCTTCACACGCAACGCAAATTCATACAAGGCTGACTGAATTGTTACCACTACTACTCATCTGCTTTGTCTTGTCTTTTTATAGCCATACGCAAACAGTCTGAGTCAGTCAAACTTTCCTGATGTATAATGTTCGTGTTCATACACATAGTTCTTGGTAATACTATATAATCGAATGGACGCTGATTGTAATACCACAGTTTATGTCAACTATGCCTTAGTCCTGGAACCACTTAGAGCTTACAATGACTCCAAACTGTCGACGTCAATGTTCGACAAATCACTCAGATCATGGATGTAGTAGGCACCGAAATTTGTTTTAATTTAACCAGCACTCAGGGGATATCCCCTACTCATGCAGTGCATTGTGCAGGTTTTTAGGAAAGGTGGAAAGATGCTGCTAGATGACTATAAAATGGCCAGTGCCATAACTTCACCATTAGACAGTCTACAACAATCGTCCCCAAGAAGCCCGCAGTTTCTCACAACACTTATGTTGTGTGTGTGTGTTAATTGTATACATAAGTGGCGGGACATACAGTTTAAAGTCGGCTCTGAACGACAGATTTTTTGAGAAACTTTTCATGGCAATTTTATTTACTCTCAGAGTTTTTGCCAGAAATCTGCTGAAAAGGAATCGCCGAAAAAATACTTTTCATATTTTATTTTGATGTCTGGCTTGGAACTCGAACCCTGGCCTTACGTCTAATAAGCCAGCACACTACCTACTAGACCACTGGAACCATTCTTCCTTGAAATAGTGCCGGGCATGTTCCCTGTAGATGAGAACCATCTGTTCTTTTTCCTTGTCCCTGCTTATTCGCAAATTGTCCTAGACCAATGAGTCTTGCGTGGAATTTAAGCAGCCTTGGAGTTTAAGCAGCCTTGCAGTGCAGATTATGCGCGCCACTCTGCCTTATCCGACACAGCCCACCTGCGGTTGACAGAATTAAATTTCTCCAGGATACTCAAATGACCAGTGTTTGATCCAGCCAGTGTTGCCAACTCGTTGTGACTAAAAATTGCTAAAATCGTGTAAAAAAATGGCAGAAAAATGGTTTGTTAATAAACCACATACATTTAATTAAAGAACAACAAAAACTATTAAATTTTTTTTTTCAACTATGTTTTAATAATAAGATCATTTTTATTACAATAAAATATTTGTAAAAAAAAATTGAGTGCTTAAAGAAATAAATCATCGACTAGTTTTAATTATGTTGCTACACTTGGTTCATGAAATTTTTATGATGAGAATTCCAGTCGATTTTTGTGGACTTCTCCTAAATGATCGACAGTAGAAACTGAAGTATGTGCTTCTAAAAACATACACAATGAAACCTCCTGTTGTTGTACACCCAATTCTGTTTTTACACGGTTTTGCAATAACAGGGTCTAGAGAAAAATTGATTCTGTTTTTACACGGTGATATTTGATATAGCACGATTGAGAAATGTTCAAAAAAATTTCAACCTGATCTGAAATCTTGTATGGCTCATTATGAATTGTACAAAGAGTTGTCCAAAACTAAATCATAACGGCTAATAACAGATTTTGTAATTAAACGCAATGCTATCCAATCGGAAACTGAAAATGCTAATCCTGTTCGAGTTGAAAGCTATTCTGTTTAAATTACCTTTAAGAATTGGTGGCCTTTGTTTATCAACTTAAATTATTTTTTTTACTTCCTGAACTACAACAATTTTAAATTTCTGTTTTTTTTTTTTTAAATTTGAATCTCTTTTCATATTATGCAATAAAATATGCATTATTGCTTACAGAAATTTTATTTAGTCTTTTATAAAGACTCTTGTATCGGTTTTTTATAAGAACTATTTTCATTTTACTTTTTTTTACAAAGTTAAATAAATAAAGTTAAATATGAAACCAATCCCCTTCTTTTATATGTACATTAGAGCCCCGACTTGCGTCGTTAATGGGGACCGATGAAACGCGGCTCAAATCGAATCACTTTTCAAATATTCAAAACAAAGCAAAAAATTTTGTATTTTTACTAAAAACAAGTATGAATACATTTTTATTTATTTCATTTCCTTCAGCAAATGTTTATATTTAGTTATTATAAAGAGATAACAAAACAATAAATAAAGAGAAAACGTAAAAATGTTATTCATTTATATATGCATGTATAGTCAAAAAAGTAGGTGCATTAAAACTTCTAATTTATTTAGCTTACATTGAGCTCTCTGCAGACGATAAATCTAAATCAGAAACACTCATACACTTGTATCCATTTGATTGGATGGTTTTACTGTTTTTTTTTTAACAAAACTGTCCAAAGTTTGCTGAATTTTTAACGATTTTTGTTGTTGATATATTTTTTTGTAACAACCAATGGCTTGATCAATGGATCCTGCTACGCCCTTGCTACAATTAATTACAAAGTTTTGGAAATATTGGCGACTGTTAATTTTTTTTCTTCTAATGTATCATCTCCTGTTATGATAGGAAACATATCAATGGCTAATGGCAAACAATATCAATGGCTAATAAATTTTCATTATCAAGCTCCTCATCGTGAGTCAGCAAAAATTCATTAATATCATCACTACGTACTACAAATGCCTAAAATGCACAATGCTGCAGTAAAAATGTAACCGTTTTTAGCGACGCAAACCGAAATCACAACGACGCAAATAGACGCGTATCGGGGTCAAAACGGCGTAACTCGAACCGACGCAAATTGAAATTGCAACGACGCAATTCGAATTTTTACAGCTTTAAAAAACCGACGCAACTTGAAACGACGCAAATCGGGACGATGCAAGTTGGGGCTCTAGTGTACTTCGTGGCTTTTTTTCACACGGTCTTTTCTGGAACGTAGCTACCGTGCAAAAACAAAATTCAGTGTATTTTCAAACTGAACTAAAGGGCAGTGGGTTGGAAGCATTAATGCTTTCAACTGCATTGATATGTTTTTTACTTTCTGCATGAACGTTCAGCTTTCTCTGGATCTTTACATTCACTGATCCAATTGTTTAGCCTTGAATTATTAATCCATGTTCTCCGGAATTTTTGAGTGTATTTTTGTCCATTTTTACTCTTTTTTGGCAAAATTTTTACCAATTCTTTCTTATATTGTATCAAATGTCACTTTTAAATGTTACTATAAAAAACATAACTCTTGTATTTCTTGGCCGTAATAAAGTATTGAAATCATTTTAATGTATCATTTTAGTAAAATTGCTAATTAAATATGAATATAACTAAAGTGGCCAAAAGAAAATAAAAATGGCAAAATTTATTTTTTGATGGCTAAACATGTTTGAAATATGCTAAATTTAGCCAGTCGCCCAGCCAATCCCAGCCGGTACGCCCCTACAACATAGATCAAGCGATGGGAGGCACAAAATTATCTCCAGTACCATCGTAGCAGTAGTGTGCAAGGCACCTATTAGATTCAAGTTTGTAGCCCTACCAATGGATTCCTACCACACTAGTGATAGGAAGATAGGTCTGACCACTGCTGTATAACTCCAGTGATTCATCCTAGGTAACAAGCCATATTTTTTCATCAACACCTTATTGCAGGTGTAAAGAGCAATGAAGGCCGCTTTAGTATATTATTTATGTTCAGTTTCCTATCTAGAACAGCCATATTCATCCTTGAATACTAGCCATGCATTCTCAGTGGACGAATCGGCGGTGGCCTCTTCTTCCTACCACCTCAGCTTTCCCAGGATTAACTACCAAGCCGCTCCCAGATGCCCAGGCGTATTAGTATTACATACATACATATTTCGTCTTTACAACCCTTCTGTCATTATTTCGAATTAGCGTCTCACAACACTCATGTCGTGTGTATTAATTCCATACATGAGCGGCGGGACCTACAATTTAAAATCGATTCCTAACAACAAATTTTTGAGAAACTTTTAGGGCAGTTTCATTTCCTCTCAGAGTTTTTGCCAGAAATCTGCTGAGAGGAAGTTGCCGAAGAAATATTTGTTCTTATTTTGATATGTAATGTAATGGTAATGGAAAAGTAGCTTCAATTATTCTGATAGCTAAGCTATTTGTTTATTGTAGTCTTCTTCACAATTTAATGAATTTTTAAGCACTGCCAGTAAGCTTTTAGACAATTCTTTGAAGATGAACGAATATTGTAATGGCGATCTATATCTCTGTCAATTGACGACACTTTCTCCTGTCTTTAGTTAGTTCAGAGAGAAAATAAGAAAACTTTAGTATTTGTAAAATTATATAAGCTTTATCTATATGTAATAATAAATGACTTATAGCTCAGTTATGATCCGCTAGTACTTAAAAAGCGTTACAACGGATAAGAAATAATTTTTGGCATTGTTTTCGCTACTCAAAGAAAAACAACAAATTCATTAACAGCAGCTAGTGGGTTTTAGAGGACGACGTTCCCTTAGGCGGTATATACCAAGCATGTATTCCAAACCAGATGTCCGTTGAAGAAGTAAATGTTAAACGTATGACGGCTTTAATGTGATTCAGCCTATAGTATGTTGAAATAAATCTACCAGTTTAATAAATGATAACAAAATGAAAGAATTTTGTTTAAATATAACTAAGACATAACGGTTTATTTCCAACTAAATGTCAAATTTGAAATTTGTGTGCACTACACTATTTTCACAGAGTATTTAAAACCACAAGAGGCCTAAAGGTAGTTGTTGTCATTGTAAACTAAAAACATATACAATAAAATATTTATTGTACGTTTTAGTACTGATTGACATTTTTTAAGTCTCTGTTTATTATATTTTTTCTTTCCATGGATATACATATTAAAATAATCGCTGATGAACCTTATTATTAGGGTGATATATTTTGTAAAAGGACGCAAAACGGTAAACGGTAATTTAAATAAATACACATACATACATACATAATTGGTCATTACAAACCTTTAGTCAGGATTACGATCTAACTTCTCACACCACTTATGTCGTGTGCGTTAATTTTATACGTGAATGGCGGTATCTACAGTTTAAAAACGACTGCGAACGACAGATATGTGAGAAGCTTTTCAAAGCAATTTTATTTACTCTCAGAGCTTTTGCCAGAAATCTGCGGACAGGAAATCGCCGAAGTAATATGTTTATATTTTCGTTTTGATGTCTGACCAGAGGTTTGAACTCGGGCCTTACGTCCAATAAGCCAACACAATACCTACTACGCTACGACGACTTCTAATAAAATTTAATTTTCGTTTTTTATCTTAGTTTGTTATCCATTCCGAAAAACGGAAAAAGAAACTGAAAGTCAACTTTTGAATTTACAAAGGAGTACATTCCACATTTTTTTATGAACTAGAAGTATATTATGTACTTTATTTATATTTCGCAATTTTATTTGATGCTATTAAGGCCTGTGAAATATTGGGGTCTAGAGCCAATAGTACAAATATGTAACTTTAAAAATAATAATCGTACAGTAGTAGAATTCAGCGATGTTCCAAATTCTAAACTCAGACAAACATTAAATGGAAATCGCACTTTTTTGATCAAGGATTAAAAAGGATTTCGTTGAATCTATCTTCCTAATTTAGAAAAAAAAAACATCCTATAAACATCCTTCAGAGTTGCGGCATAGTGAGAATTTAAAGCACGAAAAATGTAGAAACTTGCACAACCTTATTCGTTACGTTAACGTTACGTTCTTTAAATCTCATACGTTAAAAATATCTTTCATTTCCTCCGGCAATTATTTCAGTCAGAATGCTTGGAGGTTAAGGCTTAAAATGGATCTTGGAGTTTTTAACTCTTAATTATAAGCTAATAATAATAAAATTCATGTATTTCACAAACAATCTGAAAGTTCATATTAAATTTTATTTGTTCTCAAATCATATCATTCGGAAGTAATAATTTCTGGAAGAAAAAACTTTTTTTACCAAAAAAACTCATTTTTTACAAAAGTAACAATATTTTTAAAGGACACACCGGAGCCCGGTGTCCTCTGTTGATGTTACCTTGTTTCTTTTGCCCGGAACTAATAAAATACACAATATTTTATTTAAAAATGGAAATATTTCTTATTATTATCGAATTTATTGAAAGAAATTTAAATTTCATTTTTTCGAAAGAATTTGTTTTGTTACAAAATAAATTTAATGAAAACTTTTTCATATTTCAAAAAAAAACTTGGCAAATGGCAACGCTAAAGACAAATAAGCGAGCGCAACAACAAGCAATGTGTACACAATACTCAAACAACAATGAGGTAGCGTTAGAATTCTCGAGAAGGCAAAACCCTGAATGTTCTACTTCAAGAACAATCAACAGACTGATTACTTGGGCATATAAATATATAGTAAAAATTCAGTCAGTTTTGTGTGAAGACGCGTTGCATGTAAAGAAAACATTGGTGGTTTGAAGATTTCCGCTATACAGATCTAACGAACAAGTGTTGTTGCTTACACAAAAGGTGGGAGCAGAGAAGAATAAGAAATAAACAATTATTGTTGTAATTATTGTTTCATACGGCAAGTTATAAACAGTGGCACACATCAATAGTGCGGACAATGAAGAATTTAATAGAAGCCAAATTTATTTTTATTTTGTTTGCAGTCAACGAGCTCATACTTTAGACGTTTTTAAAAACGTAAAGACGTAACAATATGTTAATAAATATACAATAATTTGGAATGTAAACACTAGAGATATGCACAAGACATAAGAAATTGCTTACTGCAAATATAAATAACTGTGAAGGAAAGACAGAGTACAAAAAGACAACTTCACTCGTAAACCTTTGTACAACAGTAAAAAAGAGAGTTGTGTGAAGAATACAACAAAAATATTGTACTCTTCATAGAGTCACAACATGCATTTCTTTTTTTTTTTTTTTGCTATCGGCAAACGAACATTTTCGTCGACGTCAGCATTGCCAGTAACTATTTTAAACTTTTTATTTCTGGGAAAAAACCTTTTTTTACACCGCTGATATTCATTTGGCAGTACTGAAAATGTAGCTTCAGTAGTAAAATATGCTCTTACTACACAAAGCATAGTTTCGTTACTTTACACTCCTTAGTGAAATACACATTTCAGTGCACTCGCAAAATCAAGAGCTAGAGAAAAGTGTGCACTACAGTATTGCATTCGATGAAGGGTAAGCTAGCTGAATGTCTTGTGCACACCTCTAGTGAACACAATATATTTTAAATGCGATTTTTTAAATACTACCCTAATAAAGCGAATTTACATCATACACACACGACCGTAGACACACATTTGTAGATAAATTTCATAATGCGAATGAAAGACGCTTTTTAGAATGGAAAAAAAACCTACATACACACATATTTTTATCTTTGAATATGTGCCTATGGATTAAATCTCCATAACTTCCCAGCATGATTGTTTTACATTTTTTGGTATTTAAAATCGTTACATTTTTTTTACCGTTTCCTTATTTTTTTTTTTTTTTGTCATTTCTATAGTTCATCTACATATCTTATGCCTCGTGTTTACTTTTGCCACAAACAATTTAACTTTAGTTGCTAAAATAGCAGCACTAAGAAAACAATAATATTGTCAGCAGCCTGATACGCTTCACACTTTTTGTTTGTATCCTTGTAAGTTCTGAACACTTAAAAAGGGGAGAGAGTAAATAGAGCGGTCGGAATTAATGTGTAGTGTTTGTGTAGATTTTTATACGAATGATTTTAGCAAAGTTTACAAATTTTCGTTTGTTGTCTCAAAATTGTGTAACAAAATGATATTGAAAATAGAGTTGCCAAATTGACATTAAAAATGTTGATGTTACATTTTTGTAACATCATAACAAACAACAACAAATACAAAGAATCAGATATACCAATACGATACACGTTATCGAATGGGGAACGAAGCATTTTGTTACAATTCCTACTTCCTCGGCTACCACACTATGTATGTAGTAGTAAACCCTGTTTTTTTTTTTTAACTGACTAGTATATCCATATTTATACCATCACACATACATACATTCGTTCGTATGTACATATGTATACTCAAATAGAGAAATAGAAAAAAGCTAATAAAAGCACAGTAAATAACAAAAAAAACAAAAAAAAAAGAAAATATAAGTAAACGTATTATATGCTTTTGCTTAATACGAGTTTTTCACATTTTAGATTTATTTGAAAACAGTGAAAGGGAAACACCTAAAGTCGTCTATCTTTATGTCAGTTATGGAGTTAAAAGTGTTTATAATTTTCTTTACATGCATATGTGTATGTATGTATTTACATACATACACACTCATACATACTCTGGTCCTATACATCCAGTTGACTTTTTGGAAACGCATATTCTCATGGTTGGAAAAAAACAAAAAGAGGAGGACATCAGCAGAATATGGGAGGTGGAAAGATTTTTTGTATTATTTTGTAATAGATAGGGTTGTGCAAAAGTATTGGATAAAATTGACTTTAAGTTTTTCCCGCTACGTTGTTGTAAAGCTCTTTATCAAATAAATATTTCACAAAAATTTAAGTTTGTGGAAAATAAATATCATTTGAGTAATATCTTGGACAAAACTTCCAATCTCTATTATTTTTACTTTTAATCAAAATTATTAATTTATTTCAATTATAAGAAAAAAGAATTACGTGAAGCTATAATAATCCGAAAGAAATATTCGTATATTCGATTAAATATGTACATTAGAGCGACTCACCAAAAAAAGTGCTCGATGTACCTTCGCGCAAGTTCGCGTTTTGAAAAAAATGCAATGGAGTGGCAGCCCTTCGTTGTAAATAAGGCAATTGGGTATCAATTTTTTTCTTTTGCCAAGTACATCATACCATAAACCATGTAAATATTTCAGATTTTTGAAAATTAGATGCATTTTACACGGTGCTCTGGAATATATAAAAATGCAATTTTGTGGTAATTCTAATATGATAGCGGATTCAGTTTCTAGATCATGTATGGTTGAAAATAAGACTAAAGAAAGCAAAAAAGAAATGATCCACGACTTTTTGGCGGCATATTTGTTCACCCAATTAAAAAATAATTTTAAAACTTTATTGTTTATATTTACAAAAATACAAACTACAACTACTACAAAACGCGAACTAGCGCGAATTTAAAAAAAGCTTAGACCCGTATTTAATTAAATCGACTAAAGATTAAAATATGTTAATTTGGGATTCTTATTACAAACACCACCGAACAAAAAATTAAAAAACCGTTATTTTTTGCAGAATATCCTTAAAAAACGGATGATCGTCCTTGGACTGTTGGATGCGCCTTAAAAAACCTTTCTTATGATATAGATAATGTATATGTTGGTAAGGAAACAGATCCTCAAATTAAAAAAATATTCAAAAATAGACCCTTTTTCAAAATGGTCCAGCTCACGAGAGGTCGAAGCTGGAGCCGAAATATTTGAAATGTTGTCTTAAAAAAGTTAAAGGTTCATTTTAAGGGGGGTACACTTTGCACGAATTTCGCTTCCATACAACTTGAGTCGCTCTAATGTACATACATTCATTATAACCTTTCTGCCAGGATTACGACCTAGCTTCTCCCACCAATTATGTTGTCCGAATATTTTATAAATATCATAGCGCAATCTTAATCTATATATTTATAAAAATGAATGTGTGTTTATTTATTTGTGGCTTTGTTTGTTTGAAGTTTATAGACGGCTAAACAGCTGGACCGATTTGCTTGAAATTTTAACAGTACCTTCCTGTATATCTGGAATGATCTATAGACTATTTTTTATTTTCAAATTTCAAATAGACGAAGTTCTACGCCCACATACCCAATAAGTATTCAATATCGCATATCTGTATCATTGTTTGTATAATCCCGATTTTAGCCGGTAATGTAAAACTATTATTTTCGAAAAATTAAATTTTTGTTTCATTTGATATGAAGAAAAGGAAATTTTGAAATATTCTCTGCACTCAATCGCTTAATATACAATGTCAGGAAAAATAAAAAGAACAATTAAACAAATTACAATTTTACTCTCTTTGGTAAAGTTTTGACAAATAATGTCGAATTATTAAATATTTAATGGAAATTTATTAGGAATGTGTTTTTTATAATTACCTTAAAAGCAATTATTACAACTTGCCATTAATTAAAGGCGGCTTTATCTAAAGGAAACTGTAAAGTTAAGTTTTAACTTATTTTCGTTATTACAACTTACATTTAAAATAAAGTTAAGTTTTTCAAGATATGGCAGTGCCAATGCAAAGTCAATAATATTGCTCCATTAAACAAGTATTTTTTTAATGCAATGGCAACGATCTAATATATAAAAATTAATGCCATTTTTCGTTGTCATTTTATTACAAATGTTTAGGCTTTGTTCGGGCTATATAGTAGATCGTTTATGTGAAGTATGCCACTCCCACTTTTACGTCCACATTTTCTATTTATCTAAAATCAGAACGACTCCATCGATTTGAGTAATTTTTCTTTCAAATGTTTGTATTTATCCATTTAAAGTTTTCATCAAGAAAAAATTTTGCCCCGCCCACTTTTGCACCCACTTTTTTTTTTTTTTTTTTAATCAGCACTCAGGGGATGACCCCTACTCATATAGTGCATTGTGCAGGTTTAGGAAAGGCAGAAAGAGGAAAGATGCGAACGGTAAGGAAACGAGCTGCTGCTGGTCACTGTAAAATGGCCAGTGCTATACCTTCACCATTAGACAGTCTACAGCAAACGTCCCAAAGAAGCCTCTCTCACAACCACTTATGTTGTGTGTGTTAATTTTATATAGAAGTGGCGGGACCTACAGTTTAAAGTCGACTCCGAACGACAGATTTTTGAGAAACAAGAAGTGAAAGAGAAGAAATCGCCGAAAAAATACTTTTTTGTATTTTTTTATTTTTGATGTCTGGTCTGGGACTCGAACTTTTACGTCTAATAAGCCACCACACTACCTACTAGACCACGGCCTAAAATCAGAAAACGGCTCCATCGAATTGTCTAATTTTTCTTTCAAATGTTCGATTCCAATTTAAGTTTTCAGTAATTTTTGTATGGATGAGTTTGGCGTATACATCAACAAAATTGGCAGATTAGCTACAGTGGGCGTGTCACCTCCCATAGTCTATATATATAAAAATTATAAATGGTACAGCCAGTTATACGTATAATACTTGTATCTAATTTTGATTTGATTTAATTTATTGAATTCAATTCCCCATAAATTTCTGTATTATCTGGCCCGCATCTAAAGCTCCTTTAGGCTGTTATGTAAAGATTTTGGAATCAGAGCTGTACTTGAAATTATGACTGGTATAATGCTCACTGAGTTTACATTCCATTGGTGCATAATAGGCTCAATCAGTGCACTGTATTTATTTATGTTTTCTTAATATTTCCTTTTCAAATTGTTATTGTTTTGTATAGCATCATTGATAAGCCATACCATCCGCTGCACCTTTTCCATTAGCATAAGCTCTGGCCTATTTGCTGGTATACTCCTTTCGGTCAAGATCGTACGTTCCCTATTAAGACGATATCCAGCGTATTCCAGTACAGCATCAAAATTGTAAAACGGTACTTCCCTGCGATACTCAAGGAGTGCCGATCAATACTTTCCTCCCGGCTAGACATGTACACCCTGATGTTATATCATGTATCGTTTCACTTGAACTGCAACCATTTGGACTGGTATCATTACTACAGTTGCATCCCCCACTAAAGTTTTTAGATAGTTCCCCGTTGCTATTACTTGATGCTAGATTGCCATCATAAATCCTTCGGTATCAGAACTTTCGTCCTTTAACTAGCCAATAGTTCGAGGATTTTGTACTAACACGATCTTGACTAGCGTCGTGAGAAGTTCATTCATCCATGCTTGCAGTTTCCATTGGTTCGCCGAAAGTAATTCATCAGTGTGGTTTTGAGGAGAGAGGTGTATTGTTATCCACCGTACTATGTAGGAGAGATGTTACGGCATTTTCGTAGACTATCAATCTGTCATTAAAGTCAGTTAATCCTCTTCCACCCTTGCTTTTTGGTAGCATGAGTTTGGATGATGTTAACATACCTTCGTGATTAATATTCTGCATTTTCGTTGCAGGGTCAGTGTTGCTCCAATTTATTAAAAGGAACGAATAACTTAGAGTCATAGTTGTATAAGTGTTAATAGCTTTGACCATATTTCACTCACTCAGGCTGGTCTTCAAGATTCTCCTGACCCGCTTGATAAATTCTTTGGTCAGTTCCTTCTTCAATCGGCCATGTTCAATGCGAATAGCTTTCCTCATACCTAGACATTTATATGTTCCACCGTTTCACATTCATGGTGAAATATCATTCAGGTGATTTTGACAGTTTCATCAGGCAAGAGAAAAAAACAAATTTGCCTGTTGTTTTTGATTTGTTGCAGAATTGCTCACATCTTATAAGTAATTTCACCATAGTAGCGGCTGTCGATTTTATTATGGACCGCTTTTTTTTCACAGCGTTTTTACTTGAATTTCTATTCTGTTCAAATGTGCTCGATAATTAATTCAACTTATATATATATAGATAGAAGTGGAATAATTTTTTTCTGGATGAATAGCACTCATTTGAGCCCAAATACTTAATACCAGTATGAAATCAATGGTATGTTATAATAGACTCTTTAATCCTTTAGTAATTAGAAAGAAAATAATGTTAAATTTCCGGTCGTAGGGCAGTCGCTGTCGACTTTTTTGAAAACTCAGAGCCATAATCTTTAACATTTGACAACAAATAATTAAAAAAATGTTATGCCATCTCTAAATGTTAAATGTTTAAGAATTTTATGAACACATTTACGTAGAAAATTGTACTTCAACTAAATAAAGTTATATGTCACCCAGATAAGATTTAAACAATTTTCTTTGTGTATGGAAATATTATTTACCTATTATTGCCTCTATTTTATTAGTCACGTGTAGAATATAATAAGTAGTTGTAATGCACTTTAATGCATTTATAATTTCAAATATTTTCCATTCATTCGAACAGTTTAAGTCACGATTAAGAATTGTCCAACAAGTAAAAAATGTAAGCGTACATGCATATGTATGTACTTTTATCATAAACGTATGAGAAATTTTAAATGCATATAAATACAGTGTCATTCCAAAGTAATTGCAGTATCAAAAAACAACGTATGAGAGATTCTATGTGCCTCGACCTTAAGTTCTCTATAGAAGTGATCGTTAAGCTAAAGGGCAAATCATCCTACCTTTAACATTTAAAGGTCATTTTTAGTGTTAACATGAAAAGAAAATATTGTAACCATCATTTGTGAAAAATCACCACTTAAGAAAAATATAACCAAAATTAAATACATGGTTTTTTATTTAACCAACACCGGAAAAATCTACGCATTGAACAAATAAATAACCAATTTTGGTTAGAAATAACGAAAACGGCAACACTGGTTGCTTTATGTTTGAACTTGCCATATCATGTATTATTTGCGATATGGCAACTTCAAATTTAAAGAAAATGACCAGCGTTGTCAACTCAGTGATTTTAGCACTGTTTTTAGAGCTTTTTAAAACTTTCGACGTGGAAAATTTTCGAGTTAGTGCCTTGTTTAATTGCGCAGTTTTATCGACTTTGATTAGACATTGCCATATTTTAATTTCATTTTATCAGTTAACTTTACAGTTCTCTTTAGCTAAAAGAAATTTGTAATAATGGCCCTTAGTCTTATAACCCCTATGGGATCTAGACAATGGCATTCTATTAAATTAGATTATTCTTACTTACTTACTTAATTAGCCATAACAACCCGATTAACGGATTTCGGCCTGTCGCAACACATCCCTCCAGGCGACTTTGCTTCTTGCGCTTCCTCAATTTGGTCCTTCCAACGGATACAAGATCGTCCTCTTTGCCGTCTTCCGCAGATCCTCGCCTGCCCTGTAAAAGGTGCCTATTCTTAAATTGTTGCTGTTGAAACGTTTGCCTTGGTCGTCAACTTTAGAGAGGATCTTTATAGAGACTATTGTTGTGGTTTTCATTGAATAGAATTTTTAAGTGGTGGGTTCCACAACCCGAATTTAACGTCCAGGGGATTGGACCTCGCTGCATGCATTAGTTAACATCTAGTGGGTGCTATTATGCCATCCAGGAGGGGCCACGAGAAGGCTGCGTGTCAACTTGAATACAGCAAGACAAGGATCGTCCTGGTGGTCGCCATGTTGGCCGCAGTCAGATACTTTGCCTTGTTTGTATTAGATTATTCCAAGTACATATTTTTCTGTAAAAATATGAATGTTTAGTATTTTAAAAACTTATCCAGTGTTATTGAGTAAATTTATATAGAATAGAATGAAATACTGCTATTTCTACTGAAGATTACACTGAGTTTAAAATGAAATAAATCTTTATTTGGGGATAACACTTGTATTGGCTAGATTATATGGCCTATACTCTCCCATATATTACGTTTTGGGCAGTTTGATGTACAAATAGGGATGACATTCGGAAAATCCCGAATCCCGGGATTTTTAAAAACTTGTCCCGGGATTGTGAATTTAGATATATTTTGACCCTACAAAAGGCCTGAAAAAAAATTCTATATCACTTGACTTCGATAATAGCATTTCAGATGAGGAAAACCCTACTTCCAGTAATAAACAATTATTTGATGGAATACAAAAGCTCTATAAATTAAAAGATTGATTTAGATACTCAACTGTCCAAAAAAATAGATTTATTTACGTCAGGAGGTGGTAGAGGTGAATATTTACAAGCTGAATACACCTTACCGACAAATGTTAATTGGCAGAAATCCCGAATCCTGGGATTTTTAAAAATCGATCCCGTTTGACATTTCTATGTACAAGTAGTTTAACATTGATCTCACTAGTAGTTTGATTTGGTGAAAATAATCATTCATCTTCTCATCAGATTTTTAATGTCTTTTAACGAGTTCGTGTATTATGACAAGGTTGATGCGATGGGTCATGAGTCTACTCAATAGGCCAGAGGGCAGGCCATCCCAACCGTTTGCTCCTATTGCCTCCTAAAACCAGTACCTATACTTTAAAAGGTGGAGGCACCAATTCGTCGAAATTTTATTTACTCTCAGAGTAATCTGCTACAAATAAGTCACAGAAGAAATAACTTTTTATATTTCATTTAGTGGGAGTTGTCTGACCTGGTATTTGAACTATGACAACACATATGTACTTACACTACCTATTGGACTACGGCGGCTGCGTAAAGGTCCCTTAAAAATATTTCCCATTAATTGATCTAAAGCGCTACACATTTAGAAGGAGACATAATACTACTGGGCATTTGAAGAGTAGGAATACACAACACAAATCGAATTCAATTTTTCTATGCAAATACATTGAAATTTAATTTATTAGGATCAAGAATTCAAAATGAAGAAAAAAACTTAATATTTCGTATTAAAAAGAAGAGTGAAAATATTTTATTTTATTTAATTCAATATATTAACAAAAAACAATAAAATTCATTAAAAAAAAAATAGTTTAAAGAAGAAATCGTGCTTTGTTTAGTTTATGTGGTGCTATCTTCAGATAATAAATCCAAATCAACAACACTTAACAAATAAATGGAAATTCTCTTTTTACACGCAAGTTAAAAACTTCTTAATGCTTGGCGTTACCAGAAGTTACAAAATTTTTAAAATTAAAAAAAAAATTAAATGTGTACACATACTAATGCAAGAAAATAATTAAACGTATAAAGCGTAGTTTGCACGACGTAAGTTGGGTTCCTAACGACGCAAATCGGGCCGAAACGACGCAAATTTAACCGACGTATGTAAAATGAAATTAGAACAACGTAAGCTGATTTTTGTAAATTTTTAAAAGACACCGCAAATCGAAACGACACAAATCGGATCGGCGTAAGTCGGGGCTATAGTGTTTTTGTTTCTTTTTAATGACGCTTCTCATGCACTCAATATTGTTGATTCAATGTTGAAGAAATTGTTAAACCGCTAGCAAATTAAATTTGTATAACCAAAAATTCATTTTCGTAATATTCACATTACGTCATATTTCCGAACTTGACATATACGTTTTATAAAAACGAGTAAATTTATTTATATTTGAAAAGCCCTTTCCAAAAAACTTTAAATTCTCAAAATCGGTTCAAAAATAGTATGTGTCCAAAGTTCGAAAAACAGTTTTTTGCAAATTTTAGTTTGAGAGCTTCGAGAAATATAGAAAATTAAATTCAGTCAAATCAAATTAACTTCTACTTTTAATTCAATATGGTTACTATACTTTCTACAGTACAATTGCTACGCGCAATACTGCTACTCTAAAATAATATCCTAAGTTTACAGCAGAACCGTAGTCTGTCAAAAATCAAACTAAACCTTATCCTCTGAGTCGTATAAAACTTGACTACAGCGCGCTGAATTTATTACAGGTGCTTATCAGGCATAAATAGATTTTCTTAGGTTTACGATTTGAATGCTTATTATTAACATTTTGAAACTAATCTTCAGTGCAATATGTAATTGAAGATGCAACAAATGAATGAAGTTAGGATATTTTCGTACAAATTACTATGCTGTATTATATATTTCATATTCCAAACGTATTTTTTTTTTTTTTTTTTGATAAAATAAACACAATTTGATAGCATAAAACCAATACAACTTTTAAAAACGTATCGGAATTCTTTATGAAAATTATCAACAACATGCATACACGGTTGTATAATCGTCCAACAATACACTTAATACAACGATACAATGACTTGTGTGAATTGACCAATTTTATTTTGATAATTTCCCTTTTCGCATATTTGTGCGCTTAGTTTTGTCCAACATTGTGCGACCAACGTAAGTAAAATGTGAATTGCGTGTATCTATTTGCAAATACCCATGTTAAAATGAGTATTCCTGATATTATACTTCGAATTTATAAGCGTAGCAATTAGAGATGCCAAACGGAATTGTGTTTTAAAAATTCCGGGATATTAGATTTCGATATTCCGGGTTATTTCGTATTATTCAATTTCTAAAAAAAGAATACAAATTTTTGTATTAATAATTTTATTTATTTACTATTTATCCCAATTATACGTATAAAAAAACAAAAAATCATAAATTAACAAAAACAAATTAATTCATCTATGTACCTTAAATACATTTGAGAAGAAAGAACTTCATACCATTTTAAGAAGAGTATTTGGAGTCCGAAACACACATATATAAATATTACCTATACTTATTGTTCTAAACAATTTTTTTTTATAAAGGTACTAGCTAAACCCCGGTGTGCTTCGCTACTTCTATCGATATCTATATATATTAAAATTAATGTGTGTTTATTTGTTTGTGGGTTTTTTGTTGGAAGTGTATAGACGGCTAAACAGCTGGACTGATTTTCTTGAAATTTTAACAGTACCTTCGGTAGCTCTAAATGTTGATGCTCGTAGTCTCTCTCCTTCTAGGAGTACGTCGTGTTGATACAGCGTCTCTTCATTTCTTGATTTTGATGATTGGAATCGTTATTTTCAGACACGTGCATCACGTTGATCTGGTGGCTCCACGGCTCTAGATGTTGATGCTCGTAATCTCTCTTCTTCTAGGCGTACATCGCGTTGATCCGGCGTCTCATCAGTTCTTGATCTGGAGGATTGGGATCGTTTTCGTTTAAGACATGCATCACGTTGATCAGGAGTCTGCAGCTACTGCTCTTTGCGATCGTATTCTTTCCATTTCTAAACGTTCATCACGTTGAAGTGGAGCCTCAGCAGCTCTAGATGTGGAGGCTCTAGATCTTTCAACACTTAGACGAATATCGCGTTCTTCGGAAGTTTCGTCAGCACTTTGTGATTGTAAATAAACTGCAGTTTTGGTGCGTTTAGAAAGCGAAGATTTTTTGGTAGCATTTTTTTGTTTTTAATTTATCAGAATATGATCACTCACAAAATAAATGTTTAACTCGTTTAGAATCTGGGATTGAAATGATCTGTGAAAGAGATTGTAAGTACTATTTAAGTACTTCCTTTAAATTAGTAACAGGCAAATACACCATAACAGGTCAAACAATTTTGGGCAATAGAAAATATTTAATATTTTTTATTAGGATGACCATAAAGGTTTGGTCTACATTATATAACCACAGGTAACAATTGGTTCTTTAAAAAATTAAGTATGCTGCAGGTAGTTAATAAATTAAGACAGTATAGTGTCATCAATAGGCTGTGGCTACTGTTAATGGTACCTAAGTTACACATATCCCTCTATGCATATAATAAAACAGGTTTCGGAATGAACAGGCAATACACATGACTTTAGTTGCAATAGTTTATCAGATATATGATGTTTAATATTAACTTTCTACCTAAGAATTCATATCAAAATAGAGTCCATTTATTTCCTTAACCTGAAATGTTCATATGTGTGTCAAAGATTGTGCATCTAATGGTTTTCCATGTACACGAACTTTTGTCTTGCTTTTATTGCTAGTCCGGCAATTTTGTCACAAATTATTCATATGGATTTCATATGTACAATTTATCTATAAGGATTTCCCAGATATATGGAAGAAATTTTAAATTTAAGCCAGCCTATATTTGTCTAAAACATTCATATTGATACTAAAGTGGCTTGGATAAAATTTTAGGACTCTAACTGTTATATTTTCTTAGATATATTTTATTTTAATGCTTTTATAGGAGATGGCACGCCCATTATAGCAAGTCTGCCCATTTTGTTCATATAGAAGTCAAAGTTGTCCCTACAAAATTTGAAGAATTTAGCTTTTGCAGTTTATGAGACATCCCACATTAAATACTTATTGGGTATATGGACGTGGCTATTCGCCTACTTGAAATTTTAAAATATAAAGTTGCCTATAGTTTCTTACGGACATACCGGATGGTACTGTTTAAAATTTCAAGAAAATCGGCCCTTTTTAAATATATAGTTTCATATATTCATATGGGAGATGCCACGCCCGCTATTGCCATACAGTCCATTTTTGTCTAAAATATTCATACCAAAGTGGCTTCGACAAAATTGTAGGAGTCTATCTATTATATATTCCTAGATATAGCCAATCCGCCCATTTTGTTCTTATATACGTCAAAGTCGTCCATACAAAATTTTTGGACTCTAGCTGTTGAAGTTTATGAGATATGCAATATTAAATACTTATTGGGTATGGGGGCGTGGCACTTCACCTACTTGAAATTGTAAAATAAAAAGTAGCCTATTATTTCTTCCAGACATACAGCAAAGTACTGTTTAAAGAAAATCAGTCCAGCTGTTTAGCGGTCTATAACCTTCAAACAAACAAACAAATAAACACACATTAATTTTTATATATAGATTATATTATATTTCATCGGAGAGTCATGAATGGACATGGCTTCTTAATAGCTACATATATGCAGGATATATGTAACTATTCACCACTACCATCTCCTGATCTACGCAACGGTATTTTACATTACGTGTGGGCAATTGGCACTTAATCCTAATCAAGTTGGGAAAAATAAAGTCCAGTCAAAATGTGTCTCAGAGGCTCATACAAAGAATTTACATTTTAATTTTGTTAACTTTATATTTTTATTTTATTCAATTTTTTTCTCCTCAGTTACATTAATGAAATATTATTTATTTATTTTCGCATTTTAAGCAAATTAGAACTTTTCGAAAATGCTTGTTGCAAATATTTTTGCGGCAAATACACACATTCTGCATATAACATCTATGTTGCACATTTGTCTGCCTTAGCAAGTTTGAGAATTGATCCTCGTGGAACGAATATTGGACAAATTATTTTTATTTCATTTTAGAAGACTGCGGCGTTTTATATTGGGAACAACAAGTTCCTGAATTAAATCTTTCAGATGTATGCTTCGTCGTGGTTGCTTTTGACTTTCGTTCCAATTTGGAAATTTATTTAAACAAATAACAAAGGTTGCAATACCTGAAATATCGGTTAGATTGTAGAAGTGCCTGAGTGGCCAATGATTTGTTTTACGTTTGACAGAAAAGCTGTGTGCTATTTGATCAAGCGTATCTACACTTTATTATAATCAATAATAATTTGTAACTTGTTTTTGTTCTCAGAATTGTTGTATCTTCGAATCGTTATGTAGTGATGAACAAATCTACTTTATGTTTCTTTGGAACATAACTTACAAGTGTCATATTTTTTCTGAACCCATGTAAAGAACTTTCCGTTGGTTTTGTTTTGGCTAGGCGGAATGCATCTTTTATTTTTCGCAATGTGCCCACGCATGTTAGACCTTTCGAAAATAACCGTTCGACTAATTCAAGCGAAGTAAAAAAATTGTAGAATGTGATGTTTCGATTTGTTTTGCCAAATGGTTGGCACAGCTCTTCAACAATTCTGTCTCCGACAGGACCTTCTTGTCCTAGATAAGAAATTCTGAGCTTCTACGTCACAAATCCGGAAAATTTTGAGATCATATTTGTCCGGTTTTGGTGGTATGTACTATCGAATTGTTACCCGACTTCTAAATGGTATCAATTGCTCGTCAAGTATGCACCAGGTTTATATGACTTTATCAAAGTTCCTATTGCTGGGTTCCCAAATATCGCGAATAAGATTAAACTTGTCCTTTGCTTTACGTTGGGACCGTGTAGATTGGTCATCAAATCGAATAAGTCGCAGTATTGTTACGAACCTGTGTTTTGGTCAGAACTCTTCGCAACTCATTATACCTTGTTTGTTTAGTCCAGCATTCAATAATAGACCGATAAAAGATTATATTTCGATATGATCTATTGGCTGTCATTTTGCCCCATGTGTGCTGCTTCCATAAATATTGAAATCAGCGTTAAAGATGTATTGAAATGCATCAACAACTGAACCGTACTTTAATTTAATTTTGTTGTTCACAAATAATAAAGGTACAGTCAAACTCGTTATAACCGAATTCATGGTTATTACGTACAGTTTTTCAAGTACCAACGTTTTAATATCAATTTTCATACAAAAAACTTCGTTTATTACGAAATCTCGATTAAAAGGAACTACTTTAAATGGGTCCAGTATTTAAATTTCATACATTTCAACTTTTTTATAACGAACCCTCAGAAAAAACTTTGAAGTGTGTCAGTAGTCTTTACTTTTATTTAATATGCCAGCATTCAATTATAACAATCTTTAATCAGCTGCTAAATTTAAAGAATTAACACATATTTTGGGTTTGACATCTACTGCCGCAAGATTGATCTAATAATGTGAGATTAAATCCATAATTAATACCAACTTGTAAATATTAAATATTAACCTCTAAACTAATAAGAACAGAACACAGCTGGAGGCCTGGTTGAAGCGATGGAGGATAAAGGTTAACGAGCAAAAATGTACTCACGTCACATTTACACTGCGTAGGGAATCCTGCCCCCTGTTCGAATAAACAACAAAATTATCCCTCAGAGTTCTGTGGTTAAATATTTGGATATATATCAAACATGGAAAAGCCACATAGATGGCTAAGTTGAGCAAATGCAATTGAAGGCGATACAAATAAATTGGCTTATTAATAGAAATTCGGCCTTTAGCTTGGATTGCAAGCTCCTTCTCTATAATGCAATTTTGAAGCCAATCTGGTGCTACGGAGTGCAGTTATGGGGCACTGCCTCAACTTCTACCATTGAACGTATTCAAAGGCGACAAAATAAAATATTGCGATTGATAACAAATGCCCCATGGTTTATAAGAAATTCCAACATTCATTAAAACTTGAACGTGTCATAGGTTAAAAACGAAATCTCGAGGTATGCTGAGACGTATTTGAAGAAGCTGGAGGTCCACCCGAACTCACTAGCCCGTGTAATCTTGAATGATCCTGGTCACATCCGATTGAGAAGAAGAGACACCACGGCCCTCATAAGAAGAAGAATGAGAACAATGTCAAATTAATTCCGTGAACCATTAATATTTCGTCCCGTGCTGACTGGACTAAATTAACATAATAGTAGAATTAGTATAGGTTTTAAGATTTGAGTACTAATTGTTAGCTCACATTAAAGTGAGGATAAAATTAAACAAAAAAGTGACAAAAAAAAATATTTTGGATTTTTAGTAAAAAAATACCTTCTTTTTTAATAAATGAAAAAAATTCTCTGTATTTTATATTTTCTGCTATGACTTCACCCCGTTTATTACGAAATTTGCCTATAACGAACTATTTTTTCTGGTCCCACGGAGTTCGTTATAACCGGGTTTGACTGTATATTAATAATATCTACCCATTGCAAAAATATTACACCATTTTTTTTTCACATACATACATATTGTTTTTTGGTCATTACAATGCAACAACAATGTAAACAAAATACACAAACAACAATAAAGTCACGATAGTCAGACTGTTTCCGTAGGCCTATGAAGGCAAAACAAAGCAGACGACAAGAAGTAAGAATTCAGTCAGCCTTATGTGAAGTACCGTTGCATGTGAAGAGAATAATCGTGGTTTGAAGATCTCCGTCATGAAGTTGTATAAGAAGAATATTGAAAAAGCAATTTTTGTTGTATACGACAAGTTATAAACAATGGTACAATAAAAAATTTAATTGAAACTAAACATCAATTTATTTTCATTTTGTTTGCAATCTACGAACTCATATTTTTAACGTTTTTTAAAAGTTATTTTAGTTAATGACATATCGTCGGATCAGTTAAGTCATTCCAATTCAAAATCAAGTACATTCCTCTCTAGACAACATTGTACTCTATTAATAATTAATTTTATTCTTCAAATATTGTTGTTGACGAGGCCTTGCTACGTTCAACCAAAGCTGCCAAATCGTCAAAAGCGTTCATTGAAATCGTCAAAAATCTTTAGAAAAAATTAATCGTTAAAGGTTTTAAAAACAAAAACATATAAAGTCAATGTTAAGCAGCAATAATATTGCATAATTTATACCTATGTGAGGTGTAAATATTTGAGAGTTAGAGGATGATGGCTTTGTGGGTATGAAAATTCAGTGTGATGCTCGCTTGGTTTCTTAAAACGTTGCAATAAATGCTTCCCTTCATCTGATCTACTTACATATTACACCATTTATAACCGACCGAAAATTTAATACAACTCTCATGTATGAATAAGCCCTATTTTGAGGCTTGTCCGACTGTGTACAGGAGAGGCCCTAGTAGGTCGTTAACCACGATAGAGTTCCAACTCAATTGATTCATTGGAGTATAGTTGCAATGTACCTTGTGTCACTGTTTTATCACTACTACAATGGATATTGCTCGAGCGAAATAAATACGTAACACTCGTCTTTCTCGACCAGCGCATCCATATGTGGTCGTTACAGATATAGTTCGTTTGTTAGACAGGCCGGAACTTTCTTCCTAAAGAGATATTTCCTGTTATTTATGGTATAAAAATATTCAAACCTAGTTTCCATAAACACTGCTCCCTCTTTACTCATTCCGATAATATATTTTCCTAGTTCCAAAAACAATAAAGTTACTTGCCTTTGTTCTTTGGATGGTAATGTTAGAAACTATAATCGAATTTTAAAAATTGTCTGCAATGGCGTATGATAATTTATTATGAACTACGATGTTATTTACGAGTTGAAATTTTTTGGCTTTTAAAGGATTAAAACGGTATAAAATATAGAAAAATCATCACAGGTATTCGAAAATAACTTAAAAATATAATACTTTACAACTTGTTATACAAAGCTTAAGGAAACCTTTAATGAAGGAAAGTAAAGAAAATGATGTAAATTTTTAATTGCTAAAAATCTTCAAAATAAGGGCATAAATCGTAATGTCGTCAAAATGACATTTTTACAGCTCAAAATCGTCAAATCTGGCAGCTATGCGTCTAGTAAGAATGGCTCTCATATTATTTTCTACAAAATACTCTTTAGCTGCTCTAAATATTCCTTCTTCGAACGCCTTCCACCTAAATACCCCGGAGTAGTGTTCATTTCCAATGATGATGTTTGCATATTTCATCGTTAATTCGCTTATTATTGTTATTTTTAAAGACTGGATCAATAAAAAAAAGACTTTCGCCTGCAGTGAGTTAATAATTTTGGGTAGTTTCTACATCACTGTAAGCATCTATACTTTATGATGCGTTCATATTTTTCCAATGTCGATGTTATTTTTCGATTCGAAAGGCGGTTGTATCAGATACATTTGCGAAATCATTGCGAAATAACAGTCACAACGTCTACAATCACTTATGTATTTAGGGTTACCAATTATTCAATGAAACAGTACACACACAAACACATTTGGTTTGTTTTTTTGAAAGTTCATTGGTCCATTTGGAATGGATATTCGTTGACAAATTGTCTGCAATTACAATTGCTACAAACTTTAGTACCGTGACCTTCTTTTACATTTAGCATCCTAATTAACGCACATTGCTCTCACTACGAATTAATTAAAATTCGATTGGTAATGTTTGCAGTTTGCCAGTTGTATGCACAACTCACTTTATTGCTTGAAAGCAGCAATTATGTTCGTATTACAGTTATTCATCTGTTCATATTAAACCAAGTAATATTTAACTCGACCGCATTTGCATCCCATTTAGAGCTCCGTACACATAACACTTTCAGCACTTAACTGGATACGTACTTACAAAATTACAAATATGTTCACAGGTACATACGTATGTATATGCCCAGACAACAATTTATTGCGGTTAATTGCTTTATCTTCGACTTTTAACAGATAATACATGACATTTCGCCCTAATTTCCTGCCGATATTTGAATTCTTTGAATTTTCTAAACAAAGAATTTTCTCTTCTTGTTGCTTCATGAATCTATGATTGAAATTGTTAACTGGGTAATTTTGTAATGTACAGTTAAACGTTTAATGTGCTAATGTAAGCAGAATCATTTCACTTCACACAAGGAATATACACATACATATATGCATATAAGTATGTATGTATGTAAATTTGTAATAAAAATTGAAACAGAAACTAGTAAACTACAGCTCTCACAAAGAGTAGATTTCAGTTTGAATTCAGTTTTGTTTTCGCAAAAGAGTAATAAAAATGTTTTTAACATTCCTTGGTAGCTTAATGAGGGAGAGTATGCTAGTCTGATAGTGTGATTATCGGTTGTTCCTTTCCCACCAGAAGCTCTGGTCTGTTATACCGCATATCGCTCCTTTATTGCAACATAGTCATATGTCAATAAAACTTGAACTTGGCAAAATGCGATTTAAGTTTTCAACACATAAGTCCTATGCACTAAATACCGCAAACACTTTTTGCTAAAACTTCGGTTCAGCTTGGGATATAAAACTGATTTTATAAAACTGATTTTTTTCAACATGTACGGAAGGTATAAAAGAGCGGTTTTGCTTAAGTAACTACAAATTTTTAATTTTTTGAGATATGACTATGTTGCAATAAAGGAGCGATATGATCTTTGTCACTCATCTCATAGTCTAATATATAAAATTCTCATGTCACGGAGTTAGCGGAAAACTCCTCCAAACTCCTCCGATTTTCATGAAATTTTTGCGCATATAGGACAGGTCTGAGAATCGGACAACATCTATTTTTCATATCCCTAAATGTTAAGAGGGCGTAGCAAATCATTAAAATTAATTATTTAGATACATATTGATCGTAGACGAATAAAATTTGGTGAGTAAGTTCGTTGAGCCGACAAGTGACACCTATAAACTACTTACCCGATTTTACCCATTCTTTTTTTGTTCGAAAGGTTATCAGGTTTAGATGGTTTTAAAAAAATGTAAAAAAAAGTAGGCGTAGCAAAACTTTAAAATTGAATATTTAGAGATGTAGTGACTGTAGATCAGGGGTTACCAAAATTTTTTCGGTTGTATATTAATGAGTAAGAGAGAGAATAAAAGTTGAGAACTTACAGTCATAGAAGACTGTAAGTAATATACTCTATTCCGATTTTCATTTCATTAACATACATAAAGTAATACATGTTTGATTTAATAATTAGGTAATCTTTTTTAGATATTTGCTGGGTAATAATTTTGGTTCATAAATTTCCTCCCCTGCTAATAATCGACCTTTTAATTTTTCCAAAATATTGCTTTACGTCTATAAAAGAGTTCTTCTGTTTCCATATCATCTGAATTATTTACTTAACTATTAAAACAAATAAAATGTGTTTTAAGATTTTGAATTTTAAAAAAAAAAGTTTTTTTGACATAAAATATTTTTTAAGTGTAAACCTACAAAAAAATATTATAGCATCCGCTGACATGTGTACTTGTCGAATAATCGGCTAATTTTATGGTTTATAATTACATATGTGCGTATATAACACGTATGTCTGTTAGTTTTTGTTTCGGAGTGAGTACAACAACTACAACTTCGTCAGCGGTACCCATGATTCGGAACTCTTATTGTTATTCTTTGTATGCCTCACCTAAATAACATACCGACTTCGATTAAATTCTGAGCTAGATAGATCTATGTACCGTAGAACACTTATGGTTTACGTTGTTCTTTTTAAGAAGTACTCAAAGGGGGTGGTTCAGCGTATTACAATAAATGGGCAATAAAAAATCAATTTTGGGCGGAACGAAGTGCGCTGGGTTAACTAGTAATTATATATAATTTTATTTATTAAACAAATATATTTAAAATAGCCTAATAGATAGTTTGTCGGCTTATTAGGGTTCGTATTCTAGGCAACGCACATTGCTGACGTTGTTCCAGAGTCGAGAAACTGTAATATTCCTGCCTGCTACGGGATGACTGGACAAAACGTAGCCTGTCAAATAATCTGTATCGGCTTGTTTACAATTCAATGCAAAAATAAAATAAAGTGAATACTGAGGAGATTTTCAAAGGTCAAACCGTAAAGACCCTTAGCTACCACAATAGCAATATTATTGAACAAAACGTTCAGCTTACGTTTGCTGCTAGAATCGCAATTACCAAACAGTTCGCATCCATATAGTAAGCAGGGAATCAAATAAGCTGTCGTAATTAAAAGTCTAATTTTCAAAGGTATATAAAGCTTATGTGACTATCCCACGTCAAATTTGAGTTAAAAATTATTCATAAATTTGTCGTCGCATGAACTATGTATCTCAATTTTCTCACCATTCCTCACAACATTCCTAGAAATTGTTGGTACACCGGGCTATTTAAGCAAAATTGCACGTGATCTGTGCCCATGTGAATTTTAAAATTCTAAAGATATCCAGATAAATTATTGATATACAGGGAGAGTGGTTCAAGAATAGAAACTTGAGACACACCTTTTTCCAAAGGTATAGAATCCGACTATTTGCAGATAGTGCGGTTTGGGAAAGATGCGAGTATATAACTCTGGCAGATGTATTTAAAAAACTGAAGAAAAATTTAAATTTCCGAATCGAAAGCTTTTAAATGATCCAAGATAACTTAAAACTTTACCTCGCCATTCTCCAAAGCCTGTCCGACATTATCATTAACATCCAATAAAGCAACAATACAATTATGACCTGATCTAAAGCCATATCGCATTCTAGAAAGGGAATTGTTCAAATCGATGTAATTCATCATTTGTATATGAAGTATCTTCTCAAGAACCTTCGAGAGAAAGTCCTTTTTTTAATATTTTACAATTGGTGCTATTGCAATTGAGTACAGGAAACCTTTGACATTTTTATGCTGAACCTAAATTTGCAAGCAAGCCCTTTGAAAAATTAATTACACGTTTTAGAACTTTCAGCTTTTTTTCTAGGATTTGTTCGTCATTGCTTCTGAATACTTACGTCAGTTTTCAAAATTATTTGGTTTTTTATTAAAATGAATCCCTTTATTGATTAATATACACATTTTATTCACTCTGTTAACACGTTAACAGCCGCGGAATATTCTGAAAACTGGCCGTAAATGACAATTTGATTTTTTCACATTATATACTAAAATCTCTATTCCTCGATCATAAGTATTACTTACTTACTTAATTGGCCATAACAACCCTTCCAGGCGCCTCTGCTTCTTGCGCGTCTACACCAGTTGGTCACACCAATCGATAACAGGGCTTCTTCGATCTGATCCGTCCAACGGATACAAGGTCGTCCTCTTCGCCGACTTCCGCAGAACCCCTCATCAAATACTCGTCTCGCCGGAGAATACGAACGACATGACCGAGCCAGCACAGCCGCTGGATATTAATACGCTGTACAACGTCCATGTCGTTGAGGAGTTCATACAGCTCACTATTGAATCGGATGCGAAAATCATCGCCAAATCGCCGATCATAAGTATTAGAAAAAGAAAAAATTATGTTTTTAGGAGAAAAACTACCTACGAATGAGTACGAGATAACTCGTAGTTGGCACCCTAGAAGAAAACGCAATCTTCGAGTTATCTCGTGGTTGGCAGTCAACGTGTTAATACTTCCTTATTTTGTTTCTGGTAATTTCATGATTTATCTGAACAGATTTGTTCTTGTATATCGTAATTTAATTTGTTCCCATTCGCGTTTTTCTACCTTTATATGTTCAATTATTCCCGCGGTATGTACGAGTAAATATAGATTTCATTCATTTACATACCGAAAGTAAATGGATATTCTCGTACGTGATGCATTGGTTACTCATTTCATATGTAGAATACATCTAGTTTCATGTACACTCAAGTACTACGTACACATATATGCCACCAAACATTTTCTATTGTTAATCAACCTGCTGACAATAGGACAATAGCAATTCACTTCAATTCAATAAAAGTTATTTGGATCATATCTGATCGGCCTTTAAGAATTATGGCCATTTTTATAATTTGTCTTCAACTAAAGGGAGGATTTTAACGGGCAAATAAATTGTTTTTTATTATTATAAGTAGACAATAAGGTAAAAATGAGCGTTAAGCTAAAGGGAGGATCATTCTACTTTAATGTTTAAAGTTTTTCAATCCGGCATCTTCAAATATAAACAAAATTAGCAATACAAGAAAAAAAAGTCTATCTTTGCCACTACGCTTAATAAAATTCTGCGCATGTTGAATGAATGACGTCACGCAAATTGTGTTCCTATTGGCTAATGACTATGTAAGTTGTATTGCAGGGCTGCCAACTACTTTCACGTAGTGCACACACTTTTCAGAAATGTTAATTTTCACATATGAAAAAGACTTGGAAACCTTTAAAAAAACCCAACTACGTCATCTAACGGGAAATCATGCGCAAGGTGTAATTTGTAGTTTATCGTTCTTGGTTGTCGCCTATTGGCGGCTGCGCTGATTGCTTTTCGCTCTATCGGACGGCAGCTGTTTTGTCTTCAGATTTTTTTTCGTGAATTCGACTCATAATCGTTAAATCTTTTGAATTTTTATGGTGAAAATAGAACAATTATTAATTAGAACAGTTATAATTATATAATTATATATATTATTAATTATAATTGTTATTCAAAATTATTGCTTTTAACAGAGCGTGACCCTCAGGTATTTTTTTCGGCAGTCAAACTGTTGAAGATCTAAATATTTGATATTACGTGTGTTCTAATAGCATAATTAAGTGCAGTCCACCGGAGGTACATACTGCCCGATGAGGCAGTCTAGTGCGGGCCACCGATGGTACATGCCCGCGTGAACGTGTTAAGTGAGCGGTGTTAATTTGTTTTCAGATACTAAAATCTTTCTTATAAGTTTTTTTTTACTTTGAAATAAAATTTTATTCTAGGCTAATCATTCCATTTGAGAGAAGATAATCAGATCTTAAACCAGCTGCTGTTTTAGGCTTAAAATGAAATCCAATCATAATCAAATTTGTTTCAATTATAGATAATCAAATTAAATTACATGTTTAATGTTCAAAGTTATATCAATTTTTGTCCGATTTAATCAAACTAAGTGTCAATCTCTTCACAAGATAGGGTACTTTCAGAATGTCATCAATTATTACAATTTTTCTTTATTAAAGTTTGCTACTATGAATTGACAAACTTAAAAAAATATGAAAAAAAAATCTTTTATGACAAGTTTATCTCATCAAACCCCATAGCTTTGTATTCCTTTACTTTTACCGTATATCCGAAGAAGTGGTAAAGATTAAATACATATCTGAAATAGAGCGCAAACGCCTGAAAACTCTTAAAAGGTTTAAAGAAATAAATAAGCGATTGAAATCCTTAACCACTCATAAATGTTTGCATGGATTTTTTGTCTCGTCGATAGTTCACGAGTTTTGTGTGGCAATTAATTCAATTAAAATTCAATTATACAAGTCTTCGTTGCTGAACGCCTAAAATAGGCAAGCAATCGATAAATTGCATGTTGTCAAAAATACCTTTTTAATTTATGATTTTTTTTTTTTGTATTGAATATTAATTTCACTACGCTCTTCGGTTTTAATAAAATTCAAAGAACACTAATTTATAGTGGCCGTTGAATGTTACCGTGGTCTAGTAGGTAGGCTTATTAGTCGTGAGGCCTCGGTTCAAACCTCAGGTCGGGCATCAAAATTAAAAACAGAGAAAAGTTTTCTTTAGCGACTCCAGATTTTTGGTAAAAGCTCTAAGAGTAAATAAATAAAAATGAAAAGTTGATCACAATATGCCACTCTTATACGTGACACATACAACATCAGTGGTATCACATTACTCTTCTTTCCTTTTTTCTTTCAGTGTTTTTCTAGTATTTCAAGGCAACTCACTGCGTGTATAAGAATGATCTCCTTCCCATCAAATATGAAATTGTAAAACCCGTACCAAGAGAACCGTTATAAGTATATAAAGTACTTTCCATAATTATAGTCCATCTAGATTTTCGGATTTTAGCCTAGAGAATCATTTCATATCAACATCTTAATATATAAGTATTATAACAATTAATTATTTGCTGTGATAGAGAGAAAAACTAATAGATGAATTAAAAATTATTGGTGTAATTAGATTTCTATAACAGAAAGTGGTGTATCTATCTTCTATATATTTATTTATTAATTAATTACAATACAATTACAAATTACATTACATATTATATACGAGTTGAGTAACTTCGACCATTTGATCGGGGTAGTGTTACAGACCTGAGTCCTTGGTGGCAATCGAACCCACGACACTCACACTAATAGTTTAGCACACATACATACATAATTGGCCGTTACAACCCTTCAATCAGAATTATTTACCTAGTTTCTCACACTACTTATGTTGTGTTTGTTAATTTTATACATAAGTGGCACTTAAGTGACTCATCTTTTTTTTTAGTCTATAGAGAGCGACCCGTCCTAATATACGTTCATATTTGTCATTACATACATACATACATAATTGGTCATTACAACCCTTCAGTGTGGATTATTTGACTTAGTTTCTCACACCATCTTTGTTGTGTGTGGTAATTTTTTACGTAAGCTTAAAGTCGACTCCGAACGACAGATTTTTTTTGAGAAACTTTTCATGGCAATTTTATTTACACTCATAGTTTTGGCACAAATCTGCTGAGAAGAAATCGCCGAAAAACTACTTTTTGTATTTTATTTCTATGTCTGGCCTGGGACTCGAACCCTGGCTTTACGTCTAATAAGCCAGCACACTACCTACTAGAATACGGCGACTTCATAGTTTAACACCCTACTACACTCTATTTTCTACATAATTATGGCACTTATCTGTAGTATTCAAAGGAAATTCATTATTCAAAAAAAGTGTTTAATATATTGTAAATTTTTTACCTTTTTAAAAACGTTTAAAATATGAGTTCACTGATTGCAAACAAAATAAATATGAATTGATGTTTAGTTTCAATTAAATTTTTTATTTTACAACTGTTTATAACTTGTCGTATACAACAAAAATTGCTTGTCCGATATTCTTCTCACACAACGATATTACGGAGATCTTCAAACCACGTCTATTCTCTTCACATGCAACGGTACTTCACATAAGGCTTCTAGGCCTACGCAAACAGGACCATCTCCCCCCTTTCTAAGACATTTTTAATTTGTGACATTGATTCAGAAATGTTAGAGTAATCAATAAATTTGTGTGTAAAGTCCAAGACCATAAAATCTATTTCAGTTCTACTCAACAAAACTCACATCCTACAATACGGGTTTGTCATTAACCGATTGTATATAATTTTTTTTTTTTTATTTTGTCATCTAGTGCAATATTTTTAGCTTTTCCTTCTGGCTACTATTTCAACATTTGTGACGAATGCGAATAATGAAATGTAAAAACGATTAAATTTTCTATTCACATTTATTTTTGAATCATATAAAACTACACCATCATGTTGTCAACAAACAACTATTGTATGTATGTAAGTCACATTAACTAACATCGAGTTATGTAAATTTAATTAATATTTTATGTTAAGTCCTTAGGCCTCCAAATAGGAAACCCAATTTTACTACATGAATACTCAAAATTTTGATTTCACTTTGCATTTACTCCTGGTGCGTGTGAAATAAGAACTCCCATGTAGTTTTGTCATGCATTAATGTTCATACAACATTTTTGAAAATAAATTTGTATTCATTCTATTCTATTGTCATGTTTTGATGTAACGTGTGATAAATACAAAAATGAAATGAATAAAGGTTTACCATTCAAATAGAAAAAAATTAATAGTAATCATATACTTGAAATAAATTTCGCTGACTTCATTCACCACATATTTACCAATGTGCTTTATTAGAAAACTATTTAAATAATATTGTTACGAAAATGATAAAATCTAGAGACTGGTGTTTTGCTTTTACATCGTTTATTATTAAAATTAAAAACAAAAGCTACAAAAACACAAACAATGAAGTTGTTAACAAATTTTCGCATTACGTAATATAACATAACAGCATAAAAAATGATTAGCAAGTAAACAAAAATATACTAACAAACACCATAAGAATTAACGTAAACAAAATACACAAACTACAACAATGAAGCAACGATGTTTACATTTATAGAGATCTCGAAGAAGCGAAGCCATTAATATTCACCTTCAAGAACATTCATCAGACTGTTTACGTTGCCATATAAAAGGCAAAGCAAAGCAGGCCACTAAGTCAGTAAAGTTCAGTCAGCCTTGTGTGAAAATGGGAGTTATAGTGGTTCAGCATTGCCTGTAATTTTTTTTACCTTTTCATTTCTGAAAAAAACTGTTTTACAAAAAAAAAACTTCTTTTCTACTAAACTACCAAAATCTTGAAAAGAAACATCGAAGCACGGCGCGCCCAGTTGGTGTTTCTTTGCTCCTTTTGCCCGGGACTAATAAACTACACAATATTTTTTATTTAAAAATGTAAATATTTCGTGTTATTATTTTTATATTTATTGAAAAAAAATCTAAAATTGTATTTTGTCGAGGAAACTTGTTTTGTTGGAAAACAAAATTAATGAAAATCTTGCTGCATCTCAAAAAACTTGGAAAAAAGGGAAAACTTGGTAAATGGCAATGCTGTCGTGGTTTAAAGATCTCCGTTACAAAGACCTGTCGTCCAATTGTCAAGTAATTGTTATTGTTTATGCAAAAGGTGTTGATGTTGTTACATCAAGTTGTGAACAGTGGCACACATAATTGTGCGAATAATAAAGAATTTTAATTAAAACTAAATACCAATTTATTTTTATTTTATTTATTTTTATACTACTAGCTCATATTTCAAAAATTTTTAAAAGGTAAAAAAACGTAACAAAATTACTGTTAAAAATGCTGATACAATGTTTGGAGGTCTAATAAATGTAAAAAAATAACTATAAAATATAACTATTCATATTATTTGTGGTTTAGGAATACAAAAACACACTGTACATACGGCGGTTAGATTAAAATAAATTATAAATATTCACCTTTTATTAGAAATTTTATTAAAAGTATATAACCTGCACCGACAAAAGTTCGATCTATACCCCAAATTTCAAGAAAATCGGTCCAGACGTGATTGGGTAACGAACAAATCAACAAACATTTGGGAAACTTAACCAAGCTAAATCATAAAAAATTACCTATTACCATTTTTCCCTCATTTTTCTCCCTTTTTGGTCAAAATTTTAAAAAGATTTATAGCCTATAACCTCCACGGTCATAAGCCCGGTCTATATCCCAAATTTCAAGAAAATCGGTCCAAGCGTTCAGGCGTGATTGGCTAACAAACAAACAAAAAAACAGACTTATAGACAGATTTATAATATATATTAGGATACTAGGATTAGAAATCATATATTATTATATAATATCATCATAGATATTTACATACATACATACATATGTTTAAATGCTTTTATATAAAAGTATTATATTAAGTATATTAAGTATTATATAATACTTCTTTGAATACAATGTTAGAGGTAATGACATGATCATCGTTAACTTTTTGCCCGTACGAATCCTTAATACAAAAAAAAATATCTTTAAACGTACGCACTCGAGAAAAAGCCACGTATAACTGCCCATTGGAAAGACCGGTTCTAGTAAATACAATCCTACCTTTTGAAGGGTTTGACCTTGTGCTTTATTTATCGTCATAACAAAAGCAACTTTCACAGGGAATTGTTTTCTTTTCTTTCATTTAAACTCAGTTGGATCAGAAGCTGTAAGGTTGATTCGGGGCATAAGTACAGTTTTATCGGTATGAATAACTTTTGAATAATAAAGTTTCTTGCGATTAGCCTTATACCATTCATTAACCCCTGTTTAGCATTAAGATTTCTGATTAACATTATAATTGCGTTTGTCTTTTCAAATGCACGTAATTTATATTCTTACGTTGCACGTTATTTTTATTCTTATTTTTCTTAAAACCTTTTTAACTGTTAAATATCGGCTCACATTATATATATGTATATATTAAAAGACACCGTATTACTACACTTCATAAAACAAACAATGCCATGACAATAACGACATTACGAAAATGGCTTTTCCAACTTTATATATTATTATGTGGAATAGCTTTGCAATTAAGAGACCCTGTTTATCGCACTTGATCTAACAACTACTGCAAAGTAATGCCAAAACAACTTTTTACAACTTAATATGCATATTATATATAACTGACTTAGTAATAAACGGCATTATAGTAAATAGCGGTATTGCCAGAATTGATTTTAATATATACTATATTATGTAGAACTGCATTACTATTAAGAGACCCTGTATTAGCACACTTGAACAAAAACATAGAATCACAATGACAATAGTATTATTATGCAGTTCTATATAAAATATAATTTTTATCAATGAAAATATTAATTTTTCAACTTCTAATTATTTTTCGTCATTAATGTTAGGTATACGCTTTAAAATGAGATATCGTTTATAAAATTTGATGCGGTGGTATGGGAGATATTTGCAACCGACAAAAAAAGTGGTTTGGAAATAATATATATGATGATTGTTCAAATACATACATTACAACACTTCTGACAGGATAACAACCTAGTTTATCACAACACTTATGTTGTGTGTGTTAATTTTATACTTTTATTGTAAAGTTTCAATCAAATTTTACTTGTTTGTGTGGAAACTTAATTCAAAGGATAAAGTGTAATAAGAAAGTTGAAGATTGAATACATTTTTTAATGCGTATTATATTTGAATCATTCTGTTTTACGCCTCTTTAAAATGCAATGGAAGAAAGCATTTAAGCGTAAATACTAGAGCAAATGTTAAAACAAAAGAAGATGTTGAAAATAGTAACCAAAATTTGTGTTCCAGAAAAAACTTAGCGGTTTCAGCAAACTAAAATAAAAGTATAATAAACAACTTTTGCGATTTACGTAATGAGTTTTGTTTGTAAACTTTTGAAGTTATGGATTGAAAGTAACATTTTATTTTTTCAATTGCAAAACATTAAGGCTAAAATGTGGTTATTATTTAGGTTTAGATGTACAGTAGCGATTAAAAAATGCAACTCGATGTCGTATTATGTTCAACGCCGTGTCTTATTTTATTTACAGATTTGTTGTGAATATCTTTGTTTAAGGGGCCGATGAATGTAATTTAAACCCATCAGAGTCAATTTGTTGCTCCACAAAACTTTGGCCCACTACACTTTTGACCAATGCAGGTACCGTCCTTATTTATAAGTGGCTTCTAGCTAATAAATTTGCATGTTTTAATCGGTTTCTGGCTGTGTGGACGCCAATAGAAACCCCTAATTGCTCGATTGCATAATTAGTACTATCTACTGTTTTACCGTTTTCCGAGGTCAACTTTTACTATTTTTACCATTTGACGGTCTTGACAGGCAAAAGACTTCCTGACTTTCTTTCCACGTTATTTGTTTGATGATATTAAATTGATGAGCTACTTCATTCATTGATTTACCTTCTTCCAAAGCCCTTATAATGGCAAATTTATTTGTTTCTATTTTAAAATTCACAATTTACAAATGCAGAATGATGATTTTATTATATTTTTGATGATTTTTGAACCAAAATACCACTTATGTTGTGTGTGTTAATTTTTTACGTGAGTGGCGGGACCTACAGTTTAAAGTCGACGCTGAACGACAGATTTTTGAGAAACTTTTCATGGCAATTTATTTACTCTCAGAGTTTTTGCCAGAAATCTGCTGAGAGGAAATCGCCGAAGAAATATTTTCTGTATTTTGTTTTTATGTCTAGCCTGGGGCTTGAACCCTGGCTTTAAGTCTAACAAGCCAACATACCAATACAGCTACATACTAGATTATGGCGTCTTCCAAGTACACTTAGGACGTTTTTAATGTTCTTGCATTTTTAAATTCTGCGTACTCTAACTAAAATACTGTAAAAAGTTGGTTAAGATGCGCCGATCCGTTTTGAAGTTTTAGGAAAAAATCTATTTAGAATACACATGTCGTATGTCGCGGAAAACTTTGAGAGCTCATAACTCAGTTTTTAAACTTATAATGTTATAAAACGAAGGCGTCGATATATTAATATATATTAATTATAATTTTTAAATAAAATTTTGTATTCAAAGATGTTGGTTTTTTTCCATAAAATATGATTTTTTTTTTTGCATATCATAATTTTTTTATCAAAGCTTCTGGCAACGCTGACTTTAGTTTACCTACTTTTGCCTTTAACGCATTGCGTTACATTTCTTTTTTTTCGCTAAATTTGTTCACTTTTTCTTATAAATTGAAAAAATTAAGGAGGAAGAGAAGCAAACAACTCTTAATGATACTTTTTAATAAAATTTAAAAATCAACGAATAAAAAAAACCAAAGTGTAGTGGAATTGAATACCGTTATAAGTTTCAAACCTGGATTGAATATCACATGACATTAGCATTAGCTTAGCATTATTTTTGTCACTACTGTATATTCATTATGCTAATGAAAATTCATTTTTCCAGCACAATATCACTAAGCAGTACACTTTTTAATAACAAAAGAAAAATATAGAATAACATCCAATTGAAAATATCTTTACAAAATGACAAAGAAAACATTAATAAATTCCGCTGTTTTCCTATTCCTTCAATTAAGAAATTAACTTAAAGCCACAGCAAATTTTTTATATCTGATCTTGAAAGTATTCTGTTAGATTGCAGGACGTTTTGAAATTAATGAATTCAGAATTTAAATAGGCCCATGCTATTTCCTGTGCAGTTTACATTAAAAATAACTTGAAGCCAAAAACAAGACCGTCAAAACACAAAAACTATCTTTCTGTATTGACTAAATTGATTTTACACTTTCGCACATACCATAATATCAATAGATCACTAATCATATTCAGTAGAATATTTGGCTTTGGGGTTTACTTCTGAACATTGTACAGCTTAAAGGTAGAATTAACCAAATGTGCTCGGAACGGATAAGAATGAAACATAATGAAATCATACCGAAATTACGTTACCGTTCGGAAATTGCTAATTCTATCTTAAATCCCGGATCCAACGGAAGTAACATCGTATGAAATATTATAGATACACACCAAGGAGTCCTAAAAAAACTAAACAGCCATCTGATAACTCAAAGCTGTGTTGCAGATCTGATACTTAACTGAAAAAGTAGTTATGTGCATCAAATAATACTTCTGTATGTACATACATACATAATTGTTCAATTGGGATTACAACGTAACTTCGCACACCACTTATTTTGTGTGTGTTAATTTTATACATGACTATCGGAGCCAACTTTTTAAAGTCGACCCCGATCGACAGATTTTTAAGAATCTTTATCGTAGCAATTTTATTTGTCCTCTGAGTTTTTGACAGAAGAAAGTCGCCGGAGCAATATTTTTTCATATTTCGTTTTGATGGAGATGTCTGTCATTGGGTTTGAATCGTGGGCTCACGTTTAGTAAGTCAGCACATACCTCCTGCACTATTACATTTAATACACAAACGGTACAAAAACAGTAGATTCGGAACGTAACGAAACGTAAAAGCCCCTTTTAGTCACATCGATGGAACGTAATGAATGTAAGATACGTTTGTTTGAAGATCAATAAAAAAGTTTACCGAAATTATATTACGGTTCTCCAAGCGTTTTTATTGCTGTTCATATTCTAAAAACGAACGTACGTTCCGTGGACGTTTGGCATACCGGGGCCTAATTCTACTTTAGCATTAATGTTGATTGTGTTGTTAATGTTATAAAAAAGTACTGAAAGCGGTAATTTTGAAAAGAAAAAGTACTAAATTTTTCAGCACTGCCTGAAAGTATTCGCCGTGCGCCTTAAAATATTAGAACCGAATTAAATTAAAAAATCAAGTTGCGACATATGCGTCACAGTCTTTCATGCTATGGTACAATCTAATCACTTCGTTTTATACTATTTATATCCAATTTGTAATATATTACAATAAAAATTAAAAATAATGTCACTATATTCTGGTAAATACACATTAGCACGACATCAATTTTTATGTTTATTACAAATAGTAATTACTAGATGACCCGTGCGAATATTTCGCACCGTTTGTTGCGAAATTTAATAATATTTACATACATACATACATATCTTTAAATTCTTTTATAATACTTCTTTGAATACAATGTTAGAGATAATGGCATGATCATCGTTAACTTTTTGCCCGTGCGAATCCTTAATACAAACAAAAATATCTTTAAACGTACGCACTCGAGAAAATACTACGTACAACTGCCCATGTGAAAAGACCGGTTCTGGTAAATATAATCCTACCTTTCGAAGGATTTGACCTTGTGCTTTGTTTATCGTCATAGCAAAAGCAACTTTCACAGGGAATTGTTTTCGTGTCATTCGGGAAGGCACATTTGGATCAGAAGGTGTAAGGTTAATTCGGAGTTTGAGTACAGTTTTATCAGTATGAATAATTTTTGCTGATATGATGTGCTCTCCCAAGTTTGTTACGATTAGCCTGGTATCATTTATTAACCCCTGTTTAGCATTAAGATTTCTGATTAACATTATAATTGCATTTGTCTCTTCCAATGCACGTTATTTATATTCTTACGTTGCACGTTATTTTTACTCTTATTTTTCTTAAAACCTTTTTAACTGTTAAATATCAGCTAATACTATATATGTATATGTATATATTAAAATATACCGTATTACTACACTACATAAAACAAACAATGCCATATTATATATAACTGACTTAGTAATAAACGACATTATAGTCAATAGCGGTATTGCCAGAATGGATCACTATGTTATGTAGAACTGCATTACTATTAAGGGACCCTGTATTACCACACTTCAACAAAAACATGTAATCATAATGACAACAGTATTATAATGCAGTTCTATATATAATTTTTATCAATGAAAATATTAATTTTTCAATTTCGAATTATTTTTCGTCATTAGTGTTGGATATAAGCTTTAAAATGAGATATAATTCATTAAATTTGATGCGGTGGTATGGAAGATATTCCCAACCGACAAAAAAAGTGCTTTAGAAATAATAAATACTAGATGACCCGTGCGAATATTTCGCATCGTTAGTTGTTATTTTTGTAACTTAAAATGAAAATAATTAATAGAAATTTTATTAAAAATATAAAAATATTAAAAATCATAATATCATCATACATATTTACATATACATATCGCTCCTTTATTGCAACATAGTCATATCTCAAAAAAAAAACTTGAACTTGGCAAAATGCGATTTAAGTTTTCAAGACATAAGTCATATGATCCAATTGCCCCAAACACTTTTTGCTATAACTCCGGTTCAGCTTGGGATATAAAACAGATTTTCTTTTTCAACATGTACAGAAGGTCTAAAAGAGCAGTTTTCCTTAAGTAACTACAAATTTTTAATTTTTTGAGATATGACTATGTTGCAATAAAGGAACGATGTAACCATAATGACAACAGTATTATCATGCAGTTTTATATAAAATATAATTTTTATCAATGAAAATATTAATTTTTCAACTTCTAATTATTTTTCGGCATTAGTGTTAGATATAAGCTTTAAAATGAGATATCATTCATTAAATTTGATGCGGTGGTATAGGACATATTTGCAACCGACAAAAAAAGTGCTTTAGAAATAATATATATGATGATTATTATTATATTATAGCATCATTGAACTTTCTAACTACCCTATTTTATGAACTTTATTAAAAGAAATGTACGTTCTTCTATTACTTTTTTTCCATTAACCCTCGTGGGAGCATGCGGCTTCCATAAAGCATTTCCATCTTATTTGGTTGATTTCTGTTGTTGCCATCAGTTTTTGGAAGTTTCAAATAGTTGTTGTTCTTCCTTGTTTCCGTTTCGTTAATCTATTGTTATTTGTAAGCAGGTGATTGGTCTGCTATAGCAGTTGTTTGGATGAGGGTGCTGCCATCTACTTTTATCGAGAAACAGGGGCCTCTAAGTATGTACTACAGTGGCAGGGAAAATTGTTAACATTTGATTCCTACCTTTTTCTTATCTAATTGCCAACAGCACTGTCTTACCTTTCTTTGATGTTTTCCATTTCCAAGGGGGTGAGGAGCATCTTTAATGGACTCTTGTGTAAAACCACGTTCCATGTGAAGAAAATAAAGATCTATTGAACAACTGTTATTAGGTTGGGAACAGTGGTATTGTATGCCGAACAACAAAATTTTTTTAACATTGTTACGTTCGTAGATTGCAAATAAAATAAAAATAAATTGCAGTTTAATTTTAATTAATTCTTTATTATCTGCACAACTTATTCCACGTATACAATGATAACTTCACAATATGTGTCTGTTCGTGATACTTCTCTGCTTACAACCTTTTTGTAAGCAACAACACTTGTTAATTACTCTTCTGTGTTGTGAGTAAAACTTTTTATAAGTACAACACTAACAACTGTTTCCTTCAAACGCAACTTGTCTGCACACAAGTCTGACCGAATTATAGCTCGTTACACGATTAAATTCAAACTCATCCTTGCTCGCTTTATCTTGCCTTTTATATTACTGGATCATCACTGTGATGAAAGCAGCAGTAAAAAGTCTATACGCTGCCTTATCATCATCAGACTGTTTGCGTGGGCATATAAAAAGGCAAGACAAAGCAGACAACGAGTAGTAAGAATTCAGTCCGGCTTGTATGAAGACGCATTGCGTACGAAGAGAATAGTCGTGGTTTGAAGGTCGCTGCTATACAGACCTAACGAACAAATGTTGTTGTTTACAAAAAGGTTATGAGCAAAGAGGAAAACTTTATTGTATCCTCAAGTTGAAACAGTGGCACACAACAAATAAATGTGCGAGCAATAAAGAATTTAATAGAAACCAAAAACCAATTTATTTCTATTTTGTTTGAATCAAGGAACTCAAATTTTAAATGTTTTTAAAAAGGTAAAAAACGTAACAACATTTACAAACAAACCAAATTTCATTTGTTATGGAAATTTTTTATAATTGTTAAATTAATAGATGCCCTGCTAGTATAGTGGGTAATATGCAAGATTATTTACGTTATGATTGTAGTTTCGATTCCCACCCGTGTATGTTACAGTACACCATTCATAAGATCTGAGTTAATGCAATAAATACAAAAATTAGTAAATAAAATAGAATAAAAGTTTCCCTAATTAAGCTAATTTAATTGTTTTAAGTAAAAAAGAAATGTTAAATAAATTGATAAAGATTGAAACTGTTTTTCTCACTTTTATGTGCTGATAGCGCTGTGGGTGCAACGAACTAACAACCTACGGGTGCGTACAGTGTGAGCGCTGAAAGCCGAGTCGAGATTGACAGAGCGATAAAACTGTTTGCATACAAGCAAAGAAAATAAAGTATAAAGAATTTGCATTTTAACATATTTTGAAATATTTTTCAAGAATATATCTTGACGCGGGGGGAAAGATAGAAGAGAAAAAAACAGAAATCGAGAGCGTAACAATGCGTTGTTCTCATCTTGCGTTTTTATTGTTTGACCACTTTTTTATTAATTTTTCTGAAATCACTTACCCAACATTTGTTAAAGAAATCACCAAGTAAGAAAAAATATAACCAAAATTAAATTCACAGTTTTTTTATTTTATTTTTTTTTTTTCAAATATAAATTATAATTAATACAATATAGTAAGAAAAGAAACAAAAAATTACAAAATAAAATTTTAGTCTTACTAATTAAAACATTTCTACCAACAAAAGCTCTTTTTATAAGAAAAATAAATAGCCAAATTTTGGTTAAAAATAGCTAAAAATGGCAACACTGGTTGTGATTAGTAAGTAAGAAAAAGAAAATAAGTTGAGAGAATTTATTAATTTACAGCCATAGAAAAGTGTTAGTGATATAAGCTATTTTGATTTTCATTTCAACAACATACATTAAGCTATCTATCTATCTTTGGATTAATAATTTTAGATCAATAAAATAAAACAATTTATTTTTTATTAAAATAACATAAAGATATTCATCTTTGGCTTAAAAATTAGACCATGTGTAATAGATAAATAAAAATAAAAACCCTATTTTGCATTAATAGAAAAAAGCGAGAATTCCAAAGCATTTAGAAAAATTAAACTATGGGACAAAATAAAAAAAAAATTTAATACGCTCTGCTAATGACGTAAAACATTTTTAACATCAAATATTTTTTGAGTGTAATTCTGAAATAAAATAATAAAAATCCACCGTACATGTCTTCTTGTTGCAGTCTGATTGACAACTAAATCAAAAACCACTAGAATGCGTGTGAGTTCTCTTTGCACAATTGTGAGAGCGGGTCGTAATGTTAAAAAGATTTTGGTGAGAGCGGGTCGTAACATGTCAACCCGTCATAAGAAATTTTAAAAATGCTAGACTCTTCAAATAATAACTACGGCAATTTTTGTTCGATTTGATCAAATGATGACTCAATCTCTTCACAAGACGGACTTTCAGAATGTTATCACTTATTTCATATTTTTTAAATAAAGTTTGCTACTATGAACTCACAAACTTGAGAAAATATGAAAAAATTCGAAGTTTCCAAGTTTACGTCATCAAATCTCATAGCGTATTAAGTCGACTAATATATATATATATTTACCCCTTTCCAACAAGATCTAAATATTGGAAATCGTGTCAGAAATGTTTAAGTAATCCAGAATTTTTTGCGTGAAGTCCATAAAAGCAGTTTTTGTCAAAAAAAAAAATGTTTGGAGGATTCGAGAAATATAAAAAAAATAATTTTGAGATCTACTCAACAAAACTCACAACCTACCCTATGTTATTAGCCGGGTATATTTAATTTTTTTTTTTATTTTGTCGCAGAGTGTAATTGGTCATTACAACCCTTCAGTCAGGATTAGAGCCTAGCTTCTCACACGACTCATGTTGTGTGTGTTAATTTTATACATGCGTTATAAACTTTTCATGGCAGTTTTATTTACTCTCAGAGCCCAGTGGATGACGCCGAAAAAATATTTTCATTTTGATGTCTGACCTGGGGTTTGAACCTACTAGACCATGGGGTCTGCAAACATCTGATAATATTTTTATTTAATGAAATTTGTAATTAACCTTTCTGATCATTCTTAATTTAGTTCCTTAACAATTTTTGTCCAACTAGAGAAAATAATTTTACTTAGTAAAACATATGGACTTTGGAACAAAACAATACCAACTACCTTCTGCTTAGCAGAGTTTCTCTTTACTATTCTTTTTGCACTACAAGTGTTATCAAGTTGTTCTGTATAAAGTGCAGGTTATTTAATAAAAAAAAAGAAAGTTATACATCTTTGAAGAAACTTTTATTGAACATCAGTCAAGGCCGCATCTTTAGAAATTCAAATAAAAGGTATTGTGCACATACTTGTACTTGTGCTCACCCACAAAACCATAAATGCTTACAAGTGTGCACTCACTTTATTGCCAATTGCAGAAGTTTCCACTTTTTATTGCAATGGAAAATTGTTAATGTTGATGATACGGAATTGTTTTGCTACCATTTTAATATTGTTGTATTGAGTATTTAGTTCAGTCAAACACTCACCTCCATTCATCCGCCCTTCAATTTATCCACAAATCTAAAAACTCTTTATTTGATTTATTTCTACTTCATCTGTACTTCAACAATAAAATTTTACGTTGGTACGTTCAAGTTTTATTCATTTTAACATTGAAATACGATGAGGTCATGATATTTCTTTTACCACCTGATTTAACATAAAAAAAATTTATCTTGATAATAATTATAAAAAATAACCACTAAAAATAACAATAAATTTTTTAAATATTAACTAATTAGTAAAATTGATTAACAAAATAATTGTTTAAATACATCCAGGTAGTGGCTTAGTGTAGGTTGTTAGTGTTTTTAAGTAAAACTCAAAAATATCATCATATATTATTTCTAAATTTCTAAAGTCCCCGTGGTCTAGTAGATAGTGTGCTGGCATATTGACATATTGACAGGGTTCGAATCCCAGGCCAGACGACGAAACAAAATACAAAAAGTATTTTTTCGGGAGATTTTTTCTCAGCAGATTTTTGGCAAAAACTCTGAGAGTAAATAAAATTGCCATGAAAAGTTTCTCAAAAATCTGATGTTCGGAGTCGACTTTAAACTGTAGGTCCCGCCACTTATGTATAAAACTAACACCCACAACATAAGTAGTGTGAGAAAATAGGTAAATAATGACCAAGGGTTGAAGGGTTGTAATGACCAATTATCATCATATATATTATTTCTAAAGTACTTTTTTTTGTCGGTTGCAAATATCTCCCATACCACCGCATCAAATTTAATGAATGATATCTCATTTTAAAGCTTATGTCTAACACTAATCTAGAAAAATAATTAGAAATTGAAAAATTAATATTTTCATTGATAAAAATTATATTTTATATAGAACTGCATAATAATACAGTTGTCATTGTGATTATATGTTTTTGTTCAAGTGTGCTAATAGTAATGCAGTTCTACATAATATAGTATGTATTTACACCCATTTTGGCAATACCGCTTTTTACTATAATGCCGTTTATTACTAAGTCAGTTATATATAATATGCATATTAAGCTGTAAAAAAGTTGGCAATACTTTGCAGTAGTTGTTAGATCAAATGCGATATACAGGGTCGCTCAATTCTAAATTTTGGTAATGTCGTTATTATCATGCTATTTTTTTTTTCTTTTTTTTTTTTAAACCAGCACTCAGGGGATGACCCCTACTCATGCTATTGTTTGTTTTATGAAATGTAATAATGCGGTGTCTATTAATATATACATACATATATAGTGTCAGCTGATATTTAACAGTTAAAAATAAAAATAACCTGCAACGGAAGAATATAAATAACGTGCATTTAGATTAAAATAAGTAATTGAATTAAAACATCCTTTTCTATTTAGTTTTTAATTTTTACTATTTTATTACCGTATAGTATTTCCAAAACCAGATTTTGTCTTAATCGCAAAAAATTTTTTTTGTGAATTTTCTAACAGTAAGTTATATAATAAAGTATATGATATACGTACACACATATGTATATTAATTATTATATTAAAAATCGCATTTTGACAAAAAATTATTTTAGGTATATTTGTACACTAAGTTTTTATAATGACGGGTAGACCAAGAGGTAGACCTCCTGGAAGAAGAACTAGAACATTGGAACGTAACACGGAGCGCAGCTTAAGAAATTCTATAAGTGACGAGCGGAGAGAAATTCGACTATTGCAAGACAGTGAAGCTCAGCGTCAACGAAGACAGGACACATTTAACAATCACCGACAACAATTAGCACAAGGTAATAACTTTGTGTCGTCAAATTACTTGCTTTATCTCGAACAAAAAACCAATACGAAAAGAAGATTAGATAAACTTCCAAAAACATATTGTCTTGCCCGTCTTTTCCCTAAAGATAATGAAGTTCAAACACATTGTGTTGGTAGTATGGATAAAAAGTGCGTTTATTGCTCTGCAAGGTTGTTTACAGGGGAGTTTACTGATAATTCATCTACCATATGTTGCCACAAGGGCAAGATTAGCATAGAGCCCATTAGAGTTTGTGAAGAACTTCGAAACCTAATAGAGCAAAATGATATTTTTACCAAGAATTATCTAGAAAATATTAGGAAGTTTAACAATGCTCTGGCATTTGCTTCTATTCAAATGAAATCAGTTGACCTTTCTGGTAGAGGTCCATATTGTTTTAAATTACATGGATAGCTGTATCATATGATAGGAAGCTTACAACCACCTTCCGGTGTTGAACCATCATATGCAGGACTTTTCATTTTAGATTTTGATCCTGCATTACAACATCGTCTACTGAATAAAGCGAATAAAAACTGCTGTAAAGAAATAATGACAACATTACAAACAATGCTAAATATATATAATCCTTACGCACAGTTGTTTAAATATGTAAAAGATTTGGATCAAACTATACCAAATATGACTTTACAATTTACTACCACCAACGCATTTCATCCTGGAAGATCGAATGAACCCACAATCAGTGAAGTTGCTGCTGTTTTTGTAACGAATGACGGAACTCCACCAAACAATATTGATTTTGTTATATATACAAAAGCAACTGGTTCACTGAATAAAATATCTTATCTTAATCCTCATTGTGATCCATTGTGCTATCCATTGCTATTCCCATGCGGTGATACTGGATGGACTGTTGGTCAGCCACATGTTGAAGTTCATCGAACTGCATGTAGAACAGTCACAACACAGTTACAATACTACTGCTATCGCTTAGCTGTTAGAGACGATTTCAATTTACTTCATGCTTCCGGGAAATTATTTCAACAATATATTGTTGACAGTTATGTTAAAGTAGAGGGTTCAAGGTTGGCATTCTTTAGAGCGCATCAACAGGACCTAAGAGCTGATAGTTACAAAGGTCTGATGGATTTTCTTAACTCTGATGCTGAGCAAAGAGGAGCTCTTGGTGGAGTTCCTGTTGTTCTCCCTTCATCTTATATTGGTAGTCCCCGTAACATGCTTCAAAATTATCAAGACGCAATGGCTATTGTTGCCCGCCTGGGAAAACCTGACTTATTCCTGACAATAACCCCAAGTGGAACGAAATAACGTCTGAATTGAAACCATATGAAAAAGTCGAACATAGACCAGATTTAGTGTCTAGAGTTTTTCATTTAAAATTACAATCGTTATTAGAAGATGTTTTGAAAGAACATGTACTGGGTGTCGTTATTGGTTATGTTTGTGTTATTGAATTTCAAAAAAGAGGTCTTCCCCATGCACACATGCTGCTTATTTCGTCTAATGAGGATAAATTACGTTCAGTTGAAGACGTAGATTCATTAATTTTTCAAGTTATTCAACTCAACTTTTTCAAGTTATTCAAGAATGCATGGTACACGGCCCATGTGGTACAATAAATCCAAATAGTCCATGCATGGAACAACAAAAATGTGTTAAAAATTATCCAAAAAATTTTAGAGAAGAAACAAATTTAAATGTTGATGGCTATCCAATGTATAGGCGACGTGATGATGGAAGAACAATGACAGTCCGACCATATACTGTTAATAATAGGTGGATTGTACCATATTCTAGATTTCTTAGTAGAAAATATCGATCCCACATAAATCTCGAGCATTGTTCTTCAGTTAAATCTGTCAAGTATTTGTACAAATACGTATATAAAGGACATGACTGTGCAGCTCTTCGATTACACTTATGTTCCGAAGGACAACAACAATATGTTATTGATAAAGTTGACATTTATTTGAACTGTCGTTATGTAAGTCCACAAGAGGCCATGTGGCGATTACACGAAGGAAAACTTTTCCACCGATCCCATACGATTGAAAGACTGCCAGTTCACTTACCAGAAGAGCATATGGTATACTTTCAAGCTGGATGCGAAGCTGCTGCTAATCGTGATAGAGTGTCCAAACTAATGGCGTTTTTTAAGTTATGCAGTGAAAACGTTATTGCCCATAATTACCTTTACCACGAAATTCCTGAACATTTTGTGTGTTCAAGTGGAAAATGGAATATTCGAAAAAAAAAGTCAAGTGCTTTGGGCGGATCTACACTGTTAATCCAGCCAACATCGAAAAATATTATTTACGTGTACTACTTCTGCATGTTAAGGGACCGCAATCGTTTGAAGATTTACTTTCAGTTAATGGATTTCTGTGCAATACATTTCAAGAAGCTGCAGAAAAATTGCATTTAGTTATAACGATGCCGAATGGAAAGATTGTCTGCATGAAGCTTTAAATCATAAAATGCCCAAGCAATTAAGATGGCTTTTTGCTATAATTTGTATATTCTGTTCTCCAGCAAATATACTAGAGCTGTGGACAAAATTTCAAGACGCCCTTTCAGAAGATTTTCAAAGACAGCACACGAAACCTGCAGCTTACAACCTTACACTTCAAGAATTAGAAAATATTTTCAGATGTCATGGCAGATCTTGCGAACAATTTAAATTGCCGACACCTATACCCACCGTCGCACAACACTTATATGAAGCCTACAACGTCGAAGAAGAAAGTTTAAACGGCAAAGTAGCTTTTGAAAAATTAAACACGGAACAGAAGGCAGTAGTTGAGGAAGTTTTGCATGCGGTAAGAAATAAAACTCCAAATTGTTATTTCGTTGATGGACCAGGGGCTCCGGTAAGACATTTCTTTACAAAACTATATGCCACATTTTACGAGCAGAAAACAAAATTATTATACCAGTTGCATGGACCGGCATTGCAGCCAATCTCTTACCGGGGGGACGAACATCACACTCGGTTTTTAAACTACCAGTACCTGTCTTAGACACCTCGGTCTCATCAATTCGCACTCACACAAAGGATGCACAACTTCTTTTTAAAACAGACCTCATTATTTGGGATGAAATTTCTATGGTGCCAAAACATGCATTAAGCGTTGTCGATCGTCTGTTAAAGGACATTATGAATAGTAAACTTCCTTATGGAGGAAAAATAATTCTTTTTGGAGGAGATTTTCGGCAGGTGTTGCCCGTTGTCCGACACGCCAACAGAACAACCATTGTTGAAAATATAGTAAAAAGATCGCCTTTATGGTCGCAAGTTAAAATTCATAAGTTGACTCAAAATATGAGAACTAATGATCCCTCTTTACTGAATGGTTGCTACAACTGGGTAACGGTGATTTGGAAGCCCAAACGACCTACAATAATGAAGCAATTAAAATCTCGAAGCATTGTTATTGCAGTTATGATACATTTATTTCCGCAATTTTTAATGTCGAAGAAATCAATGAACAAAATATTTCCCAATTTTATTCAAGATTCAATTTTAAGTCCAAAAAACGATGACTGTATAAAAATAAATGTACACATTGTTTCCAATTTGCTACTTGGAGAGGAAAAAATTTATTTTAGTTCAGATTGTGTTCAACAAGAGGAAATTGACAATACTCAATTGTATCCAACAGAATTTTTAAACAGTTTAAATCCATCGGGTTTACCACCTCATAAACTGATTTTAAAACTAAATGCAATTATAATGCTAATCAGAAATCTTAATGCTAAACAATGGTTAATAAATGGTACCAGGCTAATCGTAACAAACTTGGGAGAGCACATCATATCAGCAAAAATTATTCATACCGATAAAACTGTGTTCATACCCCGAATCAACCTTACACCTTCTGATCCAACTGTGCCTTTCCGAATGACACGAAAACAATTCCCTGTGAAAGTTGCTTTTGCAATGACGATAAATAAAGCACAAGGTCAAACCCTTCAAAAGGTAGGATTGTATTTACCAGAACCGGTCTTTTCACAAGGGCAGTTATACGTTGCTTTTTCTCGAGTGCGTACGTTTAAAGATATTTTTCTTTGCATTAAGGATTCGTATGGGCAAAAAGTTAAAAGTTATTACCTCTAATATTGTATTCAAAGAAGTATTATAAAATCATTTATGTAAGTAAATATGTATTATATATTATGACTTCTAATATTTTAATAAAATTTCTATTAATTATTTTCGTTTTACGTTACAGAAATGACAACTAACGGTGCGAAATATTCGCACGGGTCATCTAGTGTATGTATTATTTCTAAAACACTTTTTTTGTCGGTTGCAAATACCTCCCATACCACCGCATCAAATTTAATGAATGATAGCTCGTTTTAAAGCTTATATCTAACACTAATGACGAAAAATAATTAGAAATTGAAAAATTAATATTTTCATTGATAAAAATTATATTTTATATAGAACTGCATAATAATACTGTTGTTATTATGATTATATGTTTTTGTTCAAGTGTGGTAATGCAGGGTCGCTTAATAGTAATGCAGTTCTACATAATATAGTATGTATTAAAATCCATTCTGGCAATACCGCTATTTACTATAATGCCGTTTATTACTAAGCCAGTTATATATAATGTGCATATAAAGTTGTAAAAGCCATTTTGCTAATGTCGTTATTGTCATGGCACGGTGTCTTTTAATATATAGATATTGTTACGTTTTTACCTTTTTAAAAACGTTTATGTATGAGTTCGTTTATTGCAAACCAAGTAAAAACAAATATGTGTTTATTTTAAAGAAACTCTTTATTATTCACACTACTTTTATGTCTCATTGTTCAAACTTAACCGATACAACGTATACAGTATTAACTACAACAATTTATTGCTTGTCCGATATTATTCACACACTATTCGCTACACTGTTCACAACGGATATCTTCCAACCACGACTTTTACTTCATACGCAACTGCACACAAGGCTGACTGAATTCACTCTGAACTGGTTGTCTGCTTTCTCTTGGCCTTTTATATGCAAACGTCATCAGTCTGATAATGGTTCTCGAAGTAGAACGTTTGCGTTCGCGCCTTCTCGAGAATTCTATAGCTACTGAATCGTTGTTTATTTACTATGTTCTCGTTAGTTGTTGTTGCGTTCGCTTACTCGTCTGTCTCTTTTTCTCTCATACTTGTTTCAGCTGGTTTACTTATAATAAGTTCGATGTATGTGTCAGTGTGTATTTGTGTCGTATTTATTGTGTACGCATTGCCTCATGGTCTTTGTATTTGAAGCTTATGTTTATCGTTAATGTTAAACGATATTAGGTCGTTCGCTATGCGTAACAATACATATAGTGTCAGCTGATATTTAACAGTAAAAAAGGTTTTAAGAAATAAGAATAAAAATAACGTGCAACGTAAGAATATGAATGTTAATCAGAAATCTTAATGCTAAACAGAGGTTAATGAATGATACCAGGCAAATCGTAAACTTAGGAGAGCACATCATATCAGCAAAAATTATTCATACCGATAAAACTTTTACTTATACCCCGAATCAACCTTACATCTTCTGATCCAACTGTGCCTTTCCGAATGACACGAAAACAATTCCCTGTGAAAGTTGCTTTTGCTATGACGATAAACAAAGCACAAGGCCAAACCCTTCAAAAGGTAGGTATGATGATATTATGATTTGAAATATTTTTATACTTTTAATAAAATTTCTATCAATTATTTTCATTTTATGTTACAAAAATGACAACGCACGGGTCATATAGTTATGCTTTATTTTATAAAAACAGTATTTTTATTTATTTACACAAAATCATTGATTACCCAAATATTTTTTAACCTATTTGCAAAATGCAAGATTTTTTGAAAAGGGTGCAGGTAAGCGTTTAAACACAAACATAAATATGTTTCAAATTTACATGTCATGTGTTTTGATAGGGTAAACAAGCAAAATATGATTTTCCTAATTTTTTCAAGTTTAGCTATTCTTAATTGTAAAATGTAATTAAAAATAAAAAAAGAAGTGATGACATTCTGAAAGTTCATTATCTTGTGAAAAGATTGACACTTCGTTTGATCAAATCGAACATAAATTACCGTACTTATTATTTATATAGTATAGTCGTGTTATTTTCTTATATATGTCATCTTATCAAATAACCTTTCAGTTCAATATTTTTTAAAAGATTAGCGCAAAATGTGCAAATTTTACATTTGCACAACTACCAAAAGTCGGCTGATATTCGTGGTCTTTAAAAATATTCTTATTTCTCTTTGGCCAAACATTGGTGGTTTCTCAAACATGAAATTGACACATTTTACTATAAACATTCAAGATCCAGCATCCATCCGTTTGAAAAAATATATATACACTTAGCACCAAAAATGAGTAAACGCCACTGAAATAATTCATTTTCTTAGGATAACGAGAAAAATAAATCAGAATAGTTGAATAAATTTCCAAAAATAAAAACGTTTATTTATTACTTATAAAATGTTAAAACAAAATCAACAATTCATGATATTGTTGTGCTACAAGTATCATTTTTATAATAGAAAATTTAAAATTATTTAAAAATATTTCGTTAACACAATCATTTATATTCCAATTATATCAGAATTATATGTTATTAAAAATAAAATATTAAAACAGCAAGACAAAAAGTAACAAAAAAAGCGTAAATTAACAAAAATAAAAATTATTCACACATATGCAAATGCATCAGTTTTAAGATAATTATGTGATCTGATAGGTTGCCGTCGAAAAACATTTTTCGCAATCAACATTTGTTGGTAAAATAGTTCCCAGATAGCTGTATGCAGCTTGTAAATATTCACCTCTACTACCTCCTGATCTAAAGAAATATATTTCTTTGGACAGTTGAGTATCTAAATCAGTTACCCTTAAAATTCGTTTTATAGAGCTTTTCCATTCTTCGATGGAATCAAATAACTTTTTATCAATGGAAGCGGGGTTTTCCTCATCTGAGAAGCTATTATCGTAGTCAAGTGATATAGAATTTTTTTTTTTTTCAGGTCAAAATACATATCGCTTCTTTATTGCAACATAGTCATATCTCAAAAAATTAAAAATTTGTACTTACTCAAGCAAAACAGCTCTTTTAGATCTTCTGTGCATGTTGAAAAAAAATTAGTTTTATATCCCAAGCTGAACCGAAGTTATAGCAAAAAGTGTTTGCGGCAATTAGATCATAGGACTTATGTCTTGAAAACTTAAATCGCATTTTGCCAAGTTCAAGTTTTTTTGAGATATGACTATGTTGCAATAAAGGAGCGATATGTATTCACAATCCCGAAAATCCCGGGACAAGTTTTTAAAGCCCCGGGATTCGGGATTTTGTGATGTCTAAATCAATAACCCTATACTCACTTATTGCAAGAAAATCGCAGGAGAATTATTTAACGTAATACTAAATTAAATATGCATTAAACTATTTTTTTTTTAATTTATAAAGTCCATATGAATTCACAGTCCCTAACAACCCCTGGACAAGTTTTAAAAAATCCCGAGATTCGGGACTTGAAAATTCCTAAAATCTCTGGAATTTCAAGTTTCGGGATTTCCCGATTGGTAATCCTTCTAGGCAGGTAGGCGAGTAAAAGTAGGCATCAACTTAGAAAGTTTAACACATAAGACGAAGTAAGTACTATTATGATACATTGTCTTTCTCTTCCAGTAGTCCTGGGACTATCCAGAGTTATACAATAAGATTATCTGCATTCTAAAAACCCAATTGTTTTCTTCTCGTATACCATAAAAGTGTGCATGTACTTCATAGGGGCCGTTAATAGTAATTCCGTGCATTCCTTCGTCTCTGCAACTATTGCGTTATGAGTTCCCAAAATGTGCTGCCTAGAAACGACATTAGCAACGACCAGATTCTTAACATGATCTCGAAAGTATGCGTTCAGCCGTAAAGTAACTGATACGCGAACACATTCCTGTGATACCATATTTATTCTCCAAAGATTAAATTAATTACATGGTGGAGAATAAAATAATTTTTTCAATATTATTTTAAACTCATTCAAACACGTAGAATCGAAAGGTAGGTATTATAGATTCCTGGTCGCACGCAATAATGAATAATATGTCCTCCCAAATACTTTGTAGGAGATGCAGTTTTTTGGGGTCAAAGAAGTTCTCTGCATTTTTTGTGAATTCAATGATTATATATTTTTTTATGATTTTTTCAATGATTATATTTAGAAAACGTGGTTATAGGTATTCATAGAAGTTGTTCCAAAATCAAGATTATAAATAATGATAAAAGTTGTCAACGTTGCATGGTGGCGTTTTGTGACAATGACTTGACGGCAGTGGAGTGCATAGACATGGTTACCATGGCAGCAGAATTGTAGGCGATTTTCAATTGAAGCCAATTTTAAATGTGGAGACGTCTGTTGCGTGTTCAGGAGTTGGCCTAGTGAGGGTTTAATATACACCGGGTGTTGAAATTCATGTAAAAAGGGTCCCCACTTAAAGCGTTAGCTACCCATAAACCCAAGCAGGGCCCACACGTAGTTTGCCACCAGCCCGTATGAGAACAGCTGTCTAGACCCGTTTATATTGCGGGTTTCACCCTAGTGCTACCGCCCATAAGGAACTAGGTCCAGGGAGCTACAAACAACCAACTCAAGACAAATAAACGAGAAAACGAGAGAAAGAGTAGTCCAGAAGAAACACAAGTGAAAATGGCCGTGCTAAAAAAGAGGGGCAGAAATCAGGTACAATCACCCCAGCTGAGTGAGGTATATGTTAGCTCCCCGATCTAGATCCGTAGAGTTTGGTAAAATGCAGGGCCACCTCGAGTAGGATGTGACTATGTCAGGCACTAATGTTATTGATAGGGATAGATGCCGTAAGAGTCATCACGTAGCCCTATCCTGTGGAAACCGTTTGACCCCACTTGAAGTATTATGACACGACGAAAATCTAACAATCTCAATATCTTGTTTTAATTAATTGCCTTGCCATTGAGCATGGCACCTAGTGCCAGAATTTTAAGTTCTTCCTCCAGAAGATATTTTTTACAACTCTTTCAGTTCTCGATAGCCACATCTTACAATGGATATAGTCAGCTCAAATTCGTAAAATTGTACATGTTTATCAATTTATGAAATATTTGGAAGTGATAAATTTCCTTCGCAAGACTGACACGCAAAATCATGAAGCGAAATTAATTGCTTTTTCTCCAACGTTTTTTTGTCAAAAATTTATATTCGATTTGTGATAATCTGGATTTTATTAAGAGGAGTTTTGACTGTTTTATACTATATCGGGCATGCACATGTTAAGTTGGTTAAAGTTGGCTTAAGCCATCCTCTTGAAAATTAAATTTTTATTGTGTTGTCTTAAAAAATGACATACAGTAGGATCTCCCTTATTTTTTGCTAAAAAGTTTCGACATGATCTTAAAGAATACTAACCCATGCAGACTAACGATTGAAACTTGTCCATAGTAGTGTAACTATAAAAACCTCGCCGTACTCTAGTAGGTAGTGTGTTAGCTTGTTAGACATAAGGCCTGGATTCAAATCCCAGGTGAGACATCAAAATGAAAATATTTCTTTGGCGACTTTCTCTCAGCACATTTCTGGCAAAAAGTGGCAACAGCGGACTTCGTTTTTTTTTTTGTATATGCTCATGGTTAAACATAAGTGACCTTTAAATGTTAAAGGTATCTATCACTTCTATCTTATTGGGCACTCGTAATATTGAAAAACATTTTTTCACTCCGTTAAAATCCTCTCCTCCCTATAGTTAACGGCAAGTTGTAATAATGGCCCTTAGAGAAATTTCCAAAAAAAAAGTAAAAAGACTCAGTTCAAGTTGAATAATGGTGAAAATAATTTCAAATAATAAAAATTGAGGAAGGCAAAGTATTAAAAAAAACAAATAAATGTACGTGGATCGTAATGCTTAGGTGTCACAGACACAAAATTAGCGAAAATTAAGAAAAATAGAGGCAAAGACGACTGGAAGAAAAGAAAGGGAATTTAAAACAAAAAGAGTTACATGATGTTGCATCTATTTCCACTACAAATAAATTGGAATAAGCAGAGAATTCGAACGACGAAGAGATTTTGAATTTTTAACTCAGCTTGTGCCCTCACACAAATTCGAAAAGAGATAGAAAAAATTGCAACTTGCCCTTTCCATTCTTAATAAGTCTGGATTTGACCTGTGATGATTTTCTCATTAAAAAATTCTTGACACTGAGAATTCATAATCAGACAAGAAAATAGAAGACAGAAGCAATAAAAACTGACTTTCAAAATAAAGTGTCTGACGTAATTACAAACCATCGGGATGGAAAACTATTATGCGATTAAATATGCGAAGTCCAAAAAAAAGAAACGCTTCTTGCAGTGCCAAAAAAAAATTGAAACTTCTTGTATAAAGCTTAAAGCTAAGGTCCTTTGAACCAATTTTGACTGAAATCTTCATGACAAAATACAAATAAAGTGCTGCAGTACAACATTTAATGGTGATTGTACTGTTTTGGAACAGATTTTAGAAAAAGATATAACATTTTCGCTTGTCGTCGTCTATTTATGAATTCAATTAAATAAATAAATGTTTAGTAGCCCAAACATATAGATTTTCAAAACTTTTAAACAAATGGAAAAATATTAATTACAGGGCCACATAAATATCTATCGATTTCATAAATAAGCTTGCTGCTGAGGCAAGAATTAGAGAGAACAATTTAAACACAAACCATTTGGGGCTACGTACAGTGTCGGTCAAAACATATTGGACAAAATTCAGTTTATAATATTTTGTACGATGTAAAAGAAATTAGAAATGAGAAGATTCTAATGGAATGAAAAGAGTTCGAAGACCTGTCAGTAGCAGACTAACTTCGAAATACTGTTCCGGAACAGTTAGGCATCAAGGTGGCAATATGATGGTGTCTCATTCCATCAGAATTCAGAAGAATTCGAAGACCAGTTAGTAGCAGACTAAATCCGAAATACTGTTCTGGAACAGTTAAGAATGGAGGTGGGGTTGCTTTTCGGGGGAAAGCTTAGAACCTTTACATAAAATCGACGGTATTATGGACAAACAAATGTATAAAAATATATTGCTGGAGAAGATGTTGCTACATGGCCGTGATAAAATGCCACGCCAATGGCTATTTCAACGCGACAACGACCCGAAACACACATACAAATTGGTGAATGAGTTTTTGGAACAAGAAGGCGTTAATGTCATGCAGTGCCCTGCACAGTCACCCAACCTTAACCCCATAGAAAATTTGTAGGAAATTGTAAATAGAAAGGTAAATCGGGAATCGGCACATCGGGATCCAAATAAATCAAGCTATAAATGAGGCATAGTCAGCTATTCTAATTAATACGATAGAGAATCTTATTATGTAACAAAATATTAGATCATACGGCATAATCCAATATGTTTTGTCTATGAATTTTTTATTTATATTTATCTTTTTGCTTAATTTTTAATAATATCATAATAAACACTTAAATTAAATTTTATTTTTAACTATACTAGGGATGTATTTTTATTTTAGTATGTATTTGTTGTTTCTAAAATGTCTAATTTCTTTTAAATTGTTTAAAATATAATAAACTGAAGTTTGTCCAATACGTTTTGACCGACACTGTATGTATCAGGCATGATGAATGGCGAGATCGATCGACTCCTTAAATACTTGTTTTTCTAGTTTTTAATTTGGCCCGTGGGTCCACATTAGTGCTGCTACGTTTGTATGTTACCACGTTTGTATGTTGCTACGTCTGTATGTTGCTACGTTTTTTATTAAAAATGTAGAATATTTAAGAATAAGAATGTATTATGCAAAAAAAATGAATTATTTAGCAAATTTTTAAATATTCTAAAGCAAATATTTTTCTAAACTACGGAACAGTTTTTATACTCATAATGGTAAACAAAAGTTGTATTTACTAAAAAAGTATACTAAACAAACAAAAAAAATACTCGAAATGTGAAGGTTTCATGTAATTGTCGCTTTCATTTCCTTCATTATGTCATTGGGTGGCGTGTATATATACACAGAAATATTGTAAATGTATGTACATACAATAAATAAAATACATATTTACGTTTGTTTTTCTAAAACGATTTAGAAATTCTATATCAGTGAAGGTTTTATTCTACTTATCGTAGGTAAAATAAAGTATTGTGAACGCAACAGACCCAAAGGAGAACAAAAGAAAATAAAATTGACTTACACATCATGACCTTTGATTTCATTTCATTCATTTGGACGTAAAGTAATGAAAATAATCAACTACGTGAGGATGTAAAAAAGGTAAATCCAATGAAAAGACAGGAAAAAGTTTAGTATTTTGCCATGTTATACATGCACACAGACTACATGCTCGTACATATGTATGTACTTAAGGAAAAAAAATTTACAGCAAGCAATCTAAGTTATAAGAGCAGTTAAAATCTATTGAATACGACCGACACATTTGTATGTACAATATAAGGTTTTTGTTTAGAACCCCTATAAAAATGATATGGAGTAGTTAATATAAATAATATTAAATACATAATTGGTCATTACAACCTTTCAGTCAGTCAATTTTACGACATACAGGTATTCCCCGGCTTACGACCGAGATAGGTTCCTGGTTTTCGTAAGTCGAATTTCATAGTAAAAAAATTTAAGAAAAAAATTATTTAATTTACTGTTTACTTTGAGGGTCAGGAGAAATGAAACTACCCAAAATTTGTATTCATATTTATTTATATACAGTCAAGCTCATTTATAACGAACTCGGTTATTACGTACATACGTACGTTTTAATAACAATTTTCATACAAAAAACTTCGTTTATTACGAACTCGTTTATAACCGAATTCTCGGTTAAAAGGAACTACTTTAAATGGCCCCTGTAATTAAATTTCATACATTTTACCTTTTTTATAACGAACCCACAAAAATAACTTTGAAGTATGGCAATAGTCTTTACTTTTATTTAATATGGCAGCATTAAATTATAACTCAGCATCTTTAATCAGCTGATAGATAAAAAGAATTTTTGGTTTTTAATAAATGAAATAAATTGTTCATGTTTTATATTTTCTTTTATGACTTCACAACGTTTATTACGAACTTAACGACCTATTTTTTCTGGTACCACGGAGTTCGTTGTAACCGGGTTTGACTGTATATATAAAATTTATATTTTAGGGATTCCCCGCAACTACCAATTTGTCTTCTTTAAGTATTTTCTACGAAAAATTTTGGAAAAATATGGTCGTAAGTCTGGAACTACCTGTACATAGCTTCTCACACCACTTATGTTGTGTACGTTAATTTTATACATGAGTAGCAGAACCTCCAGTTAAAAGTCGACTCCAAACAACAGAATTATGAGAAGCTTTTCATGGCAATTTTATTTAATGCCAGAGTTTTTGTCAGAAATCTGCTGATTAATGGGCACAACAGCAACATACTATCTACTAGACTACGGCGACTTCATAACATTACCGACAAAAATTTAAATTAATAAACATATTACAATGTATTGTTATAAATTTTTATTGTAATAGGCGTGACAACCTTCCCCCTTCAAGTGATACCTATAACTCTTAAACTACTGGACCAATTTTAACCATTCTCTTTTGTTCGAAAGCTTATCAGATTTAGATGATTAAAAAAAATTCGACATAACGAAAAGTAGGCGTGGCAAATCGTTAAAATTGAATATTTAGGGACATAGTGATCATAGTTCAATGCTATATGGTGGGTAAGTGCGTAGAGTCGATATCGACAAACTCACCAAAAATGACTGTGGCAATCATCCCCCTTTAAGAGATACGTATAAGTCTGCTAATTTCATACATACATACATACATAAGAAATCACGGCAAATCATTGAAAGAGATATCGAAGAACTTAGGAAAGTCTTTAGACTTTGTGCAAATATCTTTTAGTTAAATAACATGGAAGAATCTCCTGGCAGACCTAAGAAAACCAGCTCAGAAACAAATAGACAAATTGGCAAAAAATGAATTCGTCAAATCGTCTGATAATATTTCTGACGGGATTTTTATTGAAATTAGTTCAAAAACAATTCTTCGTTGACTTGTCCAAACGAATCTTGTAGAAAAAACTTACTGAAAAGTTTTTACTAATGGGAAAACGGAAGAGAAATTACAACTTGCTAAACAGCATTTACTTTAGTCCCCAAAAAATATGGCGAAGTATTGTATGGGAGCGATGAAACCGAAATAAATTCATTATCGTTCTTTAATATTTCAGAACAAGGTGTATCTATTATTTTGAGCAGATAAAAAACACAAGTAATGTGTAAAAATAAATAATAAAACCAAAAAGACTATACAGCAACAAAGAAATCTTTATTTAAAGTTTTGCATTTCAAAACTCAAAAAAAGTGACATTTCACTTTCAAATGTTGTTGCAAAAAAACAAAGAATTAGAATCAATAATAAACAATAACTTAAAAATAATTAATTAATATTATATTACATTAAATAATCAAAAGTAAATAAATTTATAAATACTTATGCGTACTGAAAAAAATAAACAAAAATTTATTTTCCATCCTTGTATCTACGTAGCTCCTTCCTTTTAAAAAAGTCAGAAAACATATGAAAAAATAAATTGGCTTGAGGATTCCTCATATGAGCCTATTTGAATTTACGCTAGTAGAATATCTTGATAGCGAAACGAAATCAGAAATATGTGTACAGTCAACACTCCATACGCATGCACCGCGTTGTGTGGAATCCGCACTATAAGAAAATCCCGATTTAGTACAAATCACAACATGCGTACCGTGTTATATGGACACCAAGACAAGATAAATTATAAATTATTTTTGTTGAATTAAAAAGTTCATATGTACAGCCAAGGAAGAAAATGTATGGTAAAATTTATTCCACATGTTTTGATTAAGTAATAGCAAGAACTTTTATTTTTAATGTTAATTATTACAACGCTGTATGAATTCTCTTCCCAAAAATAATAACTTCTCTCATATCGACATCATGAACTTGCCGTTAACGTTTTTATTTTTTCAACTAGTGCTTATTTCGTAAACGGCAACACTTAGCTCATGTCTGATTTGATAGATAATTAGTTTTATCCTTCCGCTGAACGAATATGGTTGTGTATACGCGTTTTCGCTTCGCTAAGTGGGCCTCCGATCGACTTACAGAAGATGCCGATTTTGGCAAAAAAAATCATCTTTTCAGATGAAGTTAATTTTGATCTTGACGAGTATGTTAACAAGCAAAATTGTCATATTTGGGGCACAGAAAACCCACACGCATATATCGAAAAGTCGACGCACCAAAAATGAGTCACTGTTTGGTGCGGATTTTGGTCCAGAGGCATAATTGGACCATTTTTCTTCGAAAATGAGCAAGGAGTGGCCTTTACAGTCAATGGCAATAGTTATCGGGCCATGTTAACCGAATTTTTGTTCACAGAAATTGAAGAAGAGGATATTGGCAAAATTTGGTTTCAACAGAACGTCGCTACGTGCCACACATCTGAAGCTACACTCGATGTTTTCCGCTCTGTTTTTGAAGATCGCATTATTAGCAGCAGAGCTGATGTCGTTTGGCCACCTCGGAGCTGCGATTTGACACCGTTGGACTATTATTTGTGGGATGTCGTCAAAGATAACTGTTATGCCGACAAGCCAAACATAATTGACGCTTTAAAGCACAATATTCATGAAGCTATTGGTGAAATACAGCTGAACACAATCGATAATGTTCTTAAAAATTGGACCGATCGTGTAGGCAGCCATTTGAATGAAATTATTTTCCATTATTAACCGGAAGTATTGTACTTTCAAATAAAAAAATAAATTTGAGAAAATATTTCGTAATTTTTTTAAAGTATTTTCAAAAAAAAAGTTATTTGGCGGACCCTTTAGAAAGTACCCAGACTGAATTGTTGAGAGAGAATGGGCATTCAATAAGGTTTATAACAAACAGAATTGAGAAATCTAAGACGACCGTACAAAATTATTTGGGGGATCCGGCACTATTATTTGGGATACCGCACTAAAAAACGATCTGGTAGAAAGCCAATACTGACTGACTAGGATAAGCGATCAATAAAGCGCGCAGCTATCACAAATAATTTAAGTTGTACCCAAAAAAAGTCGGAGCTAGGACTAAACGTAACCAAAAGATGGATTAATCAAAAATTTAAATGAAGACCTAGATGTGAAAAAAAGTGATTCACCCCTAAAACAAGGCAGCCTGAAAAATATAAGTTTTGGGAAGAGGAGTGGCGTAGTAATATATTCAGTGATAAAAAAATTCAACCTTCACCAGATGGATACAGATATTATTGGAGAGCAAAAGGCGGTGATACGCGGATTAGAATACTACGTAATTTTAAGGGAGGATCTTTAATTACATGGGTTGCTTATGGCCATAAAGTATGTTCTTCATTCATAAAATGAATGCGGAAAACTATCTGGATTTACTGGACAATGTTTTCGTTGCAATTACTAAGAATAATTTTTGTAAAGTTATGTTTTTTCAATATTCCTATAAAAAGGCAAGACAAAACAGACAACGAATTGTAGTAAGAATTCAGTCAGCCTTGTCTGAAGTCAGATTGCGTGTGAAGAGAACAATCGTGGTTTGAAGATCGCCGTTATGAGCAGAGGTATTACATTTGACAATTTTACGTCATTTTGATGATTTTTATTGTCAGTTTACCAATATAACGATTGACGTTTTTGTTTCATACAATTTCTAACATTTTAACATTTCGACGATTATTTGGCAGAGTTAAGATTGTTAAATTTTCAAAAATTTTTGGAAAAATACACTTGGAGTTATGCTCTGGCTTATGCTCAGCTGCCAGCAGATTTTTCGAACGCGAATTTACTAAATTCGGGAATAATAATGCTAAGTTGGCAAATCCACATTGTCTTCTTGGAGAGAATGTACCGCCGCTCTACTGCGGAACCGGTCGGCTACTCTCCTCTCTATCCTTCAATCTTGGAAAGTTCGGAATTTGCGGACAGTATTTACTCAGAAGTTGGAAATCGCGGCATGACTGGAGAGAAGCGTAAAAGCATCTATAAGCCCATGCCTCAACATCTGCAGTCAATCTTTGGAAGATGTATTAACGAGGGTCATTTCCCTGATGCTTGGAAGTCCGCCTGCGTTACGGTCCTCCTGAAGTCTCCTGGTAGGGTGAGGAGTAATACTCGCTCTTATAGGGGCATCAGTCCGCTTCCGGTACTTGGAAAAGTATTGGAAAGGATAATGGGGTATCGACTGAGAGAGTGTTACAGCGAAGGCCCCTCTGAGTTTCTGTTTGGTTTTAGGAAAGATAGGAGTGTAGAGGATGCTTGATTGCATGTCAAGAATAGTGTTGGCAGCTCATCTGTCAAATATGTGTTAAGACTATTTATTGATTTTAAAGGTAAATTCGACTATCTCTCTTGGGATAGAATTCTCTCAAGGTTAGAAGAAATATGTTGTAGGGGACTAGAACTTTGGAGGAGTTATTTCCGGGACAGGAAAATTTGCGTTGTAGGTGTCAGCGACACGGTTTGGAGGGATGTCGTACGCGGTTGTCCGGAGGGTTCCATTTGTGGTCCATTTTTTTAGTACCTAATGATGGATGCTCTGCTAAGGCTACTTGTGCGTTCTTTTAAGGTATGTGCATATGCGGATGACCTGCTTATCCTCGTGCTGAACTTGAGATGCATGACACGGACTTCGTACGTGGACGTCCAGACTTCGGATTCGGTTTAAGTCTGGATATTTTACTTGCGGGACATGGCTCACTTAATACATTCCTGCATAAAAGAGGTCTGTCCGAGTCTCGGAACTGTGGGTGTGGGAGGGGACCTGAGACCGTCGAACACATTAAAATAATGTGTTCATACTATGATGACATTAGGAGTTTAGATAGTATGGGAATAGCCCATACAGGGGATTGTTGGGATTACAGTACGGTCTTAGTAGACAGCCGGACTTTTAGGAGGTTGGGCGATTTTGCCCGTGAAGTATTTGTTAGGATCTATGATCACCCTTCGTGATGTTCTCCTTGCCATGCGCCCCTTGCTCCTTTTGATGCTTTCGTCTGTGGCATGCGATCGTTGACAGTATTGAAGCGATTGCTGCTGATTCTTCTGCTCCGCTTCGCCGTTTCTATTGCTGCTGCTGCTATTCTTTTGCCTGTCCAAATTGCTCTTCCTCGCCAAGCCTGCTGCGTTGTTGTGTGTCTACCTGTCTTGTTCGTTTTGTATACTCCTGGTGTCACACCATGTGTCCAAAGCCTAGTCCGTGAGGACGCTGTTCAATGTCAATACTGTATGTGTCTTTCTTTATGTTGATGAATGCTTATTGTTGTTGCTGTGGGTCACCAGTCCTGAACTGTTTGGTGTTCAACTAGTACTAATCGACTTGATTACGAGGACTGACCGGTGACTTAACTCTGGTATCAATGAAGTCAGGAGCCCCTGGAACCTAGGTTCCAGCCTGGCTTTTAGTCTATCCCCTTTTGGGAGCATCGCGGTGGCTGTGGTTTGGACCCAAATCGCGGGAAGAGTCTAGTAAATGGGGTCGATGTGGAGTTGCATTTTTCAACCTAATGCCGTGACCCAAAGATCGGAAGGAGTTTTAGATAGGCACCACTCCTAACCAAGGGGGTCGTTATGTCCAAATACATGGCTTCGAATTGGGACTCAGGTGCAACAGCACCGTGGAATTAGGTTTACACGGACGGGTACTCACGTTAAACCAATCGTCATTATACGCTCCCAAATAATGCGGCTAATGAGATCTGCTGTAAAAAGTTTCATTTGAAATTAACTGTTCGTGTTTAAACAAACAATCTATAATTAATGAAGCTAAAAGAAGCTTCAACTATTGAAAACAACAAAAACCCGAAGAGAAAAGAAAAATTTCGAAAAACATAAAAAAAAACGTTCAATGCACTTAAAACTCTAACAATTCGTATTCAATTTTATATCGTGGATGTGATAAAATAAACTTAAAATAAATTTTACATATGCATACATATGTATGTGCATATATGTATGTTTGTACATGTATATTCATAATACATTATTACTCATATTAAAATTGGGTACGTATTTTTGATAAGACAGTCTTATGGGTTATCAGGCAATGAATTAATCGGCTTCATTTGTGTGAGTGTATAGAAAATCTGTTTTCAATGTTAGTTTATTTTTAAGTGTAGACTAAAGTGGATTGTTTTGTTGGATTGTTCTTTAAAATTATTATTAAAAAAAATAACAACAAAAAAAGAATAAATTTTATAAAAAACATTGTAAACAGCAATGTTTAGAACCAATGCCACACTAACAGACTGGGATGGACAAATAACGGTTCTTGAACGGGAAGAACTTGATCTTTTATGTGCTGGAAATAAAGAAAATTGCAAAAATATTGCTTGCAAAAGTGGAGACAGAAAACGAAAGAAAAACTTATCAACCGAAAATGTAACGGAACAAAATCATTGTGGCACATCAATGTCTTCATTTAATCGTAGTGTTATTGATGATGACAAATCTTTATATGAAATTAATTGTGATTCTGATGCGGATAAAAATGAAAGTCAAGACGAAACAAGCCGACACTCTTCAGTAATATTAGGATCTTTTTATCATCATATAGTTAGTGGTTCCTCACAGTTGGGCGAAAGTGTCACGGAAGTTCTGGTAAATATTTTGTTATTAATATTTATGTATGTATATTTATATTTATATTTATATATGTATATTTAAACATAAATATGTACCTATAATATTTATATTTAAATATAGTATTATATGTACATATATGTATACTATATGCACTGGAAGTCCAGCTTAAACTTTGGTGTTCAAAGGATCTGCAAAACTTACAATTTAAACTCACTCTTACCAACTTATTGCATTTGGCTATGAAAATACCCATCCAGTTTAAATGCTCTCGATATAATAGTTGTTATTATCCTTGATCAACATATGTTGATAAGTATTAATTTATGTGTATGCATTTGAGATTGAAATACACATATGTACGTACTAGGAACGCCAATCGGGAAATGCCGAATCCCGTAGTCCCCGGGTTTTTAAAAACTTGTCCCGGGCTCTTTAAAAACTTGTCCCGGGATTTTTCGGGATTGTGAATTCATTTGTATTTTGACCCTACAAAAGGTGCTGAAAAAAAAATTCTGTATCACTTGACTTCGATAATAGCATCTCAGATGAGGAAAACCCTCCTTAAAGTGATAAAAATTATTTCATGTCATCGAAAAATGCAAAAGCCCTATAAAACGAATTAAAAGGGTTAGTAATTTAAATACTCAACTGTTCAAAGAAAAAGATTTATATACATTACTTATTTACAATCTGCATACTGTTATCTTGGGACTATTTTACCAACAAATGTTGATTGCGAGAAGTTCTTTTCAACGGTAGGGTATATTGACAACAAAATTCGTTCAAGCCTATCAGATCACATGTTAGATGCTTAAATATTTTTGTTGGAATCCAAATAGTTTTCTTAAAACTAACGCATTTGCATATGTATGAACAATTTTGCACAAAAGATTTACAAAATCCCAAATTCAGAGATTTTTAAAAATCGATCCCGTTTGTCATCCCTAGTACGTACTTCAATGTTTAAAAACACTCGATGTAACTTCAACAACAAATACCAAAAAATTATCGTTTACATTTTTGTTGCAATTTATTTGATTCATGAATATTGTCAAACAAGACGACAGGAGACTTTAAAAATTCACTTTCTTTATAAAGAGTGATTTTATAAGAGTTATAGGAAAATTTTTCAAAATAAAAAACACATAAAATTCAGAAAAATGCATGAAATCTTTATTTGAATCGATAGTACGGTTCATATAATTTAATGTTTGAAGGTTATTTCATGCAAATGTTGAACGCGATTGCGCCTCAAATGGTCCATCCGCTTAGTCCAATTTTGACATACTCTTTCAATCTACTCATTTCGGCCGGTATCTCACGAATAAATGCTTTAATGAAGCGGATTTGTCTGTATAGACATGAGCTTTAACATGTCTAAAAGCGTTAAATCGCACGATCTAGTCGGTCAATTGACCAGTCCCGAACGAGAAATAAAAAAAGTCCATTGTTACGCGTGCTGTGTGGCATGTAGTATTGTCTAGTTGTCATGCAAGTCTTTGGAAAAGCTTCACACCTAAATCCACGTTGTCGTATAACAGAGGCCCAATTGCTGCGAATCGGTAATTAATGGTCATCATTAACACTGCCCGATACAGCTGCGATATTTTCTTCTGTTCGTACTCTACGTAAGCGTGTTGGTGGTTTAATGTCCAACATTGTAAATTTAGTGCGAAATTTAGTCACAATACCCCGAATAGCCGCTTCAGTGGGCGATTAAACTGACCATAAAATGAAAGAGGCGCGCGATGAACTTCCTTAACAGAGCAGGCATTTTGTGAATCAAATTCAATGGTTTGCAAACGTTGTTCGTTTGTAAAACGATTCATGGTTAAATTATAGATCAAACTGAAGATATTTAACAGTGAAAAAAACACAAAACGTGCTTGAGCTGTTTAAACTAGTGCTGCCAAAAAGATAATAGCTAAAAAATCACCCGTTATAAAGCAAAAAGGCTTCTTTTAGATGAAGTCTAGCTATTGTCCGCTTAATAATAACTGGTTCTCGCCGTAGTCTTCACTGCAAGTATATACATACATACATAATCGGTCATTACAACCCTTCAGTCACGATTACGACCTAGCTTCTCACACCACTTATGTCGTGTGGATTAATTTTATACATGAGTGGCGGAACCTACAGTTTAAAGTCGACACCGAACGACAGATTTTTGAGAAGCTTTTCTTGGCAATTTTATTTACTCTCACATTTTCTGCCAGAAATCTACTGAGAAGAAGTCGCAGAAGAAATATTTTCATATTTTAGTTTTGTGATCCAACCTGCGCCTTACGGCTAATAAGCCAACACACTACCTATTAGACTACGGTGACATCCTTCACTGCAAGTACCAAGCACTTAAAGTGACCATCGTACAATGACTACAGCCATTTGTACCAATACTTTAAATATGAAGATTTTTTAGGTATAACTGTCAATTTGGGTGTTGGTATTGAACACATCTCAGTCACTATTGATGTGTACGAAAATAAAGATACGTCACATTAGCACAGTTCATAATCTTGGGCAAATGGCCTGGCACCGTGGCATTTGCAAATGTTGGGCATTTTTTTACTATACACTCTCAAAACACACAGAAATACCTTTGCCACGGTTTGGCAAATATGCTACACTCAAAACCAGAGATAGGCAATAAATCATTTTTTCGCTAATTATAAATACTCATACAATTTTGAGTACGAGTGACCCAACTGTATTCAAATTCAACTACTCTGATTCATTCGTTCTCGCTACAATATTCAACAGGTTGCAATGGGTATGAGTACAACGTTGACATCAAACTCATATCATTCGAAATATATTTGATTCATACGACTACTCATTCAGATTCACAAATTTAGAAAAATACTTATTACTTACGAATCATTCGAGTCGATCGAAGTCATTAAAATTTAGGGTTTTAGTTGTTGTTGCATTTGCAAACAAAGAAAAAAGAAAAGACAACAAACAAAGCAAACACACAACTTTCTTGTGAGTATTGTAGTGCTCGTAGACAAATCATACTTATTTTGTGCTTAGTGTAAATGTTGAGTATTGATATCGATGCAGTCTTGATTTGAAAATTGCTTCCTTTAAATCAATACTTTGGAATCAGTTATGTGTAAAATACATTGTAATGATCTTCTTATGTAATAAGTCTTTAAAAAAAAAGTGTTGTAGAGGTTATATAAGAGGGTTTCAGAAATATTTTTAATCATATTAGAGTGAAATCGTGTTGTGGAATACCGTGTTTTAAGGGGGTACCTGTATTATCAAAATAATACCCTTAGTCCAATTTCCAATATTACTGATATGGATATAGGCGAACCTGTAAGAAAAGATATGCAAAAACTGATTTTGCAGAAGATACCAAAAAAAATGGAATGCATGGATCCTTAACTCATCTTGCAGCAGGAAGTATTTTACCCCACGATTCAAAAATATGCACTTTATTGATGCAATAGCTAGTAGTATTGTTGTATTAAAAATCAAATAATTAATGATAACAAATTTTATGGGAAAATTATGACTTTGAATCCGATTCTGAAAAGTTCAAAGTCACTGTCTGATGAGTCTATAGTGGCTGTCGTAAGTCGGCTTTTTTCCAACGAAAATAAATTTCCTTGTAGCAAATAATAATATTCATAGGTACCTTCTGGAACACTTTAAAACTCCTCCCGCTGTCAATATCGTTTTTTTTAATCTCCATAGCTTCGCCAATGAATCACATCGCTTTGGATATTTGTAGGGCGATTAAACTTTGTTCTTCGGAGATTTCTATTGAACGGTGTCACTATCTTCACTATGTCACTATCTTCAGAAGTCGTATCATTTAAAAAAAAATTAAAGACTCGAACCTAAAACAACGCACAGTGAAAACTAGTATTAATTCAGCAGCGACGTAATTTTGAAAAAATGAAAAAGCCAGGTATTGGTGTATTCGTTTGCGTAAATGGTGTCTTTACATTGGTTTGTTTTGTGTAATTTTATTCTAAAATTGTGATGTGTCAGATGAAATAAAAGAAAATAGTGAGTTAGCAGGGGTCGGATAATTTTGCTTTAGTTTGTGTATATCCAATAAATTAATCTAAATATGTAAAACAGAATCAGATTATAAAATTATCTTTTAGAGAATGTAAATGTAAATGACGTTGTCATTATTATTATGCAACTTAAAATATTCTCTTTATATTAACGATATACATATCAGAGTAATCAAAACGATGAGTAGGTTCGAGACATAGTTATAATTTCAGATACTGAACGCGTATCATATTTATTTTGATATCATACTCAAAGTTGGAAGTACTCGTCGTATTCGTACTTAACAATACGCATGATGTTATTGACTTCGATTCGACTCTACTTAACATTTACACGAACCACAAAATAAGTAAGATTCGTATACGAACACTATTATACTCACAACAAGATTGTGTGTATGCTTTGCTTGTTGTTTTTGTCTTTCCTTTCGTCTTTGTTTGTATATGCAACAACAACAAAGGCTGTAAATTTGGATGAATGATTCGAGCCATTCGAATGACTTATAAGTATTATAAGTATTTTTCTAAATTTATGAATCAGAGAGTAGGCGTATGAATCAAACATATTTCGAATGTTGTGAGTTTGATATCAACTTTGTACTCATACTCAATACTTATAAATCAATGTTGTAGCAAGTACAAATGAATCAGAATAGTTGAATTTCAATTATGTTGATCCATTCATACTCAAAATTGAGATAAGCATGAGTGCTTATGAGTAGCGGAAAAACGATTCATTGTTGATCTCTGATACATATGTATATTAATGAATTATGCTCTCATCCTATATCTTTAAAATTATGAAATTCCAGAGAGATATGAATGAAGCAAAGTTTTAAAATTCAGAATATACCCAGGTATGTAGCTGTCAACATAAAAGTTAAATCCGTCGTCTAAGGCCTAATTTATAACAATGATTTTAAAATTTTCTTTTAAAATATTTAAAAAATTAAATTTGGCCATTGTACCTCAACCAACCACTAACCCGCTTCCATATTCCGCGAATACTTTTAGGTACTTTAATTGCACAGCATTGGATTTTACTTGATCAAGCAATCCATGCGATTTTCCCTCCCAAAGAAGCCTTATTTTTTGTTCTATCTATTCCGGGGAAAATTAATTCCGAACGTTTAATTTTATTTTAAATTTCAGTCATATATATATTGAACTTATGACCTTGGTCTAATATTTCTAGCAACTTCTCGCAAACTTTTGCCATCGCTATCCAGTTTAGAACAATATCCCTCAGGGGAAGATTTTCTTCGGCTCTTTATACAGATTTGTTCTCTTTGTACCGACGACTGTTCATTTGTATTTGCATTATTTAAAATTATCCCATTATTACATGACTACGCACTGTGAGATGCAAAGAGCAAATCCACAATAAAGTTAACATAAAATATTTATGATGAAATTTTATATTGAAATGTTATATTGTTACGCAAATGGAAACGGTGTAATATCATTTCACATTAAAACGTTAACAAAAGTTACACCAACAACTACAACCAACTTGTTTCCAAGTAAACCAACAACAACAGTAGGAGAAAAGGAAATGACAAATAAGCAAAGACAATTACAAGCAATGTGAGCACAATACACAAACAACAATGAAGTCGCGATAGAGTTCTCGAGAAAGTGAAAACACGAACATTCTACTTCAAGAATGTTTGTCAGGTTGTTTATGTAGGCCTATAAAAAGACAAGACAAAGTAGACGACGAGTAGTAAGAATTCAGTCAGTCATGTGTGAAGCCATGTTGCGTGCGAAGAGAACAATCGTGATTTGAAGATCGCAGCTACACAGATCTAACGAACAAGTGTTGTTGTTGTTTACAAAAAGATGGTACAACAAATTATTGTTGTATTATCAAGTTGAAACAGTGACACACAAACAAATTATTGTGAGAGCAATAAAGAATTTAATAGAAACCAAACACCAATTTATTTTTCTTTTGATTGCAATCAACGAACTCATATTTTAAACGTTTTTAAAAAGGTAAAAACGAAACATACATATGTGATATATAAAATTAGAGAACTAGGAATAACTAAGTTACACACAAAATTTTATAAACTGAAAAGACACAAACGGCGAAGTCAAAACGACACTTACTGGAATATTCAAATTTAAACACGATCCTTTATATTTAACCACGAAATTTCTTGAATTCTTTATTTATAATATTACAAGAAATATTTAAAAGTGATGTCAATAGTTTCTTTTGTTTTGTAAATTGTTGGCATCTAATTCAGATAGATGACTGCCAGAGCGAACAGGAACCAACTTCGGCAATATTGAGCTATTGTCAGAAGAAGGTAAGTATGTGTTGTCTAAAGAAAAATTCCTATAGAATGTATTAATATGTGAATTTTTATTTAGGTTCTACGTCCTTACGTTGCAATACTTTCAATTGTGGGTCTAAATCCGACTTCAACAGATGCCTCCAAATGCCAAGCATTGATAAGTTATTTGCAGTGTTGCATACTAATCAGTATATTAATATTCGGATACTTTTTACAATATATAACATCCTACCGGTAAGGGCATTGCGTTACTTTCCAAATCAATTTAATATCTTTCTTTCCGTTTTTAGTAATGACCGAGGTTTTTCTGCAAGTATAAATAAGAATGAATCTTATTCAAATGTAAGCCCATTAAAAACTGTAAAGCATACCAATTCGGGCAATACAATTGGAGAATTACTTTTTGGTTTTGTAATTCCTAGTATATTGAATCTGGCTGGATATATAACTGCGGTGGTACTCTGTAAGTTCATTGATCATGAACAATTACAAAACCTTATTGAACGTACCTTTTTGATGTCGATGAACCCAAAAAGATTGCATCGTAGTTTCTGGATTTTTATATCAGCGTCTTTTACATTCTATTGTTGCCTGCATGCATATTTTGTGCCCGAAATTCTTTCGGAGAACACAGTCATTCGTAATAAATGGTTTGAGGAGTTAAATTGTGAATGGCGATTAACACTTAAGGTAATACTTGTTTAATATATAATATATTCTATTGAAAATAGGTCCCAGGTCGTCAGACATCAATACGATATATGAAAAACTATTTCTTTGGCAACTTCCTCTCAGCAGATTTCTGATACAAACTCTGAGAGTAAATAAAATTTCCGTGAAAAGCTTCTAAAAAAAATTCAGTCGTTCGGAGTTGACTTTAAACTGTAGGTTGCATCACTCATGTATAAAATTAACACACACAACATGAGTGGTGTGAGAAGCTAGGCCGTAAGCCTTATTGAAGCGTTATAACTGCCAATTATGTATGTAAGTAATTGTATTATGTCCCGCCTTCAGAATATTGATATCTTAAAACTTGCAACAACGTTTTTCATCTTTTCTTAAATGAGGTCATGCGAGAATTCCATGGAAATGTTGCGAGATGAAAAACTCATCGAAAATGCCTCCTCCCCGTTAATATTAAAGGAAGTTTTCGTGTCACGTGTATTACGTACCACAATGAATAAAACTAGTCACGAACCGAACAGCTATGTTCTGCCCTGACTTTTAATACCTAGATTAAGATCTAGAATACAAAAAAAAAGTAAAACAAACAATCGAAAATAAAATGACAACAATAATAAAAAAAATATAACGAAAACAAATTGGAAAAAATACGTCTTCGACGAAAATTTAAAATTAGTGTAGACATCTAAACTAAATATCCAAAATAAATGTCCCAAAGTACAACAACAGATGCAAGTCAACAGATAACTAAGTCGAACTCTCTTGTAGAAATACGATTAAGAAAAATTAATCACATTTCTCTTTCTGAGAATGTACCAAAATTGTGGCATGGTACAGCGTGCGAACCTTACATACTTAAAACCCTGCAGTGAGAATTACGACCTAGCATTTCATGCACCTTATGCTGTGTGTGTTAATTTTATTTAGAATTGACAGGACCTACAGTTTAAAGTCGTGTTCGAACAAGAGATTTTCGAGCAACCTTTTATGGAAATTTCATTTACTCTCAGAGTTTTCGCCAGAAATCTTCTGAAAGGATGGCGCCGAAAAAAACTATTATTTTATATTTCGTTCATGATGTCTGACCTTACGTCTAATAAGTCAACACACTACGGCGACTTCAGACACAGCGCAAATCTTTACTAATCTATCGACCTAAGAGAACAAATTTCCTTATTTAATAGCCTACAATTTCCCAGCTTCAGTAGAGGCTGCTTGATAGACACCATAATGTATCACAAACTGATGGCTCTTTTACATAAACACAGTTTTCTTTTGAAAAGAATTATTTTGTTCTCGAATATAATTAATAAAACTGTTATAATTTTTATGAAATTTGTAAATATATATCATTATACAGAAAACTCAAAAAAAAAATAATTTTGTATTTAAAAGGCGTCAATTTAGGTCATTTAATTAACCGTCGTATCATGAGTGTCTAACACGTTCTTCGACACCATGTAAAATTTTTGGCACCATGTAAAATTTACAACGGAATTTTTTTTTCTAATAGTTGAAAAAACATAGATTGTTTCAAAATTCTCATAATTTTTAAAAATTATCGGGGACCCTACACACTTACTGTTAAAAAATAAAACTGATGATTCCAGCGCGTTGAATATAAGATCAACAATAATGCAGTCGATAAATATTAAATTAATTTTTATTTCTTCAATATTACGTCTTCACTTTTTTAAACTACAATAGGAAACAAACACAAATATGTATATACATTAGGTTGTGTCGAAAAGAAAAGTTAATAACGTTCTCAAAACCATACAAATTATTTTTTTGCGACGCCTAGAAATACCGCCCTTTTTGTTTTTTTAATACTACGTCGCCATTTTAGGTCCGATCGTAACATATCATACTTTTGTAGCTTGACGGCAGCTAAATTTCACACTTTAAGACCTCATATTCTATGCGGGACTTCTAATATCTCGGATTCTTCCCCAAAATCAGTAATTGTGGCTATGCAGGAATAAAGAGCATTGAATTATAAAAAATATTCGACTTTAAAATGTTCACTTTTATGCATTAACAGCTATTTTACAGATATTTTAAAATGTTCAAATATTTATTCACAACATTGCTCGCAACAAACAAAAAATGCATTACAATGTGTTGAAAACATTTCTAAAAAAAATATATGTATTTACTTTCCCGTTACAAACCAAATTGGATCTTCGGATTCTTTCGCATTAAGTCCCATTATCAAAAACAAGAAAGGCCATTTTTTTCAGTAGTATGTGTTAATAAGCAAAACAACTTAGATTTACATACATAATTGGTCATTACAACCCTTCAGTTATGATTATTATTCATAAGTGGTGGGACCTATAGTTTAAAGTCGACTCCGAACGACAGATTTTTGAGAAACTTTTCATGACAAATTTATTTAGTCTCAGTGTTTTTGCCAGAAATCTGCTGAGAGGGAATCGCCGAAGAAATACTTTTTGTATTTTGTTTTGATGTTTGGTCTGGGGCTCGAACCCTGGCATTACGTCTAATAAGCCAACGCACTACCTACCAGACTACTATTCAATTTTTGTAGTATTTCACATTTATTGACGTGGTACCGAAAATTGTAATAGAATTTTAAAAAATTTTGTGTTCTGTATATGATGCAATTTGAACAAAACGACTAACACTCATTATAAGGCTGAATATTTTAATTGAAAACGACATAATAATCACAATGTAATTGTAATAATAATCACACATTATAAATAAATTTAATAATAAAATAACTAAAGCTTAAACTTATTTGCATATAATTTCAGATATGCCTGATAATAACTTTATCAATACAAAATTTTATTGAAATTATTATATTAAGCAGTTATTCTATAGAATGTTACATGTTAAAAATCCATCTCCATGCACTATCCCAGAAGTTATTATTGCATTCAATAGGCACGATGGACTGGATGAGAGTAAGTAAAATATTTTTTTTTTTTAATTCATCCAGTTTAGGTAAGTATGCATATTAAATTAAATTATTTTGTTTAAACATTAGTCAAAAAGAATCATTTCTGGATTCTAATCAATTTCCCGTTGTAGTAGATTTTTTTGACCCTAATTTTGATTTTTCTTCAAACAAGCTTAACCGTAAATGACTAATAACACTATAACATCTTTTTCAATTTAATAAAAATCATCATCATCGATATTCTATGCGTACAACTTATGGTGTTTTCTTTTCTTTCACCCTCTTACTAGGTGCATTAAAAAATTTTTGACCAACCCTGTTGTAATGTCATTTTTTATTTGAGGAGAACATAACACAAATATTTAAAAAAGGGTGTGACCTGTGTTTGCCACGGCGTTTATTGGATTATGTATGTATGTAATTCTTCTTCATCAGATGATGAAGATGAATTTAATAACTGATTTATTTCAATTTTTGCAAATATTTATTTGTAATATCCATATTTATATTTTTTTTCATAAAAAAGGTTTTAGATCTAAAAATATGTTACATTTTTTTATTTGTTTTCAATAATAAATGTAAATATAAAAAAAGGTTGAGAACTTTTTTTATAACAAAAAAATTTTAACACTGCAATTTTTTTACGGACCATGTAGCTTTAATAATGTAATGTTTCCTTAAGGTTAGTTAATAAAACAATGAAAAAATTAACTTCAAATTGGATAACAATACCAGGCGACTTTTCTTAAATATCATCTGGTAGCCCTATGAAATAACAAAAGTCATCTGCTTTACAGGGCATTATCAGCACTCTCGATTTATACATGGCATAAAATGCAATGCCCTCTACCGTTGGCAAGTGTGAATTATTTAGAATAAAACATACCACCCTTTTAGAGAGCGAAACATTTTTAAGAAACAAACGCAAAATTGCATTTTTCCTTAATAAAATGCACATTTTTTGGTAGAAAAGAAAACACCATTAATAAAAATGCAGTAGGAAACAAAGAATTCTAAATAAAATATAAGTTGCAAGAAGTACATAGATACTATGATTATAAAATATATTTCATAACATGACTTTTACTCATTGGTGTGAGAGTCGGATTTAATTTTTGTCCTAATTTTAATTAATCCTCATTAAACATTTCTAATTGCGTTTCAATTCATAGAAAATGAAACTAAAATGTTATAAATTTGAAGAAGGAGGATATACATAACTATATCGGCGCCTCCATTCTAGAACATTCTAAGTCGAAAAAGTGCGTTTTGAGTTATGACATACGACATACGACTATATGTGTATTATAAGTAGATTTTCCCCTATAACTTCGGAACGGATCAACGCATCATAACCTAATTTTGACAGTATTTAAGTTAGAGAACGTAGAATTAGGAAATGCAACAACATTAAATATGTTCTATGTACACTTAGAACGTTATAGAATGGAGGCGTCGAAATATACTACCAATTATTTGCAGTATTCTTATTCTGTTAATGTAACTATTTTTTAATTCTTGTACTATTACTTACTAAGGTTACATATATTTTTTAGGAAATTTTGCAGTTTCGAAAATTGCTCGACCGACTTAATAATCACGTGTCGATTCCAGTATCGTTTTTTGTGGTTATGAATCTGGCATCCGCGTCAGCAGGATTTTTATACATGTTTAAAAACTCTGAACTTCGATACTCAATTTTAAGAACAGCAATCCTAAACTTTATCAATGTTTTACTGAGGTTAGTATTAGGATTACTTCCATTTTTTATGGCGGCGTCGTTGACCGAAATATGTCGTTCCATCAGAAATAATGGTCACCAAATACGTACACGTCCATTTGTTTATCACAACACATCGGCAGAAGATCTTAATTCAATGTTAATGTTTTCATCAACCATGGATATGTCAGCAAAGCTTTTTCAAATGCCTATACAGTTTAAATACATTTATTTTGCTCTATTCATTATATCGGTAATTATTTTAACTTTGGGAATGTGTTTTAACGTTTCCATATTAGAAATTTTTAAAATTTAATTAATTATTTATAAGATATAATAAGGATATATAAATATATAATATAATAGACTAATAATATGTTATATCGTTTAATTATTGATGAAATTATTAAAATCCTAGTTTACAATTAATTGTTAGTAACATAACTTAACACAAAATGATAGTGTTACAAATATGGTGCTATCGTTTAACATAAAAGTGATAAACAAAAGCATCAAAACAAAAACAATGGACTTGTTGACTTTATCGGAGAATAAACAAAAATATAGCAACAACATCGGCATAAAAAAGGGATGATCAAGTAAACAAGAAGCAACAACAATAATGTAAGCAACATGTTTACATTTATAGAGATTTTGCAAAGACATTCTCCTTGAAGACCATCCATCAGACTGGTGATGTGTATTAGATAAACTTACATTTGTAATAAAAAAGAGGAAAAAGGTTCAGGGGTAGAAACATTTAAGAAACATAAAACTACTGCAATTAATTTCAATGCATTCCGTCAAATGACGTTTTATTTGTTTAACTATTAAACACAGTTTGATTTTTGACTTATGGTGTACATATCCAGATTTTAGATATTTTCGTTTATACTGTACATGATCAGTATAAGGTACCGCCAAAATGAATGCCCCTATTGCCGTTCTCAACTCAACTCAGTTTGGTCGTCTGCTAGTCAACCCAACTTTCAATCAACCAAATTATTTTTTGATATTGCGGAACTCAACGTTTTTTAGTTGTAATTGCTATGGTGTTGCCGGTATGAAATTTCAATTTTATGTTGGTAACAGCATAAAATTTGTTTGGAAATAGAAAAAACCAAGGCAAATTAAAAAGGTAGTGTTATCAGCCCAGCTGATTGCTTTTTTCAGTCCAAGTAACTGTCAAACATATTGTTTGTATACAGTGAGCAAGATAATTCTAGGGCAAATCAGCCAGTGTTTAAATAAAATTTATTTTTAAAATGTATTTTATGAATTTTTTTTATAAACAAAAAGAAGCAAAAGAGAAATAATGACACAAAATAACAACTTTATGTCATTATATGGATTCGTCTTTGTCATTTCTGGCTTACGGCGAATTTCATTTGACATTTGTGTGTATCCAAAAACAACAGAAAGTACATGTTGTTTTTGTTAAAAAACACTGCGAATTGAATTCTTGTACGATTGCCATCACCTTATTGAATTCGCCATGCATATAAGTGAACTCTATAACTGACAGAGACTCAACTGCTAATGAGCACTTGTCTATATTTAACATTTTTGTCAATCAAACTCATACAAAGTGGTGAATAGCAAAACCATAAAACGCAACTAAAAAATCAACCGCACAACCAAAAAGTCAACCGCGTTGAAGTTGAGAATGACAATACAAATTTCTGATAGACGATCAAACTACTAAAAAGTTGTCAACCGCAATAGGGGTTCAAACTTTTAAGGAAGCCCCTACCCAGGGTCCTCAACCTACTAAGGGCTGGACAGTTACAGAAGAGGTGTTCGATAGTTATATGAAGCTAGCTAACTCAAAGTTTAAAAGTTTGTTTTCATTATAACACATAAATGTGTTTACAGTGAAGTCACAATTCTTATGAAAAAGAAGTTAAATGACAATTCGGTAAGGAAGAACTATTTTAGCAAATTATTAGTGAAAGCATAAAAATTAATATTGTTGGTATTCGTCATTGACAAGTTTCAATTGCTTTGAAAAAAGCTATAATATAAAAAGCCGTAGTCTAGTAGGTAGTGTATTGACTTATTAGACGAAAGGCCAGAGTTCAAATCCCAGGTGAGATATCAAAACGAAAATATGAAAATATTTCTTCGGCGACTTCCTCTCAGCAGATTTCTGGCAAAAACTCTAAGAGTAAAAATTGTCATGAAAAGCTTTTCAAAAAAAACCTGACGTTCGGAGTCGACTTTAAACTGTCGATCCCGTCACTCATGTATAAAATTAACGCACACAACACGAGTGGTGTGAGAAGCTAGGACGTTGTACAATGGGTCAAATCGACCTCCGGGTACTGTACTTGTCACAGTTGACAAATACACGTCCTCTAATCTAACTTAAAAGCTTTAAACAGGGTTGAGTTTTTTTTAACGCTAATTTTTTTCTGGCTTAAACAAAAAAATAAAAATTTGTTTACTTTAATGACAAAACCAATGAATTAGAGCTTGAACTTCAAAGTTTGCTAACACTCCTTTGGCTTTGAGGACTGAAAAAGGGACTTACTTTATTGTCAATTTGCCTCCCTTAATTAGGGTTTAAATTATTACAATCAAACACATAAATTAGATCGTAGGGACCTTTCTGCCACAGTATCACTGCACGTGGTAGGCATAACTATGAAAACTAGTTTACAAATTTTATTTAAAAAAACTTTTAAGTGAGAAAAAGCCGAATAAAATCCATTTCAATAGACAATCTTAATTTATTTATTATTTTTTAAAAATTACTTTTTTACTTAAAGATCGATAGTATTCAGCTTTTGTTTGTTTGTTTTTCTTTTTCTATACAAAAGCAAACTGCCAGTCACATATAATTTGCTTAATGCAAATAATTTATTCAGTTATTATAACTTTTTAATTGTACTTCTTATATATTTGTATACAAATAACATTATTATATGCTTAATTTTTAATTTATAGTTATATAAAACATAAAGTCACTTTGGTTGCGAGCTTTGGTAAAATGATTGAATTTTAAATTTTCTACTACCAACCTAACCAAGGTGGATGATTTATTCTAGATGGCGGAACAAAAGTTAAGTTGACTGGCAGGTTGATTCGAGCATAACTGCGATTTAGACGATGCAAAGTGTTACGAATGACTAATCCGTTACTGCCAAGCAAATATCCAGCAGGAATTTTAGTATCTCGATTCGTTTCGTCATGAATCATTTCAATATAATATTCGAATTCACTTGATTCACTATTGAACTCAGTTATTATAGCAGCACTAGCCCCAGCTTCTTCAGCATTAATAGTTTTGGTCAAAAATGAACATTCCCTAAAATGATTCAAAATTTATTATTACTTTTCTTTATCATACAGTAAAAATAAAATAGTATTACTTAAATATTGCGTTAAAATAAAAAAAATATATTTTAGCTCCAAAACAATGTATATACAGTGGCGAGCAGAAGTGAGTGCATGTTCACAATACTGAGTTTCGTCATCCACAAAACCAAACCCACACAAGCAAATACAAAAAAAAATTAATTTTAATTCTTTATTTTATTCTTAACAAATAGCACTAAAAAAACAATAATTAATGAAATGAATTCAATGAGTTTGAATGAAAAAACGAAAATAACCCACATAGACTCAATTATGCACGTTTCAAGAAAATTCAAGAAGCTAACCCAATTTCAATATTTGGTCAATGAACCCTTATTAGAAATAGCTTGATTTACGCGGTTTGAGATGCTTTCTACCAAATGATCAATAACATCTTTCGGAATTCGATCCCATTTCGCATTTATAGAGTCCCAAAGTTTGACTGTTTCGTTTGGGGCTGTTTCGCACTGTCCGAGCCGAATTTTCACGAATGGCCAAAGATTTTCAATCGGATTGAGGTCGGGACTTTGTGCCGGCCATTCCATCAATTGAAAATTTTGTTTCCCACCCCATATCTTTACAATTTTTGCTGTGTGCTTTGGATCACCATCCTGTTGAAAAACACTTTCTTATTGGGGATAATCACTTTTGTCCATAAAATTCGGAAGAAGGGTTTGCAGAATCTGTAGATAGTCTTCTTTAGCATGATACCATCTACTAAATATAGATGCCAACATGCCACCATATTAAGCATTCCCAAACCATAATATTTTCATCGCTATGTTTAACAGTTTGCTTCACAGATTAGGACTCATCAGACTAGATAATACGTTTTCAATCAGATGGATGGTTGTTCGCAAACCTTCTATACAACTATTCGCTATTCTGCTCACAACGGAGATCTTCAAACCACGACTTTTCTCTTCGCACACAACGCGACTTCACAAAAGGATGACTGAATTCTTACTGCTCGTTGACTGCTTTGTCTCACTTTTTATATGCCCACGTAACCAGTCTGATGAACGTTCTTGAATTCGAACGTTCGGAGTTTAGCCTTCCCAAGAATTCTATCGCAACTTTATTGTTGTTTGTGTATTGTGTACACATTGCTTGTTGTTGCGTTCGCTTACTTATCTATCTCGTTCTCCCTCACTCTGTTGTTGCTAGATTACTTGTAAAGCGTTCGAGATATTTTTTGGTGTAGCATATGTTTATCGTTTTAATGTTAAACGATGTTTCCATTTTCGCAACAATACGATATATGTATAGTGAAGAATTATAAGATCGTTCATAGTTAAGGGAGCGAAACACTATTGAATAAGTATCACTTTGCGTGACTTATGCGTAGTCATAGTGTGTGTTGTGTAGCACAATTCATCGCAGTATGAGTAGAATTTACTGTGAGTGAAGGCCTTCAGTATTTAAAACCACTGTGCCCTCTTTTAAATATAATCCCCTGACACTCGGCAACACTCTTCGTTCTGTTTTCTTCCCGAAATTTCATTCTTTACGTAATGTATATATTTTCTTTAATTAAATTTTTATTGTCTTTTAATTCTAATTTTGCTATCCCTTATCCGTATTATATTGTTTCCTTTCAATTTTAGTTTAAACCCATAACAATTTTGTTTTACCTATGTTGCATTTAGATTTTTTGTTATTATTATATTTCAGAATCTACAGAAAGTATTATTTTATCATTCAAAAAATCATCAACCAAATTATTAGTGGCGTTGATATCTTCCTACATAATTTACATAATTTAAATTGACTGGTGCTATTAAACTGACAACATTGCACGAAAAGCGAACTGTTAATAAATGATCGGTCATTACTAATCAACGATTACAAAATTTAAGAAAAAACACACACGCTCTAACAGACAGTTTTTACATTGAGTAAAAAATAATTGTAATATGGAAAAAAGTTACGACTTTCGAAACAGATTATAGTAACTGGTGCTATTATATTGAAAAACACTGTACATAAGAGACATGTATGTATTATATAGTGAAAGTGTTCTCAAGGTGGCATGAAATAATGGCCATGGACATATTGTCACATTACATTACGGACATTACGATACCACGAGAAGTGACATAATGTCCATGGACAAAATGGGGCATTGTTTGTGGACATTATGACACAATCAACAGTGTTTAGTTTCTTTAAAAAATATATTAACTCATTAGTATTTAATTTTTTTATTGAAAAATATTTAATTTATCTTTAACAATCTGTCTGCAGTAACGACAAAGTAATGGCAATTTATTTTTCGTCCAAAGCCTTTAAGCACATAGAGCAAATTTTAAAATGCTTACATAGCTTCAAGAGTGCATGCCGCGGTTTATCAACGCTAATTATACACCTTAAGATCTCTGATTTAATTGAAATATTACAAACCTTACATGAAATGTAAAGTGATTCAAATAAATTCCAGAGATTTCAAAGAGAAGATTTGAAGAAAAATAAATACTTTTCAGTAAAAATCGGAACCGATTTTAAAAGAAGAAATCGGCGCCGATTTTTATTGAAAAATATTTTCTTTCAATGCTTTTCTTTTAAATCTCTGCAATTTATTTGAATCACTTTACATTTCACATAAGCTAGACAAACATGTGTCACTCCAAAAGTGACATAATGTCCATGGACTCTACGACACATTATACATGGACACTTCGGATGGTGTCATAATGTCCATGTACACCATGACACCATTTTCAATACTAGTAAATAAAGAATTTTTTATAGTCTTGTAGATCACTTGGTACATAAATAAATTAATAAAATATAATTGTGTTTATGGAGTAAATATAATTTTTGATATCAAACAATGTAAGTTTTTCAGACCATATTTAAAGATAAAAATACAGTGAAAACGACAGGTTTTAGATCACATTATCGACCTTATCTACTAGATTTCAACATGTAATATCTAATAAATCTAATAAAATCTTTGCTTTAAAAAAAGTTAAATTTATTTAATTTACCCACGATCCATAAGAGCAACATTTCCGCGGACAGCTTGTTTATTTTCTAGTTTCGTACATCCATTAGATGGAATTGTAGGCACCAACGCAACTCCTTCTAACTTTTTTGAAAATGATGTTCCAAAGTTCTTTGCTGGTCGAAGCCTGTATGTATATTCTAATGAGTATGGATCAGTAATTTCAAAAAAAACATCTCCAGCTATTATTTCTTGGGTACTAATGAAGTCATTTAAGTGTGGGTGATGTCCTTCCTCTGAAAGTAAACGATGTTGTTTTTAAACATTTTATTAAATTAGAAATGAAATCTTATTACCGAAATTGCCTACCACAAAACTCCTTAATGTTATTGAAAAAATTAAAAAGCCATGAATATTACAAACTTTCAACTTTTCCATTTCTTTGACTACGAACTAACTCTTTAACAATAAATACTATCACAGGTAGCACCAACAATTAACCTACAATTTCTTTAATCATAAATATATCCCAGCTGATGATACATGCAACACAAACTGATATCGTGCAAAAAATCAATGTTCCGTTTTAGCGCTTTTATGTACTGGGTTTTTATCGCCGTGTAGGAAACTTGCCTTTTATGGAACATTTGACAAAATTTCCTAATATACAAAAAAATTTTAAAGATATTGAGACTTTTAAAAATGAAAATGCCAAGGCAAATTCAAAAGGTAGAGTTATTAGCCCAGCAAAATACTTTTTTAAGTGCGCGGGTTTGTCAAATGTTTTGTATACGTACAGTGAGCAAAAAAAAATTGTACACTTACTATTTGGAATACATTTTTGAACAAACAATTACTATAAGATGAAAGTTATTGGCCCTTAAGATTAAATAAAAGTTTAAAAACTATATTTTGATTATAAACATTTCTCTATTGGTTACGTATACAGAAAATAACCATCGAAACTATGAAATTCAACATTTTTAAGCACAAAGAGTTGTGATTCTTTGACTACGGCGACCGAATTCTCTAGAAAGTCATCTTGGACAAAATTCTGTGGAATAATTTATTTGTTACTTTTTTACTATAAGTGTACACATTTTTTTTTTTTTGCTCACTGTATATACATTCTTTTGTTTATAAATTTTTTTATTTCCCTTTAGCTCTTATGCTTCCCGGTATACCTCTCAAGCATAACGACCTTAGTAGCAGCGTAAATCAGCCCGTATTTCAGAAAATTTGTTTTTTTACAATTTGTTTTTTAAAATTTTTTTTATAAACAAAAAGAAACAAAAGAGAAATAATAACATAAAATAACTACTTTATGTCATTATATGGATTCGCCTTTGTCATTTCTGGCTTACGGCGAATTTCATTTGACATAACCGGTCACACAAAAACAACAGAAAATACATGTTGTTATTGTTAAAAAACACTGCGAATTGAGTTGTTGTACAAATGCTATTACCTATTTAAATATACCTTGGTCTAGTTGAATAAACCTTGGAAAATACTTATAAGGGCCTTAGACTGACACAACCTTTTTGTAAGCACAACACTAACAACTGCTTCCTTCAGACGCAACTTGTCTCCACACAAGTCTAACCGAATTATGGCTCCATCTCGTGTCTTCACACAACCGATTGATTTATCACTTCAACCAACGTAACCTCGTTATACACGACTAGCTTAGTTCAAACTCAGAATACAACGTGCCGTCTGCACACACGACTGATTCAACTCAAATTCTGAATCCTCCTTGCTCGCTTTGTCTTGCCTTTTATATCACTGGATCATTAGTGTGATGAATGCCCTCGAAGGATGATGAAGGCCTTCGTGAACATTCTAATAATGTACACAACCTCTTTTTATTTTTGTTGTTTCTTGTTTACATTCGTCCAGGTAGATTAGTTGTTGTTAGTTTATTTCTCTATCCACTATTTTATACTGCACATTGTTGTTGCTTGTTTACTTCTTTGTTCCCTTCATTTTGTTGTTGGTTATTTACGTCTTTTATCCCTTATTCTTGTTTATTCAAGAATTATTTTTTATTGTAAACGAGCGCTTTATTTTTGTTTCTATATTTTTTTACTCATACATTGATCATGTGAACAGTGCGCTGTTTTGTTTTTGAAGCTTTTGTTTATCATTTTATGCATGATCAAGTATATTGTGTTGTTTTTGGAGCTTTTGTTTATTATTTCAACAACACCATTTCCACTTTCGTAACAATATATTAATACTGTTCTACATTTTTACGTTAAAAAGACGTTACTGTTATATTAAGTTACAGTCGACTAATTGAGCCTTTATACAGATCGTTCCGTTTTGTTAACGATAGAATACGCTTCGGTAAGCATTAACATGACTCTTCTACTATTCTAGAAACGAACGTTCGTTACGTTAGTTTGCGTGGATGTTTAGCTAACTGGGGCATTAAGATATATAGAGCACTCGTAACAGGCCTTAATTTTCTAACTTTTAGAGACTGTCGAACATATCCTCTGCAACTGCCCAGCCCTTGGTAGGTTGAGGACCCTTGGCAGGGCCTTCTTTGAGAGCTTGAGTTCTGCCTTGATGTCGGCTCTCGACAGATTCATTAGCAGCTTGGGCTGGTTGAGAGGTGCTAGGGCTTCATAAGTGTAGTTGCACTCTCAATCTCTATCGTTTTGCGTCTGTTTCTTTATATGTAATTCTTCCGTTTCCCATTCTCCCTCCCCTTACCTACAATCCTATATCCTCTATTTCCTTCCTCCCCTAAGGACAATGTAGAATGGGTCAATTTCGACCTCCGGGTACTGTGCTTGTCTAGACCGACAGGTGCACGTCCTCTTACCTAACCTAACCTATGAGGCCCCATACACGTTGCGATTTGTTGTACTCTGCTTCTAACCAACTACTTCATTAACACTTTTTCTAACATACTACTTTTATTCTCCAATCTACATCTGCAACTCTACTTTTTTTACATCATAACTTTTTCCATAGATCAGCTTAAATGTAGAATGATGAAGACCTTTAGCAACAACTTTGTTAGATCGTTCCTTTCGTATTTGGTAGTTAAGTAAATTAATTTTTCTGGTATCAAAATACAGTGGTCTTGCGAAAACGTGAATATCCAGGCACGTAAACTTTCAAAACACTTAACCGACAGCGATAAGCAACAGCCTATTTTTAAAGCATCGTCCACTATACTGACCAGTTCTGTTACGGCATATAAATTATGTTTATTCATAATAAAAAAGTAGTACTCATTTGTTTACAATTAAGATGCGGAACGTGTATAACGCAATACTTCATTAAAAAATTGACTCTTTACACCTTAGTGGATGTAGAAATTTTATTTGATTTCTTTTTTAATTTATAGTGTTTTCACATTGATTTTAGCATTAAAACCATAATCAGCTGATTTTGCATTTACGCTGTAAGTTTTCTTAAATGTGGGTTTAAATTCATGACATTTATAACTGTGCAACAGCTGTTTTTGTTTTGGTTTTGTGTTTTCAGCTGATTTAGCGGTTACACTATAGGTTTCCTTAAATCTGATTTTAACACTCATGAAATTATATGGCTGTGCGACAGCTGTTTTCGATTTTGTTTTTATTTAATTTGTGTTTCAGCTGTTTTCAACATTTTTCTGTTGGTAGCTCTGATTTAGTACATCGAAAACAAGATTTTATTTCATAAAATCTACTTAAAACCAATTCTAAAAAGGTTTAAATATGGTTTTAACACAATAATTTTGTATGGTAAAAAACGGTTTCATTTCTGGTTCTAACGTTAACACCGACTTTTACATCAAAACCACTCAGTGTGAAAACACTATTCGTAGGGAATTCAATTGGAAACTCTGAGTGAAACCAACTAAAAAATGTTTTAATGTCTTTTCACAAAACATGGTGAGTTATTAAGCAAAATATATATTTGATAGATTATTTTTGCATTCAAATACTACCGTAAAAGCATCTGCATCTGCAAAATTCAGAATTTCATATTACCATCACATATTACTTCCCACTGAAGACAATGGGATTTATTTAGTGATATGGTACCTTTCCAAGTCAGATATCGAAGAGACTGAGGCTAGGAAAGATCGCCAGCGACATTAAATATTCTTTAATCTTGTAACTACAATACAAGATGATCGATAAAAAGATAGTTGACACGGAGGCCTTTTGTCTTTTGAAAGTAAACAATTCTTTTCCGATTTCGACGAATGGAAAACGTTCCCTCTTTTAAGCAATATATTATTTGTTTTTACAGTATCGGTTGAGTGCAACTTCTAAAACGTGCACATATTCAATAAAAGCTCGGCCACATCAAAAAGACCACCTCAGAGAGTTAGACGCCTTTTGCACCTTCAAAATTCTTTGCAGAGAATTTTGAGAAACCGTTTTACATTTCCTTTTAAACTTTGTTTCACTTCTACACGTTCAAAGTGTACTTTGGCAAACTCCTAATATTTTGTTGTACGGGCATGTTCTGAAAAACGCAAGTTGCTAAAAATTTGTTTATAGGATTCGAAGTCGGCAAACGATTATACAATTGCCAAACGATTAACGCCAATAATTTGCGATTTCAAATCACAAGAGTATATTGCAGTGAACTGACGAAGAAGGCCTAGTCTTTCTGCAAAAATATTAAGTACATCCCATAACATTTTACATAATGTAGAAATCAAATATTGAGATTTATGTCATTGGCAATCACGCCTTGAAAGCAACCAATCTTAAAGCGCTCAGCAAAAGCATCGTGTCTGGAATAGTACTATTACATATGTGCCCAGTAGTTCCTTCATAAATCATCCTAAATGCAGTTTTATTGGACTGGTAGAGTGCTATAAAATCTGACACAAAATCCACATATACATTACTTCTTTATACGTCGGTATGTTTACACTTGCGCCTGCTCCGGGATATCTAACGGGTTAGAATAATCCCTCAGGAAACATCTAATTTTTTTTCTGGAATGCAGCTTTTTTAAACATATTGTTACGAAAGTGGAAATGGTATTGTTAAAATGATAAGCAGAAGCTCCAAAAACAAAACAGCGCAGTAACAAAATATAGCAACAAAAATAAAGCGCTCGTTTACAAGATCGATGAATAAACAAGAATAAGGGATAAAAGACGTAAATAACCAACAACAAAATGAAGGGAACAAAGAAGTAAACAAGCAACAACAATGTGCAGTATAAAATAGCGGATAGACAAATAAACCAGCAACAACTAACCTACATGGACGAATGTAAACAAGAAACAACAAAAATAAAAAGAGGTTATTTACATTATTAGAATGTTCCCGAAGGCCGTCATCATCCTTCGAGGGCATTCATCACACTAATTATCCAGTGATATAAAAGCAAGACAAAGCGAGCAAGGAGGATTCAGAGTTTGAGTTGAATCAGTCGTGTGTGCAGACGGCACGTTGTGTTCGGAGTTTGAATTAAAAGGTTGTGAGCGCAGAATAACTAACAAGTGTTGTTGCTTACAAAAAGGTTGTAAGCAGAGAATTATCACTAACAAACACATATTGCGAAAATTATCGTTGTATACGTGGAATAAGCTGGACCAGTGGCACAAAAGCTGTGAAGATAATAAAGAATTCATTAAAATTAAACGCATATTTATTTTTATTTTATTTGCAATCTACGAACTCATATTTTTAACGTTTTGAAAAGGTAAAAACGTAACAATATTATGCTTAATATAAACCTGTAGGCATTTTTGCTCTTAATTTTTTAGTGTTGATGTTTTGATTTTTATTTCTAATGCCAAAACATGTTTTATTTTTTTCGCAAATTTTAAGATCACAAGTAAAACGCTTGTGTTTTAAAACACCCTGATATAAATTTGGCGTTTTAAAATCACTTGGAATTTTAAATTGTGCGATTGTCAGAATATGCCTGGTTGTGTACAGAACTATCGGTAAACGAAGTACGAAAAACAAAGTAACTTTGCGAGTACATCAAAGAATGAACTTAGACGCCTTTTGCACGTCGAAATTAGTTTCAAAACAAATGTGAGAAACTTTTTTGCATTTTCTTTTAAAATTTCTTTCGCTTTTGGACGTAAAAAATTAATTTCAGAAATTTTGTTTTCTTTTATCGCGTCGTTCTGCTTTTTTTGACAGTTGTAACTTTGTTTGGCATTGTGATTTAGGTTTAAACACAAGACATGAATATTATATTTGTTATTATATTATAATATATTTATGTATTATTATTTTTTAATATATTTCCCTTATTTAAATTATATTCCTTTTAATAATTTTTAATTTTTCACCTTTTTTTAATTAATTGTTTGGTGCTAAAATATTTCTTTCGCTAATGTTTTGATTTCAAACACAAAATAAACTAAAAATAAGACTAATGATATTTTAAATAAGATTTATATTAACACATACATAATTGGCCATTAGAACCCTTCAGTCAGGATTACGACCTAGCTTCTCACACCACAAATGTTGTGTGCGTTAATTTTATGCATGAGTGGCGGGACCTACAGTTTAAAGTCGACTCCGAACGACAGATTTTTGAAAAGCTTTTCATGGCAATTTTTACTCTCAGAGTCTGTGCCAGAAATCTGCCGAGAGGAAGTCGCCGAAGAAATATTTTTCGTTTTGATGTCTGACCTGGGATACGAACCCGGGCCTTTCGTCTAATAAGCCAACACACTACCCACTAGACCACGGTGACTTCATATTAACAACGTACTTTTTCTCCTAAAAAACATCATTTTTGCCTTTTGATGATATCTACGATCTAAAAATAGTTTTTAGTAATATAATGTGAAAAATCAAATTGTCGTTATTGGCCAGTTTTCTGAAAGTTGCCGCGGCAGTCAAGATGTTAACTTCTCCATGCGAATTCAAAAATAAAAGAAAATGTGGAATCAAATACAACTCTGCGTATACACCAATAAAGAACAAAGCAAATTTCTGAGTACATGAAGTTCTGAAATCACCACCGCTCGTTTTTCCCATCTCTCCTACAAACTCAAGAGTGTTGAAATTTGTTTCGAAACAAATGTGAGAACCTTTTTTTCATTTTCTTTTAAAATTTCTTTCGCTTTTGGACGTAAAAATTAATTTCAGAAATTTTGTTTTATTTTATCGCGTGGTTCTGCTGTTTTTAACAGTTGTAACTTTGTTTGGCATTGTGATTTAGGTTCAAACACAAGACATGAACATTATATGAATATTATATTTGTTATTACATTATAATATATTTATGTGTTATTATTTTTTAATATATCTACCTTATTTAAATTATATCATTTTCAATATTTTTTATTTTTATTTTTTCAACCTTTTTTAATTAATTGTTTGGCGCTAAAATTTTTCTTCTGCTAATGTTTTGATTTCAAATACAAAATCAACAAAGACTAATGATATTTTAAATAAGGGAGTTTTATATTAACACCGTTGACTAACTACGAGTCATCTCGTAAAAACATCATTTTTGCCTTTTGATCATATCTACGATCTAAAAATAATTTTTAGTAATATAATGTGAAAAATCAAATTGTCGTTATTGGCCAATTTTCTGAAAGTTGCCGCGGCAGTCAAGATGTTAACTTCTCTATGTGGAACAAAAAATAAAAGAAAATGTGAAATTAAATACAACTCTGTGTATATACGAATAAAGAACAAAGCAAATTTCTGAGAACATGAAATTCTAAAATCACCCCCGCTCGTTTTTCGTTTTTGTTTCGAAACAAATTTCAACGTGCAAAAGGCGTCTTACCTCCGCTCTCTCCTACCAACTCATGACTTTCCAAAGAACTTTGAATGTGGAAACGACGTCTTATATAAATACCAGCGGAAGGATTACATTACAGTGTTGCCAGAACATTTTTTGAAGAATACCTACGCCAGGTAAAAAATAACTCTACACTTAAAAAAATTTCCCCTACAAAAACCATTAGTTGTAAAAATTAATTTCTTTTTCATGTGTATATATTTCATATATATGTCTATTAAAGCTTTAATACCAAAAATTAAAATAATTTTTTAAACAGAAACTTGTAAAATGGCTATTGTTTTCGAAATTAACACAATAATTTCTTCTGTTTTGCAGAAATGAAATTTATAGTGCAAATTGCAGTTAGAGTTGTTTAAATCATATAATTTCGTCTTTTGGTGCGAAATGAGACCATTAAGACTTATGTTAAATTTTTTTGGACAATAGTTCGAAATTATAGTCATATTTCCTCTCTTCAAAAGCATTTTCTGAAGTTAAGAATTCAATTTCTTTAAATATGGAATCATTATTTAATGTTGTATGTATATAAAAGTGTAGGCCACAAAAAGTTTTTAATGATATATTTTTTACCGACATTTTGTAACCCAAATTTTCAGACCGTTTTGAAGTTTTACTTTTAAAATTTTTACTGTAGTTACGGATTTCAAATATTTTTTTTTTTTAAATTTAAATAAATAAATATTTTAATTTTAAATAAAATATTATGTTTTTTATTAGTCTCGAACAGTTTTGTTGTTAATTTTTTTCCACATATAAAAAGTTAAAAGAAAAACTGACAACGCTGCCAAAAAATATATAAATAGTTTGGAATTTTAAAAAGAATTGAAATCTACGTTTCAATATAGGTTTTTTTGTCCTATAAACGAATTGGACTGTGCATTTGAAATTGAAATTTTGTGTTGATAAAGGGAAAAACACTTTTATATCAACACATATGCCACGTTAAATCCTTTGACCTTAAGTATAATTTATGTAACGATGTATAATAATTTTAAAAACTAGTTCTAGTTCTAATAACATGATTTTTATTAGTAATTATTTGTGTGGCATCACAACTACGATAATTAACTTGGCAGCACTATTTGTGGGCATTGTTCATAAATCGTAGTAGGAGGCACTGTTCGTTGAACAGTCGGCAGCCATTTCGATTTGTATTTAGTGCGTGGAGTGGTGAAAGAAAATTTCACCGAGTCAGAAATCTTTGCATTTAATTAAATAAAAATTTCGACTGTTGCAAAGACTTTATAGTTGGTAAGGCACATACGTCACACATTTCAATGTCTATGACTTCCACGTGCTATAACTGCAACCGTCCGGGCCACTTCGCCCGCGAATGTAATTCTGGAGGTGGTGGTGGAGGAGGCCGTGGCGGCGGTGGCCGTGACATGAGACGCGGTCATTATCGCGAGAAATGTTTCAAATGTAACCAGTTTGGACATTTTGTTCGCAATTGTCCAGAAACATCGGAACGCTGCTATAGGTGTAACGATATTGGCCATATTTCTAAGGATTGCTCACAGCCGGATAACCCTACTTGTTTTAAGTGCAACAAAATTGGACACTGGGCGCGCAATTGTCCTGAGGCATCAAATGATCGCGGATCAAGCAATATTTCTTGCTATAAGTGCAACCGCACTGGACACATTTCCAAAAATTGTCCGGATACAGCTAAGACATGCTATAGCTGTGGCAAGAGCGGTCATTTAAGACGTGAGTGCGAGGAAAAAGGCAGCCGCAACTAGAATGCGGTCAATACTAGAAAACACTTATTTTTATTTCCACCTCACCGAATCGACGACTCATTAATAAAAACTCTTTAAATATGTAACTTTCTCAACAAAGAAACAAACCTGTAATCAATGAATTCCGTGCTGAGCTAGCCATCTGGTACCACAATATATTGATAATCTGAAAAAAAAAACTTTTAAATTATGCAGACATCTTCTACACAAAGTAATGCATATGAGCATTATTTTGGTAGACATACTTTTCCAACAACTTATATTAACTAAGACGAAAAATGAAGGAAAAACTTTGAAATTTTTTATAAATTTTTGAGAATCGCTGTGAACTAATCTCGAAGTTACACATCCCTTAACCATAGCCCACAAAACGGACTTGTCACTATTACTGCTTTAAGGAAATCAACGCATACTAAAGGAGTGATGTGATGCCGAGTAATAAAAGCAACCATCTCAGAAGTGTACTAAGTTATTTACTTTCAGATTTATATATATACATATATATATAAAAACTAAAAAATTTCAAATATCACTGTGATTGTTTTTTTATTGTAAATTAAAATATTGGATCTGCTGTTTTGAGAACATGTTAATTTTTATTTTATTTAGTCTAAAAAAGTCTAAGTGATGAACAAGCTTTCCGCAGCATGAAAGAAAATTAGTAAATGGTAGTGTACATGTGCTAACTAAATATATCAAATTCTGAGTCATTATGCTGTTTTAATGAACAACGCAGGGAAACATATGGTTGAGCAGCTGACGCTAGCTTAATGCAATCTATATTTTGAGACACAGATTTTATTACGACGCGATGTGAAGCGTTTTTTAAAGACTGTTACCATCTCAAGTCTTTCAATCTTAGGCAATCTAATCGAAGGAACGGAACACATACATTTCTTAATTCATTTCTGTTCACGTATGTTTGGGGTGAAAATGTCTATAATGTGTTATGTTATATGTTACAAATGAAAGTACAGTCACACTTCATTACTCTTTGGTGGCGAAATTTTTTTATGCATTGCACAATATTATTTTTTTGTTGCACAAAAAGGATACTAAATGCATTGTAATTTTATAGGCCTCACTTTCTGAAATTTAAATCTGGTTGAATATTTTTAAAAAAGGTCATTATTGCTACGTTGTCATCTGGAACGAATAATTTATGGGCGCTTAAAAAATATTTTTTATAATTAGAAAATTTTTAAAACTTTAATTGGGATTAGCCGTTCGTAATGTGTATTGAATTTCCTGTTTTTAATAGACATATACATATGTATGTACCTAGGTCGTGTTTGATTTTAGTTTTTCTTTTTTTGTTAATTATGTGGGGTCCGGAGCCGACCACCGATGCGTTTTTAACAATGTTTAGTTATTTCGTATTTCAGGTTCTCCACTGAACTTGGATTTGGTATAAACTTGGAAAACGCAGTTACTCAAATGTATGCATGGTTTTATAAAAGTATCCTTTAAAATGTATCATATTGTTTACAGAAAGATAACGTACAAGAATATCAAATATTGCTTTCATAAGCAGTTAATGTAAAATATTGATTTCAAAACAAAATATTTGAAACAAACCTCTGTTTTCTGAAAACGTTTGCAATGTATATAATACTCGTTTTGAGATTTTCTCATACCGGTGATATAATTAAATAAAGTTACCCATTGTTTTGGGTATTGAAATGTATGTATACATGTACTCAGGACCTTAATCTTTATATGCACTCAAAATTTTAGTTAACCACTAATCAACAAGTCGGACAAAAATTTAAGTAAAAAAGCAAATAGTTTCGTTCTCCACAGGAAATAACGAAAAATACAAGTTTTTTATATTTTGCGCTGTAACGTCGTGGTTAAAAAAATGCAATCGCGGAATACCAGACATTCAGGACGGATTTACTACGAGCTCGTTCAAGAATCTGAACAGTGTTTAATCTTAGTTCTGACTGTTGGCACGTCCAAAATGACTGTGTTATAACAAGGCGTTGATATAATAGTCCAAAAGTAAGCTTCGTTCTCGTAAAGAGGTGTCATATTACTATGTCAATGCGATGCGGTCCTTAGTCTATATAAGTTATCACTTTAATGTCTTCTCAAAGCAATTGTTGTAATAAGTCCCAAGCCAAAAGTGAATAAAATTATTTATCAAAAGATCAGTTACTAGCCTCAGATTATTCGTGGAAAATAGGCTTTAATAATCATTTCTCTATCATTTTTACTGGTGCAACCTTCTACTTAAAAGCGAAATATTAATCCCTAAATGAGCATTAATAACAAAAGGAAAAAATTTAATTTCTTTCTGATACACCTCTTTAAGTGTTCTGTTACTTATTCGGCCTATACCAGGATTACCGACCATTGATTTCTAGATTACTCGAAACTCAGTAATGTAATGGATGTATTGTAATAACAGGTGACAGCCGTTTCTCAGGTGGTAAACAAATAAGTTTTCTTTGTCTGTGTTAGCAATTAATGGAATTTCCTTTGTTTTTGGAGTAGCATCAATATCTTTCAAATATTTGAAAGTTTGATTGACCGCAGTGGCTGAAAAGAGGTTTTTGGCTATTGTAGAGCGAATTTCAGCTTCTATCCTGTACCAAATCTTTGTCGATGGTCTCGTGTATATTGGATCATTGACATTAAAAAAGCTTTAAAATGTTGTAAACTCTTATTGGAGATAAGGGTTGCCTATTGGAAAAGGTATTTCAACTAATCTCTCCTAATTGTTTCTTTATGTCTTGACCAGACCCAACATCTGAAATGTTGGCTGAAAATTGCTTTCTTGCAGCTTTTTATAATAGTATGAACAATAAAAACTAAACTGCGATTAAAGCTTCTAAGAACATCGTCACATTCTGCTGGAGGTGGCCCTGCTCTTTATCAAATACTACGGATTTTTCCTGGGGAGGCAATAAACACCCACTCTCAGTCGGGGGTGACTGTGACTGATACCGACCCCCCTTTACACGAAATTTTTCGTTTGATTATATCCCCTATGTTCCTGAATTGACTGTCCTGAGCTGATGGGCGTAGCTCTTGTTCGGTCACCCAAACTCACCAGGTTACCAGCACTAAGGCACCCGCTGCGAAGACTAGCTAATCTACGCACTCCAGTTGCCCAAACCCAAGTGAAGTGATAAAAAAGGCCTCTCCTGGTTCATTATTTATTAGGGCCACCCTGACGAATCCACCTCTCCCACTAAAGGCAAACTAGTGGAACGCGCTCTCTTGGATGCATTCGTTGAGGTTATGGCCTTCAATTCCGGCACTTCACCCAGTTGTAGCGATGCAGGGTGGTCTCAAAGGCATATCAAACTAGTAGCCTGCTCCGACCTCCGATTTATAGATCTTTATAAGGGGGTTATCAGTAGGATTGGTGAGGTCTGGCCGGGAGTCAGCCTAAGAACAAGAAAAAAAATCGGGAGCGAGAATCCCCGCCGACCCTGAAATGATGATAATAAATTTCTCCTCCCCAGATACAGCGACAAGGATCCGTCACCATGGTAATTGGGCTATACCCGAAGGCCATCTAGATCACGTTATCTTACCTCGCGCACGATTATGGGCTCTTTCTCTCAAGAAACTATTGGCTAACTGGTTACAGATGGGCGACTATGTGGGATTCGAGTCATTATCGAAACCGACGCCAACTCCTACCATACGATGATTGGCAGGTTCGGTACCAACGCAAGTGAAGAACCAGTCTTACGTAACTGCCTTAACGTGACCCCGCTCCAACTACTGCAGCCCAATTTGATATAGAGAGAGCTTCTGACAACCTGTCTGCGGCGTACATAACAGCAGCTTATGTCAAACCTAAAGCGCCCTGATGGTTTAAGAGGGCGTAAAATAGCGAGTTGGCTTCGTGAAAAGCATGGAACCCTCTGCCGTCTTAGCTAAATTCTAAGTTACACACATAAATCGCTTGATTGAATCCAACGACCCGACGACTGCTGAACTGCGTCCAGTTCAGGAACAGTTGAACTTCTTGACACTCACTTTCCGGGGAGTGTTACTCTTAGTGTCAGTTTTTGGATGCAAGTTTAAACTCGATATTAAGTTAATCTCCAGTTAAAGTCAATCTTTCGTTAACTTAATTTTCAGTTTTTGATTGGTAGTTTAGTCTTTGTCGGGCTATTTGTGTTTTATATAATTCAAAATCACTTGAAAACGTTTCTTATTCGGCTTTCTCTTACTTAAAAGCTTTTTTTTAATAAAATTTGTTAACTACTTTTCATAGTTATTTTTAATTTTAAACCAGCAACGTTGGTGGTTTAATAACACTATAGCTTATGCTTATGTCATTGCTGCGTCGGTAATATGACCGCACAATGGAAATACAATACAATTCTTTTCACTAGAAAATATAAGTTTCCAGTCTTCGCCCTTCTTAGCGTAAACGGGACCAGACTCACGCTGAGTCCTGAAGTTAAATATCTAGGCCTGATCCTCGACTCCAAACTTTGGAGAGCAAACCTGGTTGTTAAGGCACGCAAAGCGGCTTGTATTGCTTACTGCTGCAGTTGGTCTCTGTCTAAAGATCACACTGCTGAAACTATTCTGCAGTCATCGAACTCAATCTTCTATATGGAATTGGTTTCTGCGGGTGTCCGCTCTGGACAAAATGTCAGACTTCTTGACAAGGTCAGAAGGTCTGCAACTATTCATATCGCCAGTGCTCTGCTTATTTTGACATACATACATACATAATTGGTTATTACAACCCTTCAGTCAGGATATTGACATATTGACATTTTATACGTAAGTGCACCGAACCTACGGTTTAAAGTCCACTCCGAACGACAGATTTTTTGAGAAACTTTTCATGGAATTTTTATTTACTCTCAGAGATTTTGCCAGAAATCTGCTGGGTATTGAGCGAAAATTTTTTCTGGCCGCCAAACTATTCTGGGTCAACGAATAATCTTGCTCTACTACCAGATTCACTTGGCTCACGATGAATAGAACGCGCACCAACGGCTTACTTGGACTTAAACGTAGTGTTACCTCGATCTCAACGGTGTCAAATAGCAATAATGTACTGAATTTTGTGGCAGAATACAATGACATAAGTAGCGCCAGATTGAAACCACCGCTGTTTCAAATTTAAACCGATAGCCCACCTATATATTCGTTAATTTAATCATTTGTCATTCACAGTACTATTAAGAGAGCTTGTTCTACTGGATTTAATCAATAAACATTTATATAAAAAAAATAAATGATTTCAACACACATCACCTCCCTATGAAACTCATGTTTGATGTCTTATATAATTTTAAAAACTTGCAAGTACGGCTATGCAAATGAAGGTTTCTAAATAATAAATGGGTTTTACCGATTACACCGAATATTATATGGTAATTTTAAGTAGGCTATAAAAGAAGCAGTAGACTATGGCATACCAAAGAAGTATCGTAGGCAAGCGTTCAGACAAATTCTCAAAGGAAGGATTTTAACGGCCAGATAAATTGTTTTTCATTTTTATAAGAACCCAATAACAGAAGAGAGCGTTAAGCTAAAGAGACTGCCGGTAACTTTGAAAGTTAAGTTATTGTTTGAACTTGCCATATTATTTATTATTTTCCATGTAGCAACTTCAAATATAAACAAAATGATCAAAGTGCTTTCACACACGAGACTATTAAGTCACACAAATTGTATACATATACTCAGCTTTGTGTGTATTAGTGTTTTCTTCACTACTCAACGCTCAATGAAAGTCTAAATGCTCCATACAAAAAAATTTCCTGAACCTGCTGTTTTAAAAATGTAAGTGTATTGGTTTGTTTGGAACAGAACCTGGTTGAAAAATTATGTCAGTATAATTCTGCCCGTGTGTGATTGCCCATATACAACAAAAAAACGAAGCCACTCGTTGCCACTACGTTAAAAAAAAACTTTTTTAATTAAGCAGTTTTATCGACATTGCTCCGACATTGCCATATTTTTGAAAAAAGTTAATTTTATTCGTAAGTTGTACTAACGAAAATAAGTTAAAGGCACCCTTAACTAAACCCAAGTTTAACGGCAAGTTGTAATAATAGCCCTAATTGCATTAAATGATATTGGAAACTTTTCGTGAATTTGGAATTATGACAGAGACATTCTTCCTTACAAATATTATTAAAAGAATTGTTTTCATAGAACAGAGGTACTTATGCTATATCTGCTAAGCCATTGGCTTGTCAGCAGGATAAAAGAAATTATCGACTCTAATGTGCCAAATTCAAATTAATAACACTTTAAGTAAGACAATTTCATTGGGAATTTATAAAATAATTTTTTAATAGCTTCTTCCTTTTTAATTTATGGGATTCATTAATAACATGCACCGGTATTTTATTACATATTGTCGGTAAAGTAACACTAAGCTCATTTCTGTCATATTCATTAAAACATTGCCTAACTTTGTATTTACCTTGTGCTCTGCGTCTTGTGTTATACCCATGATCAATAACCTGAAGAAATCTGTTGTCCTTATAGAATTCATTAATTATTGTGAAATAGTATAAGCTCTTGATGTTTAAGGCAGTAAGCTTTTTGTTGTCTCTGGTCTGTGTGATTTCTCCGCTTCCCACTCCCACCTTTCCCTTCTATTATCCTTCCCCCCTTTACGACCTTGTACAATGAGTCAGTTGGCCTTCCCGGTATTGTACTTGTCTTGATTGACAGGTACATGACCTCTAACCTAACCTAAACTTCGATGCACGGTTAAAATCCCTGGCATTCGCATTTGAAGTTTGTAGCGTTTTCATTGTATGGCTGCGTTTCACCGTTATTTTGTGCTGCATATGTATTGATATTGTTTCTTTCATTGCCGTGCATTATGTCCATTGGTATTATGTTCGTATTATAATTTATTATTGTATTAGTTGTGATGTTAGTTGTTGTATTAGTTAGAGTCTCTATTGTTCTTATCAAGGTAAATTCATAGAAGGTAGGCTTATCTCAACAGTTGACGACATTTAAAATGTCAACATTTTTTTGACATTCCGGGTGAACTTTAACAAAAGCAAAATGCCTGTTGTTTTTACATTGTTGTATTTGTAGTAGAGATGCTCCTACCTGTTATAAATTTGCCTTGGTTCTTATTATAGTCGTTGTTAGTTGTTATTAGTGATGTGTTTCCTGTTTGTAAACTATATGATCTATATGTGTTGTTGTTAAGTTGACGGTGGTATTGTGTAGTGATGGGCCTGTTCGTGAATGCATTACTGTGCTCCATATTATACGTATTATGTTCATAAATGTTCACTTGACAGAATCTTGGGAGAGTGTGTTCCATTGGTCGTTTGGAGCGCTCTGGTCCTCTGTGGAAATCGGCTAGACTGTCAAGGTTGAGTAACACGAAATCGAGGTTATTTAAAAAGTTTGTTAGATCAGGTACTGATATTGATTATGCTCTTTACTCTAAGGCGCATGCGCATTATCGCATTATTTCTTATACCATGATTAATAAGTACCTTCGCCCTCTGCTGTACGCGGTCGAGAAGTTTCAAAATAGACTTTGAAGCACCGGCCCATACATGAGAGTTGTACTCCATCCGGAGTCGGATAAAGGTGCTGTAAAAAGGATGGAGTGAAGTATTTTCTGCACCATTTCAAAAAACCAAGGCACTTGAATGCTTTTCCTTTACCCGCTAAAGTCCGGACTGTAGTGTGTACGCGTCCCTAAGTAATGGGGACGAGCCCTCCGTGGTCGGGTGGGTTAGTGTGAGGCCGCGGACGCTTGAAAACAAAACTTAACAGCACTGCAACTGTCAAATATTTGTAAATTCAACATTAAATCATATTATGCGCAAATAAACACAAAACACTCATCATAAAAATGACTGATACAAGGAATGAGTGAGGGAGAGAGAGAATGAGAGTTATAACAGAAAGTTTCTTTTTTTCTTCCTTAAATGTCTTCTTTTTTGTGCAGTTAACAATATTTACTCATTTGTTTTATCGTCCAGTTAAAATATCAAATTTATTAATAATTTTTCCATTTCTGCAGTGTTTGTTTGTTCGTAAATGCAAACAAATAAATCGTTCCAATTTTAGTACATGTTCTGCCGAAGCAAGAACCGCCGTGGTCTAGTAGGTAGTGTGCTGGCTTATTAGATGTAAAGCCAGGAATTCGAGTCCCAGGCCAGACATCAAAAATAAAAAAATACAAAAAGTATTTTTTCGGCGATTTCTTCTCATTCTCTTCTTGAAAAGTTTCTCAAATAAATCTGTCGTTCGGAGTCGACTTTAAACTGTAGGCCCCGCCACTTCTGTATAAAATTAACACACACAACATAAGTGGTGTGAGAAACTGCGGGCTTCTTGGGGACGATTGCTGTAGGCTGTCTAATGGTGAAGCTATAGCACTGGCCATTTTATAGTTACAAGTAGCAACTCGTTTCCGTTCGCATCTTCCCTCTTTCCACCTTTTCTAAACCTGCACAATGCACTGCATGGGTAGAGGTCATCCCCTGAGTACAGGTTTAATAAAAAAAAAAAAAAAAAATCAATAAATCAGTAAAAAGAAGCATGTGATTCGCAGTGTGAGCGCATAATAATCGTATTGTATTGAGTGATTGTTGCTATTTGTTATATTTAAAAAGCGGAAATGCTTTATAATGTTTTTAAGTATTTGGTTCTGTGTATTCAGAAGTATTCCGCAGTGTGTTCAGTATTGGCACAAACAAGAACAACCCGCTCTGTAGAAGCAGTCGAGCAGACAGCAGGACAATTTAATGAGACGTTGAGATTTGCGACGAATATCGTGTAGCCCAAAAGGGCACTATTTGTTAATTAATTGTATCCCTATAAGACGAAGATTTGCTAAAGTCAAAGCCTGACTTAGCTATTGAAATAAAAACAAATATTAATTTCAAGGAAAAATCATTTTATTTAAAACTTTTATTTCTTATATTTCACATAACAAAATTCCAATTCCAAATCCAAATCAAACTTTAACTTTGCTTCAAGTGGATTTCAAAATGTCAAAGAACTGAAAGATTTGGAAACTACATATGTTAACTTAATAGAATAAGCTTGAAAATAAATTGTAAAGAACATGACATTTCTTAACATAGGAAACTATTAACTCGTCATAATTAACCCCTTATTTACTTTATAATAATAATAAAAAAAAAAGAAACTTAAACTGATTTATTAAGTTGTCTATTATATTATATTATATTTATTTTTTATACATCATATTTAGTGTATTAGTTAGATTTAAAATTACTTTTCGTGTTTGGCTCTTGTTTTAGGCGTTGTAATTGATGGAATTATTTTATCATTTTTCTTGCTCCGTGGTAGTGTTGTACAACTAGCAGACATTTTGTCCTATAAAATATAAAAGATAATACAATATTAAATAGGTTTATGGTTAAAAATATTTTAATATCACAACTTTAACAACACATTAGTCATGCAAAAAACACTTTTAGTTACATACAAATGTATTAATAATCTGTCTCAGCTAATGCTTTTAAAATTAATTAATTTTAGTAGAAAAATCTTAAATCATTAAAGCATTTATTTTTTCAAAAAATATATTTTTTTTTAAGTTCGGTTTAGAAACATTCATTTAATGCGTGTACTTTAACAATATCCATTCGAGCTCATTTCAATACTGTACCATTTTTAGTTATACATACATACATACATAGGTATGTAGTTATATTGTCGTTTCTTTGGCTTTATAGTTGGTCACTTTTGTTGTACTATGCGGAGATTCATTACAACTAAAAGTTTTCTTAGCAGGAGGCTGAGGAGCCTTACCCTTGCTATGAATGTACGAGCGACGGCTATTGTTGGATGCTGAACTGCTGAGGTTTACGCTAAAATTGTCTTCAATTTTATTAATATTTGAATGTGAATTATTATCACTTTGGTCATCATTTAAATCTAAATCACCGTTATTGTCTTTATCTTCTATTTCAGTATCATTGTTTTTACTAGAAGCATTAGACATCGTTTCGAAGAACTCGTCGTTACAGTGTTGAATAATTTCTTTGTCGTAAACTTCCGGTGAATCATAAAAGAATAATGTCGATACTTCATAATTACCACTGTTATTCAGATCCTTCTCTATCTCATATTTAGTATATTGTTTGTTATCAATTTCGATCACTTCAACCTGGTTAATATAAGTAAATCATAAATTTATCATTCACTTGCTTAACAATATTACTACATAACGACGATTATAATCTATAAAATGCTGAGAGAGGAATGCTTTTATGATTTAACTTGGAAAGAATTGTGGTTAAATGCAACAGATACAGTGGAAAAATTTCATTCTTACAATTGACTAAATGATGTAAAAATGAGTAATTTTAAAAGAATTTCAAATTAATTTTTCGAACATAGAAAGTTTTAATACTTCTTTCAAAAAATAATTTAATAAAGAACGAAAAACCTCAAATTATGCTCTCAGAGTGTTTAGAGTATCGAATATTCATGCAGTCTTCAAATCAAATTGTTTGATTGAATCTTTCCCGTTACTTGTTGATTGTTTTATTGATTATAGAGGTTTGGACCACCAGCAGATTTCTGGAAAAAATTCTGAGAGTAAATAAAATTAATGTGAAAAGCTTCTCAAAATTCTATCGTTCGGAGTCAACTTTAAACTGTAGGCCCCGCCACTCATGTATAAAGTTAACGCGCATAACTAAGTTATGTGAGAAGCTAGGTCGTAATCCTGACTGAAGCGTTACAATGACCAATTATGTATGTAATTTAATAAAGAACTGGTAATTTGGAATTTTCAACATTTTACAACTTGCCGTTAACTAAAGGAAGGATTTTAACGGGCAGATAAATTGTTTTTCATTATTATAAGTGGCCTGCCTGTTTGCATAGAAAACAAAAGCACTCAATTTTGTTTGTGTTTCCATATAATCAGGCAGGCAAGTGAAATAGCCTGTGTTACAAAAACATCACATTAAAGTGAAGTTTATGTTTGAACTTGTCAAAATATATATTATTTTCAATATGCTAACTTCAAATATAAACAAAATGAGGGTATAAAAAAAAAGAGAAAAAAATAAATGAAGCCTGCCGTTGCCACTGCGTATAAAAAAAAACTTGCTTAATTGAGAAGTGTTATCGAAAATGCTCCGGCAATGCCATATTTATTGTATCTAAGTTGTAATAACGAAAATAAGTTAAAAGTAACTTTACGGTTCCCTTTAGCTAAGGTACCTTTAACTAAAACCAAGTTTAATGGCAAGTTGTAATAATGGCCCTTAGTATGTAGTTATCGGCAATAAGTCAAAAACAGCATTTCTGATTAGAATGTAAAGAATGTGTAGGTGAACACTAGGGAATTGTATATATTGAGTGATGGGACTTACAGTTTAAAGTCGGCTCCGAACAACTGATTTCTGAGAAACTGTTCATGAAAAATTTAATTTACTCCCATAGTTTTTGCTGAAAATCTGCTCTGAAGCCCCAGTTGGCGGATGACAGGGCAAAATTGTACAACATCAGATTAATTTGTGCTCTAGCCCCGAAGGAAGAAAATTACGATGCGGTCAAAGATGCCTTCTTACCTAAGCTCGTGGACGTATATAAGTGCCCGGCACATGATGCCAAAATTGTCCTCGAAGATTTTAATCCGAAGGTTGGGCGGGAAGGTATCTTTGGCCACACAGTCGAACAGTTCTGCCTCCACGCGAACACTACCTCCAATGGTATGAGGCTGATCGATTTCGCCGCGGCGCGTAACATGGTAGTAAGTAGCACCAGGCACAGCACGTATCCAGTCTACTAGATGCGCGCATATTTAAAAGCCCAAACATCGGATCGGACCACTACCTTGTCGCAGCCAGGTTTCGATTGCGCATTAGCACCTCGAGGTCTTCGCATACTAGTGCATTGCGTAAGCTGGTCATTAAGAAGCTGCGATCACAAGGATCAAAGGACAGCTGAGGCGTTCTCCGCTCAACTCTCGAATAAGCTCCGTCGTTCCCCATCTAAACTCAGCGATATTGGTGAACTGTGGGCTAACACCTCCCACTCCTTGCGCAGTACTGCGGAAAGAGTCCTTGGTTTCGAGCTCCCACCCCAATGAAAACCATAGTACGATGGGGAATGTCGCGACGCAGCTGCAACAAAAAACGCCGAATACAAGAAAACGTTGAAGTCAGCCGCTACGCGAGCTATTGTCGAGAACTACAGAGAGAGAGGATTAGGGAAGAGAGACGTCTTTTCAGATACAAGAAAAGGGAGCAGGAAAGGCGTGAGCATGAGGCAATCAAGATGCATAGATGTAGGAATGACTCTAGAAAATGTTATCAAAAAGTAAGTGTCTAACCGAGGATTATAGACCCGGAACGTCTTCGTGCAAGGACGAGAATTGAAACTTGGTTACAGATCCGCAGGGGGTACGGAGATTGTGGAGGAAACAGTTCTCTATTCTACTAAAAGGCAATGATGACAGAAATACCGCCTCTAGAGATTTCGTGAGGATTCCGCCACCTAGCCATGAAGAGGTCAAAATCGCGATTATTCGTCTTAAAAACAATAAAGCGGCAGGTCCTGAAGGCATCCCCCCTGAATTGTTTAAGACCGGATGTAATGAATTGGTAGGGCGCATGCACCAGCTTATTTAAAAAATATGGCTAGAGGAAAGTATGCACAACGATTGGAACCTCAGTGTTCAGAATACGCAGAATGACGTTGAGCAATTCGTGCAGCTTCGTCAAGGTAAGAATGGACCTCTCCGAACCTTTTGATACCGTGCGAGGTTTCAGACAATGCGATCTCTTACCAAGCGACCTCTTCAACTTCGTTATGGGAAGTGTTCTGCGAAAGGCAAGAGTACATCGCAGTGGCACTATTTTTCAAAAAAAACGTTCAGTTGTTTGCGTACGCTGGCAACATCGACATCATAGGACGTATCAAGCGAGATGTTACTGCTGCCTTTAGTGTTATTGAACGGAAGTCTACTAAGACGGGTCTGGCAGTAAATGAGGGCAAAATAAAGTATACGTTATCGAATTATCGACAAGTAGAGACGTGCGGCGTATTGATTTTCAGATTACGGCCGATAACTATACTTTTGATATAGTTTTTATATATTTATTATATATTATATTTTATACAGAATTTGTCTTGGCCTCGCCGTTACCACTAAAAATGATGTCAGTCTGGAGATCAAACGCAGGATTACTATTGCTAACAGGTGCTACTATGGTCTCAATAGGCAATTGAGTTGCAGAGACCTCTCTCGTGCGACAAAATTAATACTCTACAAGACGCTCACCCTACCCATGCTTCCCTGTCCAATAGTGAGCTGTACGAGCTCCTCAGCGACATAGACGTTGTGCATCGTATTAATATCCAGTGGCTGCGCTAGGCTCGGCCATGTCGTTCAAGTGGAGGAGGATGCTCCTGTGAGGATTTGCGGAAGTGGACGAAGAGTACGACTTTGTATCCATTGGAAGGATCAAATCGAAGAAGTCCTGTCATCGATTGGTGTAATCATGTGGCATAGGCGCGAAACAAGTAAAGGCGTCTGGAAGGATGTGTTGCGGCAGGCCGAAATCCCTTAATAGCCAATTGAGTAAGTAAGCTCATATTAACTATAATGCCAGAGACATGCTTTTCTAGATCTGGATTTGGTTTTCCTTTTTTCTCTTTGAATTTTAGCTCTATATTGGAGCTTCTGTCTTCCGAGATTGAATATCTAATTTTGCATCTTTGAATAGAAGTTTTTTTTACCATGCCAAGTTAATTTTTCTTTTCAGTTTTCAACTATTATTAACAGGGATTTGAAATTACTCGGCTAAAATTAATGGTACGCTAGCATTCTTGACTCTTAAAATGATGATTACTAAATCCGCGGAATTTAGTAGGATTACACTGAGCTCTAAAACGTTGACAGATTATATTATTACGGGGAATATCGCGGCAAGGACTAAAGTGGATAATAAAATAGCAGATCATGAGTCGATTGATATATTAATAACAGCAGGAAATGGAGGCCATGCGCCTGAGAATAGGGAATGTTGTGGTTTCAGATGTAACAGGAATAGGTTTAGAAGCGGACTAGGATTGATGTTGGAATTTGAGGAAATGGCTGATTTGAATGAGTATGTGAGTAAATTCGACTTCCGTTTGGATAATACAGTGGAACATTCACTGTTAGATCGAAAATAAACAGATAGAAAAGGAATGAATGATTTAATAGTGAACTCAGAGCCTTAAGGAGGGATAAAATTATGAAACACAGAAGAGCCATTATGGAGAACAGTATTGATACATGGAACTTATATAAAGTTAAAGTAGCGAATTCGAAATACTGCAAAGGATCAGAAGGAGATGTGGAATAGGATTAAGAATTTAGTATTAGGGAAACCGAGTAATATGATAAATAATGTGATATTTAATGGAATTGGAGAATATATGTAGAAAGAAGGAATACATGAGAATATCAAGTGGCATTTTACTGGACAATTGGAACATTGGTAATATTTTGCTTAGAATTATAAATCTTTGGAAACTGGAATATTCCCTGAGGATTGGAAGGAAATATTATTAAATGTGAGAAATATTGCTCGATAAATACTCTGAGAACATGTGAGAAGATTATTGAGAAGATAGTTAAAAACCAATTGGAGGAATATTTTGAGAAGCATAACATACTATCGAAATATCAGTCAAGAATTAGAAAGAATTATTCATATAAGACGACTATTAACTATTTAATAAATAGATGGAAATTCATAGGAAATGATCGCAAAATTCTGTTAATTTTTCTGGATTTCAAAAGAGCGTTCGAAACAATAGATAGGGAGATATCGAATAGGGAAAGTTTCATGTTATGGTATTAAGGATAAAGAATTAAAGTGGTTTAGTTCATATCTCACTAGACGTAAACAGATAACAAAGTTAAATGATGTTGAGTCGAGTATGAGGCAAAATGATTTGGTGTTCCACAGGGTTTGATATTAGGAGCTTTAGTGTTTATATAGTCCCATATAAAGTGATACGGTATTGTTGAAATTGGCTTTGCAAATATAAATTTTTTGATTGAAAATTCTCTAGAAGATCAGTGGCCATTTGGGAACATATAAGAAATAGTACACCATACAGACTATATGCAAATGGGACTATATTGCTTATTGTATTAAGGGGCCTTGGAACACTCCCTTGAGTATGATATGGTACTCAAAGACCTAGTATATGCCCTAAAATTGGCTTCTAAATAAGTGACCTTTTTCAGATGGATACTGTTAAACTGTTAACAGTGCTCTGTTAAGAAGAAATTTTGCTCTGTAACACTAAGTTTTGCACTGTTAAGAGCAAATTTTGCTCTGTTAAAAGCAAATTTTGTACTATTAACAGAAAATTTTGCAGTGTTAACGCTAAATGTGGCGCTACTAATATTTATGGATTGCGTCTTGGGTTTTAAAATTCGATTTTATCTTCACACACATCTACTTTTATGTTAGATGCACTGAGATGGCTTAATTTGCGTAAAAGATTGAAATTGAACACTCTGAATTTTACTCAAAAAATTAACATTGGAGAAGCATCAGAGTACCTAACTGAACAGTTGAAATATGTTGGAGAAGCGCAACCATACAGCCTAAGAAATGCAAACGATTTTAGGCTGCAGCGAGCGGATACAAGTGCAATGCAGAAATCATTATACTTTAAGGGACTGAATTTGTACAATAAAATGCCAAATTATTTGAAGAATGAAAGAAATATGAATGTTTTTAGAAAAAATATTGTAAACTTTGTTAAAAATAATAGTTAAACTCATATAGTTATAATGTATATAATATTCAATATTTGTAATATTTTGCTATTGAAAAAGTATTTCAAATACTACTGAATAAACTTGATTTGATTGATTGATTGAATTTGGTTATAAGTATCACAGACATAACTTTTTAACTTATTCAAACATCCGAAGCCCCTTTTGTTATTAAATTATTTGTTTTTATTCTGTATTCTTAGGCTATAGGATATCATGATAATATCTTTTTTAACAAGAATCCTACAAAGTTTAAAATCTTGTAATGGATTCTCAAACATTTAAACTGTTACTCCGTTTTTCAAAATCTTTTACTATCATATACAGGTATTCCCCGACTTACGACCGAGATAGGTTCCTGGGGTTCAGTCGTAAGTCGAATTTCATAAAAAAAAACTTTATGAAAAAAATCACATACTGTACTACTAATTTTGAGTGTCAGGAGAAATTAAATTTATATTTTAAGGATTCCCCGAAACTACCTATTTGTCTGTTTTAAGTATTTCCTAAGAAATAAATTCGAAAAAAAAAAATTGGTCGTAAGTGCAAATAGTCGTAAATTGAACTGTCGTAAGTCGGGGACTACCTGTATACAGCAGCGAGAAAAAAAATCTATTTCGATGCTATATTATGTTCAACACCATTTCTTGTCATATTTACAGAATTGTCTTGGGGGCCGACGATTGAATTTAACACACCAGAGACAAAAAAGTCAAACTTTGATTCGTCGCTCCACATAACTTTGGCCGTTCTTTCTTATTAACCTTACTTATAAGTGGGTTCTTCGTTGGCCTTCTAGCTAATACAATTTCCTCTCTTAATCGGCTTTTGGCTGTGTGGACCCCAATAGAAACCTCAAATTGTTCGCTTGCATAATTAGTAACATCTACTGCCTTTTTCCGAAGGTCAACTTTTACTAATTTTACCATTTGACTGGTGTGGCGGACAGTACATTTACGAGGTGGAACACTCCTTGGCTTTCTTTCCACGTTATTTGTTTGACGATGAAATTAAAGTGATGGGCAACTTTATTCGTTGATTTGACTTCTTTCAAAGCCCTTATAATGGCAAATTTGCTATTTGCTGACAGCTGTTTTTGTTTTAAAATTAACAATTTGCAAATTTTTCATTAGACTTTTATTTTAATTACTCTAGTTGATCTACTTTTCCCTTTAACACATTGCGTTTCCTTTTTCTCACTAAATTTGTTTACTTTTTTATACATTAAAAAAAAAATAAGTAGAAAGAGAAACCAACAATGCTTATTGATTCTTTTAATTAAAATAAAAAAAAACAAAAGTGTAGTGGAATTGGATAACGTTATAAGGTTCGACCCTCATATGAATATCATATGACATGGCGTTGCATTTTTTTCACCTCGATAGTTTTTTCTCACTACTGTACATTAGAGCGACTCAAATTGTATGGATGCGAAATTCATGTAAAGTGTACACCCCTTAATATAAACCTTGGACTTTTTTAAGATAACATTTAAAATATTTCGGCTCCAGCTTTGACCTCTCGCTGGACCATTTTGAAAAAGGGTCTATTTTTTAATATTTTGTTAATATGAAAATCTGTTTCCTTACCAACATATACAGTATCTATATCATAAGAAAGGTTTTTTTAAGGCGCGTCCAACAGTATATACAATTTTTCCAAGGACGATCAACCATGTCCCTTTTTTAAGTATATTCTGTAGAAAAAAATGGTTTTTGAATTTTTTGTTCGGGGTTGTTTGTAATAATAATGTCAAATTAAAATATTTTAATCTTTAGTCGATTTAATTAAATACGGGTGTCCCCTTTTTTTGAAATTCGCACAAGTTCGCATTTTGAAAAAAATGCAATAGGGTGGCACCCCTTCGTTGTAAATACATCATCTTTGTATGTAAATAATTTAGATTATTGCAAATTAGATGCAATTTTGTGGTAACTTTAATTTGATAGCGGATTTAGTTTCTAGATCATGTATGGATTTAAATAGGACTTAAATAAATAAAAGAAATGATCCACGACTTTCTGGCGGCATATCTGTTTACCAAATTAAAAAAAATTTTAAAACTTGTTTGTTTATATTTACAAAAATAAAAACTGCAACTACTACAAAACGCGAATCTAGCGCGAATTTCAAAAAAAGCTAAGACCCGTATTTAATTAAATCGAATAAAGATTAAAGTATGTTAATTTGGACATTTTTATTACAAATACCTCAGCGCCTTAAAACATTGGACGCTCCTTAAAAAACCTTTCTTGTGATATACATATTGTATATGTTGATAAGGAAACAGATACTCAAATTAACAAAACACTCAAAAATAGATCCTTTTTCAAAATGGTCCAGCTCACGAGAGGTTAAAGCTGGAGCCTGAAATATTTTAAATGTCATCAAAAAAAGGTCTAAGGTTCATTTTAAGTGGGGTACACTTTGCACAAATTTTGCTTCCATACAACTTGAGTCGCTCTACTGTGCATATGCATATAATATATAGAAGCAATTTTATCATATAATTTTAATTGAGTTTTATCTAATATTTTTTAATACAAAATATATTTTTGAATGTATCGTATATTAATATATATGTATGCATATAATATTTAAATAATAATATATTTTAATTAAATTTATGCAGTTTTGTTTTTCGCATTTTTAATTACAAAATATTTATTTACTTACTTCTGCACGTTTAGACTTCAATCGAGATTTTGAAGCATTAGTCATGGAAGAAGTACGACTTAAGCCCCCTGCAATAGGTTCAGCACTCGAATATCCCGAACTAATATCGTCTGAAGATCGAACATTGTAGCTGAAATGCAATTAATTTTAATAAAAGTTCAATTTGCTTTCGATTAAAAATCATACTTGAAATCTCCCGCGCCTTTTGCAGCTACATCTACTTCGGTGAAGTACATTCCGGTTGAATGCCGAGTACCAGAAGAAGAGCGTCCTACGGCAGTATTTAAGCGCTGACGCAACATTCTCTGTTGTGGGCGCAATGTAACAACATCGTCAATCTTCAAAAACATAATTTTAGTTTGTATATTAAGAATATTTTACATAAAATTCAAATACCTCATCTTGAGTACGATGAATATCTGGCTCTGAAAGGTCACTCAGACTATAACTGCGTCGAATGGTTTGTACCAAATTTCCGCCACCCTATTATTCAAATACATATAACATAACTCTTTTTGTGTATGGTTGATAACGTTTATTATTTTAATTAAAAAAAAATTTGTTAATCTTATATATGAGAAAAGTTGTTTGTATTAAAATTACAAAAGTAATGTACAAAAAATAAATTAGGCATTAAAAAATAATATTAAATGTTATAAATAAAATCAGTTAATATTCGAAAAAAAAGTGAGAGATCAGAGCATTCATGAATTATACAACGTCCACTTCAATATCAGGCGTAGCATTACGCAATTTTCGTCGCGAACGTACTCCAGCCGTAGGAACTTTGGTGTTATTGCTTTTTAAAGGGTTAATATTTTGTTCTTTTAACTGAGACTTTCTTGTTGGTGGATCTCGAATTCGTGCAGCTCCTTTATCCTCATCGTTATCTTCTTCACGGTTAATTATGTCAGCTTCACCAAATTCTTCATCTAAAACTTTTTCTTCATCCTCAGAGTATTCTACATGCATTGAAACCATAGCATTTAAAGAACTAGAACGTGGCACCCAATAACTATTATCTACTACATCCAATTCATTTTGATTTCGAGCATAAATAGCACCATCAGATTTTGAGGAAGGTAGTATGCCAAGCTGTTGATTGTTTGCAGTATTTAAACCATAATGAAAAGTCTTGTGAAAGCGTGCACGTGGAGCATATAACATAATGGGGGGTTATCAGTTAATTATGTTTGAAAATGAAAAGAAAGCAACGAAAATTATACTTAATAACGTAAAAAAAAGGAAAAATTAAACAAATATTTGTAACAAAAGGAAATAAAGCAAATTATAACTAAGAGATGCATAAGTGGTTTAAGTGACCCATTATTCAACAATTTTCTATATTTAAATTTTTAAGTAGTTTAATACTATTTTAAATAGCCCGTTTTTTTAGGTAAAATAATCTTACAACACATATTTTTACCGGTCAAAAATATCCTTTCTGGAGCTACTTCTTTAACGTGGCTAAGAAGTACAGAAACCTGAATCTTTGCGAACATTAAAAAGTTTCTATGTGGTTATAAACGAATCCTGATACGTACTAAGAGAGGCTTTGTGAAGATTCTATAGGTAGATTAAAACTATCATCAAAACCTCTAGGTTATGAAGAAGTTCATCTTTTGCGCTGTTCTCAAATACATGACAGAATGATCATGGAAATGAACTATTGGAAAGCTACACTTCAGATATATTTGTGAAGGCAATTAAAAGGGGCAATAAATGGATTTAAACCGTTGAAGTATTTGTGACCGGAAGGAATATATCAAGCCTTTTGACAGCAGCAGAAACCGATTTACTTCGAGCAAGAACAGTAATCGGTTGAATCGGTTTCTGCTAAAGACTATTGTAGAGACTTGTTAATGTGAACCTACACCTGACTACTGGTGGTATTTTACTGTGTAAGGCATCGAATGCACACCAAATGGAAAGACAATAGAAAGTACAATATAAGAAGGACTGAGTCATATAACAGACTAGACAGAAAAAACCTAACGTTAATAATCGGTCTTTTGACTGTAGACTTATAGCACACTTATTCATCATGAGAATTGTCGCGAGCCAAACATTTAGATTCTATGACGATGATCATGAATGATCGAAACACATTTTTGAAACCTATAGGACATATAAGGATTCCAGGAAAGAAACTTCTGGCTACGTACCAAGTGCTAAGCAGGGAATTGTCATTGTTAACACAGGACACCAGAACGGGATTTGTTAGGGCAATAGGCTTCACAGAACAGAAGTCAGCGATGAGTATTCGAAAAGAATCGAATCATACTCATAATTTCTGATACTTATACGCATTCATAATTCTTTTATTATCGTGGAACCTCTATTCATATTCAAACTTTGAAGTACTCATTATATTTATAGTTAATAACAACTAGGATTAAATTTTGATGAATGATTCGAGTCACTTGAATCATTTACATGTATTTTACTAAAGTTATGATGTCAATGTTGGAAGCATATTCATTGGAACCTGTACTCGTAGTGAATACGAATGAATCAGAGTAGTTAAATTTCAATATTGTTGACTCACTTATGTTCAAAATTTTATGAGTACTTAAATCCTCTAAGGTTTCAGGGTCGTACTAAAGAGCATATGGTGGCAGTACCTCTTCACGACAATAATAATTCAAAATAATTCATATAAAAAATATATTTAATTACAAATCATTTGATTATTTTAAATCCCGCAGGACTAAAAACAATTAAATTTATGCAATACAATAATAAAACACATATTAATATGTATATATCCGGCTATAAATGTATTGAGTACATATATTATGTACATTTAACAGTTTGAAAACATATTTCATTTTTCCTGTTAAACTCATAAATGGTCTTCCAATTTTGTTATGGCAAAGATTTTTAAAAACTAGTCAACTTGTGAATAATGAACTTATCGGCCACTGTATGCTTTGTAGATTCCCCTACCACAAGACTCACTTGTCCGCTTCGCAATAAACATTTCTAGTAAAAATTATAATTGAACTACCAGTAGTCTTAATTAATGAAAAAAATAAATATGTTTGTATATTAAAAAAATTTTGAATCGTTAACAACAGAAGTTTAATTTTATTTCTTTAAAGTCCACCTAAAAATTTATTAACAAAAAAGGTTTTTTGGGTACAATTTTCCTTGCAGAACTATACAATGATACATGACTTCTAACAAAAAATTAACAAGAAACAAAATTTACTAGAATTTATTGTCGTACAATTAATTTTTATGAATGAGTGTGATCGGTTATAATTGCCATCCAGCATTTTTAAAGTTATCAGCGTGTAAATTTGTTGCATTTTATTGTTTAATAATGACGTACGTATGTATTTCTTAGTAGTATTTTATTTAAGTACTGTAATGATGTGTTAAGAGATGTAGCTTATATTCAGTCGTTAAACATTTAATGAAGATAATGTGCACTTTTTTTAATAGTTGTGGACAAATTTATAATATATTTGCATATATTTCACATGTATATACATAAATATATATATATACAAGTATATATATATCTCACTTATGCTTCATATATGCCTTAGTATAAGTCTGTTCAACAAATACCTTTATGGCGGTTTGCATAATCACATTAGTAGCGTAGTTAACGCCCTTCGATCCCAATTGCAGTACAGCTGAATAACCACGCTCCTTTGCTTGATTAAGATACTCATCAATTTCCTAAAAAAAAAAATTTATTGCGAAATATTAAATATGTATACATTCAAATTAAAATTTTTAAGTGATGTTCTCGCACCTGTTCGCGGCGTGTTAAAGTTGGGTGAACAAATTTTCTGTATAATGTCGAACTGCCTTTGGTAGCTGGCGAGAGTAGCCAGAGTACAATGACCACTTTAACTTCATAATAAAATGGAAACCACGATAGGAAAATGTCTGTGAAGGTTTCAGTACATGTAAAAAATGCATACACTATCCAATACATCATCCATTTCACCTATAGTCATATATAATAGATAAGTTGAAGATAATAATCATTGTGACTACTTACATATTCTTTCACATTCTTTGTGCGGACAGCCTTATACGAGGCATAAGCTGGATAAAGAGTTCCGAATGTTAATCTGAAAGTGGGAAAAATAAAGTTTTCAACAAAAGGACGTGGGGAAAAAAATATGGCTATTATGAAAGATATACACGTTGTTGTAAATGAAAGTCTTGGCAAGGGTAAACTTTGAAATAATTCCAAAGGGCGGCTAATTGCATTTAAATTTAATGCAATATTTTCAGTATTTATTTCTTTACGTCGATTATCACGCAGATAAATTTCATCAATCATATCCTCCTCATTGCGGTTTGAATATGAAAGAGATGGTAAATCTCTACTAGGGCTTCCGTAATTTAGAGAACGTGAAATATTGCCATAGTCTGCACTAAATTTTCTTTTAACGATTTTGTTTGGACTATTTTCTTTATAAACAAAATAACTTTTTTTAGGATTTTCATATGGCTCAACAAAACATTCTTGAAAATCAGTATGATACATTGAAAATATTTTTAGTCTTTGTATTTTCTTTAAGATCACATAAATACGGTGTAAAGCTTTCAGCAGCACCAATATCAGACTGAATATAACAAATATAAAATTGTTCCCAATTATGCAGAGGTATACTCTAAATCTTAAAATAGCGACAACTACATTTTATTGCGCAGAGTGAACATATTTGTCTTATAAATGAGACCATTTCAACATCAACAAACAAAATATCTCCTAGAATGAAAACGTTTTTTTTAATAAAAATACCAAACAAAATTACATTGTAAATGAAGAAATAGAATAAAAAATTAAGAATAATATTTCTATAAAAGAGAACGTTACAAACACAAACAAAAAAAGAGAATATTGATGCCTGAATATAAACAAATATATAGAATACACTGATATATACATTCAAATACAGTCAGAGACTAAAGTTTAAATACACATTCGAAATATTTTAACTTTTGTACACTTGCTAATTGAAAAAATCAAAAAATATTCGATTAATCTGAACCACAGATTTCGAATATGAAATGAAACATGAAGCAATAGTAAAAAGGAGCTGAACGCATAAATGCCACAATGTTAAAAAAAAAAACTTCTTTTTACTAAATATAAATAAAAAATAAAATAGCATCGATTTTTTTAATGTATTAATACCCATTTTCTGCCTTCGAAGTTAAAGCAGGGTTACTCACTTTGGAGTTAGAGCTCGAATTCATTGGATTTGCCATATAAAAATTTGTTTATTTGTGTGTTTATGTGTATAACCAAAAATCATATTGCTGTTAGAACAAAAATTGTTTGAGATGTTCAAGACATTCTGAATGATCTTTCTTCTGCTGTTTCTGATTGTAATATTCTGATGTATGCTGACTACGTTAAATTATTTTATAGTTTTGATGATGATCATGGCCAGGCTGTTCTTCAGCGAAATATTGATTTGTTTGTTACTTGGTGCAGGATAAATTTAATGGATCTTAATTTGAGAAAATGTAAATGCATGTTTTTCTCTCGCGGTAGTGTAATCTCGTCCACTTATGTGATTAATTCTTGCCCTTTGGAAACTGTGTCTTCATTTCTTGCTTGGGGAGTATTATTGGATATTAAATTGTCTTTTATTGTTCATATTAGTATGATGATTGGCAAGGATCGGGCTGTTCTTGGTTTTGTGAAAAGATGGGCTAGGGAACTCATTGATCCTTATATAACAACACTACTGTACATTTCACTTGTTAGGCCTATTTTGGAGTATGCATCTGTTATTTGGAATCCATACTATCGTTGTCATAGTTATTCAATTGAGAATGTGCAGAGGCAGTTTTTATTATTCTGTTTACGTGGTATACATACATACATAATTGGCCATTACAACCCTTCAGTCAGGATTACGACCTAGCTTCTCACACCACTTATGTTGTGTGCGTTAATTTTATATATGAGTGGCGAGACCTACAGTTTAAAGTCGACTCCGAACGACAGATTTTTGAGAAGCTTTTCATGGCAATTTGTACTCTCAGAGTCTTTGCCAGAAATCTGCTGAGAGGAAGTCGCCGAAGAAATATTTTTTCGTTTTGATGTCTGACCTGGGATTCGAACCCGGGCCTTTTGTCTAATAAGCCAACACACTACCCACTAGACCACGGCGACTTCTGGTACGTGGTATAGGATGGGATTATGCCAATGGGCTTCCGCCGTATGAGGATAGATTAGCTTGGATAAAACTTCCAACTTTGGAACGTAGAAGGGCTGTTTTAGGGGTTTGTTTTGTTTTTAATCTTGTTAAAGGTGATATCGATTCTGAGTTATTGCTTTTTAACCTGAATTTCAGCATTCCAGCAAGATTTTCGCGGCACTATCGACCTCTTTCTCTTTGAAGTCACCGTGGTCTAGTAGGTAGTGTGTTGGCTTATTAGACGTAAAAGCCAGGGTTCTAGTCCCAGGCCAGACATCAAAACAAAATACAAAAAGTATTTTTTCGGCGATTTCCTCTCAGCAGATTTCTGGCAAAAACTCTGAGAGTAAATAAAATTGCCATGAAAAGTTTCGCATAAAATCTGTCGTTCGGAGTCGACTTTAAACTGTAGGTCCCGCCACTTATGTATAAAATTAACGCACACAACATAAGTGGTGTGAGAAACTAGGTCAATAATCCTGACTGATGGGTTCTAATGACCAATTATGTATGTATGTATCGACCTCTTTCTTTAGATTTCTATTGAACGAACTATGCATGTAATTTTCCTTTTCGTAGATTATGTCATGATTTTAACTTGCATTATGATTTTATAGATTTTAATTGTAGTGTTTGTAATGTAAAGCGTGGCTTGTATACTGGCATTAATTTATAAATTACTGTATAAAAATGTATTTTTTCTTGTCTTAGATTGTTCCGTTTTATTGTTACCTTATTCAGCTTGTGATTACCTTGTGTAGCTGTTTTATGTTCTCGTTGCCATAACTTTTCCCTTACCCGCTACAGTCCGGACTGTAGTGTGTACGTATCCCTACGTAATGGGGACGAGCCCTCCGCGGTCGGATGAGGGTGGGTTAGTGAGAGGCCGAGGACGTTCGAAAACAAATTTAAAACTGTTTAAAGCTTTTTTACTACAGCGTTTTTTTTTTTTTTTCCAAAGAATTAAAACTTTTATATGAGGAATTTCAATAATGAAATTAAAAATATAAACCAAAAATTAATATTTATTAGATGAGGATTAGTTAACTTCCAAAACCGAAACGCACTTGGTGTTAGCAAAACTCAAAAAGTCTGATTTAGCTAACTTCGAGGCACCAAAACGTCTATCTATTCCTCAGAAAACTATTTTTTCTACTTTTGGAGACGAGTTCTACATTATTATAATGCATGAACCTCACACAAAGTTGATAGAGTTATCGTTTTGAGAGGATTTTCAAAATGTCTAGATATGTCTTGTTTTTCAGGACAGTCAGCAATGCCTTTACAATCTGGTTCTTTGTTATTAATTTTTTCGTAGCTCCATAACACATTTTTCCTAAAAAACTAATATTAATATTAGATACTGTCTGCACATAATGGTTTTAATGATTCAATTTTCGCCATTCTTTTACAATGGCATATGCATCGCTTTTTTCAACATTGGAAAAATACACAACAAGTATATATAAGTATTTTAGAAACTTAATTTTATAGATGAAAACATAATAATAATAAATAAAAAAAAAAAAATAATACAAAAACTAAAAATTTAAAAAAATTCGAATAATGAAAAAGTGAGAGTATTAAATTTTGGGGTATTAGCATATGTATTTACGCTCAGTTGATACTCGTACAGCCTATGTTGACATTTTAACAAATTCGGAGGAAAAAATAAATTTTATATTGCCGGAAAAGAAATCGTCTTTGGATAGAAAATAGATGATTTACTAGAACTAGAATTTTTGAAATGCAGAAATACAGTACAATATGCGAACTATGAAATCCCGTAATATATTAGAGAAAACAAGACGAATCTTACGAAAAAAAAGTGAATGAACAAATTTTGATATCCACGATATATTACCCGAGAGCTACAAAGAAATGTAATGTAACAGTTCCCAAACAAACGACTGAATAACTGAAGCCACTCGTCAAAATACTGATCGAACCTTATCAGTGCGGCTTCAGACTTGATAAGTGCACCATCGACCAGATCCTCACACTAAGCCAAATCCTGGAAAAGACCCAGGAAAAACATAATCTTTTTGTCGACCATAAGGCAACCTTCGACAGTCCCATAAGGAATCGTATTTATGCCACAATGCCTGAGCTCGTTATAATTGCGAAGCTGATAAGGGTATGTAGAACGCCGTTGAGCAATTCCTGCAGCTCCGTGAAGATAGAAATGGACCTCTTCGAACCTTTTTATATCGTGCAAGGATGGAGAAAAGGCGATCTTTTATTATGCTACCTCTTTGACTTCGTAATGGAGAGTGTTCAGCGGAAGTGCATCGCAATGAAGTGTACCGCAATGACGAAGTGTACCCCAATGACGAAGTGCCCAGAGTTGCTTGCGTACACTGACGACATCATAGAGCGTACCAAGCGGGTTGTTACGGCTGCCTTTAGTGCTATTGAACGGGAATCTACTAAGATAGGTCTGGCGGCAAATGAGGGCAAATGTTAGGTTAAAGGACGAAACAAAGTGTAAATATGTTATCGACAAGTAGAAACGTGCGGCATATTGATTTTTGGATTACGGCCGATAACCATACTTTTGATACAGTCAAGGAATTTACTTATCTTGGCTCCGCCGTTATGACCAAAAATTATGTCAGTCTCGAAATCAAACACAGAATAACTCTTGCCAACAGGTGGTACTATGGTCTCAATAGGCAATTGAGTAGCAGAGACCTCTCTCGTACGACAAAACTAATACTCTATGCTAAAAACTAAACTCTACTCTGCTCGGCCATGTCATTTGAAAAGAGAAGGATGCTCCCGAGTGACGGGTATTTGACGCGGCGATCTGTGGAAGTCGGCGAAGAAGACGACCTTGTATCCGTTGGAAGGTCCAAATCAAGGAAGCCCTGTCATCGATAGGTGTGGACTAACTGTTGTAACCACGCAAAAAGCAGAGGCGCCTGGAAGGCTGTGTTGCGGCAAGCCGAAATCCGTTAATCGGGTTGTTAATGGCCAGTTAAGTAGTTAGTGTTTTTTTTATTAAATTTTGATTTTCTTCGCCGAACTCGAAATTATACCCACCAATGGCAACGCAAAATATTAATTGCTGTACGGTACACTCTTTGTTCTATGATATAGAACTGTCTGAACACTTATTGAATTAAAATTTTTAGTATTTTCCTCATATTTTTCTAAACTTTCTTAAAATATAAATAAATAAAACAACATTACATCCATATAAATAGTACACAAGTGAAACAGCAGCTATTTTAACAATGCCGAAATATTTTCTCGACAGACTGTATGAATGCATATGTACAAAGAGTTTAAAAGCACGTTGACCTATTAACAAACATAGTACATATGTATTTGCGTTTGCAATTAAGACTGAGCATATAAAACACGTGTACTTTGGACTTTGTGTAAATTGCTAAATATCAGTCTGCATATATCATTTAATTACAGTCAACTCTCCAATAACGCGGTGAGTGCGTATCACATTGTATGGAAACCGCGCTATAAGAAACTCGCATTTAACCCTACAAACTAAGTAAATTTCTCAGCGCGTTCTATAGAAACCGGGCTATCTGAATTCGGACACATAAATTATAAATTATTTTTATTGAATTGAAGAGTTCATATAAAGATTGATAAAAAAAATGAAACAAAAACTAAACTAAAAGACTGTTTTCCAACAAAAATAAGAAAGACTTTTGTAAAATTAGGCAAGTTTTAGAAAGACTTGGTCACCAACAAAACGTACAAGTATGTCCTATGAAAGAGTTCTCAGATGACTGAAACCAATGTCATAGACGGGTATGGGATAAGCTGACATTTTTATATAAACATGTTGTTTATATACATATCTGGGCTGTGCTTTTGCGTCGAAAATATTACTGATATTACACTCTCTTACAATATCTAGTTACTAATCAAACCGTAAGAGTACCGCGTTATAGGAGGGCTTTCGCAATTTCAGCCCGCGTTCAGAGATTACAGCGTTATAGGAGTGTTGATTGTAAATAGTTCTAATTTTATATATAATTTGTGCATAGTATAATAAAGTGGAGTTAGTTACTAGTGACAGAAACTAATGAAATTTAATTAATATTTCGACATTTTCATAGAAAAAAAAAAACAAACCTGGGATTTTTTAAAGATAGCTGTTTCAAATCTTTGTGGTCCTATTAAATTTTAAAAATTAGAATTTTTCAGATTTTTTGTTAAGAAAATAAAAATTATACAATTTAGATGTCAAAAACTAAATTAACTTATTTAAAATTATGTTATTTTCTTACATATTTGAACAATTAATTGAATATCCTATCATAAAAAAAAATTGTTCAATCCCTCTGTAAAATTGACTACGGGCGATTGAGATTTGTATAATTAATTTGTTTACTATTTGTAGCTTTGGAAGCATTTTAAACAAAAAAAGGAGCATAACATAATTGAAGTAATCGCAACTGGTGGCGGGATATTTAAGTAATTGGCACTAAAATGATGCTTCAAAAACAAGTCGTAACGTTGTCAACCAAGGAATTTTAAACCTAACATGAAATCCTTCCAGGAAAGACATAAATTTTTGGAATAAGGAAAACTGCAATCGACTATTACTACACTATTGCTAAACAACAACAGCTAACAGGAATTAACTCAACATGGGAGAAAATCCGTAGGAAGGAGGAATTTTTTCTAGTAAATTTAATTTAAAATAAGTGACGACTTTCGTTTACATATTTTCGATAACAAGTCGAGATCTACAGTACATTGTTAGAAAATATAAATGACGACAGTGGTGGCCGTGCTTACGGGTCATTGCATCATGGGTAGGCACGCTGAGAGAATGAGGCTGCCTTTAAAGACTTCTGCCGTGGATGAAGGTCCACTGAGGAAGAGGAATTCATCATGAAATAAAACAAAAATAACTTTTATTTCTGTTCGAAAATATAAAAGTCAAAAAATAATTTTTATTTCTGCTCGATAAAATAAAAGTAAAAAAATGACTTTTATTTCTGCTCGAAATAATAAATGACAAAAATAACTTTTAATTTTGCTTGAAAAAATAAAAATCAAAAAATAACTTTTATTTTTTTTTTTTTTCTGAAAAATAAAAATCAGGTTTTTAAAAAGCATCGCATTTTATAAAACTTAAGTCAAAGACAATCAAAATGGAACACTCGGTTCTGTTCTCCGATATTTCCTTGCGGTTGCTTTTTTTAATAAAAAATTCAAAAATAACAGTCATTTTCGGTCCCTGCTTTGAACAACCCGTTCTTTCATGACCTCCATCCTTTGGTACCAATCTAAACAATGGAAAATGGATTAGCATTTATAAAAAGAAATACAATTTGGAATGTCACAAATGCTGAGAATAATGTATTGGGCTGATAATCTAAAAGGTCTTCCATTTTGTAATTTTAATCAGTTTTAAAAGAAGCTATATTTTAATGGAAATATATTTTGATAGTTTATACAAACTCAAAGTCAAAGTTATACAAACAAAAGTCTGTATGCATAGACCTTTTTCTTGATAGTGATCGTCAAACAATAGTTTTCAGACATTTTTGATTAACGTCGTCTTTATGTATTTAGGACTACAATAAGTAATTTTTATCTACTAATAAATAGATATAAAATATTTACAAATATACTTACATTATAAGACGAGACAATAAAGCACTTATCATTATGATGTTTCACTTCTTCGCAGTTAATCTAATATTGTAATAATTATTATTAATTCATATTAATCAGTTCTTTGCGGTGAAGTTATCTGAAATAAAGTATGTTTCATAAGATATAATTATAATCACTTTAATATGTGGTTATTGAAGGAAGTTTATATTAATGAAATTATCTACATATCATAATAATAATAATCTACATACATATATACAATAGTGCCGCAAGCTTAAGTAATTGATTTTATATTTTAACATTTTAATAGCAATATTTTAAAAAACTAAAATTTTATTTAAAAAAAAGTTATTTTGAATTTAGATAAGAAAGCTATAGTAACTCATTTAAATTTTTTTATGTAAGAACATATATGAATAACTAATGGATTGCTTATTTTATTTGGACGAAAACATTTCGTTTCGACCATTGTGACGATTTATTTTCCTATCTTATACCCACCTTGAATAATGAGGTCTGACTTAGGCCAATGTTTAGGCCCATTGTGTTAAACAAAAATAACACCTAAACATATATTACTGATACTATGCTTTATCGTGTGTTTATTGACCTCCTTACGGGAAACTTCGATCTGAATCAAGAAAATAAATTTCTCCTAATAGCGACAACGTACTCTGTCTACTCTTGAGACAGTAAATGTAATCAAAAGTGCAGAAATGCTATGGGAAAACTAGTCCGGACTATTTAAAAAGCCAAAACGGTTCTAAATTTTGTGATGAGCTTTGGGAATGAGTTTAGCCTGTATGGCACGATATACCGATCTTATCATGCTTATACGTAGAAAATGTTTTGCAGTTTTAAATAGTTTCAGAGCCTGAACAAAATTTTCACCACTCTGAAACAATATTTTAAATATAAAACTAAAATAAGTGAAGTTAATTAGCAGTAATTTTCACATTTAATTATTTTTTTTTTTCAAATTTTTAATTTTATTTTCACAAGTAAAAGCTATTATGGTGTAGCGCCTTCTAAGAATGACTTACGAATGTTTACAGTTCAAGAGGGATATTTTGATGAAGCTTTATCTTTGAAATTACTTGTCATTTATTCAGTCTATTTACGTGTGTGCACGGAATAAACTCGACTTCAGTTGTCAAATAATTTAATTATCATCGAAAAATCATTATCAGCGATGAGGCTAATTTCTGAATGAAAGGGTACGTGAACAAAAACAATCCTCAAATTTGAAGCAACACCAATCTATATAACATCCAAGAGTGTCCAATGCATATCGAAAAAGTCACTGTTTGACGTGAATTTTGGACTGTGTCATCGGTAAATATTTGTGATTCCAACAGGACAGCGCTACGCACTGCACAACTCATACCACATTGGATATTTTGCTAGAACGATTTGAGGGCACATGGAGGAGATGCGAATTTGGCATTTGCTATACTTTTTCTTGTGGTATTTTACTAAGTCGTAGGTGTAAGCGATCCACAGCTGTTGTCAAAGCCAATCTAATACAATCTATTGGCTAAATTATGCTTGATTTATGCACCAAAAGCCATTAAAAATTGGATATTAAGGATGTGGTCTAACCAGAGAAACCAAAGTGGACGATCTTATATTTCACACATAATGGTATAAATAAAACTTTTGAGTGTTAAAAAATCTTAATTATATATCGCATACACGTACTTTCTTTTATTAAAATTTAACAATAAACCGCTCAAAAATAGACCTTTCTATAAAAGTGAACTAAATTATACCTCATACGATTCTTTTACACTATCAGAGGAAAGTAAAAGAACTATAGTCATGTGTTCAAAATTAAATAGGAAAAACATACATTCTATAATTAAAAAAAAAAAAATAAAATTATACATTAATCACAAAACGTCTTCCATATTTCCTTATTATAGTATTTCATCTGATTCAGTTTTATTAATTAAATTTCTCAAGATCTACAAAAGATTTGTCTATAATGGCACACCCTAAGATGGCATTAGCCATTGCCGGTAAGCAACGCTCTCAGTGAAAATGTTGGTGGAAGTGCTTAGGAATACTTGTTAATTTAATCCTACACCTTCTGTGATGATCATTTTTCTAATTGGCGTAAATCTTATTGATGAGCAGTATAATTGTTCTATAAATTCGAAAATTCTCTGTAATTTTAACCCAAAGCACATTAAGAGCGATTATTAAAACTTGCCGTTGAACGTGGGTTTAGTTAAAGGTACCTTTCGCTGAAGGGAACTGAAAAGTTACCTTTAACTTATTTTCATTATTACAACTTAAAGATAACGTTAACTTTTTTTTAAAAATATAAGCAATGTCGATAAAACAAGTTTTTTTTTTTTAAAGTAGTGGCAACGAGGGGCATCGTTTTCTTTTGTTGTATATTATCGGTCTTATGAATTTTTTTGTGATTCCAATAACACAAAAATTAAAAAAAAATGCTAGTTAGGGCCTTTCTACATAAGACCAACGATATGATCATTTTGTTTAAATTTGAAGTTGCTATATTGAAAATGATACATAATATGGGAAGTTGAAACATTAATTTAACTTTAAAAGTTACCAGCAGGATGATCCTCCCTTTATCTTAATACTTGGGTGCATATAAAAATGGAAAACAATTTATCTGCCCGTTAAAATTCTTCCTTTCTTCTTCAAGTTGTAATAATATTAAATTAAATATTATTGCAAGTTTAAATATTAGTTTCAGGATATTGAGCGTTTCCAAATAATTAATTTCGAAAACGAATTTTGATTTCAAGACCTGGCAAAAATTACACGTTTGTTCAAAAATTATGATAGTGAGTACTAAGAAGTGAAAGTATGCTGACAGATTTTATAACTTTTTGAAAAATTTCATAAAATAATAATTTCTGTGCGATCAGAATAAACAGTATATAGTAAATGAAAATGGTGCCAATTTGCATTAGAAAAAAAACATTGGTTTGCATCTGCTTTATATGACAGTGTGGTACCAAAATACACATTATGTTCCGATTTTCTTAAAGTAGGATAGAAATCCACTAGATATTGTTAACATAATCGCACAGCTTTGTAGGATAGTCATTCACGGCCTTTATCATTGGCAGAGGTTGGAATGAGCCAACAAAATGCGTTTAACTTTTAGCCCTTGTCAGTAAAAATTTTTAAAATATGGCATATTTTTTAAGCGTAAACAAAAAATCCTGTTTCAAGCAATTGCAAAACTTTCAGAACCGTTTTGAAAAATTTTCATTTATATTTTTCATATAAATTTGATTATTAAAATTATATTATTTTATAAATTAATAGAGAAACTACTGAAAGAAAAGTTTTATTAAACAATTTATTATCGTTTGTGAATTGTCAGTCAAGTATAATATGTAAAAAGTTAAGGTCATATTGAAAAATAATTTATTTTTCATATATGTATGCAGGTCTTCAATGACATACGACCGAAGTAGATTCCTTCCTCGTCATCGGTTGTAAGTCGAATTTCATATAATTTTAATTATTTAATTTTTGGGATGATATAAAATTATTCACTTAACAAAATTCAGACTTAGCTAATAATGTATTATTTGTACTGAAATGTGTATGTAAATCGAATATTTTTACTTCGTATTTTTTTTTTTAATTTTTGTCATATGTTTTAGGGATTCCCTGCAACTACATATTCGTCTTCTTTAAGTATTTTCTATGAAAAAAAAAAAGTGGGGAAAAAGAGGTCGTAAGTGCGAATAGTCGTAAGTCGAACGATCGTAAGTCGGGGACTACTTGTAATTCTAAAAATTCTGCTATTATGCTCACATACATAGTGTTTGTTAGGATATTCCGAAAGTAAAGAATATGACATCCACAAAAAGAGACGATCAAGACGAAACACTGCTGCTTTGATACAGAGTGGTCTTCTACGTATGTATGTATATTTGTGTAAATATGGAAGAATAGCTGAAGTCGACATAAGAGTGAGTTGAGTAAAGGCGTTTGGCACATTACAGAAGCAAATACGCTTAAATATGTTTAGTTCGTTTACTTTTTAGCTTAAGTTTTTCGAATCAATAATGCATTGATCAAAACAACTTATGGACACATAATTTTATTTACATATTTAGGTTTTCCATTCATCATATAACGGTATCGCTTAACTTCACATAACAATAACCTTACTTCTTATAAACTTGAATAAAACCTATTATGTTTACTTAAAACTACACTATACATCGACGCCTCCGTTCTGTAAGATACTAAGTCGAAAAAGTGTGTTTTAAGTTATGAGCTCTCAAAGTTTTCACGCGCTATACAACTATATGTGTATTCTAAGTATATTTTTCCCTATAACTTCGGAACGGATCGGTCATCTTAACCAAATTTTTAGAACATTTAAGTGAGAACGTATATTTTAAAAATGCAAGAATATTAAAAACATTCTAAGTACATTTAGAACGTTTAGAATGGAGGCGTCGACATAATTTTTATTTAAATAGAAGCGCTTAAGTAACTTAAGGTCCTAGTTCAGAGCAACTTACATTTTCGAAAAAACGCATAAGTAAAAAAGGCTCAAAACTTCTGAATTCAACAATATTCTTCCGTAATAAACATGTTACTAATATATTAATTCATAAATTATTCGCAAATATCAAGCTGAATAAAAATTACACAAAATTGATATCTCAAACTTCAATTTTCGACTTAAGCTACTCTTCCATATTGCCACAGATATACCTATTACAAATTTTATTTTTTTAATAGAAAGATTAATAATGAAATCTTTAATTGGCTATAGTATTAAACTATTGTTAATTTACTACTATGAATTGACCAAGACGGACGGTAATAATAATATTTAATTTTAATATTTACTTTAAGGAAATTTATTTTTAAAACCTTCTTTAAAAAATAATTTTAAATATAAAACAAAACAAGTAAGCGGCGTAAACACGGTATGTATTAAAATTTTGTTCTTGTTCTTATCAGATTTTTATCCACGTTTCTTTTTCTTTCTTTTTTTTATGAAAAATACAAAATTGTTGAATCACCTAAGCAACCGTTTTCCTTATATGAAAAAATTATTAAAAATTTTTGTGTTCAGTAGTTAAGTAGCGAATCTGTAATTAAAGTTTGTTTCAAAGCATGGCTTACTTTTCATTGCTCCAGCAAATTCAGTCTATTTCAAGTTTATGAGAGAATTTTTGTTTATTGTCATTATTCCATTACTCAAAATTATTTCGTAACAATTGTATAGTGTACTGAGATTTTAGTAAAAATTTTATCTACCTATATAAGTAATTTCCTCAAAAAAACAACAAAAAATCTTATTTCCATATAAGTCTAACCAAGGCGAGTATAATAAGGTTATCGCAGTGTTACGACTCAATCTGTAATTTTTGAATTGTATGGTGCTTTTTTAAATAAATATTTAAAAAATTAGAAAAAAAAAATGTTTTAAATGGGTATAAAATACGAAATGTTAATGTAAACAACCCATTTAACATTCGGGTGCTCTTAACCCTTAGAGTACGAAGCTCGATTTCTGACATAAAGTACGGAGTGGGGTAACTAAGGTCCCCCAAAGAAAAATGGGATTTTTATGTCCTTGTGTTAGAATAAAAGAACTAAAAATATTATTTTGAAGCTAAAGCATTAATATTTTATTAGTTTTCAGTTTTTGTTTTTAATTATCACATCGAAACTCATTAATTTAAGACAGAAAAAAATTGTGTATTTTCGAAGTTGTTGAAAAAAACGAATAATGGGGGATCTAAGGGTTAAAAATATTAAATAAAAGACCTTGATCAATCATCCTCTATAAATTTAACGTATGTTCAACCTTTTGTTGTAGTCTAATATATACTGTCTTGGCTTATTAGACGTAAAGCCAGGTTCGTAAATAAAATTGCCATGGAAAGTTTCTCAAAGCAATTTGCCGGTCGGAGTTGACTTTAAACTGTAGGTCCCGCCACTTATGTATAAAATTAACACGCGCAACATAAGTGGTGTGATAAACTAGGTTCGTAATCCTGACTGAAGGGTTGTAATGACCGATTATGTATGTATGAATATTAACCGTTCGATAGTGAAGCAAATTTGAGTACTTCGTACATACTCCTTATTATTATAAACTTCAGATTATCCTTATAAAATAGATTCAATAAGATTTCATTGAGCTGATGTTGGTATTGATTTCGACTCAAATTTTAAGCAAAGCATGAGCTTATTTGAATTAACGGGATTAGTTTCGGCTTTACACAGTTCTAAAGAATATCTTTATTGGATTCAAGTCTTGAAATAACTATGATTACTTCAACACTCAAGGTTCAATTTGCAGACAGTTTATCTGTAGCAACCTTAACAACCTCACTAATTTATCTTTAGTAATTTCTGTATTTAAAGGAAATATAATTAATTTTTTACTGTTAGCATTAGAATGTACGCAGATAACACAGTTAAAAGTGGAATCTTTATTTTCTTCTAAATGAATTTAAAAATAAAACAAGACTTCTATTACTTCATCATAAAAAATTAATTAGATACCAAACAACACTGTATGTGCATACATATGTACGTATACATATATGTATGTATATCAACATAAAAATTCTAAACATTTTCTTTTTATAGTTTTTGTATACATAAGCATCCTTATACAAATTAGTTTCACTTTATCCTTAAACCACCACAAGTTGAAAATTTTAAAGTATTAGTTTTTATTTACTAATGGTTAAAGCATTAACATTTTTTTTTAATATGTCGAAGCACCTACAATATGTATAAAAATATTCACATATTCCTTCCTTTTTTTTACTTTCGAACAAAAACATTAACATAAACATTCTTATATACTGTAAATATATAATTACAATTTATTTGTATCATAATTTATTTACCTGCTTAATAATCTCATCACCAAAATGAAACAATCGATATTTTAAGATTTTCAACTCAATTATCCTTAAAAGCACAATAATTTAACAATTAAGAGGAGCACTATTTAAATCGTTAGAAAATTAGTAACAATTGGCATAATTGTTACATTCTTCAATATGACACTTCTTTAACAATACCATTTAACTAGAATATCAAAGTCAATCTGTTCAATTCAATTAAAATACACAAATACATTCCATACAACAAAAACAGAAAGAAAACCAAACAAAAACATCAAACAACAACGACATGTACAAAAACGTTGCTATTTAAAGTACTTAGGGTAATAGCGTTGCCAACTATTTAATGAAAAAAGTATTTACTTCGGGTATTCGGTAATTTCACTTATTAAATTTAAACATTCATTGTAAAAGTTTTGAGTGAGTTCTATAGACGCCTTTTGCACGTTGAAATTTGTTTCGAAACAAACTCTTGAGTTTGTAGGAGAGAGGGGAAAAACGAGCGGGGGTGATTTTAGAATTTCATGTACTCAGAAATTTGCTTTGTTCTTTATTCGTATATACACAGAGTTGTATTTAATTTCACATTTTCTTTTATTTTTTGTTCCGCATAGAGAAGTTAACATCTTGACTGCCGCGGCAACTTTCAGAAAATTGGCCAATAACGACAATTTGATTTTTCACATTATATTACTAAAAACTATTTTTAGATCGTAGATATGATCAAAAGGCAAAAATGATGTTTTTACGAGATGACTCGTAGTTAGTCAACGGTGTTAATATAAAGCTCCCTTATTTAAAATATCATTAGTCTTTGTTGATTTTGTGTTTGAAATCAAAACATTAGCAGAAGAAAAATTTTAGCGCCAAACAATTAATTAAAAAAGGTTGAAAAAATAAAAATAAAAAATATTAAAAATAATATAATTTAAATAAGGTAAATATATTAAAAAATAATAACACATAAATATATAATATATTATAATGTAATAACAAATATAATGTTCATATAATGTTCATGCCTTGTTTTTGAACCTAAATCACAATGCCAAACAAAGTTACAACTGTTAAAAACAGCAGAACGACGCGATAAAAGAAAACAAAATTTCTGAAATTAATTTTTACGTCCAAAAGCGAAAGAAATTTTAAAAGCAAATGCAAAAAAGTTTCTCACATTTGTTTCGAAACAAATTTCAACGTGCAAAAGGCGTCATAGTATAGTTGAATGGTAGTGTATATGTCACGACTTTTGCATTTGATTATATTGGCATAAATAAACCGCAATTTTCACATCAGTTTCAACTTTTGTATTTTCTTACAAAATTTTTCCGTCTACTACCTGCCAAAATTCTAAAAAAATTAATATTTCCACGCAATTGTATATTATATTTTGCATCAATTTTCGTTTTCTAGATATATTTGGCAAGAAAACAAAAAAAGCGTCAGAATTTTTCAAAAAAATTTCGCTTCAATGTATAAAAACGCGAGTAGAAAAGAGCTTTTTTTCATTTGCAGAGTTGGGTTTCGTAATATGTCATGCAATAGGCTATGATTTTTCAAATGACAGCCGAGTTGAATACATCGATTTACCGTGATGGTCGGGACCGGAAGCATTCTGTGTATTCGATTTTCCCGGTTAATAGAGTACCAATTTTGGCCTAGTTTTTTAATAGATATTTTTATTAATTAGTAAATGAATATGTACATATTTATATAAAAACTAAATAATTCAAGAATTTTATTTACATACATGCTTCAAAAATATATTAAAAAAAGAATAATTTGGCAGAAAACAGTAGATAAGTATTTCATGTACTAAAGAGGGAATTCCTCTTTTCAGCTTGCTTGTCCAAAATAACTAAATTTGTTTGCTTACAATCATGGATAATAGAGGTAATCACGGTTAAACGATGCAGAAAAATTTAAGTCAATCCAAAATAAAATTAATCGATGCAAAAAATTTTCTTATTCCATCCCGGATAATTGATGTTGCCGGATAATCGAATCACGGATAATCGAGGTCCTACTATACGTGGTTCGTCTTGTACTTCATCACATTCGATACTACTCTCTTAATGCTACGCTACGAAAGTTTTGAGATCGTCCTGAATTTCGCCTCTAGTAGTATGAAGGCAACGACTGTGGAGAGTCCTTTGTGAGGTGAGTGGTTTGGCGATCCCCACTTCGATAGAAGATATGTCTCCCCACTGTCGGATAAAGAAATCCTCTAGTCAGATAGGATGCCTCTATTCCAATTGTACTACCATCTACTGATTTGGATTGCATGGGCAAAAGCATCCCCTCTGACAAGGAGAGAAAACCAGGGTGGAAACGTTCCGTTTTGCATAAAGAAAGGAATTGATATCCCGCACTGTTTTGCTGTGTGAAACCAAAAATTCGGGTGATGTCCTTGCACGAGCTACTGAGTCTTGCGAGAAAAGAAGTTTTTTACTTGATGATAAGAGTCTGGAGCCAATTGCTTCTACGTCCAAATCCGCAAACAAAGGATTCGAAGGTTCGGCATCTTTACTCTCGACTGGGGTAAAGAAGAATTCTCGTGTCTTCAAATTTCCAGTGAAGAGTAAGGGTACTGGCGTTTCTTTTTATGGATAAATAAAATGGGTCGAAACTATCGCTAATCCCTTATCCAAGAAGAAAGATCTAAGGTTGGAAGCAGAAAGGACGCATAGATGATCAGCCTTTTATGGAGGTTTTCCGCATAGAAAAGCACATAAAGAGAAGTAGCCTTAACGAGGGGACTAACCCTACCCTACAATTTTCCTTCAAAATGTCTCCTGAAAGATTACAAATAATTGGAAAAATACTTATCGATACCGCATATCCTCCATCAGATGGTCTAAAGGCATTTAGGTCGTGGACTGGTAAAACGAAGGAACTACAAAGTGCCTCGTGGAAGCATTAAAGCGTCCTGGTGAACTCTGACCCCGTGCTCGATTGAAGGTGATCTCTCAATCCGGCCTTCTTCAGCGGCCAGTAGTGGCGGTATAAATCTCGCCTCCAATTAGGCGTACACGGACTTATTGGGTAACAGAACGACGGATTGAACCCCTCCTGGTGGGTAATTGTTAACGCCCTGACTGATGATGGTTAAAGAGAATGCTGTGATCTTCGGATCGCTATTGCTCAGTTATCTCTTCAGTGGCTAAGATCAAAGGGTGGCAGAATGTTGTGTGGTTTTGGTCCGTCTTCCAGACATTGGCAAAACCTGAGGAAGTTAAAAGTGGTACAGATTAACCTGCATCTCTGCGAAGCCGCCTCACAATACCTTCTAACCACCCTGCGCCGTTTTGAAGTTGACATCGCTTTTGTCGAAGTAGCTTCGAAGTTTAAGGATGGGATTCTGGGTTTGAGGAAGGCTGACTATAGGATACGTGTGTCCAATACAAGTGATATGTTAAGATTCTGTATTTTAGCTAGAAATATGTTGGACTTGTTAATCACTCCTTCCTTTGTACAGGTGATGTATCAACTATGGCGTACAGAGATGACATTGAGATCGAATTGATACTGTCATTTGTGTATATGCCGTTTGAAGCAGAAGTATCTAGGGTGTTGCCGAAACGGTTCGTTTTCGTAGGATGTTGTCTAAGACTTCCTCGAGAAAAGGAACCCCAGAGGTTCTATTGAACACTAATTTTCTCAGTTATGTGGTTTTTAATATCTCTCCATTGCGAGTAGTTGGATACTGACTAATGCTGAGCTGTAAGAAATTATTTCCATGGTTTGAGTCAAATGGGGCTTTGTAGTTTTAAGTCTCCTAGTACGTGTAGTATCTTTCCAGCTATGCTTCAGTATCCCTGCGATATATTATATAAACTACTGGTAGCTAGCGATTGCCTCCGGTGGTGTAATGTACCTGACGGTTTGAAAGGTGTGGTTGTGGCGTTTATACCCACGACGAAGTGGCGAGACTTATCAATCTGCATTTGATGTCAAACATGGACCGGTCTCTGTTGAGTACGTCGCAACATGTTTACGTTAGGGGTAAGTTGATTTAAAACGCTCTTCATGGTGTGACAGGTATTGTTGAAGCAAATTTGGCTGGGAATCTATATTTAGGAATCTTTAACAGTGTTATCACTTCTGTAATGAAGAATTCACTTAAGAATTCATATGTTCCAAATTTTCTGGTACGGTTTGTCAGTCACATGCTGGACAATAGACTAATCCCATCGAACCTAGGTGGATGTTTAATCATTAAGTGTACAATCAGGAGTACTCTACAGAGGGGGTTTATTTTACGTTTGTGGCATATGCCGATGATGTAGTTATCCTACTAGGTGGCAAATTTTCGTCAATGCTAGAGCAAAAGAATTTTATCCTCTTGGACTTGAAATTGTGGGCTTGGTATAAATCCCATTAATGCAGACATTATTTTGTTTTCGCGTAAGTATAAAACTGAAAAATTCATGTTACCAAGCCGAGGTGTTAGCGAGCTTCCGTTGTGTTCTGAAGTCAAGTATTTCGGTGTTGTTCTAGGCAGCAAGCTGAACTGGAAAACGAACACCGAAGAAAAAATTAAAAAGAGAACAAGTAATCTTTATCAGCGTAGGAACTGCATAGGTAAAAGTTGGAGTCTTCCTTATTATTACTTATGGTTGTGTTGCTTACTGAAGAAGTGAGTTGGATAAGGCTTTCCAACGGAAAATTTTCGATAAGGTTTAAAGCAGTGTGCAACGAGTAGTGTCATACGTCTGGGCTTGTGGAAACAGCGCTCGATAGGACACTCTGAAATTCTGAACATCGTCTTCCCTGAGTCTTTTGGTTCGAGATCACTCATACCGGATAGGCCACTCTGGAATTGTGGAATATTCCAGAAGCAGAGAGCTATACTCTTCTCCTCATATGGGATGAAGATAGGTGGAGGCAGAGATGGTGGGATTATCTGTAAGGATCTCGGTATTGAACTTCAATTTAGATTGAAGGACGATTGCAGCATGTTCGGTCTTGAAGACTATTGTGGCCGTAGATAGTACGGGGTAGTTTGGAGTTTTATATTACCTTCTTTGACAGTCAGACCGCCTTAAGGGTCGTTGAGTCGTTCTGGTGCAACCTGTAGACCGGATGGAATCCGGTATAGTTCATAATAAAACGGCGAATGCTTTCGCTGGGCTAAATTTATCTGACGACGATTTGATAGCTGTTCCTGGTATACCAATCAGCCAGATCTATGGCCTCATCACTTATTTTGTAATGACCAATTATGTATGTTAAAGTTTAAGTATTAGTTCAAATGACTTAAGTTATAAAACCAATAAATATGATAATTAAAAAATACAAAATAGAGAATTTCAAAGAAAAATGTTAATTCATTTGCAAGTAAAACTTAAAATTTTTTGAAAAATAATTGTTGTTGTTTACATAAAGTTGTAAACAGTGGCACACAGAATAGGGCACGTAATAAAGAATTTTAATTCAAACTAAAAACAAATTTATTTTTATTTTATTCAATCTACGAGTTCATATTTTAAACGTCTTTAGAATGTAAAAATTTAACAATATTTTATCGTGACAAGTTATAATTATAGCCCTAGAAACTGGAAAACTCAAGATGTAAATTGATATTCTAAAGAATTAGAACTTTTTCATCGATACTTTCATATTAGCGTTATAGAGTTTGTATGACACCAATATGTTTCTGTTCACAGTCAGAAAAAAATATCATACCATAAATATGAACACGGCAACGTTAATCAATTTCTTCACGTACTATCTATACAAGCTAAAGAATACTAGGAGCATTCTTTAAACGAAATCGCAGCCTCTAAAAATCCCATTGCTTATTTTAACGCAACATTTTTCCCGTCCTGTTTTCTTAAATTAATCTGGTGGAACTAGATTTTAAATCCAAGTCAATGAAATATTTAACTTTACTTAACTAATATATTTTGATTTTCGAAAATCACCAAATGCTTTTTTCTTTCCATTCTTATCCAGGCCTATTTTTCTATTACTGACACGGGGTTGTTGTAAGGTGATCGATTCTTTATTTCCCTATTTACAAACTCAAGCTAGAATCTCTGCGCCATCTGCATTCAATATTCAATTTCTTACATGCAAGCACACGCTAATTCCGTTAAGATGATCGAAGCCTACTATACCACAAAATGTAGTGGGACATGGCAAAAAAAAAAAAAAAAATATTGACGACCTTGCTAAATAATTTTACTGGGACCTTGCAATTCACTAAAATTTTTGCATTGAGTGGACTTTATAAAATTGGACTTAAAATTTTGATTACATTAAATAAAACTTTCAATTCTTTAGTAATATTTTTTGATGAATCAGAGGCTAGCAAGAACTTTCTTCGATCCTCCTAAGATTTTCAGATTCAACATTGTTCCTATCTTCTATTATTTGTCAAATGGTAAACTGCATGTGTTCTATTGACATTTTGAATAGAGTCTAATGTCCATCATATTGCGTATTACTTAGAATTCCGTGCCGAGGATTAGTCGGGCTAGAGGCCCCCTTCAAAAATATTATAATTTTAAACATACTTGGTAGATTCGATGAATGTTTACAAACTGGAATCATTAATGAGAAGCCCAGCCTTCAAGAGAACTCTCCACGAAGGGTAAAAAGCTACCCTTTCTATCAAAGCCACAATTGCGCAGAGCGGTGGAACTGCCAAGACAAACCCAGGGTCTTTCTGTACACCCATTCCTGACTTTTCATCGTGGTTACATTCCAAAAACACACGACGCAAATTGAAACGACGAAAGTGAACTACGATTTTCTGTTGTAAACCATGTAAAAATCGAAGAAAGGTTTGCAGGGTTACGAAAATACTACCTTAAAAAGAAAATTGAAAATTCAACGAAGAAAACCTACAAAATCTAAGAAAAAGCAGGTTCAATTAAAATAAAACAATTTAAAACACACTAATTGAAACTGAACTCTAAAATTAGTGAAATAAGGTCAAAATAAAACTGTTTTATTTTTAGTTACAAAAGCAATCCTCAAGTTTTGATAGAATGGCGCTATTAGAAACAAAAGTCGTGTCAGATTTTAGAAAAAAAAATTTCAAAAAATTTAAAACTCGAACCTAAAACAATGCTATTTCGAAAATCTAACGACGCACAGCGAAAATTTGTACTAATTCAGCAGCGACACAACTTTGAAAAAAAAAAAACGCAAAACGAAACGACGCAAAGCGAGGAATGGGTGTATTTATTAATAATCAGGTTAGGTTTCTGTTCTACCTCATGGTAAAAGTCAGTACTACATGTAGAATTCAGAGTAGATAGTTTGAATAAAACTGCGTAGGAATTTAGAATTGGATTATATGAATTCAAAACTGTGTATTGAATAAAATGGAGTGTTCAAAAGTGAATTGTTCAACTGCTGAAAATTTGCTGGCTATGTATGAGCCTCTATCATGTAACTTATAGTGGTCTTAAGGCTCGTGATGCAGATGCGTTGGCCGATCCACAAAAGTTCCTTCAATGGACTTCTGATTGTAGGAAAGTCAATATTGAATTCTACAAACTATTTAAAGGTCCTAAGATTAAATTTAACATTATTAATGACGATTTTATGGAATTGCAAAAGAAGTTTGCAGAGTTTGATGAGTTATTTGGTGAATATGCTAATTTGAATAATTTTGTTAGGAATCAACATTTTGCATTACATAAACGAAAAAGGGATGGTTTCAGATCTGTTTCGACTCATAATATTTCTCCATTACTACCACCTGCTGCTGATCAGGCTGAAAATGTTGTATTGACCCCATCTAGTGAATTGCAACCGTCATATTCTTTAAATAATTGTACGTTTCCGTCCACCAATTCAATTTCACCATTACCTCGGGCTGCTGATATTTCGTCCGTAACTAATACTTCTAATAATTCACAACCTACTTTAAGCTATCCGAAACCTGTTGTTAGATCTAGGTGCTGGTTGTAATTTATCGATTCATAAACCGAGAACAATATCGCCCTTTAAAATTACAGTTTCGGACGAGTACTTTGAAAAAATACATGATTTAAATTTTTGGCTTGCAAAAACATATGTCCGAGAGCATGTTTCCTCTGAGAGACAAAAAAATATTGTATATATACCTACCTATTAATTGTCTATCAAAATGGGCCTGTTCGTAAATGCATTACTGCACTGCATAATATGATTATATTGCGCTCACACTGCTAATCACTTGTTGGAAAAATTATTAATAAATTTGATTTTTGAACTGGACTATATGGAACTGGAAGAAGACATTTAAGGAAGAAAAAAAATAAACTTTCTGATCTAACTCTCATTCCCCCTCTCACTCATTCAATGCATCTGCCATTTTTATGATTAGTGTTTATTTGCGCATAATATGATTTAATGTTGCATTTACGAACATTTGATAGCTGCAGTGCTGCCAAGGTTTGCATTTAAAAATATAATGCGTGTAATATGCAGCGCAGTAATGCATTTACGAACAGGCCTGTAGTTCATGATTGACCTGATCAATGGTAATATTTGCTGTTAATTCTGTTCAGATCTATTAAATTCAATATTCCTTGTCGTAACTTCCACTGTTATAATCTTATTTATACGCAATTCTGCAGAACTAATTATGCTGTTGCTGATCAGTTAACGAGAATTTGCCGTCAATTTAATTATCAGTCAGATTTTGTTGATTTTTCTTTAAATACTTGCGTTATAAAACGGAACATTTTTGAAAAAACTATATGTAATTCTATTTAATTTTATTAGTACCTATTTTTGTTATTTGTCCGTAAGGAATTTGTCCATTAGATTAAATAATAAATAAAAATCTTAATACAGCAACTGCCTGGTAATATTTTAAACTGTCGCTCATATAAATCGTTGATTAAGCTGGTGCACTTTTGGAGTATCGAATATTCCTACAGTCTTAAAATCCAATTGTTCGGTTGCTTTGACCAGTTTTTTCACTTGAAGTTTTGAGAAATCTATGACACACAATTAAGGGATGTGCGGACCAAGCTTTTCATTGATCCTAGATGTTTGGTCCACCTGAAGCTAATGCAACGACACGAAATATATTTGGAAGTATTGCCACTAACACTGCATCCAGAGTTTCATTATATTCAACACCTGGAACTTCTTCAATTTCTTTATATTTTTCCACTATAATAGGCGTTTCCAATGTCCTTAACACAAGAAAAATTTAATTGCTTACACTACATACATACATAATCGGTTATTACAATTCTTCAGTCTGAAATAAGACCTAGCTTCTATCACCACTTATGTGTTTAAAGTCGATTCCGTATGATAGATTTTTGAGAAACTTAACAAATTCATTATTGATATTGATTTCCGTGAGCTGCATGTGAAGGTTACCTTATTAGATTTATTTATTTCTTCTCAAAAGTACACCACGGAAAGTTTAATTCATTTTCTGTGACATGTTTTCTACTCAACTAAATGTACAAATTAGATTATGTAGTTACTCGAGTGTATTTTCATTGTCGCATCATGTTATTTAATTAAATTAAATAAATACACCCGAGTAACGACCTTATTTAAGTTTTTCAGTTAGTTGAGTAGAAATCAAAAATAATTCTTTTATTTTTCTCGAATCCTCCTAGATGTTTTATTTGACAAAAACAATTTTTTTGATTTTTTCACACAAAAGTATTGATTACCCAAATATGTTTGAACCTGTTTTAAAACGGTATACATCAAAATTTTGTTCAAACTTATATGTTATGAGTTTTGAACGTGTAAACTTGTAACAGATGATTCTGTTTTCTCATTTTTTCAAGTTAAGCCATTCCGAATAGCAAAATTTAATTAAAAAATATGCATTATCTTGTAAAGAGATTGACACTTCGTTTGATCAAATTGGATAAAATTACTGTAGTTATTATTTAAAAAGTATAACAACTTAGTCATATTATTTATTATGATTGATAAAAAAAACTGTTTTTGTGGCCTTGAGCACAAATGTACATTACACTTAGTACATTTGGATCTTGGAATTCCGGTTTTGTGTAGTCTACATCGGCCTTTTGCTCCCCATTCTATCCAATGACTTTTGTTGCCTATAGGCAACATTGAGTTTAAAGAAATATTGAAATAAAAATAAAAACATATTTTTCACTTTTTTTTGTTTATAATTTTTCACTTACCTGCTTTTTAAATATTTATATTTTTTCAATTTGGCATTGGCACGGGCCTACGCAAATTCAAACACCGATTAACTGAAGACCAGTAGTGACAACTCATTTGGGCAATTCACACAAGCCGTTGTATCGTTGTATTCATTGTATTGTTGGACGATTATACAACAGTGTATGCTTGTTAATGATAATTTTCATGTAAAAATCCAATACACTTATCCACATTTTTTTCATATGTTTTTAAAAGTTGTATTGGTTTCGTACTATCAAATTATGTGAATGAAAAAAATGTGTGTATGTTTTCATATGTTTTTCAAAAGTTGTGTTGGTTTCGTGCTATCAAATTATTTGAATGCCAATAAAATACATATGGAATACAAAATACAGCATAGCATTAAGCGTTCACAAACAACCAAATGTATTCAATACAACATACACGATACAAAGTTGTGTGAATTGCCCAATTTTTTTTAGAATACGCCTTTTCTATCAAGCTTGTTTGCAAAATATACATCTTTTATAAAAATTTGAAATAACGGAATTTTTGAGCAAATATGTACAATGTTGCCTATAGGCAACAACGGGCATGAAAGGGTTAAGATCCATCAAAAACTTTCAACATTTTTAAAGCTATTATCACACGACATGTATTTTACATATGTACTGTCAAATTTTCCATATGCAAAAGTTGTACACATCGTCTGATACGTATGAAACATTGCATATGTAAAATACATATGTAATTTTTTCAATTAGAGCTTGCTCTATTTTTCTGTGACAAACATAAACAAAACAGCTGTTTGTTTTTTAGAAAATTTTTCCGAAAAAAAATAATTGTGAACAAATTAAAAGAAAATGAGTAAAGAACATGAAAAAGTAAGTGTTGTTCCATATTTTAAATAATGTTTATTCCGTTTATTGCAGTTAGATTGGCCCAAAGAAGTGTTTTGCTTAGAGATTAAGGGAGACACTTTTCCTAACAACTCGGAGAAGGTTTTGTGGGATATCCTCGCAAAATTTTTAAACGATTTTGGGTCTTCCAAACGCTGTTCGTCCATAGCCATTGATGCGAACCCTAGTCCAGTCTCTCTTCGAAGTAGTCACTTATGACTCCATAAAGACCGCTTCTTTTTTAATTAATTTTTTTTTCTTTTCTATTTTTAATTTTCATTGCAGATATTATTGCAATAACGCTGGACATTACAATTGTTTTATCAGCGGTTTTTACATCCTTTTCACTTTTTTAATTATTTTTAACAATTTATACACAATAAAAAGTCAGTCTGTTGTTTACACTTTTAGGTTATGTCATACGGAAAACATACATGTAGCAAAAATTATAAAATGACAACTTTGACATACATACGGAATTACATATGGACGAAGAAAGTTACAGTACATGTGTAAAATACATGTCATGTGATACCCACTTAACTTAAAGTTCATTTGATAAGACAACATTTATAAAAATATAACTAAGCTATTGTACTCTTTAAGTAATAGCTTCGGTAATTTTTGTCCAATTTGACCAAATATGTATGTAATAGATTACTCGAAGACCGATTTTTTAATTGGATTCGTTTATTAAAATAGATTTAGTATGTTACATTTATATTAAAAATAAAATACATGTAAAGCATATTTGTAAATATAATAAATGATTAATTAAAGCAATAAAAACAAAAACAATCGAATGAAAATAAAAATAATGTATGAATGTTTATTTGCGTATATATGCATGTATGTATAATAATCACATATAAAATTTAAAACTTCATGTTATTACTTAACTAAATTTACATTTTTTTTTTACTTTTGAGGACAATAATTATAATTTAATATACGTATAAATTTTACAAACATTACAAACCATTCTCTTCTAAACAGCACAAAATAAGAGGAACACAATATGTACGTATACTAATGCATGTGTAAAAAATGATAAGGATGCGAGTATGTAAATATTCATAAAAACGAAGTTGTAATTTTTTAAAACGACTTTTTAACTGACACATCATATCTCATTTGATTTTATTAAATTAATTTAATTCCGATAAAACCAAATACTTTGCAATAAATGATTTCACAATTTCGACATAATTTTCCCACATTTCAGGAGAGAAATTGCGAAAGATGCCTCGAGAACGACTTACTATATTTAATTGCTTGTGCATTCGTACTACTATTAATGCCTAATAAGAAATTAAGAAATCAATTGTTTATTATTTTAATCCGATTAATCTTTATTTAGTTATTTTTAAGAAATTTTAAATAAATTTATTAACTCTAATTTATTAGACTTTACCCGGACTTAACAAGAAAAAATTCAACATTAATTGGCACACAAGCCATTGTATCGTTGTATTGAGTGTATTGTTAGACGATTATACAACAGTGTATACTTGTTGTTGATAATTTTCATGTAAAAATGCGATATGCTTATTCACATTTTTTCCTTGGTTTTTAAAAGTTGTATTGCTTACGTGTTATTAAATTATTTGAATACCATAAAAGTTCATTTGGAATACGAAATACACAATACAGCATAGCATTGAGCGTTCACAAACAACCAAGTGTATTCAATACAACATACACGACACAAAGTCGTATGAATTGCCCAATTATTGTAAGTCACAAATAAATTCAATTCAGAAGATAGAAAATACAAGGTACGATGATTCGTTCCATACACGTCCTACTATATATCACATATGTATATGTGTTGTTGCGTACTGATTTACCTCGGCATTCAGTATGTACTTATTTTCTTACGTAGACTCATATACATACATAAGTGGTAATTATAGGCAGACGATTGGAATGATATATTCTGTTTGTATAATTGATACGTGTAGTAACTGAACATAGTATTGGTAAAAGAATTAAGGTATAATTCTTTTTTTTTATTTTTTTCTTCTACGGCTTTTGTTTTGGCTTAAATTATCTTAATTAAAAGCATATGTTTTATTTATATTTATTCCTGTTCTCATTTATTTTATATAAATTTTAAACGTATATAATAATAGAATCACTTAAGACTAAATTAAATATTATATATTGTTATTATTTTTACATGCGACTACCCAGCTTAGATTAATTCGATTATTATTTTTTTTTTCTTTCTTATAATTCGTATTTGTTTTCATTTTAAAAATTTTTCGTTTGCAAGTTCATTTTTGAGCTTTTTTTTTTGTTTGTTTGTTTTAAAACTAAATGATTTTACAACAATTTGTTGAAAATTTCAATAATATTATTAAAAATTCTTATTGTGGCATAATCCGTATTAACATGATGTGTCTTATACATTCGTTTATGCAAGAACTTAACAAGGTATGAGGGGAGTTAGAATTTTGGTTGATTGGTTGGTTGGTTGTCTGCAAATGGCTAATGTATTATGTTATTGGAATGCAAATTTGATGAGATGGTTATTGACAGTCAACTACATACATACTAAAGGCCAGGGTTATACTAAATAAGTCCACTTCATTCTTTGAATTCAGAAAAGTTTTCTATTATATGTATTGCATGTTCCAATTAGCACTTAAACAATCAGTTTTAAGTTACAATATATTGCAAAACAAATGTAAATCAAAAATATGAATTATTTCAATCTATAAATGAAATAAATGTGTATGGCTTTGTTCTTTAATTAAAAATTAGTTCATCCATAATATTGCCTTATTTCGTTGAATAACTTAATCTCTCAAAGATAAATGATGTAATGCAACAGATAATGTAATAAATGTAAATAAATATAATACGATAATTAAAACAACATTAAATACAATAATCAATATAATACTAACTAAGGATTTAAATCTTGAATAATTTAAATATAATACAAGATTTATAAGTTATGCTATCTTTCCTATAAAAACTAAAAATTGTGGAAAGATTTAAACTAGAATATAAATTTTACAAGGGAATAAAATAAGGCTAGATTTAACTAATCGTGATGTTAATTTAATCTTAAAGTCAAAACTTTAAATGTTTAGATATTGAATTGGTTTGACACGTCAGATACTAATTGAATTCAACACTAGGTTGCACAATTGATAATTTTTTTTTTCTTGTTATTTAACCTGATCAAATATTTTAATGAAACAGAAACCTTAATACAGAATAATAGAAATACAAAAAGGTAAGTAGGGCGGGGTTTTTTTTTTTTTAATTTTTTACAGTTCTATTTATTGTATGTGTGTGAGTAAATTCGCTTGCGAAACATTATGTCTATCTTTCTGAAAATAAATTCAACTACACTCGTATTATTTCTTAAATATTCGTTTCATGAGAAAATAGGATATACAAATACATATGAATTTCCTTAAACAATTCCAAAATTACAGTCATCCAAAATATTTTTCAAATTTTTAGATTTAAGGAAATTAGTCAAGCCTGCTCCTAAGCACATTTATACAAAATAATATTTTCAGTGCATGTTGTACGAAAGACCCAAGTAACTTAGCATAACTTTTCCAGTTATAGATGACTGAGACTAAAAGAAATTTTCATAGACTTTAGGGATTCAATGGTTTATAAAAAAAAAACTTTTTCAAAAATTGTTGACATTTAATAATGTTTTAAAGAAACTCTACAAGTTTTTTAGAAGTAGGCGATTGACCGCCACAAAAGATGTCCCATCTGCTTTTTTTTATTGTGAAATTTCACTTATTAATTCCTTACTAAACATTAATGATTGGAATTGATACTGTAAGTCAACAATTGTTTTTGGAATTAATTTTAATTTTGTTCGAAAGGGGAGGGAGAATGGGAAACGGAGGAATTACGCAGAAAGAAACATTCACAAAACAAAAGTGGGTGAGAGCGCGACTACACTTATGAAGCCCTAGCACCTCTCAACCAGTCCAAGCTGCTAATGAATCTGTGGATGTAGCAAATGTGTATGCATGTTTCAAATTCTCATTTTGAAAATTTTCTGTCTTTTATCGACATAAAGTTTTCAAGCATAAAAGTCTTTTTATTATTAGAGTATGCGATATATATACGTACAAAGGCATGTATAAACTATCTCATAAATAAAACTTGAAATATGCATACATATGTTTACACACAACACATACATATGTAAAAACATATAAATTTCGTGGAAAACATAATTACACAGTGCTATGGATACCGGAGGTAAATAACATGTTAATGCACTTCTCTTTATACGAACGGTATGTTTAATTTTTCTATAAAAAATTTTGAAGTTTCGTTACGACTTTATTACTCTGGGTAGCTTCAACATTTAAAAAATTTTTTTTTTATTTAGTATGCATTTGTTAGTTGAAGAAAATTTATATTTAGTATTCATTTTATTCCTAATATATTTATTATAGTTATTTTAGTTAGTCTGAAGAGATTTTGTATGCGTTATACGTACATACATCCATGACAAAACCAGCATCTATTTCTAGTTTTTTTTTTTCTTTAGTATATGTATGTATGTATGTTTGTGTAGGTCTATGTATTATGTGATATTTTGCATATTATATTTGTAAATATGAGATTATATGTATGTATGTATGTATATACTATGTATATAAGGTATAGTCTGTTAGACAAAATGTATGTATGTATGTAAAGTTATTAAATGTTTTGATGCATTGTATAGCACGGAAATAGTATAAGTGATAGTATCTTGTGTTTGAAATGATAACTGATTTGATTTGTGGAAAAAAGAAAACAAATGTTTAAAAGTCGACATCAGTGATATACTGAGAAAAGGGATTTATGTATCAAAAATTTAAGGTGAAGGGGTATTCAATTGTATCCAATCGAATACCCTTGTTGTACTACCAGTGCATTAGACGTAATTGATCGAGAATGCGTTGCTTAAAGAATGTGCCTAACATACCAAAGACAGTTGATATTGCCGCAATACCCATCATGGCCTGCATGATGCAATGAATGCCAGATAAGTCTTCTTCATTTTGTTTTTGCCGTTGTCTATGGTGGCGTCTTTCCTCATATTCACGTAATCTTTGTAGACGTTCGAGTTCTTCATCGAAATGAGGTATGATAGCCAAATTGACTACTTCTGTCTTTGACAAAATGTCTTCATTCATTGGTTCATTTGTTCCGTCTGTTTGTTGGTTACCATCAGCGTTACCATTAATATGCGAATTAATTTGCTGATCTTTATTTCGCGAACGTTCGTCTAACATTGTATTATCTCGACTAAAGTCAAAGTCATAGTTCCGTGAACGCAACGATGTAGAATAGTCTGCCAAATTAACTTTTGTTAGAAAATGGAAATTCTTTGTTTCCGAGTTGCTATTACTGTTAGATTCCGACATTGCACCAGATGATGATTCAGTGGTTGTGGGTGTATCTTTAATACGGAATTGTTTAAATTGATTTTTTTTAATACCAAGTACTTCAGAAAGCGGTCGATTTATCATTGGTAAAACCGAATCTGTTGGTCTTATAATAAAGGAACCAGTTGTTGGTGCCGCATCAGGTGCCGACAAAATAGCAGCTTGTTCCTTTTCAGTTGTTATTTTAGTATCAGAGTTACTTTTACTATCGAGATAAGATAAAGTTTTCTGACTTGAATTATCCTCAAGGTCTGAGGAATCAGAGTCGTCATACTCGCTGCTATTGCTATTGTCTTTGTTATTAGAATCATTAGATGATTTCCTATCTGAAACCCGTTCAGGGCCGTTATTGAACTTCGGAGAGGTTAAGTTTCTAAATGGTTCATATTTGGAATTCTCAGAGTCGCCGCGATAAAGCAGGGCAACCTTGCCATCGGGAGTTAAGACCGGGGTAATTTTTGGATGAGAAGACGCCAAACGATGACTGCTTTCGGGGTCCGGTGATAGAGCATCAAAGTCAGTAAATGATATAGCTTTTTTTTCTACAGTTTCGGATGTTTTATCATTTGGCTGTACAGACGTTTGTTGATACACTATTCCGACTTTACCTAAAGGTGTAGATATGATTTTTATTGCATCGTTTGTATTTTTGCGGAAGTATCGACTGTTGGACTTTCGCTTTATATTAAAGAATCTATTACTATCATCGTCGTCATCGTTGTCGTCATCATTATCTTCATCATCGTTAGCAAAATTGCCACTGCTTTCTCGCAATTCAACTTCCGTTGAATCAACTGTAACATCGCTGTTCGTATTGTCCGTCAACGACTTTTGTTGCTTTTTATCGAAAGAGTTCGCATAATCATACTGCTGTCTATTATTAGCACTATAGAGCCTGTGTGACCCTTTTGAAGATTTCCTTTCATAGCTTCCACTGCCTTCTCTGCTTATAGAATCAAGATTCATTTTCACTCGAGATCGCATCTCTTTCGGTCGTTCGATGGCAATAGCAATACGCTCGTCGTCTTCATCATATCCCATGTCCTCTTCTTCTTCTTCATCACCTTCCTTATCTACAGTTAGCGATCTATCGGTTACAGACAGCTGTACTAGTTCCTTTGCTTGTGGCAATATTTCTGGCTCATTGCTTTCGTTGTCATATTGTATATTGGAATACAAGTCATCTTTGTCATAGTCTACTTTCATATCTTCATCGTCATAATAGTCTCTATTTGGATTTAACTGCATTTGTTCCATGCTATCACTGTCATCATTATCTTCAGTCTCATATTCGTTTTCGTATTCATTAAAATCTGCCTTTTCGTCTTCTTCATCTTCAGGATTTTCAGTTAAAGTTCCCATACTCATATTTTTACCATATAAATAAAATAGTTCTTCTGTTATCTTAATACTATTGCCTAAATTATAATTACTACTATTACTAATTGTTGTATTAACATTATTACTACTATTATTATTATTACTTAATATTGTGAAATTTCCATTACGTTGTTCTAAATTTGTATCTAAGCTGCTGTGATGGAAATGGGTAGTCGCATCTTTCAGTCAGTAACATTTTTTTGTACACCCACACTTTCTTACAACATCAAGGTTTTTAATATATTTTCTATTATTGCTGCATACCATGCGCACCTACAAACAAACAAACAAACAAACATTAAAATATAAACATTTTTGAAATACACACATACATGTGTATGTACATATGTATGTATGTATTAGAGATCAGCAACGAGTATTCAAAACGATGAGTAGATTCGAGTCATACTTATAATTTCTTATACGCATTCATACTTAACAATACGCATCATGATGTTGTTGACTTTGATTCGCCTCTACTTTACATTTACACGAAACACAAAATAAGTATGATTCGGATACTAACACTACAATACTCAGAAGAATAAAGTAAGGAAACGAGTTGCTGCTGGTGACTATAAAATGGCCAGTTCTCTACCTTCACCATTAGGCAATCTACAGCAATCGTCCCCAAGAAGTCCGCAGTTTCTCACACCACTTATGTTGTGTGTGTTAATTTTATGCAGAAGTTTGTAAATGCAACAACAACTAAAGCCGTATATTTTGATTCGTAAGTATTATAAATATTTTTCTAAATTTATGAATCTGAATAAGTAGGCGTATGAATCAAACATATTCCGAATGTTGTGAGTTTGATGTCAACGTTGTACTCATACTCATTGCAGCCTGTAATTATAAATCAATGTTGTAGCGACGACGAATGAATCGAATTAGTTGAATTTGAATACAGTTATCTCACTCGTACTCAAAATTGCATGACCACTTATGAGTAGCGAAAAAAGGACTGATTGCTGATCTCTGGTATGTATGTGTTTAAATAATTAATTCATTATACCTTTCTTCTTCGCACAATTTTTGCAGCGCAACATTGGTTACCACATCCTCCAACACATTTGGCATATTTAAGAGGCTGCCGAGACCTGCAGTCATTTTCCGTGTAATATTCACGAACCTGTTCTTTTCGGCAACTGGATGTTACTATAATGAGTAAGTAGAAATATAGTAGAATAAATAAAAATATAAGTCTGTTGCCCATTAAAATGTATAAAGTGTGACCATGTTTTGATATTTTGTATGAAAAACAATAACAATGTTAAGAATTATTAAAAAAATATTAGGATTTGCCTATGTACATATGTATGTATGAATGTAAATGTACTTATGTGCTATTATTTCTTTCTTTTTCATACGAAATTGAAGTTTAACAAATTATGTAATGCAAATGATTAATGAAAAATTAATTTTGTAATACTTTTTCAGACAAACAAAGAGAAATATTTGTATTGACTTGGAAAACTGTTAGTAATGAATGAAACAATGAATGATTAATACCAGTATTTGTTGGGGGCTCAGTGGATGTGCCCTCACCTTGTTCGCAATATCTCCCTTTTTGACCATGTCTACATTTGCACTGATAACCATCTCGAGCACTCAAGTTAGCAACACATCGGCTTCCACGACGGCATTTATTATTTTCACAAGGATCGATCTAATTTTTGGAAAAAAAAAATATATTTTGGAGTTACGATAAAGAAAAATTTCGTTGTAGTTGAACTTACTTCTTTACTTGTGTGCGGTGTCTCATCCATAAAATCTCTTTCATCATCCATATCAGAGTTTTCATCTTCCAGCAAAGCACATCCTGGTGTTATTTTCTGCTGACGGGCAGCATTTTCAAAATCTACCAATTTATGATTTATCCAGACTTCCTTCATGCATCCCTTAAAGCTTGTAAGGTTGCGAAGCTGCCAATTTTTATAGGCTTGTTGAGCTGGCTCTAATGGTAGGCCACCCAAAAAGAGAGGTGTTGTCAATTTTAGATAATCATTGGATCCGTCATTTATAATTGATCTTGCCAACCCGCGATCAACACGTAACGTGAAATTTTTCTTAATGGATAGAAGTTCAACGGAATGATATTTACCATCTGCTACCATTTCAAAGCTATACATTGTCGAAACTGGGTAGTTGCCTACATCATAACTAACGCGTATTCGACCATTGAAGAGTTCAACTGCCCAGTGCGCATCTTGTCCATCATACATTAAAATGCCATTCTGTTCAAATGTACTAAAAACAATTGTAACGTTTGCTTCTGGTTTCGTACGTAACGGTTCCATTTCGACAAATGAATTATTATGTACAAAACTGATACTCGTAAGATATTCGCACCACTTTCCCGTATATCCAGGATGACATTTACATAAATAATCGGAGCCAGAAGGATTTGGTTGAAAACAAACTCCATGTTTGCATTCATGGTTTTGACAAGGCGAAGTTTGTGGATACATCATTGACACCATATTGTGTCCTTCACAATACTTTCCAGTAAAATCCTTAGGACATACACAAATGTAGTCATTGATGCCATCTACGCAAGTGCCTCCATTTTTGCACATGTGATTTTGGCAGTCATCAATATTGTCGGTACAATTTATTCCATGAAATCCTGGCATGCAATCGCATGAGTAATGTGAAAAATGATCTTGACAGGTAGCACCATTCGCACAGGGATTGAAGTCTTCGCTACAAAACTTAATTTTAATATCACAAAATTGTCCTAAAATAAAAACAAACAAAGTCAATGACAATGACAGTTAACGACCGATCGTGGTGTATACATATATACGGGAATATTATTATTCCGTACGATTTTTTTTTTTAGTAAACATTTTCGTGTAAAATATGTACAAAAATTTTAATTATAATTTACATACGACAGATTGTAATGCTCTGCGAATCCAAAAAGTGATCGCGAAACCTCCTCTTGGTTAAGCAAATAGCAAATCTGATGTTTGTTTATTAATCACCTGTTTATGGATGCAGCAAATTTAGTGAACAAAACAAGTTTCACGTGAATGTACGCCCTGTTGCATTTTTTACTCTGATAATGATAATATATTAACCTACTTAGGATAAACTGAGAATGTTGCAGTTATTAAATAATATCTTGTTATAAAAGTCGATATATTAAGGAAGTGTAAATGGAAAACAGTTTTTATAAAACACTAGAAGTAAGCACAAGACATATAAAATTGCTTACTATTGTATTTTTCTCAAGACCGAATATTGATTGTAGCTGCAAATATAAATAAGTGTGAAGCAAAGATGGAAATCAAAAAAACAACTGCACTCTTAAGTCATTGTACAACAGTATAAAAGAGAGTTGGGTGAAGAGTGCAACAAAAATATTGTACTCTTCATAGAGTCACAACATGCGTTTCTTTTTTTGTTCTCGGCAACCGAACATCTTCGTCGACGTCTGCATTCCCAGTAACTTTTTTAAACTTTTTATTTCTGGAGCAAAACCTTTTTTTTACAGTACTACTTTTTTACAGTACTGATATTCATATGGCAATACTGTAAATATAGCTTCAGCAGTAAAATATGCTCTTACAACACAAAGCATAGTTCCGTTACTTCACAGGCAAACGATTGCTGTTGTATACATTGAATAAATGAGAAATACACATTTCAGTGCACTCGTAAAATCAAGATCAACAGAAAAGAGTACACTACAGTATTGCATTCGGTGAAGGGTAAGCTAGCATAATGTCTTGTGCACACCTCTATAAAACACTAATGAACTGGGGAGTGCTTTTCGTTGAATTCTGCAACTTTCTTTATTCAGAAAAACCATAATATTGTTAGTTTTTTAAACGATTACTCTAGAACGAAAACTACCAACATCCCTAAATCTCTATATTTACATATATCTCCATATACATATTGTTACGAAAATGGAAATGGTCTTCTTAAAATGATAAACAAAAGTTCCAGAAACAAAAAGAATGGACTTGGAATAAACAAAAATATAGCAAGAACAGTATATAAAAATTAAGGGGAAAATGAAAAAAACAATCAACATAAAAAGTGGATAGCCAAGTAAACAGGCAACAACAATTCTGCGAACGTAAACAAAACACACAACTAACAATAAACAACTTATTTACATTAATAGAGATTTCACGAAGATATTCTCATACAAGTGCATTCATCTGACTGCTGACCCTTGTGATATAAAAGCCAAGACAAACAGGCAACTTATGCATAAAATTAACACACACAACATAAGTAGTGTGAGAAACTAGGTTAAAAACAATTCAGTCAGTCTTACGTGAAGACAGGTTGTATTAAAGATCTAACGAAAAAATTGTTATTGCGTATTTTATTTGCAATCTACGAACTCATATTTTTAACGTTTTTAAAAGGGTGAAGACTTAACAATATGCAGATAAATTCGTTTTGGGAAAAATATCTAGGTTTTATTTAACATATTAAAGAAATGATTGATTGCCTTCCAGCAAGAACAAATTTATTGAAAATAATTCAGTTAAAAATTTAAGATCCTCAACCGGCTTAGGGCAGGAAACGAACTGCGTTATTCCTTACCCTTTATTGGCTAACCAAAAGCAAAAGCTTCTTCTTGAAGTAAGAAGCACTACCCGAATAAAACTTCCTCCCGCCTTAATACAGCGGCACGCTATAAATCTGTTTGCGTACAGTTGTTATTGCTTTTAATACATTTTTTTGAATTTAAGTATAATAAAAATCGGATTTTATAACTTTATTACAATCTATTTAAAAACGACCGAGTGATCGAATAAATACATGTTAAGAATTTATTTAATTTTTAGCCACAATATAAGACATATTCAGTCAATCTGTCAAATCGTACATAAAAATATATTTTTGGATAATCAATCCCAGGAAGGTGCTAGGTATTCTTAAAATGCTTGACTAACTGAGCAATTCCGACTAAAAATCTGGAGAAAATGGAAAATTTTCATCATTGTTTTCGAATTTAAAAGAGAAGGAAAGTCAGACAGCACCGCTTATTAAGAAAATCTTTAACGCTTCACACTACACTACATCCAACAATATATTTACTCAAATTAATATTTCTAAGCAACGATAATTAACGAACGTATCATATAGATGATGGCAAACTATTTGCCTGTCGGTCACGACAAGCACAGTACCCGGAAGTCGAAATTAACCCATTGTACATTGTCCTTAAGGGAGGAAGGAAATAGAGGATATAGGAATGTAGGTAAGGGGAGGGAGAATGGGAAATGGCAAACTATTTATTGTTAAAAAACAATGGCGATGCTCAATGACTGCCGTATGTTTTCGAAAGGAATGAAAATCAATATCAAAAAACTTCAACTATTTATCAAGCATTCGCACCAAACACTGTTAAACTTCTTTGTCTAATAGTACCATGTTTTTTTTCTTCTGAAAAATTGAACTTTAATTTGGTTAGTTTTTTGATAATATTGGCTATCAACTTGTGAGTCAGTGACAGTGTGAGTCAATGACAGTGCTAATTGCCAGGTGTAGGTATCCTTTTTCCACTCTTGAGGATAATATTGTATCGTAAAGTAGCATAAAAAGTTAAAAGAGGAATCCTCATGTTTATACAGAACAGCTTTGTTTATAGACATTGAGAATAACGTAGATCCTCTGTAACTGATCGTATATATTACTACATTTTTCCCAAGATGTTTCGTTTTTAGGTTTATCCTACAAATATGAGTACCATTGAAATTGAAATATGTAACTAATATTACTTGATACCAGCAGTCTTATTCCACACTTGAAACCTTTCCATAATAAAATGTGTTTGAATATATTTTACTCGGATTGATTGGTGATCGAGCAATAAAAATTTATGTTTAATGAACAAGGAAATTTTTGTGAAGATTTCGAGCCTAAGCTACGAAAGAGAAAAAATAACGAAATAACGATTGATTTGAATCCTGACTTAAAAATGTACTTTTGTAGATATTAGTGGGGACATACATACATATCAGAGATCACTAATGAATCGTTTTTTCACTACTCATAAGTACTCATGCAATTTTGAGTATGATTGTGTCGACAGTATTATAAATGATTCGAGTGATTTGAATCATTCATCAAAATTTACAGTCTTAGTTGTTGTTGCGTGTACTAGCAAAAAAAAAAAGAAAAGACAAAGGTTGTTTTTCGGTTTTATCACGCGGCACTGCGAGATTAGGTCGCTGACGAAGATCTGGATCAGCCGGACTATTGAGGAAGAGTAGGAGACCATCGAACACTTCCTCTGTGACTGTCCAGCCCTTGGGAGATTGAGGACCCTTGGCAGGGCCTTCGTTGAGAGCTTAAATTCAGTGTCAAGAGCCGACATCAAGGCTCTCCACACATTAATTACTGGCTTAGACTGGTTGAGAGGTGCTAGGAGTTCATCGGTGTAGTTGCGCTCTCCTACCCATTTTGTTATGTCTGGTCTGTGTGATTCTTCCGCTTCCCACTCCCCCCCTTTTCCTACATACCCTCCTTAAATCCTTTCCCATCCTTCTCTCCTTTAGGACATTGTACAATGGGTCAGTTCGAAACCCGGGTACTGTACTTGTCTTATTGGACAGGTACACGTCCTCTAACCTAACCTAACCTACATGTATGTACATCGTACAGCATCATGGAGAATAGAAATCAAAACCTCTTGCGTATTGTTAAATATGAGTAAGATAAGTACTTCAAACTTTGTATATGAGTAGTATGAGTATAATTTTAAAATAAGTATGAATGCGTATAAGTATCAGAAATTATAAGTGTGACTCGAATCTACTCAGGATCTCTGATACATTTACGTATGTATAACAATTTTTAAAAATAAATGCTCAAACACACCTGTAAAACCTGGTCGGCATTCGCAAGTATATGATTCAATGCCATCCAAACAAGTTGCATTATTTTGACATTTAACATTATCCAGACAATCGTCAATGTTCGTTTCACACCGAGCTCCGGTGTAACCTGGAGCACAATGACAACTGAAACGACCTTCTTCCAAAACTGTGCACGTAGCATTGTTTCTACATGGGTTCCCATAACAAGCATCGATCATGAATTCGCAATGTTTACCATGAAATCCAGGCTGACAAAGGCACTGATAGTCTCTTTGTGGCAAAGACACACACTTAGCCTTGTTTTGGCATGGGTACAGAAAACAGGCGTCACATTTTGCAAGTATTTCATTACTAACTTTCTCCTTGCATACGAAATTCTGTGATGGAGTGGATAGAACCAGTTTATCAGTCATATATTCCGGCTCCGAACATCTGGCGATACCCGGCTCAACGTAATCCAGTTTTATCCAATCGGAAAACCATTTTAATGAACAGTCACAATACAATGGATTATTTCCAAGGGCGCTAAAAGAAATCATATAAGACCATACAAAATATACTTCAATATTATCCGCTATATCTGAACATACATGTGCGTCAAAGACTTGAGGTCCTGAAAAGATCCTTCTGGCATCATTGAAATCTCATTTCCATGCAAAGAAAGTACGCGCAAATTATTAAGACCACTCAAAGCTTGTCGTTGCAAGCACTGAAGATTGTTGTACGATATAATTCTGCAAGAATACGTATAAATAAACCAGATGTCTTAGACTTTTTTGAAAAAAAAGCAAATTTTTTTTTTTTGAATTAGTACATTACTTACAGCGTAGAAAGTTTTGTAAGATTTGCAAATACGTAGTCCGAAAGCATTGTTATTTGATTATTACTTAAGTCCCTGAAAAATTAATAAAAATACATGAGTACAGCAAAAGCGTATATTCAAAATTTAAGTGTCCTATTTATTTACTCAAGAACTTACAGACGAGTAAGGGATTTCAAATTTTTTATACGTTCCGGATGTATCATTGTAATTGCATTTGACTCCAAATACAGCTCCGATGTTTCAGTAGGTATTCCGCGTGGAATTTCTGTTAAATTATTACGAGAACATCGAACTACAGTGCCGGTACATGTACACATGGGCGGACAATAGTCTTTTCCTAAACAGCCATCATTGTTGTCATTCGTACATTTAAATTCGTTGTGTGGTAAATCCTTAATTTGGACATCGCGAACTTTGGCTGGCATTGCACAACGTGCTGCTGCGCCATTCAAAGATTTTTTTCGCAACCAGTCAGAGAACCACGCCAAATGGCAATTGCAATTAAACGGATTCGAGGCCAAATTTCTGAAAATAATAATAATCACAATAATAAAAATATTCAATGTTTAAATTTTAAGTACAATTCAAAGCAGTTGGACATGATTATGGGCGTACGAATAAATAGTGTATGTAACAGAGAAACATTTGACAGAAACGTTAGTATGCAAAAGTGATGGACCTGATTGTCTTCAGTATACACTGTTATATTGCATAATATAGTGGCAAGTGGTAGTATAACAGGAAACCTATACAACCATCCTGTAGATTTTATATTATGTATATGTATATATATATATAGGTTAGGTTAGAGGACGTGTACTTGTCAATTCTGACAAGTACAGTACTCGGTGGTCGAATTGACCCATTGTACTACGTCCTAGCTTCTCACACCACTTATGTTGTGTGCTTTAATTAAAAAGGGGTCCAAATATGGGGGTAAGGGGCTGAAAACGGGCAAATTGATTGCAGATTATCCTAATCCAAATATCTTAATCCTAATCCTAATATACCTCCTAACATATATTATAAATATTTCTGTAAGTCTGTTTTTTTTGTTTGTTTGTTTGTTAGCCAATTACGCCTGAACGCCTGGACCGATTTTCCTGAAATTTGGAATATAGATCGCGCTTTTGTCCGTGGAGGTTATAGGCTATAAATCTTTTCAAAATTTTGACCAAAAGGGAAGAAAAAATGAGAAAAATGGGGAAAAAATGGTAATAGGTAATTTTTTACTATTTATTTTGGTTAAGTTTCCCAAATGTTTGTTATTTTGTTCGTTACCCAATCACGCCTAGACCGATTTTCTTAAAATTTGGGATTTAGATCGAACTTTTGTCGGTGCAGGTTATAGGCTATAAATCTTTTCAAAATTTTGATCAAGAGGGGAGAAAAAACGGGAGAAATGGGGAAAAAAGGGTAATAGGTAATTTTTTACTATTTAGCTTGGTTAAGTTTCCCAAATAGCCATTTTAGGTATTCCGTTTCTATAATTGGATCAAAAAGAGGGAAAGGGGTCAAAAACGTGAAAATTGAGTGCATAGCATATAAATCGAGCTTTTGTCGGAGCAGATTATAGGCTATAAATCTTTTAAAAATTTTGATCAAAAGGGGAAAAGAAATGGGACAAAGGGGGAAAAAATGGTGATAGGTATTTTTTTACGCTTTAGCTAGGTTAAGTTTTCCAAATGGCTATTAGAGGTCTTTCATATCTAAAGTTGAAAAAGGGGTCCAAAAAGGGGGAAAGAGCCGAAAAACGGGCAAATTGCATGCATTTATATTTAGTAATTAGAGTATTCAAAAAACTTAGTTGTTTGATAAACCGGTTTCCGAATAATTTGAAAAATGACATTTTTTAAGAAGCCGGTTTCGAAACCGGACTTTTATTCATTGCTATTTTTATAACCCGCGTAACGCCAGGTACAATCTGCTAGTTAATTTATAAAGTTCAAATAGGGTTGTAAATATTTAGGGGCATTATTACAACTTGCCGTTAACTAAAGGGAGAATATTAACGCGGATTATTATGAGTACCCAATAAGATAGAAGTGAGCGTTAAGCTAAAGGGAGGATCATCCTGCCGGTAACTTTTAAAGTTAAGTTTATGTTTGAACATGATATTTTATATATTATTTTCAAAATGGCGACTTCAAATTTAAACAAAATGAGTGTATAAAACAAAAAAAAAAAATGAACTTCTTCGCACATTGGGGTTTTTGATGACTAAAATGGGAATTAATAGGAAAATTAAATATTTGGATACCAAATATATTTTTACTTGAACTAAAAGTACACAAAATTCTGCATCACTATCTTCAAAAAATTTGTCTCTAGCAAATGCCGTTACATTACTACGCCTTTTTGAAATTTGAATTTTGTTATCTTTTAAGAAAAAACTAAATTTTCAGTGTTTTCAAAATTAGTTTTCGGCAAAAAAAATATGGACCATTCAACAACGGGTTTTTATAAAAAAACAAAAATTTGTAAAGGTCTATAAAATTGCAAATTTTAAGACATCTTGTGAAATAATAGTAAAAAATTTCTTTTTGCACTTTCTTGCACCTGATTAAATAAGGGGGATGTTTGAGCACCTATATAATTTGCATCTATTAATTATTTATTTTTAATGAAAAACAACACAATGCAGTGGAGGTTTGCATTTTATTTGTGGATCAAAAAATAAATTACGGATTCAAGAAGAGTTCAGAGCTAAAATTGGGCTTAGTATTAATCGCTCGAAGCCCGGTTTTGGAAATTCCAATGATGGCATCTCTTTTGTCAGAATTTTTATAAAAGTAGATGAAAAACTGATAAAACGAATGCATAAGAGGTCGCCATGGTCTAGTAGGTAGTGTGTTGGCTTATTAGACGTAAAGCCAGGGTTCGAGTCCCAGGTCAGACATCAAAACAAAAATTTGAAAATAATTTTTCGGTGACTTCCTCGCAGCAGATTTCTGGCAAAAATTCTGAGAGTAAAAAATTGCCATGAAATGCTTCTCAAAAAATGTGTCGTTCGGAGTCGACTTTAAACTGTAGGTCCCGCCACTCATGTATAAAATTAACGCACACAACATTAGTGGTGTGAGAAGCTAGGACGTAGTACAATGGGTCAATTCGACCACCGAGTACTGTACTTGTCAGAATTGACAAGTACCCCTAACCTACCCTAACCTAATGCATACAATTGTGATTACCATATATACTAGCATATAAAGTGAAACTGAATCTCTTGTAGATTTTACTCTAGATACCGCAAAATATTTTGTAAAATTATATCCTTGGTATCATATGTCTCTATGATACGCAAATTTCTAATCTACAGGCCTGAAGTAATAAAACACTCTTTATTACCACTAAGGCAGATAACTGAGAAAAGCGTAAGAAACCTGAAACAAAGACTACAAAAATTTTAGGGAGAATTATTTTTGGAGAAGCTCACGAGAAAAATCGAATGAAAATATTTTTAAAAGAAAAACGCTTAATATTTATTTTTGTTTTATTTTAGCAAATAAAGTAGCATTTATACATGTAGTAAATACGATAACTTATGTTATAGAAAGAACTAGCGTCAAAAAATTCTAGTAACATATCGTCACATAAAATGCAGAAGGACGTGACAACACTTTTCAAAATTTTACAGGAGAGGAAAAAATGAACTCAAAATTATTTATTCTGGTTGGTAGATAAACTTTGAAAGTAGGATTATAAAATTTTGACAAGACATATATATTTTGAAGTAGTACATCAGAATCAATCAAAACCTCAATTTGGTTGTTAGACCCTTATGCATTTCAGATCACGACTTTTATTTATTTTTATTATGGACCAAAAAATGTTAAAATAAGCAACCAGGAAAACTCTCACGATTTAATTCTCATTTTTGGCATCAAGAACCCCAATGTGCGTCGTTGCCAAAGTTAACTTCATTTTATCAGTAAGTTGTAATAACGAAAATAAGTTGAAGGTAGTTTAACTAAAGGTACCTTTAACGAAACCCGAATTTAACAGCAAGTTTATTACAACTTCCCGTTAAAGTTGGCGTTAGTTAAAGGCATCTTTAGCTAAAGTGAACAGCAAAGTTACCTTTAACTTATTTTGGTTATTTGGTTTGGTTCAAACATAAAGTGACTTTTAAATGTTAAAGGTAGGATGATCTTCCCTTTAACTTAACGCTCACTTCTATCTTATTGGGGACTCGTAATGATGAAAAACAATTTATCTCTTCGTTAAAATCCTCCCTTTAGTTAACGGAAATATAATGGCCTTTACTCTTTTAAAAACATATTACATACTTCGTGAAAATTACTAAAGCATTGAAAATTTATGATAAGTTTATGCAGGAAAATAAACTGGGAAAATAATTTAGTAGGCCACACTTATTTAGGTACATTGCGAAGCCATATTCTATATGATTAACATGTAAAGAAAGTACTTTCAAGGAAAGATATTGAGAGGGAAATATTTATCGAACAGATACAACTTTATCATTACACTGCTAAACCCTATTTTACGGAGAGAATAAAATATTCTGATACCAATCATGAATTCGAAAGAATCAGGGATGATCTAATCTCCGTATAATAAAATACAGACCTAATAATTGTGAAACTTTACCAAAGTAAGCAATAGGAATCAGAAAAAAAAACGATTCCTTATATTGACCTTGACTCAATTATTAATAATAATTCAACTCTTTATTTTGGCCAAAAGAAATACAAATGTCCAGAAGTAATGGTTGGTAAATGTGAAATCTATTGAAAAGATACCGAAGAAAATCTTGGCGTTAGGACTGAAGTTGTAGCAAACGCCGAGTAAGAATGAAATGGAGAAAATAAGACATACATATGTATATCTCCCCTATGTAAAGTCTTGGCTTCCAATATGAATAAATAAAAAATTAAAATAAAATATTAATGTTCTGGAAGAAGAGAAGGTGGTATTTCGTTTTTATTCATGCATATTTATATTTTTGATGTTAACACTCAACAAAATGTATTTAATTTGTCTGTCTGTTTGCGTTTAATCTATCTGAATCCGCACTGAAGCAAAAAAAAGTAGTATTTGTAGCTATTAACCTCAATTTCATTCTCTAAAGAATGTTTTCTTCTTATACAGTAGGTTTGGGTATTGCTATTGGGAAAAGAATTTAAATTTTTAACTAACATTTACTGCATACATACATACATATGTACATATACTTAATACTTAATAAATACGTATATAAATCAATTAATGTTGTTTTCAATTTAATATGTAGGTACATGCTTAAAAAGTGTACATGAATACGAGGTAAACTTTCTTCAATACTGATATTTTTCATACTTACAGAGAAGTGAGGGATGTTAGATATTCAAAAGAACCAGGCATAACACATGATATTTGATTGTCGTATAAATTTCTGTAATAATAATTATACATTATTATATATGTTGTACAGTGTGTGCCTGTTATAATGATAACAGAAGCACTTACAGTGTTTTGAGTTGATGGAGACCTAGAAACATTTTATTAGAAATTTCCTTGATCTTATTCTCAGCTAACTGTAGATCTTGAATACGAGAGGCTCCTTCAAAGGCATTTGTCTCAATGCTAATGATTTGATTGCGCCTTAGATCCAATTTAATCAAATGCGGAAGACGACCGAATAGTCCATCCGAAGTAATGCGTAATAAATCATTGTCATTAAGTAGCCTTAAATAAATGAAAGCAATTTTGAAGACGCAATAAGTACTTATTACTGCTTTAATATAATATAATGACTTACAATTCTGTTGTATGCAATGGAATGTCACGTGGAATTTCCTTCAAGCTACGTCCAGAGCAGTTAACAATTGTACCATCACATTGGCACATAGACGGACAATCAACATCTATTCGACATTCTCCAGAGAGTTTCATTCTCATCTCATCCCAAGAACCTATAGTAATATGTTTAAAATTGTTTATAACATGAAATTCTTATACTGAAAATTTTTACTTACATTTGAATTTTTCATCACGCAACGTTTCAATTCTGCGTCGATGCATTCGTTTAGGCGATTCACATCGAGCTCCACTTGTTTCGATCGGATTTTTATGTAAGTAATCAGCCAGCCATCTCAAATTACAATCGCATACAAATGGATTTTTTGCCAGGTGTCTAAATATATGTTATTTATAGATTGATTTTATTACTTTTGGTGAATTTATATCCTGTTTTGTTGTTGTTGTTTTTTTATTTTTATAATAAATCTTAAACTTGTAAAATTTAACAGCGAATATTTCTAATAAAATTAAAACTTACATCTGTATTTAGTTTGCCTAGGAAATATTTTAAATTTTCTTACACACAATATTTGAGAGCCCGAAAACTATAATAACGAACCTGACAAAATATGGAAACAACCTTCGAAAGAATTGGTTTCGGAATGGGGGTGTAGTAATGGAGTGAATTTCGATATATTGATTTGGTATTCAGCCAAATTTCAAAATTCTGCAACCTAAACATCCTAAACATAAACACTTTAGGTAAGAGCAAGGATTATTATCAACTGGACACTTCGCCACAGAATGCAGAAATTTGTATGTGATATCCGATAAATCAAACGGCTTTAAAACGGAAAACATGACGTGAAATTTTTGGTGGACCAAATGTATGATAAGATATTCCATAAAAATACGACTACAAGTCTAACGGCAATGATGAATACACAAAATTTAAATACACAGTTAAATTTGATACCTACAAAATATTAGGCCGTCTTGACTACGATATCTAGGGTTTATTTACTTTTATAAGGTTTCTCGCTTTCAATTTCCCTCATATTTTTCTACAAACATATTTATTTTGTGCTCTGTTCTAAACCTCAGAAACAGGATCAGTCACCAGAGAAGCCCTTTATTTAAATTAAAGAAGCCAATGTTTAACCTCTTCCACTTGAGGCCACTACGGCCATTTGAAATTTGTGTTCGAACTTAACAATGCTACTATGGAGACAATGCAAATAATTTTCAATTCAAAAAATAAGGAACTTTAAATATTCAGTTTACAAATTGCAAACGCGATTTTCAGAAACATTTCTATTGATATAACGGTAAATGAAACTGTAATTTTTAGTAATTGAAGTCAGGGGCCGAATTACCGCCTACGTGATCGAGTAATATTGCTTGTAAATTTGAGATGATAGCATACGATAACGAGGTTCTAATCGAGTATCAGCTGTTTAAATTTTACTCGTCAATTCACCGCTATCGATAAAATATTTTTATTTTGACGCAAATATGTTGTCCTCGCAAAAAATTATAAAAATGTATGTTTATTATTATATTTAAAGTTTAAAATAAAATAAAACAACTATAATTACTTTGTAATATTTTTCTACCGAAATTATTAAGAGTTCATGTAATGTGGATATAAGAAGGCTTCGAATGGAAAGGGTTGTCTATTGCTGCACCAAAACAGATTCTATTGGGACACCAACTAGATTTTTGATTGGTCATCCTAAAGCTTTTATGGCACTCGTTAAATACAATTTTGTTGCAGTGGTCAAATTATTATTATTAGAAAACCTAGTATTCCCTAGTATTACTACAAACGTGCAGAATTAGGTCGCAACGATTTATTCAAGATGTCTAAACTGGGATTTGAACCGTGTGCCTTATACACTACCTACTAAACTACAGCGACTTATATAGATATATTCATTTATGAATAATTTCATAAAGTTTAAGGGAAGTTTCCAACAGTCGTTAAAGCAAAAGTTAATAGAGAATGTTGTATTGACAAAGAAATACTTAAATCTTGAATTGTGTCTTTGGCACTGGAATAGTTCTTAAATGTTTATTATTGAGTAGAAACGAAGAACGTATAAACGCTTTTAAATACTTACAGTGTTTGAATACTTTTCATTGCATCAAAAGTGCCATTTGATAAAGTCTGAATGTTGTTGTCGTATAGAGAAAGCAAACTCAGACTATGTAAGTCTCGAAAGGCGTCTTTGCGGATGCAAGAAATTTCATTGGCATTTAGAAGCAACAGCTGAAGTGATGACAGTCCTTTGAAAACTCCTGAGGGTAAGTCCTTGATTTTGTTTCCGTACAATACGCTGTAAAATTAAAGTGCATTATTAATGTATACATGGGTAACGTATATTTTTTTTTGCTAAGTATAAGTTTTTGAAAATATAAACATAAATGAATAGCAACCAATGTTCTTATGATACATAGTCTATTTTATTCTATTCTTTTCTACTGTATTCGATACTATTCTGTTATAAACCATTCAATTATCTCATTATTTTATATTATATTTACATTAAGTAGGTACATTATGTTATAATACATGATTTTATATTACTACTTTAATTATCGAAACGTTTCATTAAAAATAATGTATAGAAACGATGAACACAAAATTTATGCTTAACTTCGCTTATGGTGGTAAAAAGAAAATGAGTTGAAAAATTAATGGCACGGTGCGACAGTGAACACACATCCAAGTAAGTTACCCACTAGGTTGAATAGAACTCAAAAATATTTTTTTTTTATACTTCTCGAACTCTCCAAACTTATTTTATTTGATAAAATCTGGTTTTATGATTTTTTCACACAAAATGATTGATTAGCCAAACATTTTTCACCTTATTTCAAATTTTCTTTTTTTTTCATAAAAAGGGGAAAGACTAGCCTTTAAAATGGTTTACATAAACATTTTGTTCAAACTTATATGTTATGAGTTTTGATGGGGTATATTATTTTTTCTTACTTTTTCAAGTTTGGCCATTCATAATTGCTAAATTTAATTAAAAAATATGCAATATGGGGACATTTGATTGATACTTCGTTTGATAAAATTGGAAAAAATGATTGACAAAAATGATTGATTTTAGTTATTATTTAAAGAGTTATAAGTTATACTCTCCTAATCCTAATATCCTAATATATATTATAAATCTGTCTGTAAGTCTGTTTTTTTGTTTGTTAGCCAATCACGCCTGAACGTCTGGACCAATTTTCTTGAAATTTGAGATATAGATCGGGCTTTTGTCCGTGGAGGTTATAGGCTATAAATCTTTTCAACATTTTGACCAAAAGGGCAGAAAAAATGGGGAAAAAATGGTAATAGGTAATTTTTTACGATTTAGCTTAGTTAAGTTTCCCAAATGTTTGTTGTTTTGTTCGTTACCTAATCACGCCTGGACCGATTTTCTTGAAATTTGGGATATAGATCGAATTTTTGTCGGTGCTCGTTATAGGCTATAAATCTTTTCAAAATTTTGATCAAAAGGGGACAAAAATGGGAGAAATGGGGAAAAAATGGTAATTTTTTACGATTTAGCTTGATTAAGTTTCCCAAACAGCTATTTTAGGTATTCCGATTCTAAAGTTGATCCAAAAGGGAGAAAGGGGCCAAAAACGGGAAGTTAAGAGCATAACCAATCACGCCTGAACGCTGGAATCGATTTTCTTTAAATTTGGGATATTGATCGAGCATTTGTCAGTACAGGTTATGGGATATATATCTTTTAAAAATTTTGAACCAAAGGGAAAAAAATGGGACATGGGGAGAAAAAAGGTCAAAAATTAGTACTTTATGCATAAATGATGTATTTTATCTGTTTTATAGGTATTTCTTTACGATTTAGCTTGGTTAAGTTTCCCAAATAGCTATTGGAGGTGTTCCGTTTATAAAGTTGGACCAAAAGGGGTCTAAAAAGGGAAAAACTGGACAAAAAATGGGCAAATTTCATGCATTTATATTTAGGACTTAGAGTATTAAAAAAAACTGAGTTGTTTGCATTTTTTAAGAAGACGGTTTCGAAACCGGATTTATATTCATTGTTATTTTTATAACCCGCGCAATGCCGGGTACAATTTGCTAGTATGTACATATATATTTTGTTTATATGTTATATATTTTATATATGCTGTCTCATCAAATGAATTTATATTTCAAAAATTCTCAAATAGTGTGATTGATGAAATTTTCAACATTACAATATTATTTTGGAATAAATATATTTTTCATAAACATAATATTAATAATATAAATTAAGTTTTCCTTTGTTAAAGAACTGTATTTTTTTAAGTATAGCAATATCATTCTCAATATTGAACTCAATATTTATATTTTTAAGTTGCATTACATTCACTCCTAATTTTTTTCTTTCAACTGATCACATGGGCTTCCAATTTGAGTTTGAGTTCAATAAAGTCAATTACTATTCAATTCGTAAATAATTTTCAATTTTAATTGAATTGAATGTAATTTAATACAGAAACGATAATATATAGTACACATTATTACATTATATTTTACATATATTGTTGTAAAATAATTCATACTTACAGTGTTGTCAATGATTTCAGTCCACTGAGAGCATCATGTGATATTCTTGATATATTGTTGTTAGATAAGTCGATGCGTCTTAAACGTCGGAAATTGGCAAAGGCTTTAGGGGGAAGTTCCGTAATAAAATTTTGTTCCAAACGCCTGTGAATGAAATTATTTTTTTAATTATTAACTAAAACTGAATAATTTCATCATTAAACTCTTAATAACCAAGTACTGCAAATATACAGTACTTTTGTTTAGTTTTAAAGCTTTAGATGTATATTGTATGTACTAGAGGTGTGCAAAAGATATTCTGCTAGCCTTACCCTTCACCGAATTCAATACTATAGAGTACTCTTTTCTGTTGGTCTTGATTTTACGAGTGCACTGAAATGTGTATTTCTCATTTATTCAATGTTTGCTATGCTTTGTGTTGTAAGAGCATATTTTACTACTGAAGCTATATTTTCAGTATTGCCATATGAATATCAGTAGTGTAAAAAAAGTAGTAATGTAAAAAAAGGTTTTTCCCCAGAAATAAAAAGTTTAAAAAATTTACTGGCAATGATGTAGATGTTCGGTTGCCGAAAGCAAAAAAAAAAATGCATGTTGTGACTCTATGAAGAATACAAAATTTTTGTTGCGCTCTTCACACAACTCTCTTTTATACTGTTGTACAATGGCTTAAGCGTGTAGTTGTTTTTTTGTACTCTATCTTTGCTTCACACTTATTTATATTTGCAGCTACAATCAATATTCGGTATTGAGAAAAATGCAATAGTAAGCAATTTTATATGTCTTGTGCATACCTCTAGTATGTACGTAGATATGTATGCACATATATATATACATTCGTATGCATATATATATTATTTATGTTATACAATTCCTTCGGGAAAACGTCAACCCTTAATTTTTTAAATTGTCTACTCTAATACGTCAACCAAACCACAAAGCTCTAAAACGTCAACTTGAAATAAAAGAAAATTTTGAATTTAGCAACAGCTAAAATACACAGATTTGTGCACATACACATTTATTTTATGAAATTAGTTCAATAATTCGGGATTCGCCTTACAAGTATGTAGAGTGGAAAAGAAGTAAGTTCAGTTCTACTGGGTAATGTTACTAATTCGTGTGAAATTGAGGGTGTTAGAAGAGATCGATGATGATGACAACGGTTCAGAATCTGCCATTTCATAACACAATTGTGCAGAGAGAATTCACACACATTGCTTATGCTCTTTTGTTTCGTTATAGATCAGACTGCGACAAGCACACATGTCAGTGGATGCTATACTATTTTAAATTATTTTCGCAATTTATATTATCTTACACGTAGATCCAATTATAATTTTGCCCATTTACTATAATTGAAGGTAAAATTGTCTTAGTAAACTTTAACACCTTAATTTATTGGATTGGCAGCTTACATTTATTTTATTTTTCTTGTTTAATACAAAAGCTAGGTTAGAGCGAAAATTACCTGCAATATTCATGATAGGAATCTATTTACATCTTTTCTAGTGTACTTGAGACTAGTACAAGACGAACGTCAAACTTAAGTTGAAAAACAAAATTAGTTTTAAAGAATTTCAAATTCATAATAATTGTGACCTTAGTGTGTAAATCAATTTATTCATATTTTGTAATCAAAACAGACTCAAATAGGTGTGAGCGCAATAATTTCGAGGACAGAGAAAGAGCATAAATATTACCTAGTATTGTATATTTGTAATAACATTATAAATAGATATAACAAAAATTGGATTTTAAGGGAAAATATTTCCAATTATATTACTTACAATTCTGTAGTGTCATCTGGTAAGGTAACAGGGACACTGGTAAGGCTTTTTTCACGACAATCAACAATGCCGTCCGCGCAACGGCATGGATGAGGACAGCTGCTCTCTAATCCACATTCCAGCGGCGCATTTTCCGTAAGGCCTAAAGTATAGCAAGTAAATAGAATAATTATAAATTATTAAAATAACTGAAATAAAATATGCAAATCTTAAACTGACCTGAACATTTAAATTCTTGATCGTGTAGATCGGCTACATTTTGACCCTTTAATTGCGATGGCGATTGACATCTCGTATAAGGTGCTAAGCGTGGTGCGCTGCGTAGAAATCGTGACAACCAGGATAAGTGGCAATCACACGACAATGGATTGTCTGATAGTCTTAGCGCTCGTAACCGACTTAACCCACTAAATACATTGTGGGGTAGAGTTGTCAAATTATTATTATTTAGAGTGCTAAAAATTATAATAATTAGTAGGCTAGGGTAGGAGGTTTAAACTAGGAAGTTTTGTCAAACTTACAGTATTTCAAGATCAACAAGTCCTTTGAAAGAATGTTCGTCCATACAAGTAATTTGATTATTATCAATTTGGAGGCTGCGTAATGATTGTGCGCCTTTGAAAACTTTACGACCTACTGTAGTAATAGCATTGTGCGATAGATCCCTAAATGTAACAAAACAAATAATTTACTCCATTTGCTTCAATTCAATTATAAATGCAAATTTATTCAAATTGATATAATAAATAAAAGTACAATAATACGATATTGAAAATAAAAACTAGTATTCACTAGCAGTGACTTCAAATAAGTGAACAAATTCAAATTGTATTTTATGTATGTACATAATAGTTGGTAAATCCACACAAGCCGTTGTATCGTTGTATTGAGTGTACTGTTGGACGATTATACAACAGTGTAAGCTTGTAGTTGATAATTTTCATGCAAACATTCGATATACTTAAACTTGAATTGCCTTCGTACTATCAAATTGTGTGAATGAAAAACTTTGCATGTGTTTATTTTTAAAAAGTTGTATTGGTTTCGTGTTATCAAATTATTTGCATGCTATTTGGAATATGAAATACGCAATACAGCATAGCATTAAGCGTTTTTAAACAACCAAGTGTATTCAATACAACATACACGATACAAAGTCGTGTGAATTGCCAAATTAGACAAAATAAAAAAGTCATTTGGGTGCTTTGAAAATGTTTTTAGAACATAATGAAAATTGAAAAATTTAGGCAAATATTATTTTGATTTAGAAGAAAGAATAAATAGATATATCAATAAGAATTTTTTCTTATTCCCCAATAAAATTTTTAGAATAGTGAATACTTTTTTTATTATTATTAAACCTGCACCCAGGGGATGACCCCTACTCATGCAGTGCATTGTGCAGGTTTAGGAAAGGTGGAAAGAGGGAAAATGCGAACGGTAAGAAAACGAGTTGCTGCTGGTGTCTATAAAATGGCCAGTGCCTATTCCTTCACTATTAGACAGTCTACAGCAATCGTCCCCAAGAAGCTCGCGGTTTCTCACACCAGTTATGTTGTATGTGTTAATTTTATACAGAAGTGGCGGGACCTACAGTTTAAAGTCGACTCCGAATGACAGATTTTTGAGAAACTTTTCAAGAAATAGTGAATACTGTTTTTATAGGAATTTATTAAAAGTGGATAAAGCTTAAATTGCCTTTATTTTTACATTAAATTTTATTGTCAAATCTCTTGGACCACTAATCGCCATATTACAACTTGCCGTTAATTAAAGGAAGGATTTTAACGAGCAGTTAAATTGTTTTTCATTATTATAAGTGGACAATATGGCAGAAGTGAACGTTAAGTCCAAAGTGAGGATCATTCTACCGATAACTTTTAAAGTTAAGTTTATGTTTGAACTTGCCATATCATATATTATTTTCAATAGGGCACCTTCAAATATAAACGAGCATACGAAGCCCACTACTGGTTAAAAAACTTGTTTAATCGAGCCGCTGTTATCGACATTGATCCAGCATTGCCATATTTTTGAAAAAGGAAATTTTATTTTATCTGTAAGTTGTAATAACGAAAAGAAGTTAAAGGTGACTTTAAAGTTATCTTTAACTAAAATCAACTTTAATGGGAAGTTGTAATAATGGCTCTAAAAGTATTTTAATTCCGAGGGTACCATATAAAATAATTTAATTTATATTACATAGTTTTGCAATGCAAATATTGTAATACGATGCCATTCTCTATGACTGATTGGAAAATCCAATCGAGCAATATACACCATATTTACCATGAATAATATGTTTTATTTAATTTAATTATTACATTATTTTATCAAATCAATGCATTATTTGGTGGGATAGATAGATATTAGCTCATAAATACATATTCTTAATTTAATAAATACATATTATTGTGTCGATAGTATTCGACTTCAATTACTTACAATCGCAAAAGACTTGCTGAACTTGTGACAAAGTTATCAGGTATTGCCTTTAGTCGATTGTTATTAAGGCGCCTGTGTTAAGATGTCATATTGAAAACACGTGCAGTTTTGTTGATTATTCCATTTGAGTACATGGAATAAATTTAAAAACATAAAAATTAAAAAAAAAATGGAAAATTAAATAATAGTAAAAATTAAAAATGCAATTATAAAAGAACATTTAAAATATATCGAAAATATAACAATAAACTTACTTATTATGAGCCGATATGAAATATAATGTAATATACTATAATATGTACAATAAAAACTTTGCATGTAAAAATTATGATAAAAATTTTTCTACAGTAATCCCCCTACAACACGACATGAATTTGCATATTCTGCGATTTTAGTTTCACGTATAACACGAGTATTTCCTCACACAACGTTGGAATTTCACACGTTATAGTTTCTTAAGATGGAGATCCAGCAGCACGCATTTTCGCGTCAAAGCGTTGCACGCATTTCATACTTTCTTCGCATTCTACGCTTGAAGTTACATGCAACGCTTTTTACGCGCCAATGTTTGATTTGATCAGCTGTTAACAACATAAAAAATGAATTAATTTTAATTAAATTTAATTGAGTTTATGAATATAACATTTTTTGTCACAAGTGTGCACAATAAGTTCCAAAAGAACAGAAAACGATTTTGGGTGCGTTCGTTGTACTCAGAACGATATGTGTCCGGTTTAACTTTCCTAAAGTTAAAACAAACTAAAACACAACAACTTGTCAAATATCAGCTGTTTTGGACAGTGCGCCGCTTGTGATGCTTACAAAAGTAGAAAGTAGATCAACTTTTCGCGTTCTATGCGTCAAGGCATCCTACGCTTTTGTGCGTGTAACTTGCACCATATAAATACATTAATTCTACTTTTTTGACAGCCGCGTAGAATGCGAGAACGCGTAGAACGCGTGGTGTGGACCTCCAGCTTCACTGAGAACTTTATTCAGTTCATAATTCCGCGTACGAGTGGACATTGTATTGTTATAAAATGTAATTAATTAAATTAATATAAAATTATTAATTTTTTTAACATGTCAATGAACGAGTGAAAAGTTCAGAACGTAAATTTTTTAAATATTGGATTTAAACCTCTTTTAACGAGAGAAATTAAATGTAAATAATTCATAGATAACGCGTTAGATGCGATCATGCAAACGTGTTCTACGAGAATTCTCAGCAACGTGTTTTCCTACTACGCGGAACTATGTATTTTACAACACCAAATATTTTTCTCATTATTGCTTTATTGAATTTTATATCGCATTAACAATAAGTTTTGCATTTTATAATCCAAAATAATACTCTCGGTCAAAATCAAGAAGAAATTCGCAGCCTTAAATATCTATTATTTCGAAATGACAGACGAACGCGAACACGATAATCAAGAATGCCGCAATGATTTGAAATAGAAGCTTTGTTAGATACGTCTCAGCAAATGGCGAGCACAAAAATCGAAATGTAATATTTGTAATAACAGGGTACAGTATCCACGAAATGAAGAGAAGACAATGTTAGGGGCAATATAAATAAGAGCTGGCGGTGAAAATGTTATGCTAGATTTCGCTTTGGTAAATGAGAGCAGCAATCAAAATTAAAAATGGGAATTAAAAAAGTAAAATAATTTATTTCGTTCGGTATAAAGTATATTTATATCGTTCGATTTTAAAATAACGAAGTGAAAAAAAGAAACTACAAATGCAGTGATGTCTAGTGCAGGGATTTTTTCCCGGAAAGATTATTTAGTTTTTTCGAAATGTAGCGAATTTTTTCAATTTCAAATTTATAGCACCTAAAAACTATTTTTCTTCCAATATAAATTAAAAAATGCGTATATTTTTAAGTGCATCATTGTAATTTTAAATCGGATAATTCCTCTGTAAACCAGCTCTATGGCTTCATCGATAGAGGATAGAGCAGAAGTGTTGGGGGAACGGTTCGTGTTGTTTTGTTTCTAGACGTCTATAGCCTGTTGTGGACAGTAACAGTTTGGCTGCTGGGCTTGGTTAAGGTCAGCTTAAGGTTGGTTGTCGATTTTATCACGGGGCACTACGAGATTAGGTCGCTCAGCCGTTCCAGATCTCAGCCGGACTATTGCAGGGAATGTGCGATGAGGACGACTTGGAGACTGTCGAACACCTCCTCTGTAACTTGGTAGGTTGAGGACCCTTGGCAGGGCCTTCTTTGAGAGCTTGAGTTCTGTGTCGAGAGCCGACATCAAGGCTCTCCACAGATTCATTAGCAGCTTGGGCTGTGAGATGTGCTAGGGCTTCATAAGTGCAGTCAAGCTCTCACACTCTGTTTCTTTTTGTGTAATTCCTCCGATTCCCATTTCTCCCTCCTTTACAATGGGTCAATTTCGACCTCCGAGTACTGTATTTGTCTTACTTGTGTCTAACCTAACTTAATACCTCTGTAATATAATGTAAATAGACATTTCTAAACTAGATGCAAATAATAAAATTTTAATGACAATTTGAAGTTCCCAAATTATAAAAATTTTACTAAGTTTGCCACATGGCAACGCTGATGCTGAAATAATTTTTTCTGTTGTAACCGAGGTATGTAGGAAAAAAAGAAAAAATTAAGCCATGAGTTATTAAATTAAATGTTTGCACCTGAATTGAAAATGTATAAATTTGAAATAAACATCTATTTTTGAGAAAAAGCGGAAAAAGTGACGTAGGGAAAATTAAAACTGGGTGTAGGGAAAAAAAGGGATTTTTCTTCATTGACGTAGGGATTTTTGGAAAAAATCTCCAGGCATCACAAATTTAATCTCTCAAAACAGCAGTTCAAACATAGACAAAATCACTTGGAATGTTCTGATAGGAAATGTGTTGATATGAAATTAACAGAGCAGGTCGAGGAGGAAAAGTTGAATTGGTATTTCAGCATTCAGTGAGACATAATTGATTTAGTCCAAGTAACTCAATGTTTTTAAATAATTTTGTTATGAAGACAGAGTTAATAAAAATAATAATTAAAAAAATTTAAAAAATTTTAAAATTAAAAATAAGGATTATTAATAATTAGTAAATTTAAAGTAAAACTTAAAAAAATATGAAACTTAAATAAAAATAAAATTCTGCATACTGGAAATATACTTGACAAATAATAAATTATTTAATATAATAATTTAAAAAATGTTTGAATTGATTTGGTTCTGTTTGAAGAGTGATTTTTCAATCTATATACAGTGGCGAACAGAAGTGAGTGCATGTTTACAATACTGAGTTTCGTCATTCACAAAAACAAAACCATACAAACAAATACAAAGAAAAAATTCGATAGTAGTACTGCTTTCCATCCGAATAGAAATGTGTTATCTGGTAACCACTTTGTTTGTAAATGTGAACTTTATACAAGACTAAACGGCTGAACCGATTTTCTTAAAATTTTCACAATGTCTTCCTGTATGTCTGGAAGGAGTTATAAGTGACATTTTATTTTGATATTTCAAATGAGCAAGGTGCCACACCCACATATGCAACATTACCTGCTATTGTAAGCTAAGAACAAAATGGGTATATTGGAAAAACTATAGCAGCAAGACACCTTAAATTTTGTACAAGTAACTACAGTGTCAACATAAATATTCTGGACAAAAATGGGCGAACTAGCAATAGTGGGTGTGGCATCTCCTATATAAAGTAAATACGAAAATCTGTATATCTGAAAAACTGTAACAGATAGAGTCACCAATTTTTGTACAAGTAACTTTAGTTTAAATGTAAATATTTTGGACAAAAATAGGCGATCTAGCAAAAGTGGTCGTGGCTCTTCCAATATAAAGTAAATTTTAGAACAGTTAAACTACTCAAAATTTGTACGAATATCTTTAGGTCCAATACGATTTTTTTTTAACAAAAATGGGCGACCATTTAAAATATAAAGTATACTTAAATCTGCATAATTGGAAAACTTTAACAGTTGGAGTCTCCAAATTTTTTACAAGTAACTTTTGTATAAGTATAAACATTTTGGTCAAAAATAGGGAGTTCAGCAAAAGTGGGCATGGCAATTCCCATATGAAGTAAATAATAAAGTCTACATATCTATAATACCAGAACATTTAGACTGCTGATGCTATGAACGAATATCTAAAGGTTCAATATCAATATTTTTGTTAAAAATGGCCGATCAAGCATTAGGGGCGTAGAAAACTCCATCTGAACTAATTATTAAAATATGTATATCTAGAAAACTATAACAGCTAGAGTCCCCAATTTTCTTTTCCGGGTATAGTAAGATGGTGCCTCTCATGTGAAGTAATTACAAAAATTTGTATATTTTATTAATTAATAATATTAGAAAAAATGGTGGGCGATCAATTTCAATAAATTTGTATGGAAATGATGCTGATAATGGCTGGATAGTACCTTACTGTCCATTGCTTTCAAAAATATTTAAAGCGCATATTTATGTTGAGTATTGTACAAATATGTTAATTATTTTAATATAATTAACATTGATCTTTGTAGAAATGATACGTTTGCGGAAACTTTGTTATATTCAGAAATACCAGCGTATTATACGTGGAATGCATCAACAAAGACATTCGAACGTCGAAAGCAAGGGAAACTTGTTGATGGTTGGTCAAATTTATATTCAACAGATACATTAGGTTGAAGAATGCTTTTAATTCATGTTCGAGGGCCAACATCTTTTGTGACATTACGTACTGAACATATCGAGAGGCCTGTCAGAAACTACAATTATTGGACAACGATTATCATTGGGAAACAACGCTTGAAGATGCAACAGTAATCAATCATCCATAGATTATTTTGGTATCGGGGTAACCATCTAATCCAAAAGATCTTTAGAATAAATTTAAAGCATAAGTGGGATTAGCGCACCATGGCGCATAAGAAATCTTTGGAAAACCTTGATCGTACTTTACGGAATTTAAGAAGCAATAATAACATATTTGGAGGTGCATTAGTTTTATTAGCTTGTGATTTTCGTCAAACACATCCTCCTATAGCGGGAATCAACATCAGCTGATGAGCTAAATGGATGTCATACCATCATAACTTTGGCGACATGTCCACATTCTAAAATTAACTACTAATATGCGTGTCCAGTTGCAAGGTGATGGTTTAGCTTTAACTTTATCCAACTTTAGGTAATGGAAGAATTCCAATGGATCCTAAACAATGTATACAACATTTCCATCAGACTTTTGTAGAATGACCACAATTAAAAGAAGAATTAATAAATTGTGTAGTTCTCAATATCGTGCCTAATTTCAAAAATATGCAAATATTATGTAAACGTGCGTTACTGGCATCCAAAAACACTGACATTAATTTTATCAATAGCAATCTAAAAACTTATAAATCGATCGACACAGTTTCAAATATTGAGCATGTCGTCAATTATCTAGTCAAATTTTTTAAGTTCGTTAGATTTACAAGGCTTTCCATTACATGGCTTACTGTTAAAAAACGGTGTTCCCATTATTTTACTTAGAAATATTGATCCTCCACGACTTTGTAATAGCATTTGACTAATAGTAAAATAAACGATAAACAATTCGAGGCGAACTGTTTGTATAGCTGCCACGTATTCCAATGACCATATCGGAGATGCCATTCGATTACATGCGCTTGCAATTTCCTATTCGCCTGGCATTTGCAATGACTATTAATAAAGCTCAAGGTCAGTACTTGCAAGTTTGTGGACTTAATCCAGTAATTGGATGTTTTTCGCATGGACAGCTTTATGTCGGAAAACCGCAGATTTATATATATATACGCACCAGGGAAAAACAAAAAATTTGTAGCCTCCTTCACAATATTAGCCAATATCACCATATCCTCGCCGTTAGATTTGATGATATACGTTTGAAAACACCAGATGGCGTAAATCTTATTATATTATGTGACTGGAGTAGGGATGCCAAACTAGATCGATTTTTAAAAATCCCGGGATTCGGGATTTTATAAATCCTGATCCCGAAAGCCCGGGATATTTTAGGAGCCAAAAGTCCCGAAAAATCACGGGAAAAATCGCGATTTTCTTTTAATAATAAACACATTTCGTTAACAAAATCATTTGTATTCCAATTATTAGCAAAACAAAAAGTACCAAAAATACGTAAATTAACAAGAATAAAAATTATTCATACATGCATATGCAAATGCATTAGTTTTAAGGAAATTGTTTGGATTCCAACAAAAGGATTAAAGCATCTAACATGTGATCTGATAGGGCAACATACGCTCCCGTTGAAAACCACTTCTCGCTATCAACATTTGTTATAAAATAGTTCCTAAATAGCTGTATGCAGCTTGTAAATATTCACCTCTAACACCTCCTGATGTAAATAAATCTATTTCTTCTTCTGATGTAAATAAATCTATTTCTTCTAAATCAGTTACCCTATTAATCCCTTTTATAGGGTTGCTTTTGCATTCTTCGATGGCATCAAATAATTTTTTATCAATGGAAGTGGAGTTTTCCTCATCTGAGAAGGCTATTATCGAAGTCAAGTGATATAGAACTTTTTTTTCAGGACCTTTTGTAAGGTCAGAATACATATAAATTCACAATCCCGCAAAATCCCGGGATTTCTCGATTGGCATCCCTAGGCTGAAGTTAGCTACGAAAGTTATGTTCGTTTTTTACAGTGAATGTTATGTTTTCAGACAATGTTAACTAAGCACAATTAAATAATTTGGAAAGGGTGGAAAGAAAGTCGGTAAAAAATCGAAAAAAATTGTGATAAATTAGAGAAAAAAATTAAAAGAAGACGAAGTTTGAACTTTACAAAAAAACAAAAATGTATAAAAATAACAATTTGCTTATTGGAGATAATCAAGTATTTTTTTACTAAATGTACCCTTTAGAAATCGTTCAATAAAATAAATAAAAAAAAAATTTAAAAGGTGCAGTTTTCTGACTTAGGCTGGTTAGCTATTGGATCAAGGATTCCAAAACAGTTTACGTTATGGTCGGGACACGATTGGGATCGTAGATATAGTCGACGCAGCTAACTTTTTCATACGAGCAGCTAGCTTTTTCTCCATATAAATCATGAAAAATTCGATAAAATTTAAAATGGGTGCGGTTTTCTGACCTATTGGTCTGGATAACCATTGGATCAAGGATTTCATAACAGTTTTCCTTATGGTCAGGTCACGATTGGGATCGGAAATATAGCTGCAAACTATTAAAAGATGTAACGGATTCAGTATCTCCGAACTCTAAGTCATACTTTTGTTTAAGCTGATGGTATTGCCTTATCAGTATATCGAGCTATTGCAATATCTTCAGTATGAGAACTTTTTTATATTAATGTGAACCCAAATATCAAAAACCTTTACTTAAAATATATTTTTTTTATATTAAAAAATGTATATATGTAATGTAAAGTATGTACTTAATAAATATAAATACAAAGATTTGTATAACATACTAATATCTTTATATTATTTAGTAAAATATGTAACTACAAACTTACAGTCTTTCTAAGGAAATTAAGGTCCTGCAGCGATCCTTTTTCAATAGTATGTATTTGGTTGTCGGTCAATTGCCTTGTATAAAGGATTAAATGTTATGTTGTTATTCACCAAAGAATTTTATGTATTTCATTATAAATACTTACAGTATTCTAAGTTTAGTCAATCTTTGAAAGTCAGACTCAAAAATCACAGTAATATTGTTTCCTTGCAAATCCCTGAAAAGATAATTTATTAATTTTTAAAGATAGTTTTTATATGCAGTAATTAATATTAATTTTATGCCTAACTTTAGTACAACTATCGATGTATAATTAATCACTTTTTTAAATTCATATTCATATTCGATTCTTTACTATTAGCAATATAATTATAATAGGAGCCATTATTACAACTTGAAGTTAAACTTATGTTTAGTTAAAGGTACCTTTAGCTAAAGGGAACTGTAAAGGTACCTTTAACTTATTTTTGTTATTGCAACTTGAAATAAAGTTGCAATGTCGATAACACTGCTTAATTAAACAAGTTTTTTTGAACGCAGTGGCAACGTCAGGCTTCATTTTTTATTGTATACGCTTATTTTGTGTATATTTGAAGTTGCCATATTGAAAATAATATACTTGTATAATATGGCAAATTCAAAGATAAACTTAACTTTAAAAGTTACCGGTATGATGATCCTCCTTTTAGCTTAACGCTCACTCCTACCATAATATCCACTTATAATAATGAAAAACAATTTATCAGCCCGTTAAAATTTTCCTTTCAGTGAAAGGTAAGTTGTAGTAATGACCCTTAATTTTTATAACCTACTATTTATTTTATATTTTATTCATATTACCATATTTCTTTCTCTTAAGCCTATAATCTATTACTTTTAAATCATCTATAAAATATTAACTTAAACTTTAAGATTAAGTTTTATTCATTTTCGGGAATTGGAAATTTTTTTGACCGTATTTGTAGCGAAATAAAACTCAATTTTTTTTTTAAAGCAGATATATGAATGGATTTGCAGCAGTATTAATTATATTAAATTTAAATGAAATTTATATTAAATTTCATCCATATTTTATACTGAAAGATTGTTAAAACTTAAAAATGAATAGTAAGGGTTGCACTTTAACTTTTTTGGAGAAATAAATATTTCTTGTTTTGCATCCAGAAGTTAGTAGACGGGGATGTATTGTTATGGATAGTTTAAATCATTAAATATATGTAATTCAACAGAAATCACTATAGAATCGGAATAGCTCAAGGCCTAGATTTTCCGTCGAAGACTTCGTCCCAAAAATAATATTGAAAGGAGAATGCTGAAGCAAGCCCACTATTATTATGTCCTGGATTGGCTTTCAAGCTTGAAGACATTAACAAACAGAGTTAAGACAATGCACCCGCTTTTTCATCCGGCAACCTAAACACCCAATATATCTTAACACTTGGCGATAACAAATGCTAGCACAACTGTGTTGATTATAACTCCTTGTGGTGACAGTACAAGTATCTAATTACATTAAAGACTCATATCGCCTACTAGACTGATTATGAAAGCTAAATTTTAATTAATTTTACTATTAATTATTATACCAATACAGGTACTCACGGCTTATTTCATGTATTCAACTGCTAATGAAAATTCGATTTTTTGTATAACAGTCTTAGTCATGGTCATAATATGTAAAATAATTAAACACTCATTGCTTAATCAACATATTGTTTAAAAGAATATATGTAGTTAAGTAAAAGTCGAATATTTTACATTGTGAGATGAACAGACAACATGGGCAATTTCGTGTTTTTAAAATCGATGTCTTCCGATTTGGTTAGTACTATTGGATAGTAGGCCAGAAACAAATTTTTAGCTCTATTAGTCAAGAACTGCCGGAGTTAGAGGGGGTCAAAGTTGGACATTTTGGTCATACAGTGTTTTTTTAAAATGTTTGTAACTTTTCACCTATTGGTCCTAGCAAAAATTATCAGGGATGTTGGACAGCTATTTCTTCAATATTTCCAAAAATAATTTTTTTAATTTTTAAAAATATTTATTATTATTTCAATATTTTAATTTTATTGCTTATAATACGAAATAACAATAATAATAAAAAATTTAATAAAAATAATATATAAATTTTGAAATTGGCAATATTTCGTCCTTCTTATTTATTGTCTTCATTTTCTGCTTTTTTTTTTTTTTTTTGTTAATCCTTACTTGGAATTACTAGGTTCAGCTGCTGATTTCGCTGTTGATTTCTTTTTTAACTTTGGAAGGATATTGCATTGACTAGATGAAGAAAAATGTTTAAACTGGAGTCTTCCATCGATAAGTGATATAAAAGCATGGTATTGAGCTGTACCATCAATTGTGACAGCAGCGTCGAATCTACTCTTCAATGTTTTTAATGTTTCCTATTGTTCATCTTTGCTACTAAAAACTATTTCAGTTTCTTTGCCATTCCGATGGGCAAACCGAAAGCGTTCGTATCTAAGATGCGATCTTGATGAAAGCACTGCATTTCTTTCGAGATTTGCTCCTATGCAATCACATGCTCCTTTGCCATGTGCAGTTGGATGAAAATGCCATTCAAATGGAATTCCAAAATCTTTTTCGTGAGCTATAAGATTTGCGAAGCAAGTTTTGTTTTTAAAATGTTTTTGAAATCACGAATTCACCAGACTTCAAATGTGTCTTCAAATCATTCAAAAATGATCATTGCTGTTTGAGTAAAAGGTCATGGGTTCTCAAATTTAGCAAACCTTTACATATTTCTTCCATAAAATCATTCACATTTAAAATTACTGCTTAAGTCTGAAGCCAAGATTCATATTTTATCTTATCAATACATTATCGATCAAAAGAGTTCATTAAATTCTCCTTAATGATTGTAGTCTCCAGGCAATTTGAACATTCGCCTAAGTGGCATGAAGTTGATGCATAAGGACACATAGTCGATTTAAGGCAATCACGGTAATCGTGCAAATCTTCTGAGGAATCATCAGTCAAATACTTAACATGAGTTTAACATTTTCATGGTAAATGCAAACGCATGCCGTGTGAGATTCCGCTGCTTCCTGACAAAACGCAATGCTTCGGCCTTAGTTGGGTAAATTTTGTAAATCCAATTTTGACGTCCTTGTGTTTAGATTGAAATGTTGCATATATCTTATTCAGGTTATAGAGAACCATCCTCTTTTGCATTTGGATTTCGGGCCATCCTTTCGAACAGACACCCAGTCTTTCATTCCTGGCATCATTCGACTCATATCATCTCGCTGATAAAATTGAGTTACTAGAGCTTTCAGTTTCGCACTGCTAAAGTTTATTCCCTTCTTCTCGTTTGAAAGTATGTGAATCCCATGCTCAGCAACCAAGTTTTTAGCGATTCATGCTTTTTGTTGAGACGTTTCAAAGTCGGTCGTTATTTTTGAACCACTTCATGACGATGGGGCAAGAGAAAGAAGTTGAATTCTTTTAGATCTACTCTATGACGTTTTGTACTTCTTTTTTATTTGTTCAAAAACTTCTACTGCATCCTTGTGATGTTGATTTTGGCACTCATTATTATACTTGAGTTAAACTACACTTTATTTTGATAGATATCCCACTCGCATTCCATTAAGCGATTATAAAGGTCTTAAATGAAACTGTACATTTTTTTTTTTTAATTAAAAAAATTATTTATGTAAAGATTGAAGAAATAGCAATCTAATATTCTCTAGAATAGATTTTAGGCTTAGGTTTAGGTCATAGTGGTAGCTCTGATATTACAAAGTTCACTTGAGCGCGCATGGCGACCCATTGTAATGCCGCGGGTGAACGCAGTCCCTGTACTAACCAAGTTCCGCTAAATCAGGGAAAAGAAAGAAGTTGGTCATCGCAAGGGCTGCATAACAAAAGCACGACTACCCCGCACTGGAAAACCAGCCAGAAAATTTGATATCAATAGATGAAAGCTCCGTTAAGCTAACAAGGAGTGGGGAGCCAAATAACCTATATCTACACCTAGCAAGAGACGGGCACTGGCAAAGAAAGTGAATAACGCTTTCCTATTCGTCAGTGAACCTGCATCCACGGCAGAAGTCGTTAAAAGGGAGCCTTATTCTCTCAGCGTGTCTCCCCATAATGCAATGATCCGTAAGCACGGCCACTACAGTCGAGATGACATCACGACCGAGACCAAGTAATAGGTGAAAAGTTACAAACATTTAAAAAAAAAACCCTGTATGACCAAAATGTTCAACTTTGATCCCCTCTAACTTCGGCAGTTCTTGGCTGATAGGCTGAAAATTTGTGTCTGGCCTACTATCCAATAGTACTAACCTTGGCGCAAATTTCATCCAAATCGGAAGACATTGATTTTAAAAATTGGGTCACTTGACATGAAATTGCCACATATATGTCCTCAATTCTAATCCACGTATTACCATTTCATAGCACAATTGTGCAGAGAGAATTCACAGATATTACTTATGCTCTTTTATTTAGTTGGCGATCAGACTGCGACGAGCACACATGTCACATGTTTACACTTAAAAAATATTTTATATTCTAAAATTCTTTTTTAAAATTCAAAAAAAAAAATATAAATTTTTTTATGGTCTTAAAACACATTTCGATTGTTTTAATAGTCAAGTAAATTATTTATTTGGCAATTATTTATAAAACAATATTTTGGAAAGAGAGAAAATTTATAAACTAAAATTAGTACCCAACATATTTCATAAAAAATATTCCCTAATTATTAAGTCAAAGATGTATAACCTTGTGTATGTTGATGAAATGAAAATCAAAATAAGGCATATTACTAACATTGTTCTATGACTGTAAGCTCTCAGCTTATTTTATCGCTCTTACTCACTAATACCCAACCAAAAAATGTTTGGTAACCCCTGTACCAATCCCACTTACAATATCCATGGATGCCAACGCCCATCATACTATTTGAAGCAGCACAAATATCATCCTGAGATGAGCTACTTTTTAATTATAATTTATGATAAACTAAGAATTCGATTTGAAGTGATATGAATAAGAATGAAGTGGGCGTAGCCTAATAGGCAGTGTGTTGGCTTACTAAACGCGATCCTGTTCAACCTCTGGCTAGGGATGCAAACGGAACACCGTTCTTCAAACTGCGATGTATAGTCCATTTATAGTTAACAAAACATCGATGTTTAGAAATAAACAAGTTGAATATCCTTTAAATCGCTAATCATAAAACGCATGTTTATGCACTTTAGTATGCACTTTAGTAGTAGGTAGTGTGCTGGCTTATTAGGCATAAAGATAGGGTTCGAGGCCCAGACATCAAAAAATACAAAAAGTATTTTTTCGGCGAATTCTTCTCTTTCTCTTCTTGTTTCGCAAAAATCTGTCATTCGGAGTCGACTTTAAACTGTAGGTCTCGCCACTTTTGTATAAAATTAACACTCACAACATAAGTGATGGGAGAAACTGCGGGCTTCTTGGTGACGATTGCTGTAGACTGTCTAATGGTGAAGATATAGCACTGGCCATTTTATAGTCACCAGCAGCAACTCGTTTCCTTACCGTTCGCAACTTCCCTCTTTCCACATTTCCTAAAAACCTGCACAATGCACTGCGTGAGTAGGTGTCATCCCCTGAGTGCTGGTTTTATAAAAAAAAAAAAATTAAAACACGCAGTTAGAAACCGTGTAGAAAAGGTGGTGCTAGGCTTGACTAAACTGAGGGTTAACCTAAAAAGGAATATGGCAATAAAAATTTGTAATCAAAATTACAAATTGCTGAAGAATAATCACAAACCCCATTGGTTAAATCATCAAAGATAATTGAGACGACAACGAATACTGTGGTTTAAATAATAGAAGAAGAATAGCAGCTGGTAGAGATACTAAAATAACATTGAAAAGTTCCATAAAATATATGGATGTCATTATCGATGGTAGGTTGAACTTTAACATAGAAAACGCATCCATCCGTGACTTAGGAATGTCTGACAACGATAATGCCAAATGTTGCAAAACCAAATTCTTTGTAAAGGAAAATGATATCGAGGGTCATATTTCAAATATGGTCGCTGTATCGCCTAACTGCGATCAGACATATGCTGATAGACATAATGGTTGAAGCTTTCATTTACCGAGTAGAATACGCAACTTAAAGAAATTTAATTAATTTCTTAATTTCTAGCTCTTAATTAGATTTAAATTGAATATACAAAAATATATTTCTATATATACATACATACGAGGTGTGATAAAAAAATAACCGTTATTTTCAAATTTTGTGAAATGTGTATGTTCGATTTTCGCACATTACGATACACGATTGTCAGTTTGTTTTTGACAGATAAAAAAGTTTGTCGTGTTTTGGTGTGCTCTTCGATTTTACTATTTGAAAAAATGGATCAAAGAAACTGGATTAAGTTTTATGTAAAAAATTAAATAAAATCAGCAAGGACATTTGAAATGACTGTGGCATTTTGCAAGCCTGCTAAGAGCAGAACACAAGTTCATTTGTGGTGTAACCGGTTTAAGGATGACGTGAAGTGAAGAAAGTGATTTTGGATAATCGGCGAAACACTATTAGTGAGGTTGCTAATGATGTTGGCATATTGTTCGGCTCATGCTAAGCAATTTTTACGAATGTTTTCGGCATATAACGTGCGGCAGCGAAGATTGTTCCAAAACTGTTAAAATTTTAAGCAAAAACAATGTCGCATGGATAGCGCTCAGGTGGTGTTGACAACGTTCAACAACGATCTAGATTTGCTCAAAAAGCTCATAACTGTTGACGAATCATGTGCGTATGGCAATGACGTTGAAACCAAATCCCAATCATCACAATGGAAGTGTCCAGAAGAGCCAATACCGAAAAAAGCACGTTAAGTTCGGTCAAATGTGCAGATTTTGCTTACTGTGTTCTTTGACTGCAACGGCGTTGTGTATCATGAATTCTTGCCACAAAGCCGTACGGGCAATAAGGAATACTACCTTGAAGCTCATACATCAATACTTGTGCGTGAGTTTTTGGTCAAAAACAAAACCGTAATCATGCCTCAACCACCGTATTCACCAGACTTGGCCCCCGGTGACTTTCTCCTCTTCCCAGAACTGAAGACACCGATGAAAGGAAAGAATTTTGCTACGATTGAGGAGACAAAAGAAAAACGCTGGCAGAAGTGTATTATATCTGTTATTGATAAAAAAATATTTTTCGAAAAAATTTAAAATAACGGTTACTTTTTAATCACACCTCGTATATACAATCCTAATATCTGCTAGTATATTATAAATCTTTATGTAAGTCCTTTTTTTTTTGTTTGTTTGTTAGCCAATCACGCCTGAACGCTTGGATCGATTTTCTTGAAATTTGGGATATAGATCGAGCTTATGTCCGTGGAGTTTATAGGCTACAAATCTTTTCAAAATTTTGTCCAAAAGGGGGGAAAAATTGGGAAAAATGGGGAAAAAATGGTAATAGGTAGTTTTTTACAATTTAGCTTAGTAAAGTTTCCCAAATGTTTGTTGTTTTGTTCGTTACTCAATCAAGGCCTGGACCGATTTTCTTGAAATTGGGGATATAAATCGATTTTTTGTCAGTACAGGTTATAGGAAATAAATCTTTTCAAAATTTTGACCAAATGGGGAGAAAAATTGGAGAAATGGGGAAAAATGGTAATAGGTAATTTTTAACGATTTAACTTGGTTAAGTTTCCCAAATAGCTATTTTAGGTATTCCGTTTCTAAAGTTGGACCAAACGGGGTCCAAAAAGGAGGAAAGAGGCCAAAAACGGGGAAATTGAGTGCATAGCATATAAATCGAGCTTTTGTCGGAGCAGATTATAGGCTATAAATCTTTTCAAAATTTCGACTAAAAGGGGAGAAGAAATGGGACAAAGGGTGAAAAAATGGTAATAGGTATTTTTTTAGGTTTAGCTTGGTTAAATTAGAGGTGTTCCGTTTCTAAAGTTGGAAAAAGGGGTCCAAAAAGGGGGAAAGTGGCCAAAAACGGGAAAATTAAGAGCATAACCTAATCACGCCTGAACGCTTGAACCGATTTTCTTGAAATATGGGATATAGATCGGACTTTTGTCGGTGCAGGTTATAGGCTATAAATCTTTTAAAAATTTTGAACCAAAGGGAAATAAATGGGACAAAAGGAGAAAAAAGGGCAAAAATTAGTGCTTTATGCATAAATGATGTATTTTATTTGTTTTAAAGGTATTCTTTTACGATTTAGCTTGGTTATGTTTCCCAAATAGCTATTGGAGGTGTTTCGTTTATAAAGTTGGACCAAAAGGGGCCCAAAAATATGGAAAGGGGCGGAAAACGGGCATATTTCATGCATTTATATTTAGGACTTAGAGTATTCAAAAAAACCTGGGTTGTTTGATAAACCGGTTTTCGAATAATTTGAAAATTGCATTTTGTAAGAAGCCGGTTTCCAAATCGGATATTTATTTATTGATATTTTTATAACCCGCGCAACGCCGGGTAAAATCTGCTAGTATGTTATAAATCTTTTTGTAAGTCTATTTTTTTGTTTGTTGGTTTGTTTGGTAGCCAATCATGCCTGGAACGATTTTCTTGAAATATGGGATATAGATCGGACTTTTGTCGGTGCAGGTTTAGGTCATAAATCTTTTCAAAATTTTGACCAAAAGGGCAGAAAAAAGGGGACAAAAGAAGAAAAAATGGGCAAAAATTAGTACTTTATGTATAAATGCTGTAATTTATGGGTTTTAAAAGCATTTTTTTACGATTTAGCTTGGTTAAGTTTCCCAAATAGCTATTGGAGGTGTTCCGTTTCTAAAGTTGAACCAAAAGGGATTCAAAAATGGGGAATCGCGCCAAAAACGAGCAAATTAAGTGCATACCGAATCACGCCTGAATGTTTGAACCGATTTTCTTGAAATTTGGGATATTGATCGAGCTTGTGTTGGTGCGGGTTATAAGCTATAAATCTTTTAAAAATTTTGAACCAAAGGGAAAAAACTGGGACAAAGGGAGAAAAAAAAGGGCAAAAATTACTACTTTATGCATAAATGCTGTATTTTATCGGTTTTAAAGGTATTTTTTACGATTTAGCTTGGTTAAGTTTCGCAAGTAGCTATTGGAGGTGTTCTGCTTAAAAAGTTGGGTAAAGGGGCGACAAACGGGCAAATTGCATGTATTTATATTTAGGATTTAGAGTATTAAAAAAAAACTGAGTTGTTTGATAAACCAGTTTCCGAATAATTTGAAAAATGACATTTTTTATGAAGCCGGTTTCGAAACCGGATTTTTATTTATTGTTATTTTTATAACCCTCGCAACGCCGGGTACAATCTGCTAGTATACATATATAAATAAACAGAAAAATGTACTTATTTATGTTTTCAAATTCCGCTTTGCGTCACATATTTGCGAATGTTAAGGTTAAAAGAAATAATTACTAAATCTACAGGTATAAGTGAAACCAAGTGTTTCTTAATCCTAATTCGAACAGCTTACTTCTTTGCCTAGTTATAATGGCAATAAATTATGCGATAATTAAATTTAATGACATACTTACAGTCTTTCCACGTCGGCGGATATTTTACGGGGCACCTGTGTAAGACCTCGGTGTGAGCAGTCAACAGTTAATCCATTACAAGCACAAACACGGGGGCAACGGGATTCGCCAATGGCACTAAGAGCACCGCCTGGTATGTGTATTCCAACAGAACCTCCACTAAAGGGTTCTGCTGAAATCGGTGATAAAAGATTGACTAAAATTACAATAAGTCCAATTGCTGCTTGGTGGTTTGGCCATTGTGCATAGGATTTAGGCCAATTCCACCACGTTCCGCCTTTACACCGCAATGGAGGTTGATAAAGTGTCATAATTAATCATTAATAATTATTGTAACTTAACACTACGTTTTGCAATTGGGCAAATAATTGTAGGATTTTATTTTTGTTTGTATGTATTTTATGTAAATCCAAAGCGATCTGACATAACTAATTGAAATTATGTAAAGTGTCGTATATATGTAATCGATTTTAGATTGATTTCATTTCAGTTTCAGTTTCGTTCACGCTTTACAATCGTTTTATTTTAGATTTTTGTCTTAAATATTCCACTTGGAGACTTTAGAATAATAGTATGTGCTCTACTCGTATTCATTAAAATCACCATAAGCACTTACTGTTGTGGTATTTAGAGTACGTATATGAACTTTTTCAACATTAACGTTGTTTTTCAGGCATAATCGCTTGTGAGTTTCATTATGGTTGCTTTGAATTAAATTTTTTGCTGTCTGCGTACGAGTATTTTTATTTATCACCACAGTTTCGTTTTTTAATGTTACAACTGATGAATATACTCACTTTATGTATACTGATATTTAAAATATCTTAAATAGCGGCACGAACTCTATACATTCTCTTGTGATCTTTGTTGAGTTGTTCTCTTTATGGTGAAGTTCAAGTGATAGTTTTTCCGTGATAGAAGAAAGATGATAAAAGATTGAGAGGCACTGAACACAAGAAAGTGTGCACAATGTGAGAGTAAATCATTTAGGAGAGGAGCACACAAAAATCCATTTAAATTAAAAATTGTAGTGGATAGATAGTATTCTGCTTTTTCAAGTAGGCAGCAGTCGAGTATTTATGCCTGGGAATTTCAAGTGAGCAGAATTTTATGGTGGTTGCAATAACCCAAACAACAAAATTATTATTATAAAAAACTTTTATGATATTTTTTTTTGCTTTTTCACTTTTCTTAATGAAATTTTTACTAAAATACTCGCTCATATGTTCGTCTCACATCGTTTATGTAGAGTATATATGTATCTGAAAAAAAAGAAGAGAAAAATATTTTACTTTTATTAATCGATTGATTGATTTATTCTATGTATGTACATATATGCATAAATGTTTAATATCGTCTTTTTTACATAACTAAATATTAAATTTATATATATTCATATATAATTCTTGTACTATAATACTAAATCGACGTATTTCTATAACATGGACGGATAAAAGATAATAGAATTTGATTACTCTTGAACAATATTTGGTAAGGATTTTAATGCAAATGCAGGTTTGTAGTCGGTAACTCAAAATCACTTTTGACAATAAATCTTTTCGAATCGAAGAATTTGCAACAAAATGGCATCGATTTGTTGTTGCATGTTTTCGCATATTTTATAATAAATGCATATTTTGCATATTTTTCTTATAAGTGCATATGTTAATATGTTATATTTAATTTTCTTTTGGAAATATTTTGATGTCAAAACATCAACTTTACAAAAATCTCATTTTAGCTTCATTTAAATAATATTTTCATTTGTACGTTAAACTGCGTACACAAAATAAATTTTGTTCGCTATTTAAGGTACTCAATAGGACAAATTTGCTTGTACGTTAAATGTGATGTTCGGAGAATCGAATGGTTGTTAAATCGGAAAACTATTGTATAAATATCTCTATATATAAAAATGACGTGTATTCTCGTGATCGCTAAACTCAAACACTGCTGGACCGATTTTGACCTAACTTAATAAACAAGTCCTATGGAGCGTGAGGAGTGTTTCTGTGTAATTTGACAAATGGCGCAATATTCATTTTTTTTTTTTGTGTTTTTGCACCGTAACTGTGTGCTGTGTTTCGTTAAAGGCGTTGGGTCGTTAATCAGCGTGCAGTGGCGTTAATTAGCCCCGATACCACACTGATTTTGATTTTCTTCGAAAAGCAGTTTAAAATAAAAGAAATATTTAGGGCCAGCAACGCGGATCGGGCCAATCTATTAAAAATATATATGTAATTCCATTTAAACCATAATTGCTATGTCGATTTAGTGCACCTTTCATTCTTCTTCTAAATATCAATCAGCCATAAGTTTGCATGGAAACCAGACTTAAAGTGAAAATAAAATTCGAAGGCAAAACAACGTTGCCCGGGTGTGCTAGTTTATTATATTTATAACTTAACAATATCCTTATATGTACCCATTACATATGTAAATAAATTATCTAATTTTCCTTTAAAAATTACATTTAAAATCTTAAATCTTCCTTACAAATACGAAACTGTGACCTGCATTTTTTTAATTTGTTTAATAAATATATTTCGAACAAAAAAATTTTTTTTGCGTATTTTAACATTTTTAGTGCATATTTTCTCTGTTATAGTGCATATTATATGCGTATATTTTTAATTTTTTATTGCATGAAATTCCTGGCCCTGGTTATAATATATAATGTTTTTTAAAGTCGACAGTTTGTATTATTATTAATTATACACCTTATTTACATACATAATTGGTCATTACAACCCTTCAGTCAGAATTACGACCTAGGTTCTCACACCTCTTATGTTGTGTGCGTTACTTTTATACATGAGTGGCGGGACCTACAGTTTAAAGACGACTCTGAACGAAAGATTTTTGGAAAGTTCTTTATGACAATTTTATTTACTCTCAGAGCTTTTGCCACAAAACTTCTGAGAGGCCTATACATATATTTTTCATAATTTCATTTTGATGACTGACCTGGGCCTTACGTCTAATAAGCCGACACACTACCTACTAGAATACGTTGGCTGCCTTTTTTATTCACTATAATAAATTCCTTGCTTCTAATAGTCGTTCAATAATTCAAAGTATTTGTTAATGTTTTCATTTACCAGTCCAAAAGTATTTAATTTTTTTTCCGTTTTTTCTTGTATTTAAGATCTTTAAAATCAATTAGGCTTTTATTATCTCAATTTATTAACATTATTTCTCAATAATTGGAACTATTGAGTACCTAATTCATAATATTAGTTTAAACTTTCCATAAGGTCACGAAACTATAAGCTACAATCTTACCAGATGTAGTAATCCTTCTTAAGTTGTGTAATATTATTTCTTTTCCATAAAAGCATTTCCTTAGGTCTCTTACCAATAAAAATCTAAAATTGTTTTTCATTTTGAATTACATTTTATGTTTTATATAATTTTTAACTTCAAAAAAGCTTTTCATAATTTGTTTTTTACATTACGTTCAGTTTTAGAAAGATGGATGGTTATCTTGTGGTAAAGCTTTTCAGAATTAATCTAATCTCCGTTTTGTTTATAGAATATTATAAAATTTTTGGTTCAATTAACTGTAATTGTCCATTAGGACTTTCTTGTATTCAAGCCACTTCTTCCTTTAGCAAAAGTATCATATTTTCGATATGAAGATTTATGCCCATATTTTTACGATTTTTAGCAATTAAAAATTTACTTACTTTTTAAAATTTACATTAACCTTTCTATACCCGTGCCAAAAAGTGAAAAACCAATACCCGCGCGTTGGTCTGTGATACCGATAAAATACACATAAAATTCAGAAATATGGATGAATTTGAATTTTATTTGAATCGATAGTAGGGTCCATATAATTTAATATTTGAAGATTGTTTCATGCAAATCTTGTACCGGAATGCGCCTTAAGTGGTCCATCCGCTTAGTCCAATTTTGGCAAACTCTTTCCAACATTTCGGCGGGTATCTCACGAATAAATGCTTCAATGTTGTTCTCCAATGCGTCAATTGAAGCGGAAAAATAGTCGAAAGGCGTTTAATCGCACGATCTAGGCGGCCAATTGACCGGTCCCGACCGTGAAATAAAATGTTCACCAAACTCATCATCTCTTGGTCATTCACAATTACGTTGCGATTCGCAGCATCTTTGAGGAAGTACGGTCCAGCATTGATAGTTTTTATAATGCTTCGAGCTGATTTTCACTCCAAAATCGACAATTCTGCTTATTCACGTATCCATTGAGCCAAAAATAAGCTTCGTCGCTGAACACAATTTTTCGATAAAAAAGTGGATCTTCGGCCAACTTTCCAACAGCCTATTCAGCAAAAATTCTGCGTTGCAGTAGGTTGTTAGGCTTCAATTCGTGCACCAGCTATATTTTGAAACGCTTTTGTTCGGTGTAGTGTCACAGACCAGAGTCTCTGGTGGGAATCGAATCCATGACCCTTACGCCAATAGTCTAATACACTACCCACTAAAGCAACAGGGCACGCAAATTTACGTTAGTAATAACAATACTTTTTACCCTCTAAAAACGTTGAAAATGTTAGCTCGTAGATTGAAAATACATAAAAATAAATGAATTTGTTTTCAGTTCATTCTGTGTGTCACTGTTCCCTACTTGATGTAAACAACAACAATTGCTTTTCTTTGTTTTTCCTCTGTTTACGCCCTTTGTATAAACTATAAAATGTACTAAACAATTATTCGAGAGATCTTTGTAACGGAGGTCTTCAAGCCACGATTACTTTCTTCAAAGACAGCGTGTCTTCACAGAAGACTGACTGAACTCAGTCGCCTGCTGCTCTTTCCCTTTTATAAACAGTCTGATGAAACTTCATGAAAACGTATGTTCAAGACTTCGCCTTCTCAAAATTTCCATAAATGTAAACATCGTTGTTTATATTTGTTACTGTAGTGTTCTCTGCCTATTTTGTTTACATTTTTTCTTGTAGCCTTGCCTGTATGTTTTTGTTTACTTGTTTACTTCAAAAAGCTTTTCATAATTTGTTTTTTACATCTTTGTTGTTATATTAAGCAATACGATAATTTGTAAATAAGTTTGTTTACTGCATTGTTTTGTTTTTAAAGCTTTTGCAAAAGCAAAAAAACAGAACACCAGTACGAGTATCTAGATTTTTATTTTCGTAACAATATGTTTTATTTTTAGACTAGCTGGAATATTTGTATTGAATTAACTTTATATGTTTTAGTATTTGAAGTTGCCATATTTTACTTTAACAACTTTACTTTACTTTACTTTACTTTAACAAAAACAAAACGCCTGTCGTTTTTGCATTATTGTATTTGTTGTAGAGACACTTCTACATGTTATATCGCTCATTTATTGCTACATAGTCATATCTCAAAAAATTTGTAGTTACTTAAGCAAAACTGCTCTTATAGACCTTCTGTTCATGTTAAAAAATCAGTTTTATATCCCAAGCTGAATCGAAGTTATAGCAAAAAGTGTTTTGCGGCAATTAGATCATAGGACTTATGTCTTGAAAACTTAAATCGCATTTTGCCAAGTTCAAGTTTTATTGAGATATGACTATGTTACAATAAAGGAGCGATATAAATATGCCATGATTAAGTTACTTTGAATCAGTTAATGTTTTAAAATATACAGTGCTTGAAAATTTAGTTGAAACCTTTATTTTAATAATAATTCTTTTATTTTTTTTTTTTTTTTTGTAAAACTAGCTATCAGGTTTAGGAAAATAGGTTGAGTGAGTAGTGTTTGTGGACATTAGATTTAAATTTACCAATAGTGTAATTGTTGGGATAAGGAACAATTGAAAGACAAACGCCCTACCTCAAGATGCGCACGGCAAGAAAACGAGTTGCTGCAGGTGTTTTGGCTTATTAGTTGACCTACGGATCAAACCCCAGGTCAGACATTAAAACGAAACTATGAAAACGAAACTATAAAATATGTCTACGGTGACTTTCGTTCTATAGTTTGGAGTCGACTTTAAACTATAGGTCTCGCCACTCATGTATAAAAATTAACGCACACAACATAAGTATAAAAAATTTATGTTATAGAATTTTTGTTAATGTGATCAATAGCTTATATTAAGCTGAAATATAAATTTCTGAGAAAGTACCGTTACAAAATGTACATTTTCTAAAAAAAAAAAAAACATCACGAAACGTTTTATTTTTGGTCATAATTGCCCTGTAAAAGCTGGCAGAAACATTTTGCCCTATTTATGTTAAGTATAATGGTCTTCGCTGGAAATTAATTAAATCGGCAGAAAGAGTTGCTTGAAATAAAATTAAACTGTCAAAGGGTTACATAACTGTTTAGTGTTTTATTTTGTTACTATAAAAATTACTATAAAAAAATATGCAAAACTTTAATAGAATACAGAGTAGAATATCTGCCATATAACTTGCATTAAATATGATTTTATGCATTCCACACTTATATAGTATGTTGTTTGCCCTAATGTCTTCTATACTAAAAGCTGGAGTTTAATTACAGTTTTCATAAAACATTTTTGCAATGTTCGAGGAAGACTTGAGAGTATGGTTCAGTATATTGTCACTCCCTAAGTGTTACGGTATCGTAGTTTAATAATACATTAATGCACAGTCATGGACAAAAGTCTAAATAGCTTTCAAAATTCAAATTCAATTAAATCAATAATAAAAAAAAAATGATTACAAAAACAAAAAGTAAAAGAGAAATGAACAAAAAAAAAAAAACGAGAAAAAATATCTGTGACAAAGATGTACATACAGTAATTATTGATAATGATATTAGTACCATTTTCATAAAATATTACTTAAACGAATTAATTATTGAAAGTACAGTGAAAGTTTTAAGTGCAAAAAGTTGGAAAATAATATTGATTGGGTTCAAGTACCGAATCAAAATTCTATAATCAAATAATAAACATTCAAATAATTTCTAATATAAGAATAAAAAATAACAATGACATACGATTTCTTAAATAAGAAAAAGACTACTTGATATGCCTATACTATGCAGAGATTAGCAATGAATCGTTTTTTCAGGTACTCATAAGTACTCGTGAAATTTTGAGTACGAGTAAGTCAACAGTATTGAAATTCAACTACTCGTGATTCATTCACACTCACTACAATGTTGATTTATATGTAAGAACAGGTTACAATGAGTATGACTACAACGTTAACATCAAACTTATAGCATTCGAAATATGTTTGATTCAAACGCCTACTCATACAGGTTCATAAATTTAGAAAAATACTTATAATACTCATAAATGATTCGAGTTATTCGAATCATTCTGTAAAATTTATAGTCTTAGTTGTTGTTGTTGAAGAAATAAAAAAACAAAGACAGCAAGCAAAACAAACACACAACCTTCTAGTAAGTATTGTAGTGTTAGTATGCGAAACATATTTATTTTTGATTCTTGCAAATGTTGAGTCATGGAGAGTCGAAATCAAAAACTTCATGCGTATTGTTAAGTATGAATATGATGAGTACTTCAAATTTTGAATATAAATAGTTTTGAGTATGATATTAAATAAGTATGAATACGTATAAGTATCAAAAGTTATGAGTATGACTATATTTTTGAATATTCATTGCTGATTTCTTGTACTATGGCATCATGCCAGTGGTTTATATATAAAGACGACATTCTCCCGTTGTGACTGTAGTTCCGTTGAACTGGACATTTTATGAGAATGGTTGGGCATTGGAAGCATTTCACTCTAATGCTAAAGATTTAAAGTACATCTGGATAGCCTTATTTCTACTTAGGAAGTTTGAGAGAATTATTAATATCTATATTGAAAACACCCACAAATCAGATGCTTTTTTATCGGCATAACATGCCAACTCGAAACTGTGTTAAAGCTATCGGTCGCAGAGAAATTAGACTACAGTAGAGTACTTACCTAATTGGTTATTACAACCCTTAAGTCTTAATTATGTAATCACATGGATAAAGTGTAGAAAGGTATAAAGATCAGTAAGGTCCTAATGGACCTCTTTTATAATTAATTGTGTTGTTTGGCTTCAAAGTTATATTTCGATTTTTATTTGTAGTTTTTAACGTTTTTATTCATCCTCGAAAGTCTACACAAGCATTTGAGACATTGTTTTGGTGCGCAAAGAAATCAACCCGAACCTTCTTTGTCCTTATGCATTTCCGAAATTCTACGCAATATATATTTCGAGTCGCCGTGGTCTAGTGGGTAGTGTGTTGGCTTATTAGACAAAAGGCCCGGGTTTGAATTCCCAGGTTAGACATTAAAACGAAAAATATTTCTTCGGCGACTTCCTCTCAGCAGAATTCTGCAAAGACTCTGAGAGTAAAAATTGCCATGAAAAGCTTCTCAAAAATCTGTCGTTCGGAGTCGACTTGAAACTGTAGGTCCCGCCACTCATGTATAAAATTAACGCACACAACATAAGTGGTGTGTGAGAGCTAGGTCGTAATCCTGACTGAAGGGTTGTAATGGCCAATTATGTATGTATATATTTCGACTGGAATTCGAGTTAGAATATATCATACAAAACAAATTTAACCATTTTTTAAATGTGGTTCCCCATTATAATGCAAAACTACAATAGAGGAACAACACAAAAGACAAGCATCGATTTATTCTTACAAATATTTCTCTAACTGAGAAGACGTGACGTTTACCATTTGCCAACAGTTGTAATAGAACTATCCGTTTCTCAGTGTGAAAATTCATCACTGTTCCCATGCAGTTTAACATCTAATTGGCCACACATGATTAACCCACCTTCTGCGTGGGTCCACTTCGCCAAAAGTTATTAAATTCACAGAGCCCAGCCAGGTATACTCTGGGTTTTATACACTAAAGTTCTGATGATGACGTTTTTCTTCAATTTGTGTCTGAGTTGATTGCGTCTTTACAAAACATAATATATTCTCTATAAGTGTGCTCTCATAAACCTGAACATCATCAGTGTGCATGTGTACGTTATAGTCCAATATTATCCAAGATATCGGTTTGATCGTTAGTATAGGTTTATGTACTTAAAATAATTGAAATAGAAAAAAGAAAAAGGGTCTGTTAGTTTTCTCAACAGAATTTTATGATCAACCGTTTCAAAAGCATGTGGCTTTGACCTAAGGACATCAATTACATTGACCAAAGCAGTTGTGCAGCTCTCTTAAATTCCGACTGACTATCTAGGTGGACCGAAATTAATGTCATCATTTATGTTATTATTTAGTATTCGGAACATTAACGTTAACAAACTTTTCATTAAGGTCTTCACATCAACATGGTGCGGTTTTCTGACCAAGTGGACTGGATTGCTATTGGCTCAAGGATTCCAAAAAACTTTTCGTATTATAGAAGGATATAGAAGGGGCCTCCAAAAATGTAAACCTGAGCGCTATAGCGCTTGTGAACAGTATTCACTCTAAATTTATGATTTTGGCGGAGTGATCCCAGACATCAAAGCAAAATACAAAAAGTATTTTTTCGGCGATTTCTTCTCAGTAGATTTCTGGCAAAAACTCTGAGAGCAAATAAAATTGCCATAAAAAGTTTCTCAAAAAAATCTGTCGTTCGGAGTCGACTTTAAACTGTAGGTCACGCCACTTATGTATAAAATTAACACACACAACATAAGTAGTGTGAAAAACTGTGGGCTTCTTGGGAACGATTGCTGTAGACTGTTTAATGGTGAAGGTATAGCACTGGCCATGTTATAGTCACCAGTAGCAACTCGTTTCCTTACCGTTCGCATCTTCCCTCTTTCCACCTTTCCTAAACCTGCACAATGCACTGCATGAGTAGGGGCCATCCCCTGAGTGCTGGTTAAAATTTAAAAGATTTTTGAGAAACAAGAAGAGAAAGAGAAGAAGTCGCCGGAAAAATACTTTTTGTATTTTTTTATTTTTGATGTCTGGCCTGGGACTCGAACCCTGGCTTTACGGCTAATAAGCCAGCACACTACCTACTAGTAGTGAATTATTAGGGTGATTTTATGAGTGCTCATTTAACGGGTTAGTGAGCCATACCATTTTTAATCCTTTGCACCCGAATCATATTTTAGTATGCGTATTTAGCTACCCGACAATCATAGCTGGCAGATGATTTATCATTTTGACGTTTTTAATATCTTATTGACGATATAATGATTTATACCTTTATTTTAACGATTTTTAGAAATTCAAAATTTACATACAGTAAAGTAAATACTATATTTTTAAATTACTTACGAACACCTGTGATGACACTACACATACATACATAATTGGCCATTACAACCCTTCAGTCAGGATTACGACCTAGCTTCTCACACCACTTATGCTGTGTGCGTTAATTTTATACATGAGTGGCGGGACCTACAGTTTAAAGTCGACTCCGAACGACAGATTTTTGAGAAGCTTTTCATGGCAATTTTTACTCTCAGAGTCTTTGCCAGAAATCTGCTGAGAGGAAGTCGCCGAAGAAATATTTTTTCGTTTTGATGTCTGACCTGGGATTCGAACCCGGGCCTTTTGTCTAATAAGCCAACACACTACCCACTAGACCACGGCGACTACATAAAATGGTAAATAATCTAAACAATTAGTAAATAAACTTAAAAAAGAAATGATCAGATATTTAAATAAAAATTGTACGGTCTGCAAATATCCTAACATTACCCAGCTAATAGTAGTAATACCAAGAATTTTGAAATAAGGTCGGCACTTGTCGTAGTTTACCATTTGCCATTGCAGAACATTATTTAAGATTTGATTGTGGCGTCTAATATTACCCTAGGAAGACCAAAGGCAAGTTACATTATTTATTTTTCGTACTCATTCAGTGCATTGTGCTGGAACTACAAAAAAATATATTATGTTAAGGAGGAAAGATAAAGTAGGGAATTAAGGAAGTTACACATCCGAATAGTCCAAGAACGAATTTTGTTCGAAAGGCAGAGTGCAATCCATTGACTAATGGACCACAAATGGATGTGTTCACCGAAAAAGACAAGTATCCCCTTATTTTGTCTAAGCAAAATCCGTTGTAGTAGCGATAGAACAGTTAAAAACAAGATCCAGTGCAACGATGTTCTAACGGATCAATGGAGTTGGATACCCTATCGCTCTTTGCTGTAAGCGATCGGGAAGGCTGAAAATAGACATTAAGGCATCGGTCTATGCATGATATTTGAATTCCGTTCTAGCCCGGATAAAAGTGGTGCAATGGGGAAGAATATTAGATGAATTGAAATATTCCTTACACCGTTTTAGAAACGGAAAAATGTGTTGGTTCCAGCGAACATTACACAACATTTTTGTGTCCAGAGCGTTAAGAGCCTCTGGGTCCCCTAAAATTTACACCACCCATAGATTTTTGTATATGATGTAATATTATTCCTGTGCTTTTTTTGTCAATAAACCACAATGGGACAAATTGTTTAAACCTTAAACAATTTTTTTAGAAAATGATATGAGTATGTACATACGACAATCCTAATATATATGTATATTATAAATCTTTCTGTAAGTCTATTTTCAAAATCTTGATCAAAAGGGGAGAAAAAACGGGGAAAAAATGGTAATAGGTAATTTTTTACGATTTAGGTTAGTTAAGTTTCCCAAATGTTTGTAGATTTGTTCGTTAGCCAATCACGCCTGGACCAATTTTCTTGAAATTTGGGATATAAATCGATCTTTTATCAGAGCAGGTTATAGGCTATAAATCTTTTTTAAAATTTGACCAAAATGGGTGAAAAAATGATTACGATTTAGCTTGGTTAAGTTTCCCAAATAGCTTTTGGAGGTATTCCGTTTCTAAAGTAGAACCAAAAGGGGTTCAAGAAAGGGGAAAGGGGCTGAAAACGAGCAAATTAAGTGCATACCCAATCACGCCTGAACGCTTGAACCGATTTTCTTGAAATTTGGATATTGATCGAGATTTGTCGATGCAGGTTATAGGCTATAAATGTTTTAAAAATTTTGAACCGAAGGGAAAAAATAGGACCAAGGGAGAAGAAAGGGCAGAAATTAGTACTTTATGCATAAATGCTAAAATTTATTTGTTTTAAAGGTATTTTTTTACGATGTAGGGTGGCTAAGTTTCCCAAATAGCTATTGGTGGGGTCCAAACAGGGGGAAAGGGGCGAAAAACAGGCAAATTGCATGCATTTTATATTTGGGACTTAGGGTATTCAAAAAACTGGGTTGTTTGATAAACCGGTTTCCGAATAATTTGAAAAATTGCAATTTTTAAGAAGCCGGTTTCGAAGCTAGATTTTTATTTATTGTTATTTTTTTAACCCCGCACAACGCCGGGTACAATCTGCTAGTAGTTTAATAAAAAATTTAAATAATACATATATTGATTTTGCTTAGTAATTAATTGTGGCTAATATTTTGGTAAAAACACTATAGGATTCAGATAATTTAAGATTTTAAATATTACCATAAATAGTAATGGCACCCCTTAGGTACCGTACGAGTTGGAGTAATGACTCAGATGACGCCTGAGAGGCGGCTTTCGAATAAAATAAAGCAAACCAAAGCATAACAAACATAATTGGTCATTACAACAATTCATTCAGGATAACGATCTAGTTTCTCACACTACTTATTTTGTGTGTATCAATTTTATATATGGGTGGCAGGACCTACAGTTTAAAGTCGAGAATTTTATTTACTCTCAGAGTTTTTGCCAGAAATTAGCTGAGAGGAAGTCGCCGAAGAAATATTTTTTTTGATATTTTCGTTTAGATGTCTGACCTGGACGTCTAATAAGTCAACACACACTAGAATTCTACCTTTACTGATGATACAGCTTTTCTTACTATATATGGAATCACATGAATTAGGGACACAAGTAAATGGACAAAAATCCATTCATACTATATTCCCTTTACGCAGAGAAATCGTATTTTCAATATTTTGCATTCACCTCTTTAAACGTCTAACTCAATTACAAACGGAATTGAATCCCTTTGGCATTTATACATTTTCATAAGAACTCATACTTGGAATTTGATTTATTTACGATTTTGTCTTGGAATCTGTTTTTCGTTATAAGTCAACATAAATTCGTAGTAATTAGTGCATTGCACAGAAAAATATTATTAAGCCTATATTTAAAATAGTTATATTTTTATTATTATTATTGTAATGTCCCATATAACACCATATGCTATATGCAGAAGTATCCTATTCGAACTCTGATTTTTAACCCTTTTATGACCGAATTTTTTCGGCAAGAGCTAAAATTTTTGTTAGTCAAGGCATAATTATGAAGTTATGTTAAATTTAGAATGCTACGTATTCTGGCTTTACCGATATAAAATGTTAGTTACAGGCAACATTGGGCAGTAGTGGAAAATTTTTAATGAAAGATTTATTTTTATATACAGAGGTAGTCATAAGTATTTACACAAAAGAGAATTTTTACGTTTTTCTTAAAAAAGATTAAAGTACTTTTTACTGGAAGTAAATTTTGGAAAAAAATTTTTACTATTGCTTAGTCTGGAAAATGCAGTGCAAATAAAATAAAATTGGAAAAGATAACGGTTCTTAATCCTAATATATATTATAAATCTCTCTGTAAGTCTGTTTTTTTTTATTGTTAGTCAATCACGCCTGAACGCTTAGACCAATTTTATTGAAATTTGGGATATAGATCGGGGTTTTGTCCGTGGAGGCTATAAATTTTTTCAAAATTTTGACCAAAAGGGGAGAAAAAAATGAGACAAATGGGTGAAAAAATGGTAATAGGTAATTTTTTACGATTTAGCTTGGTTAAGTTTCCCAAAGGTTTGTTGGTTTGTTCGTTAGCTAATCACGCCTGGACCGATTTTCTCGAAATTTGGGATATAGATCGGACTTTTGTTGGTGCACGTTATAGGCTATAAATATTTTTAAAATTTTTACCAAAAGGGGGGATAAAATGAGACAAAAAGTAATAGGTAATTTTTTACGATTAGCTTGATTAAGTTTCCCAAATAGCTTTTGGAGGTATTCCGTTTCTAAAGTAGAACCAAAAGGGGTCCAAAAAGGGGAAAGGGGCTGAAAACGGGCAAATTAAGTGCATACCGAATCACGCCTGAACGCTTGAACCGATTTTCTTGAAATTTGGGATATTGATCGAGCTTTCGTCGGCGCAGGTTATAGGCTATAAATCTTTTAAAAATTTTGAACCAAAGGGAAAAAATGGAACAAAGGGAGAAAAAAAGGCAAAAATTAGTACTTCATGCATCAATGCAACGAGCAAATTGCATGCATTTATATTTAGGACTTAGAGTATTCAAAAAACTGATTTGTTTGATAAACCGGTTTCCGAATAATTTGAAAAGTTGCATTTTAAAAAATGCCATGAAGCCGGTTTCAAATCAGGATTTTTATTTATTGTGCCGGGTACAATCTACTAGTACTAAATAAAATACAAATAACCATATGCTTATAAGTTCTCAAAATTATTTACACACTTTTTATTATTTTCGAAAGCATTTACACAAGACTCCGCGACTTTGGTCGCAATCTGTATTTTAATTGTTTTTTTTTTTTTTATTTTTATATAGTTTATTAATAAACTTAACTAGTACTTTGTAATACCGGATTTAGAATCACTGACCGCCTGTAGTCTTTCTGTAATTGAATTAATTAAGTTTTGGGCAAATTCAGGTGTGAATTTAGACCAAATTTCACTAAAATCTTGTATAGCCTCTTCGCCTTTTCGACTTTTATCTATAGTTCTATGATATTTTATGAAAGCCTCAACATTTTCAATAATGTTTAGGTCAGGGCTCCGAGAAAACCATGGAAGAACGGCCTGACCTATGTTTTCTAAGAATGTGGTAGGTAATTATCCTTTGAGATAAGTGATATTGTCGTGATGTAAAATCCATTCATTGGTTGGAAAAAGGTTGTTTGCGGACTCTAAGGCATGGTAGTTTATAATTTCGAAATAACCAGACTGCTTCAAAGTCACGTCTGTCGGTGACAAATTGCTTTGGAGTATATTAAGAACCCTATAGAGTTTTGGTACAGTAAATTGTGGGCGGATGAGGCTTTATTTCAATTCCAAGGCTTGTTCTGTATCTTCCACGAAATAAAATAAAAAGGCTGGACAACCACTTAACAGATTTGGTTTCGGCACGGTGATGTTTTGGGGATGTCTATCTTATTACGGTTTTGGCAATTTTTAGAGCGATATTTGAGAGAAGCCTTTTGGGTGCATACCTTATGCAGAATAAGTTAAATGTAAATATTATACATTATGGACCAATGTTGGTTTGGTATAAGTTTAAAATTTAAAGTTATTTTTTAAATTTGAAAAATTTATATTTTTCACCTAGTGTGTAGGCATGTACCTACAACGTTGCCTATAGGCAACATGCCCGTTGTTGAAAGGGTTAACTTCATATAGCTTTTCTCTTGGCACCTGGTAGGCTGAAGAAGTTTTGTTAATTATAGCTACTTATACGAATATTAACATCAGTACAAATAGCAATTTTTTTTATTTTTATTTTGCATAAAGTATACTTACGATACTGTTAAAAGAAATAAGGTGAAGTAGGTATTTGAACTTAAAATAGTCGCTTGGATTTATGTGTAAGAAAGAAATATGCAAACAGTCATTATGCTCAAAAATATTTTTTTCTTTTTATTTATTGACCTTAATTTATTGATCATGTAGTACATAGCATCAGAGAAGGCTCTTGAAAATCAACAAACATTAATTGTCCTTCAAAACAGTGTTTTCTTAAACTTTTACAGTCTGAACTATGGTTTTTAATTACATTGACAACCTAAATAATGGCGAATATTACATAAGTGAGCACGTGTTTCACATTTCAAAAGAAAAAAATGCTAATTTGGTTAACATTATTACTCTATCTAATCTCTTATAATTTGATAAACCTTTGCCGGCGATATTAAATATCTTCGACAACATCTTTATAGAAAGAAATTTATAGTTTTATCATTGGCGTATATTGTTTATTACCGAACCATTTTCTCGACTTTAGAAATGTAAAAAGTAATAAAAATTATTCCACCTATCAGAAAAAAAAACAGACGCCTTGACCGTAGCAGCAGTGGACATTGGCAACTCTTGGCGGTCCATTTTTCCTTCATTTGAGAGTGCCGCATTTGTTCAAATCGTGCGCTCTTTGCACCATTTTATATTTTCAACTAATGTGCAGCAATGTTTTAACTTAACCCTAACTCACCTTACCCGTATTAAATTATTAAACTTAATTAAAAACTTAAAATTTTAAATACATTAAATGTATAATAGTCACATTTTCATATTTCTACGAAAATAGAAACGGTGTACCCAAGAATGATAAATGAACATTTCTCCTGAAAAGTGTATACACTACGCCAAAGTAGTTGGCAGTCCTGCAATATAACTTACATTATCATTAGCCAATAGGAAAACAATGAAAACAATTTTCGTGACGTCATTAATTCAACATGCGCAGAAAGTTTAAATTTTGTGTGCGTGATGGCGTAATCTTTAGTTTATCATTCTTGGGTGTACCATCGTTTAACATTTAAACGATAAACAAAGGTTAGACCAATAACTATATCGAGCTTGTTGCAAGCGAGAACACAAACATTCCACTTCACTCCACGTTCGTACCATTGTTAGTATCATTGTTAACATTGTTGTCTGAGAAATTTTCTTTTTGACGTTGTGTTTATTTTCAAAACTACACAATTTTGAACATAAGTTTTATAATAGCTGTCCTATAGACTCCTACATAAAATTCCATAGAAAGGACAAAGGGATCAGCAATTGGTTTTACGGTTGTAGCTTGAGTGATCACTCATCTGGGGCCTAATTCTGGTTGTCGTGATCGAAATGGCTTTCGAGTTGATAGAAATTTCGAAAGTGGGCTTATTTCTAATTCTCTTAGTCGATAGTTAACGAATCGATATTATTTTTCTAGTGGTGTGAAATGTTTTCCAACACTAAACACTTTTGTAAACAAAAATATATGTTTGTAAAGTCGGAATCAATTCAGAAAACGAAAAATTAATTTTTGCTAATTAACAAATCGTTACAAGGTGTATTATCACTACAATCTTTTGCTTCTGCCCAATCTTCCTCTTTTCTTTATTTGCATAACTGATTCAAAAGTTTTAATATTCTTCAGACCTTCAATAGCAAGTTCTATGCCAGCAGCATAGTTTGGGATCCTTTATTGGTGGCATAGAAGCATTAAGTTTGGTAGTAAGCAGCTCCCAAAGTTGGTTGCATTTTGCTTTTTCTTGTGCAGTATTCGGCAATGTACTTTTTGCCAAATTCGTATATTTAGCCATAAAGTCTCAAATAATCTATTTTTGGGTACCATTTACTTTTGTTAATTTTAACCTAAAATGCTAAAATTTTAACTATTTTCTTTAGTTTTTAAAAAATTCTTACTTACATTTTCTTTTTTCTTCATATTTTGTTAACAAAAACTCGCAAGACTGCATTCGAATAGTTGCACGCTATCGACTGCTGCCATTAGAAATGTCGACACATATTAATCGATATCGACTGACAGAATCCCAAAACTAAAAAAAATCGAACGTACGAGTAAGTATTCGATCGTATACGATTGCCAGAATTAGCCCCCTGATCAAACCTATCCACACCCAACTTTTCTCTTTAGTTATTATTGGCTTAACGGAATCGGTGGTTATGAAAAGATTTTACATTCCTATGATTTTGATGAGTTTCATCCCGTTTTCTAAGACGACTACAGAGGGGGCATTTGAACCAAAATCACTTCAAAGACTATGTTTAATAATTCCATCAGCCGACGATATTAGATTCCTCTGTTGTATGTCTGATCCCAAAAGTAAAAGGTTTGGAAACCTGAACAAAAAAAATAAAAATTGAGATAAATTCGAGAAAAAATATAAGTAAAAAGAAGTTAGTTAGTTTATACAATTGTATAAAAAGAAGCAAAAGATTTGAAACTAAGAATTTTTTCAGGACCTTTTGTAGGGTCAAAATATATATGAATTGACAATCCCGAAAATCCCGATATTTTGGGATTCGGGATTTTCCGATTGGCATCCCTAATACACACATAACACAACTGATTTATAGTAGCGAGAAAAAATGCAACTCGATGTCATATTATGTTCAACAGTGGGTTTTGTCTTATTTACAGAATGTTGTTTATTTACAGAATTTTTGTGAATATCATTGTTTTGGGGCCGACGAATGTACTTGAAGCCATCAGAGCTAAATTTGGCTCCACATAACTTTGGGCCACTGCTCTTTCTCTAGCGACTTCCTCTCTGAGAGCAAACTGTAAGTTCCGTCACTTTTGTGTAAAATTAACACACATTACGTAAGTGGCGTGAGAAGCTAGATCGTAATCCTGACTGAAGGCTTCTAATGACCAATTATGTATGCATGTTGTGTAATTGCTCGTTTGCATAATTAGTAACATCTACTGCCGTTTTTCGACGGTCAGCTTTTAATATTTTTACCATTTGACGGTCTGGACGGGCAGTAGGTGTACGAAGTCGACCGATAAAATTCTACAAACCGTTGATTTGTTGATATTAAATTGATGAGCAACTTCATTCATCGATTTGTCTCCTTCCAAAATCCTTACAATGGCAAATTTGCTATCTGCTGACAGCTATTTCTATTTTAAAATTCACAATTTGCAAATTTTTCATTAAACTTTTATTTTAATTACTCTAATTGATCTGCCTTTACCTTTAACACATTGCGTTGCATTTTTTTTCTCGGTAAATTTGTTCACTTTCTTTGAAATCTAAAAATATTAAGTAGAAAAAACAATGAATAAAAAGAGCGAAATGTGCAGTGGAATCGTATGCCTCCATTGAATATCATATGACATATGTTGTATTTTTTCCCTCGTTACTGTATCTTTGATCTCGCAACAAAACATAAACCCTCTTAGCTTGCTAAAATAATGAATTCCTATTTGCTAGTAGCGAATTGCTACATTTTATGCAATTCGTTAACAAATGGAAACAAATAAAAGATTCGATTAAAAAAATCGATTTCATCGTCACAAATTCCTCAACGAGAAATTTGAATACTAAAATTTTGAATTTGTTGCCAAAATCTGTAAAGATCAGCGATTGAAATTTAAATTAATTTAGTAATGAAAACAATAATATTAATTAGTTATATCTGGCAAATAATTATTTTACAATAAAATCAATAAAAGTGTGGAAATTTACATCGTTTTAATATGTACTTCAAGTCTCTCGAATTAGGTGAAAGTTGAGCAGTACCTGTCATATTTACCCAAAAGTCCCTTAATATGTTTATGGTGTTTAAAAAAAATATATAAATATATTAATATATATGTAATCTTGTTTATATGTGAGAATTTTTATCAAAAATAATTTCTGCTACCAACTGACAATGAGATACAAATTTATATATATGTACAGTAAGACCCCGCATAACGCTGTTTCAGTATTACTCGGTAGTATTGGGATTCCCCTAAATCACACATTGTATTGATACTTGTTGTATATTGTATGAAATGAAATGGCCATGCACCAACCAAAAGCGGTGCACTATATAGCAATGGTGTAATACTATGTATCTTTTTCGACGCTCTTTTATTAGTCTGTCCAGAATAAAGATTCCAACTGTATTTTATATATACCTACTAGCAGATTGTACCCGGCGTTGCGCGGGTTATAAAAATAACAACAAACAAAAAACCGGTTTATCGGTTTCGAAACCGGTTTTTAAAAAAATGAAATTTTACAAATTCTTCAGAAACCGGTTTTTTGAATACTCTAAGTCCTAAATATAAATGCACTTAATTTGCCCGTTTTTCGCCTCTTTTCCCCTTTTTAGACCCTTTTTAGTCCAACTTTATAAATGGAATACTTCCAATAACATTTATGCATAAAGTACTAATTTTTGCCCATTTTTTCTGATTTATTGCTTATAACCTTCACTGACAAAAGTTCGATCAATATCGCAAATTTCAAGAAAATCGTAAAAAATTACTTAAAAACAGATAAAATACAGCATTTATGCATAAAAGTACTCATTTTTGCCCCTTTTTTCCTTTTGTCCTATTTTTCTCCCCTTTTGGTTAAAATTTTGAAAAGATTTATAGGCTATAACTGCACCGACATAAGCTCGATCTATATCCCAAATTTCAAGAAAATCGGTCAAGCCGTTCAGGCGTGATTGGCTAACAAACAAAAAAACAGACTTACAGAAAGATTTATAATATATATTAGGATTACGATAACCTGCACTCAATTTGCCCGTTTTCGGCTCCTTTCTCCCTTTTTGGACTGGTTTTGGTTCAACTTTACAAACGAAATACCTCCAATTGCTATTTGGGAAACTTAACCAAGCTAAATCGTAAAAAATTACCTATTACAATTTTTTCCCCGTTTGTCCCATTTTTTCTCCCTGTTTAGTCAAAATAACCTGTACCGACAAAAGCCCGATGAATATCCCAAATTTGAAGAAAATCGGTCCAGACGTTCAGGCGTGATTGGTTAACAAACAAACAAAAAAACAGACTTACAGAAAGATTTATAATATATATTAGGATTAAGTTGCCTCGTTTAGCGCTGAAACTTATTGGAACGTATCCCACGCGTTAAGCGGGGTCTTACTGTACGCACATTCTTAGATCCAGGTAGAAAGAAGTTAAAAGAATGCAATTTACTCACAGTCTGCTATTACATCCATATGTGTTTAAACAAAAGAAACATGTGTACGACCAAATGTTTTTTTTTTTTGTCTTCCATACAGGTAAAAATAAAGTTCAAGAACAAATGTTCTAAAGACAAAAAATTAAGAAAACAAAGAAAAAAAAAATCAAGAAACTAAAAACTTGTTAGTTTTAGTCTTTCGGATATGTATTACCTTACGAATGTAAACAGAAATATGAAAGAAAGAAAAAAGAAAATCTACAATTAACGTTATCACACATATAAATATATAGAATGTACCTATGTGTAAACGTAAATACATACTTGTATTATTAGTAAATTTACAATACCTTACGCAAACATATATTTTATATAATTTTATTAAATATTTAATATGTTAGATTCTCTGAAACAATGATAGACGGCCATTGTATAAAAAATATAATGCTTAGTGACTTAATATGTGCATGCACATGACTTTTCTAAACATAATTTTGACATATCATTGATGCTGCTGCATAAGGCCAGTGAGGTGTTATTAATTAAATTACTACCATCATTAAGTATATTACAACATTGAAACCATCTTCATATTAGCGAAAATTGACTTTTCCCTACATTAGGTAAACACTCGTATATCTCATAAAAATTAAATACATACGTACAGACATTTTGAATAAAATATGCCGTTAGATTTTTCTTGTTACATAATGAAAAAAGGAAATCTTGTAATAGGTAAAGAGATAATAACAGATCCTTTTTACACACTTCAGATATCGTATAATAAAAAATTGCTTCATTTAACATCTCAATTTTAAAGCTAGACTTTTAAATTAATTAATTAATGAATGTTGACTTGCAAGGATAATGCTTTTATTGATACTATGTATGAATCAATAAATAGAAAAAGCACGCCTACATATTTCTATAGAAATTTGAATGTATGTACTAGAGGTGTGAAGAAGACATATACAATTGCACACTATTGTATTTTTCTCAAGACCGAATATTGATTGTAGCTGCAAATATAAATAAGTGTGAAGCAAAGATTGAAATCAAAAAAACAACTGCAATCGTAAACCATTTTACAACAGTATAAGAGAGTTGTGTGAAGAGTGCAACAAAAATATTGTACTCTTCATAGAGTAACAACATGCATTTCTTTTTTTGCTCTCGGCAACCGAACATCTTCGTCGACGCCAGCATTGCCAGTAACTTTTTATTTCTGGGGAAAAACCTTTTTTAACACTACTGATATTCATATGGCAATACTGAAAATGTAGCTTCAGTAGTAAAATATGCTCTTACAACACAAAGCATAGTTCCGTTACTTCACATGCAAACGAGTGCTGTTGTATGCATTGAATAAATGAGAAATACACATTTCAGTTCACTCGTAAAATCAAGAGTACAATACAGTATTGCATTCGGTGAAAGGTAAAAAAATAGTTTTTTGAGCTGCACTTTCGCAAGAGGTATACAAATTTGCGTAATTTTACACAGATTACGGTAAAAGTAATAAAAATCGAATTACCTGCCATCTTAAGGGCTCCACTTTCGGAAACGTTTTTACAAACCTAATAAACCCAATGGATAAAATAAAAAACAAGCGATACAAATTTATTTTATTAATATATTTTATACTTGCAATTAATGTACAAGAATATAATAAATGACCAAAACTTAAAATTTAAACATATTTTTTTGACCAAAATTTAGCATTTCTGTTCGTGATTTCAACCCAGTTCTAATAAGGCCATCTCTAGAAGCAGCGTTAAATACACATTGAGAGGCATCTGTTACCAGTTTAACACATCTTTCGACAGCTTGTGTGTGACAAGGTAAGTCATCATTTTCCAAGCTGTTATCTTTTGCCATGATTTGAAGGTTCTCATTGGAAATATGCCGAAGAACCGGCGGTGCTGTAAACCTACACTCATGCCATATAATAATTTCGGTGTAATCTCCAGCAGAGTAGTTAATTTTTGGTGGTTTAAATATCCTGTATTTAGTGTTACTTTGCAATGCTAACACCCGAATATGGTTTCTATCATCAAACAGTCTACTTCCAAGTAAATTTTCCGAGTGAGCAAACAGAATCCACAATTGATCTGATATTTTCGGGTAAAAAAAACAAGAGTACATAATCGGATGAAAAATATGTTTGGCGCCTTATTTAAAAGACGGAACGTATATACTTTAACAACTTAATTGACAAACAGTTCCAAATTTGGTTGGTGGATTAATGGTACTTAATCTTACCATTGGCAAAGGCAAGCCATCCGGAGTACACAATTTTTCCAGGTTTACGGTTTGCCAGCTCAGGACTATAATAACCAGTTTGTTCAGCTTGACATATCTCATAAAGAAATTTTTAATCCGTACTAAGATGATCGACAACATTTTTCGGTTAGTCAGGCAATTTACCAGACACAGCACAAAAAGAAACCATTGATTCATTACCACATGTAGCTAATTATTTTCCAACAAGTCCACAATATTCTCTAGGTCATGAAGTGCAACCATCTAAATGGCGAAGAGGTAAATCATTAACATGGAGCATACAAACACTCCATTGTAGTGGTCTCTTCAAATACTCCTCCAAATATTGAATAACGCCACCCTTCCAACAAGTATTAATTGCAGTTCCGTCCCATCCAATGCAAATCACGTCATTTAAATTCCAACCTTTATCTTCTAATAAAATTGTAATCGAAGTTAGAATGCCACGACTTGGCGTTGTGTGACCCAAATAAACTGATTCAGGTTCGTGTACGTTATAAACGAACTCCATTGTATCTAGCAAATTCGTAGTCGCCAGTACAGTGTTGTTGTTATTATATTATTATTTGTTTTTCCTGAAACGTTAATAGTACTCCCTTGTACTCAGCACTTTCAAAATAAAGTGATTCACAGTAAAGTGCCATTGCATACGCTCGATGGCATATAAAAAAAAGCAGATTTGGAATATGATCTAAATAAATAATGGCATAATTAATGTAGCCCATTAATACTGTTTCATTGGAACAAAACATTGTGCCCGACCGAGAGCCCCCGTAAAGCCTGAAGCATTTTTTTTTTTTTTTTTTTTGACTGACTCCACCGATATAAAATGCTGACCTGATTTGGGATAATTCTGACATTGTTACGGTAAATTGTTTTCTTATACAAATTTAATATAAGATAAAATCTTCTTGTGCAGGTGTTAAAGATTTAAGTAAATAATCAATCGTTTTCATTTATTTTTCAATTTGTTTTCAAAGAGCAATTGAAACAATATCAGTCTGTAACAAATTGCCTTCTTTACAGCAAAATAAAATAATAAAAAATGTTTAAGGTAAACGCGTAAACTGATCTTTTCTACAATAAGAAATAAATTCTTCATTGAAACTATATAATTTTTCAATATAAGTGTGCTACAACACTATGTATAATTAATAATTAAATTCTAATAAGCCTTTACATCAACGTGAAAAACATGTTTTTTATTTAAAATATCTTTGATGGTGAAATACAACTGCAATATGAAAAATATTCTGAGACAGATACAGAAATGTTTAACCATTATCAACAAAACTGAATCAGAGAAAATGAAGTCTGCAAACAAAATGGAGTCTATTGTTTTATGTGTGTAAGTTGAGTAAATAACTTCAGGACGGTATCTAACCGCTGTACTTTTTAACACCAACGTAAAGTCCGAAGTTTTTCAAGGCTCTGAAAAATGGCTCGTGGTCGATGAAATGAACTGGAGGTTTTTTAAATTGTTTCGAAATGTTTTCCAATTTTGGTGCACATTCATACATACATACATTACAAACAACCCTTCAGTCAGGATTACGACCGAGCTTCTCACACCACTTGTAGGCGTTAAATGTATACATAAGAGGTGGGGCCTACAGTTTGAAGTCAACTCCGAACGACAGAATTTTGAGAAGCTTTTCACGGCATTTTTATGTACTCACAGAGTTTTTGCCAGAAACCGCCGAAGAAATATTTTCATATTTTCGTATTGATGACTGACTTGGTATTCGAACGCGGGCCTTACATCTAATAAACCAACACACTACCTACTCGACTATGGCGACTTCAAATTTGGTGACCCAGAGTTATTACTATTGAGGTCTATAAATAATTAACTTCCAGTAGACAACAAAAAATTTTGTGATTAAGACAAACTTCAAACCCATGTCGTTTATCGTTTGAAACCATTAACTCGTTTCTAATATTAAATATTTCAACATTAAAATTTAAGGAACATCCTAACGCACATAACTTTGCTAGTAATGATGTTTTATTCATACTTATGACCATTATTACAATATGACGTTAACTAAAGAGAGGATGTTAACGGGCAGATAAATTGTTTTTCATTATTATAAATGGACAATACGATAGAGTGAGCGTTAAGCTAAAGGAAGGATCATTCTATTGGTAACTGTTAAAGTTAAGTTTATGTTTGAATTTGCCAATTATTTTCAATATGGCAACTTCAAATTTAAACAAAAAGAACTATAAAAAAAGCAAACCCGTCGTTGCCACTGCGTTTGATTGTTTAATTAAGCCGTGTTATCGACATTGCTCCGGCACTGCCGTATTTTTGGAAAAAGTTAACTTTATTTTATCTGTAAGTTGTAATAACGAAAATTAGTTAAAGGTATCTTTATCTAACTGTAAAGCTAACTGTAAGTGAACTAAACCCAAGTTTAACGACAAGTTGTAATAATGGCCATTAGTGCGTGAGCATAAAAAATTTTATTGTTTCGTTCATTATAAACTCAAAATCTTTGGAAACAGCAAAATGTAATTAGTCGAGGACTATGTCAACTAAAACTTTAGATCCGATTGCATCAACCTGTTCATACGGGCTGTTGGCGTCGAACTGTGGCGACATGAATAGATTCTTAATAACCTAGCAGGATACACCAGTAATGCCTAGATTTTGTTCATGACAGATGAAACCCAGGTGCTTATTAGGATTGACGGATCGAAAGGAGTTATATATATTGGAGAATCTAAAACCATTTTCCAGGCGGAGATGTGAATGATCGGTTGAAATTAATATTAATATTTTTACTAATAGCCAGATGATAATTAAGGAAGTAGATTCTAAAGAGAAAAATCGTTGGAGATGAAAACGAAAATAATTTGGCTATAACACCTGGAAAATTGCTTGAGGACCACTAAGAGAATTATTTCGAGATATTACAGCCGACTAATAGGAATGGGCATAATAGTCATATCGCTCCTTTATTGCAACATAGTCATATCTCAAAAAATTTGTAGTTACTTAAGCAAAACTGCTCTTTTAGACCTTCTGTACATATTGAAAAAAAATTAGTTTTATATCCCAAGCTGAACCGAAGTTATAGCAGAAAGTGTTTGCGGCAATTACATCATAGAACTTATGTCTTGAAAACTTAAATCGCATTTTGCCAAGTTCAAGTTTTTTTGAGATATGACTATGTTGCAATAAAGGAGCGATATTGGCCCCGTAACAATATCGCAAATACTGGGCAGATAGAGAGGAAATAGGAATGATGGAACACCTCTTGTCATTAGTCGTCTTTCGTAGGTGAGATATTCAAATATTTCATGAATGTCACTTTACTGCTAAACTTTACTTACTTTAGAAGAGTGGGTTGGAAAAATTAAGAAATTATGTACAGTTATGTGGAAAATTATAGAGCAGTGTCCACCCAAACTTAGATTATTTTTAAGACCGAATAAAAAATCGAAAATTTTTCTTGTTTAAACGATTTATTTTTTCCTAACGGTAGAAAAAAGATTAAAAACAAAATTTTGCAATATATTTTGATTTTGCGATTTTGTACGAAAAAAAAAAAAATAAGGAGACTTCATGAAATCTTAAAGGTATAACTAACTTAAGTAAATCTAAACAGATTGCCCTTTTAATTTTGTTACATAAATTTTCTATTGGGTTCAAATCAGGGGACTGCGAGCCATTCTAAGACGTTGTTTTTTTTGTCCTGGAACCACTTCTTTGTTTACTTTGCCGTATCCTTTGGGTTATCATCCTGCTGGATGAGTGGCATATTTTCTTCGGCATTCGACAGCATTGCATTTGGCAAAATTTCAGTTCAATCAGCCGATTTCATTTGACCCTCTCTAAACTATATTTTGGATTGAATTCTTATTCTCCGCCTTGTAAGAAGACCTATCCATCAAGAATTCAATCCAAAATATGCTTTAAAGACGGTCAAACATGGTGGTGGTATCATCATGGTATGAGAGACATTCTCTCGTTATGGTATGAGTTCTCTATATCGTATCCAGAACGTAATGTATGATTTTCGATTTATTGGTTTAAAATGAAGTTTCTTTAATTTATTTTATTCATTTTCATTAATTTATGTTGTTGTATGTTCTAAATTAAGTGTAATATGAATGAATTAACTGATTTAACTACTTTGTAATATTGTTAGAGTGCGATTGCATTTAAAATTTTTTACTTTTCACGTTGAATGTTATTTTTTTTTTAACTTTTCTATGTTTTTGTTTACATTTAAATAATAATAAAAAAAAATTGAAGATTTGGAGTACGTTGAAGGAATATGCAATCACGAATTGTGTCCAACCCAACTAAAAATTGATTACGATATTGTACTACAGAGTGATCGCAGGATATCTACACTAGACGAAATTACAAAACTATCAATCTAAAGTTGAAGTTGAAGAGATTCTGTAAAACATTCTTGACAATAATATTTTAAATATATCTGTTGTAGTGATGAACATTAAAAGAAAACATCGCAACTTGTTTAATTTAGACAGAATGTTATAATTAAATTATTGAACCAAGTCATTTATTCTGTTACTTTTCTTTGACCGCTTTGTATATTAAAAACATTATTAATTAAATAGTATTTTTTTTTTCACAACATCAGAAATGCACAGATTATAATAAGGAGTCATTATCATTGATCAATGCAGTGATAATATGTACTTATCTCAGTATTGTTTTTACGCGTTGTATATAAAATGTTATCTTGAAAACGAGAGCATCGACCGTATGTATGTATATATTATTTATATGTGTTAATGTACTCGTATATGGACATATGTATGTACACAAATATTAACTACATATATTGAGTAAACAAATAGTTTATTTTTTTATATTAACCACTATTTGCGTGTATAAGCACTTATTAACAGGTATTCCCTCCATAAAGTGCTGTTTAAATACAATCTGTCAAATTAGTTCAAAGTTCATAAGTTCCAAAAGAGTCGTCGCGTGTTCCGCGAGGTGAAAAAAAATCAATAATAATGGAACAATGCTTTAATAAATAAACAAATGCAATTCTTCATTGCGCAAATGATAAATTCAATAATATATTTCTAGACTTTTCACCACTGACTTATTGTCGGGAAGCGTTTAATATTTCAATTTAATATTGAGCTAACAATTATAATCTAACAATTTAATAAATAATATAAATAGATAGGAGGACTGAAGTGTTTTTTTGAGCGAATGTACCAAAGGTAATGGAATGAATTTTCTTAAATTATTTCTCAGAATATTTTGCAATGTCAGTTTTGTCCTATATTATACAGAGACCTTTATGAATACGTTAGAGATTAATGTGCCGCTATGCAGTTGTAATTATGCATAAAAATCTTTGATATACCTTAGTGTGTCTAATTGGGCTTAAAGTCATGTTTTGAAGTTGTATGAGGTAAAACAAAATTCCCATAATCTAGTAGTATAGTATTCCGATAATGCATCCCCACGCCCTTTCCATCCCCTCAATACTAATAAGAATGTTTTCTTTTTGCCAATCTCACCCACATGCTTGGGAAATGTCAAAAATAAGGGGAAAGCAGTACTTCTTATCTTCTAATAGGCTTCGCACAACCTGCATCAGTCCGGATTTATTCGAAAAAGTTATTTTTACTTCGGAAACACACTTTTTTTCTCCCGTTGACTTCAGTTTACGAATTCCGTGTCTCTTTTTGAATTTTTGCAACCATCCAGATGAATATCGACACTCGGAATTAATGTTTAATTCAGCATGAAAGAATTTTGCGTTTTTCGATAATAATCTCTCCTGAAATTAAAAAAAAATTGCGGCTGACTTGCAACTTGCAACTTGTTTCGAAACAAATTTCAACACTCTTGAGTTTGTAGGAGAGAGGGGAAAAACGAGCGGGGGTGATTTTAGAATTTCATGTACTCAGAAATTTGCTTTGTTCTTTATTCGTATATACACAGAGTTGTATTTGATTTCACATTTTCTTTTATTTTTTGTTCCGCATAGAGAAGTTAACATCTTGACTGCCGCGGCAACTTTCAGAATACTGGCCAATAACGACAATTTGATTTTTCACATTATATTACTAAAAACTATTTTTAGATCGTAGAATATCATCAAAAGGCAAAAATGATGTTTTTTAGGAGAAAAAGTAGGTAAGAGATGACTCGTAGTTAGTCATCGGTGTTAATATAAATAATATAATTTAAAATATCATTAGTTTTTGTTGATTTTGTGTTTGAAATCAAAATTTTAGCGCCAAACAATTAATTAAAAAAGGTTGAAAAAATAAAAATAAAAAATATTAAAAAGAATATAATTTAAATAAGGTAAATATATTAAAAAATAATAACACATAAATATATAATATATTATAATGTAATAACAAATATAATATTCATATAATGTTCATGTCTTGTTTTTGAACCTAAATCACAATGCCAAACAAAGTTACAACTGTTAAAAACAGCAGAACGACGCGATAAAAGAAAACAAAATTTCTGAAATTAATTTTTACGTCCAAAAGCAAAAGAAATTTTAAAAGAAAATGCAAAAAAGTTTCTCACATTTGTTTCGAAACAAATTTCAACGTGCAAAAGGCGTCATAGGGATAAAAATTCAAAAAGATTTGCATGCCGGTTAATAGATGTGACCGATTAATGGAAGTCTGGTTAATCGAGGTTTAACTGTATTTAGTGAATTAAGTTCATATTGTAAATATAAGAAACAACTAAGAACAAACTTAGTGATATACAAATTCATGAATATTTTTTGTTTCTAAGTCGAAAATAAGTGCATATTAAAAAATGTTTAATTTTGCTACGTTAATTCAATTTGTTAAACAAATATCATACAAGGCAATTAATATCCGGTATATCCTCCATTATTAATGAGAACAGCTTCAATTTAATTCTACTAGGCATAGATGAAATTAATTTACGACAAATATCATCCTATATATTGTACTATTAATATTATTCCACAACTTTTTTTTATTTTTTCAAAGCAGCTTAAAGACACTTCGCTTTAGGTCTCCTCAAAGGTCTGAGGTCATGACTATGACTTGGTCAATCAACAGCATCTACTTTATGTTCCCGGAACCATTCCTTTACCAACTGCGACCAGTATTTTGGATCATTGTTCTGTTGAAACTTCCAAACGAGTGGCATATTTTCCTCAGCATATGGAAGCACAGTGTTTTCTATGAGGTGTATTGGGTCTACACAGATACATACCATAATATTCCTCCTTTTTTCGCTTTCCTTTCGGGTGACGTACATTTCTTTCAGCATAGTTACCAAACAAATTAATCTTTGTCTCGTCGCTTCAGATGATATTTCGCCACTTTTTTGTACTTTCAGGACCGCTCTAGGTTTTATAAGCCAGGGCAACAAATTAGCATATCTAGGCAGAGGGACCTTACGTCCTATTCTACATCTACCAATTTGTGTCGAACCGTTCTAGACAATAATTTCCCAATGACAACGTGTCCAAATTTCACTTGCAATCACTTTTAATGTCATGAGAGGATCTCGCTTTGCTAAAGTGCCTCGCGTTTTTCAATATCTGTTTCTGAGATAGCTCTAACGAGGTAGCAAGGAATTTAGAAGCTTTTTCCTTGATTTCGAAGCTACCAAACATCTCTTTGTTTTTCTACCCAGCAAAGCTGCCCGCGGCCAATCTCATATACATTTTTTTCTTTTAATTATTTTAAGTTTATTCATAACTTATTTTTTTATTCATAAATTCGACCACAACAGAAAGGAACTGAATTGTAAATAAAAACCGTTTGTGGTATTCCCCTTTTTGAAATTCAGACAGTGTTAACGCATTTAAAGTATATAGTGTTGGAATTTAAAAAGCACGTTGATTAATGTTTTATAGATTTAAGAGAAAATAATGTAATTAAAATCAGACAAAAGGATATTAAAAATTATGGCCTAAAGAACAAAAGATATTTTAAATTTTATTTTTCTGTCTAACTTTAATTAGTATATTTCTGTACACCAATCCACTGTCTAGTAGGGATGCCAATCGAGGGAAAAAAATCGAACCAGGATTATCTAAAACTTTAAATTAAAAAAAAATTAGTTTACTTAATTTTTTATTTAACAACTTTAACTTGCCAAAAAACGACAATTTGATTTTTTCACATGAGTGAGTTAGAGATAGTTTGGCGCCCTAGAAGGGAACGCAATCTACAAGTTATCGCGTAGCCGTGTTTATAATATGTTAAATAATACCCAAGCCGAAGTCTATTAGGTAGTGCGTTGGATTATTAGATGTAAAGCCCTGGTTCGTATCCCAGGTCAGTCATCAAAAACGAAATATGAAAAAAAATATTCTTTGGTGACTGCCTCTCAGCAGATTTCTGGCAATAACTCTGAAAGTTTAAAAATTTACCATGTAGAGCTTCTCAAAAATCTGTCGTTCGCAGTCGACTTTAAATAGTCCCGTCACTCATGTATTAAATTAACGCATACAACATAAGTGGTGTGGAAAGCTAGATCGAAATCCTGACTGAAAGGGTGACCACTTATGTATGTATATAATACCCAAGCAATTTTTCAAGTGTATCTTACAAGTGATGGTAAAGCGATGGAATACTTTGCTTGAAATGTGCCGGCGTTTTTTAGAGTTAGAAATACCTGCAAAAAAGCTTGGATTGATGTAGAATTTAGACTGTTTAAATAAATTATTAATATTTTAAATTCAATTAAGGTAACTCTTGAAGCGCTCTGTTAAGTGAAATGACTTTATGGAAAAACGATGCTGAATTAACGTCAATACTAAATGAAATTAGAGCAATCAATTGCAGTCTTACTAAAGATTTGTATAAATTCGCAATAGAAAAGAGGAAAGAAGAACTGTGTATTCACCTCTTAAAAATCCAAATAAAGAGACTAATTTTGATAAAGATTTGGATATGACTTTAATAAAATCTAAATTAAAGGCTTAACCCAAAAAAAAAATTCTATATCACTCGACTTTGATAATAGCATCTCAGATGAGGAGAACCCAACATCCATTGCTAAAAAGAATGCAAAAGCCTTACAAAATCAATTAATAGAGTCCCTTATTTCGATACTCAACTATCCAATAAAATAGATTTATTTACATCAAGATGTGGTATAGGTGAATATTAACAAGAACCAAATTCATTAAAGGCTATCATATAACATGTACGATGCTTTAATCTTTTTAAAAAATTATTTTGGAATCCAAATAATTTTCTTAAAAATAATGTGCACTTGTGAACACACAATTAAGTCACTTAAGATAATTTTTCTTTTTGTTAAATTTAAAAAGATTTAAGAAGGATGGAAACAAAAACAACTAATATTTATTAATTTCATATGCATAATAATTAATTAACAACAAAAACTTTAATACTTATTCACTATAAAAAATGTTTTAGTACGAAGTTGATAACAGACTTGAAATTTAAATGGACACATAATTAAGTCATCTGAAAGAAATTATTGAAAACTTTATTTAATTGCTTTATTTTTCACCCAACGTATTTTGGACCTTGAATATTTTGTGGGGTATGCTTTTTGGCATATTATTTCCGCACATCTTTGTGGCATTAATTTGATTAAATTGCGACACTGCTCAGGACTAATGTTATTTCATCTTACCAGGATAACTTGCAAAGTGCTTTTTTGCTGCTAAGTTTTTTGGCTGCAAGTGCTCGTTTAAGCTGACCATTCAAGAACCCTTATTTTTTTCTCAGCAAAATAACCGTTGCAGAAGATAAAATCATAGCCAGAATAAGTAAAGCTCACCCATTCCTCATATCTACCCAGATCAAATCTTTAATCTTTTTAATTTTTAAAAGAATAAAAATTTTGCTTAAGTGACTTAATTGTGTATTCACGACTGTATTTGTACCTATATGCATAGCTGCTAGATAGATAAAGCATCAAATCGTCAAATATTAGAAAAAAATCGTCAAACACGTTCATGGAAATCGTCAACCGAATCGTCACAAAAATTCAGTGTGATGTACAATAGAACCGACACATTTTTCAGTGCCTTAAGAGAGTGTAAATAATGCTTCACTTCATCTGATCTTCTTACTATTTACACCATTTATATCCGAAAGCAAATGGAATGCAACTCTCATGTATACGGCGGTGCCTCAACGACTATTTTGAGACTTCTAGACCGCTTAGAAGAAAGGGTGAAGTTGCCCGTTAACCACGGTGAGGTGTCGAACTCCATTGATTCTTTGGAGCATCATTGCAATGTGATTTAGTTTCACTGTTGTATCGATATTTTAACGGATTTTGTTCAAACGAAATAATCAATAGAATCATGTATTCCTACGCAACACTCGCCTTTATCGGCGGGCACATACATATGTATGCGATTGATTGGCCAATGGATTGCTCACTGCATTACATACAAAATTCGTTCGTTAGTCAGACTATTCTTATGTGTAACTCCCTTCGTGCAGAGATTGTAGTTTTTTGACTTTTAAGGACATAAGATACAGAAAAATTTGGCAATAATAATAACTGCAAAGTACATATAAAGCTTAAAGTGGCTTTTAATGTACTGACGTTAAGAAAATAATGTAAATTTTTAATTTTTAAAGATCGTCAAAATAAGGGCATAAATCATCACATCGTCAATATGACATTTTTGGAGGACAAAATCGTCAAAATGACGATAAATCGTCAAATGTGGCAACAATGCCTATATGCATGAATTATTTTTGTTAATTTACGCTCTTTCTTATGGATTTATAATTCTGATATAATTAGAACATCTACCTACTAGGGATGCCAATCGGGAAATCCCGAATCCCGGGATTTTTAAAAACTTGTCCCGGAATTTTCGGGATTGTGAATTCATATGTATTTTGACTCTACAAAAGGTCCTAAAAAAATTCTATATCACTTGACTTCGATAATAGCTTCTCAGATGAGGAAAATCCTGCTTCCATTGATAAAAAGTTATTTGATGGCATCGAAGAATGCAAAAGCCCTATACAACGAATTAAAAGGGTAACTGATTTAGATACTCAACTGTCCAAAGAATTAAATTTATTTACATCAGGAGGTGGTAGAGGTGAATATTTACCAGCTGAATACAGCTATCTTAGAACTATTTTACCAACAAATGTTGATTGCGAGAAGTTTTTTCAACGGCAGGGTAATGTTGACAACAAAATTCATTCAAGCCTATCAGATCACATGTTAGGTGCTTCAATCTTTTTGTTAGAATCCCAATAATTTTCTTAAAACTAATGCATTTTCATATGTATGAATAATTTTTATTTTTGTTAATTTACGCTTTTTTGTTACACTTTGTCTTGCTATTTTTATATTTTATTTTTAATTGAATATAATTCTGATATACATAATTGGAATACAAATGATTTTGTTAATTAAATATTTTTATTATTAAAAGAAAATCGCGATTTTTCCTGTGATTTTTTGGGATTTTTGGATCCCGAATCCCGGGATTTTTAAAAATTAATCTTGTTTGTACCTATGTATGAATTATTTTTGTTAATTTACGCTCTTTCTTATAGATATATAATTCTGATATAATTAGAATATAAATGAAAATGCTAATATGTAAATATGTTTTTTTTTCATTTTTATTATTAAGAGAAAATCGCGAATTGGATTCCGAAATATCCCAGGATTTCGGGATCGAGATTACGAAATCCCGAATCTTGGTATTATTAAAATTCATTCCCACTTGGCATCCCTACTGTCTAGCAAGAAGAAATTCATAATAATATCTCTATTAAAATTTAAAATGATTTTTTTCTGATTCTACTGTTGTTAATTTCTTCACAACAAAGTCTTTATCAAGTAAATACCAAACAATATCAAAAATGACAAACATTATAAGCAGTACGCTCTAGTGACTATACAAAGTGATATAGTGTGTGTGTTAAGATACAAAAATTGTCGTACCTATAAGGTTTATAAAATCGAACAATGAAATCTTAAGCTGATGTCTTGAAATCTTTAAAGGGCTTATTAATGTTAGAGTTGCTTTGAGGAACTATGCTAAAAAGCATACCACAACAAAAATTAAATACGAGATGAACTGCAAATGCATTACAAAGACACCTATGTACGTAAAAACTACGCAAATTACAAACATTTTTGTACATATTTATGTTAATAATGAGTACATGTTGATATACATATTTAAAAAGGAAACTACAGCAATACGTAAATAAATATTGTAAATCAGAAAACAACATTAACTTACCTAAAATGAAATCAAATGAAAACGGATGGAAAATATTCAATATTTTTAAAGACAAAGATGATCCGTTATTGTAATTTATTGGAAAAGAGAACAAGAAAATACTACATAACGTAGTTGGTTAGTTAGTTGGCTTTTACAACTCTCCGCATATACATACATACATACATACATACACATCTAAATATCAAAAATTTTGAGGTTGTTGTTTTTCAACTTTGTTATTCCTCTATTTTCCTCTTCTTTGTTTTCTGAAGTAAGAGGTAAACCAATTATCCAACAGTGATGATGGGTGTGTAATATTCGGCGTTTTTATTTGATAAAAAAAATTTTTTAATTTTTTGGTTTCTTTTTAATGTGATATTTCTCTATTTTTTTTTCTTTTTCTTTCTTTAACAATTTTTATTTACCAGCATTTCTTTTTAAATGAATTTTTAAATTGTATTTATTATAACATGTAAAGCAACATTCTTTTATTTCCTTTTTTTTTTTGATACAAAAATTTCATTTCAATTGTGGCACTAAAAAAACTTCACAAATACTTCTATCGAATTTATTAATTTTTAATGTTATATTCATTGAACTATTGAACGTACACAGTACATATATTTTGTTTTTTTTACTTTCGTTTCTAATATACAAAAAAAAACGCAAAGAAATTAAAACTACGTATTTAATTTTATTTGTATTAAATATTTTGAAAATATTAATTATGTTTTTTTGTTTTAAATAATACAGATATTGCTGTAATTTTTTTTAAATGAAAATTCAGGTTTGTCTGGTTAAAAACAAAAGATTATAATGAGCGTATCTTTGGTTTACAACAACGCGAGCGAACGAAGTCAGAGAGGAAACTAAAGGCAATATTAACTTATGGCAGATACAGAGTATTCCATTAGATACATCAAGATAAGCACAAAGTGAGTTGGTTTGTATCTGTATACACAAGAATACAATATTTTACTTACCTTACGTGACGTAAGCATCATTATTATTTAAAACGTAAAGTATTATTTGTTTCGTTATTCAATTGCCAACCAAAAAATTCTATTTGGAAGTGTTCGGGTACAATTTTACAATTTGTTGTTTCTACATACATATACCCTTATAACTAGGATTATTTAGTGTGAGTTAATTAGAGACTTCACTTTAATACGACAATGCGTAATGTGACAGTTACTCGGTAATGTGACATACAGTCGGAAATATTTTAAATATGCATACATACATTTGTATGCAATATGTACATACATAGGTAGTTAGAAAAATGAACAATTAAGAAAATACTTTTCGGTATATGTATATGGAAACGGTTAAAAACGTTAATATAGGACGTGTATTGTACACATCAAGGCGAATTTATAATAATAGGTGGGAGTATCTACACAGCTGATAAGATTTCGATTATCAAAATTTTGTTTTGATAATACATTTCTTATTTTCTTATTCTGACTATGGATTGCATATAAGATGCTTTTGAATATTTATTAAAAAATTTTACTTCTGATTCACACAGGTTTACTTTTATATCATCGGGAACAATGGGTCCAAATTCCCAACGCAATGTTTTAATAGTTTGTAGACAAGACAACTTTAATTCCTCTGCAAAGCTGCATGACGAAAATTCTATAGAGGCCATAAAGTACGATCTCCAGAAGCTGAATAATTAGCTCTACACAAATTAAGTTGTTTTATATTTCAATTCAATATTTTTACATAAATTTACTTACGCCTGTGCATAATTTTATTCAAATATTGCCTTTATCTTTTCTAAAATCTATTGGTTGTCATCAATTAATATAATGCTGTTGCTGTATTTCATTTGATTTCTACTTAAAAGTTATAAAAATTATTAAAGTTTTTAGCATTTTTCTTCCCATTGTCATTATTGAGTCAGGCGTTTCTGACAATCGAAGGAGATTTTACCTTTTCTTTAACATTTTTCTTCCCATTGTCATTCTTCAGTCAGGGGTTTCTGACAATCGAAGAAGTTTTTACAAAAACAAAATGCCTGTTGTTTTTGCATTGTTGTAGACTTTAGGTCACCTATAATATAAATTTGCCTTGGTACACATGTAATAAAATTAGATTAAGGTAGTTTATAAAAATAAATCTGAATACTATATACAACTGAAAAGATTAATTTTTTTTACTGTTTATCATTATATCCACAGTTACAAATTGAATTCACAATAGGCTTTCCAATACTCATACTAATTAAAATTATTAATTTTTTTAATCCAGCATCGTTACATTTCGATGGCTTAATATTATATTTTTGATCCGGGTTTTTACACATTCTGGTTCTCTCATACACAATCACTGAAAAATTTAGGTTCCCATGTTGACGAATAGTTGATTTACAGTAATTAAAAGAAAAAATAATTCACAAAATGTTTGAAAGAAAAGGCCATAACTCATATAAAGTTGATTAAGGCGAATTCATAGAAGGTGGGATTAGTATCACGATAAGTGCAACATATGATCATCTTGTCAAAAACAATTGACTAAAGAATGACGATGGGAAGAAAAAATAAAAAATAAATTTACCACTCACGCATAGCCTTCTCCAAAATAATTGCAAATACTAAAAAATATCTTCTTTGTAACTTCTACTCAATCCTTCAACAATCTATTAAATAATTTTAGCTAAAATTTAAAACAATCAAGCAACGTTTACGTTGTCCTGTGGTCAATTCCATTAAAGCAATATAGTTTCTATGATTCATTATTTGTAAGGGAAAACAAAATAACGAAATTATGAATAACGCTACCATACATACGAAGAAAAAAAATACATACAAAGAAGAGAAAAGAAAAAGAAGCAAAATATACAAACTTCTGACACAATAAGAAAAAACGAAATTGATTATCAAAACAAAATATACAAAAAAACAAAAATTTAAAAAAAAAAAAAAGCTGAGACCCGTATTTAATTAAATCGACCAAAGATTAAAATATGTTAATTTGGCATTTTTATTACAAAAACCCCCGAACAAAAAATTCAAAAACCGTTATTTTTTGCAGAATATCCTTAAAAAAACGGACATGGATGATCGTCCTTGGACAAATTGTATAAACTGTTGGACGGGCCTTAAAAAACCTTTCTTATGATATAGATATTGTATATGTTGGTAAGGAAACAGATCCTCAAATTAACAAAATTTTCAAAAATAGATCATTTTTCAAAATGGTTCAGCTCACGAGAGGTCGAAGCTGGAGCCGAAATATTTTAAATGTCATCGTAAAAAATACCAATGTCCATTTTAAGAGGGGTACACTTTGCACGAATTTCGCTTCCTTACAACTTGGGTCGCTCTAATACACAGTTCTACATTTTTAAGATTTTTGTATTTTTCATAAGAGAAAAATCCAATAAAAACCAAAAGTCAGGTTATAAGGCCTGTGAAACTCTAGAATAAAACCGCCCTCCTACTTGAATTTTTTAAAAACTCCATAATGGGAGTAAAACCCAATCAGCTGATACCTTGCATATTATGCACCTGCATTAGCCTCGTTGGTATCACAGAAAATACTGAACCGAAGACTTTAACAGGTCGAAAAGGCTCAAAGCAGAAAACTGCTTTCTATAATTAAAAAGAGATAGCAATATTTAATTTGGGAAGAATTAGAAGTGGTTTAGAGAATGGTAAAAAATATTGCTTAAGTAAAGAAATTCCAAAGATATGTATGTAAAACCAATATTAATCTCGGTTTTTAGGCAGAAAAATTAGCAAATATGCTACAAGCCTTTATTTATTTATTTTATTTTTTGCCTATGGAAAGATTCCTTGCAGACAATTAATTAATTAGTTCTCAAGAACTAAATCTGAATTTAAATATTTAATTACATTATTTTTTCTTTTATTCAATAAACAAAAATCAATAAGCATATGCAAATTCGTTACACATTCTCCTTATTGGACTAGCACCAGCGTAGTTGGATCTAAAAAATTGCATTGATAAAGGGGGAAAAATGAGGTGACGGACTTGGAGGAACATTAAATGCGATATTATAGGTAAAAAACTGGAGCCAATATCACCAGTAATTACATTGAATATGAACGAGATATTTAACATAGTTCTGAGACTTTTAAGAGTCGGAAGTTTGATTAATGCTAGTCTGGCAGAATAAGAAGGTAAACTTGTGGGATTAAAATTCAGTCTTCGGAGCCAAAACATCAGAAATTGCTTTTGGACAGATTCGATGACGTTAGAATATTTTTTATAAAAAGGGTCCCATATTATGGATCCATACTCTAGTATAGGCCTCACAAGAGATGTGTAGAGCGATTTAGCAACATAAGGATCGTTAAATTCTTTTGCCCACCGTTTTATAAAACCAAGTACGCTTCTTGCTATACGTGGCTTTTTCTCGAGTGCGTACGTTTAAAGATATTTTTTTGTATTAAGGATTCGTACGGGCAAAAAGTTAACGATGATCATGTCATTACCTCTAACATTGTATTCAAAGAAGTATTATAAAAGCATTTAAACATATGTATGTATGTATGTATGTATTAGGGATGCCAAAGGGGATCGATTTTTAAAAATCCCGGGATTCGGGATTTTGTGAATCCCGAAAATCCAGGAATTTCGAGATTCTGGATTTCCCGATTGGCATCCCTAGTATGTGTTAACCCAAAGGAAAATTGTTAGTAATATTTTCAAATGTAGCCTAATATTTTCAACCAAATAATATGTATGTATGGTGGAAAAAATATAAAAAAAAATTACAGCATCAAATCCCAAAAGACTGCGTATTTAATTGGATAAATATTCTTCTGCAAATGGAGAAAATTTCTCATTGTTATTAGTGAATTTCATTGAATATTTGTGAATCCTTCTGAAATATTTTTTTGGGTGTATAATTGAAACCTGGAAAAAAACAACATGAACCTTTTTCTTTAGAAGCTGACAAGTAACTGAATGCAAATGTATGCTCTTTTTAACGAACATTGTTGATGTTCGTATCCTATGTGTCTAAAAAGCCGAAGAAGTTGTTCCCCTAAGGGACATTGTTGCTGACGTCTGCTCATTGTACTCATACTTATAAATCAATGTTGTAGCGAGTATGAATGAATCAGAGTAGTTAAATTTCAAAATTGTTGACTCACTCATACTCAAAATTTTATGAGTACTTAGTGAAAAAAGGATTTATTCCTGGTCTCTGCTATATAACGTTCGTTAACAATAACGGTCTTCGTATATTACAATAATGGAAAGAGAAATGCTAAATAAGGTTTGTATTTGTAACTATAAACGTTAGCAATTGTATCAATCACCATCAACATCAAATCAGAATTTTAAACGTTTTAAAATCATATTCTCATAGATTACTAATTATGGTATTGTATATTGTATGTATCTTTATTTTATAACTGAATCAAATTGAATTGAATAGATTCGTGCTCTTCGACAAAGTCAAGTGATTTACTTTAAATTGAGATTTAACATTTTTAAGTATTAGTATTTTCTAAAAATATATCACAAAAACTTACTTCTTAATCCGATTATGATTCATTTAAATGCAATTTTTAATAATTGCTGAGTAAAACGTGATCAAATAAAAACGGTACTACTTTGACAAAGAAAATGATCAGGCGATTTGTTTAAATACAGTAAGTCGGACGTGACTTTCCGTTGTATGTAATAATTTTTCAAAACTGAAACATTTTGTAAACTAACTGATATCCTCTACATAAATTTCAATTGTATAACGCACAACTATTATGTTATTATGTTTTTATTTGTAATATTAAAAAAAAGAAAATAAAAAAAAATATTCTATTTACGTTTACGTGTATTAGAAACTTTAAGATTTTATAAACATTTTAATATTTTCGTATACTATATGTATATTAGAGCGACTCACCTAAAAAAAGTGCTCGATGTACCCGCCTAAAAATGAAGCTTGGACTTTTTTACGACAACATTTAAAATATTTCGGCTACAGCTTTGACCTCTCGTGAGCTGGACCTTTTTGAAAAAGTGTCTATTTTTGAATAATTTGTTAATTTGAGGATCTGCTTCCTTACCATCGTATACAACAGTGCATACAATTTGTCCAAGGACGATCATCCATGTCCTTTTTTAAGGAAATTCTGCAAAAAAAAAAAACGGTTTTTGAATTTTTTGTTCGTGGGTGTTTGTAATAAAAGTGACAAATTAATATATTTAAATCTTTAGTTGATTTAATTAAATACGGGTCTAAGCTTTTTTTGAAATTCGCGCAAGTTCGCGTTTTGAAAAAATTCATTGGAGTGGCACCCCCTCATTGTAAATAGGGCAATTGGGTATCACATTTTTTCTTTTGCCAGGTACATCATCTTTATATGTAAATAATTTAGGTGCTCTGGAATATCTAAAAAATGCAATTTTTGGTAACTTTAATTTTATAGCGGATTTAGTTTCTAGATTTTTTTTTTTTTCGTAAAACCAGCACTCAGAGGATGGTCCCTACTCATGCAGTGCATTGTGCAGGTTGTTTAGAAAAGGTGGAAAGAGGGAAGATGCAAACGGCAAGGAAATGAGTTGCTGCTAGGTGTCTATAAAATGGCCAGTGTTATACCTTCACCATTAGACAGCCCCCAATCGTCCCCAAGAAGCCCGCAGTTTCTCACACCACTTATGTTGTGCGTGTTAATTTTATACAGAAATTGTGGGACCTACAGTTTAAAGTCGACTCCGAACGACAGATTTTTGAGAAACTTTTCAAGAATATAAAGAGAAGAAATCGCCGTATTGTATTGTTTATTTTGATGTCTGGTCTGGGTCTCAAACCCTGGCTTTACGTCTAATAAGCCAGCACACTACACCAGGACTAAATAAAGAAAACCAGAAAGGATCCACGACTTTTTGACGGCACATTTGTTTACCAAATTAAAAAAAATTATAATATTTTATTGTTTATATTTACAAAACTACAAACTACAACCACTACAAAACGCGAACTTGCGCGAATTTCAAAAAAGGCTGAGAGCCGTATTTAATTAAATCGACTAAAGATTGAAATATGTTAATTTGGAATTTTTATTACAAACACACAAATTCAAAAACCGTTATTTTTTCCAGAATATCCTTAAAAAAAAGGACATGGATGATCGTCCTTAGACAAATGGTATATAGTGTTGGACGCGCCTTAAAAAACCTTTCTTATGATATAGATATTGTATATGTTGGTAAGGAAACAGATTCTCAAATTAACAAAATGTTCAAAAATATACCTTTTTTCAAAATGGTCCAGCTCACGAGAGGTTAAAGCTAGAGCCGAAATATTTTAAATGTTGTCTTAAAAAGTCCAAGGTTCATTTTTAGAAGTGTACATCGAGCACATTTTTGGTGAGTCGCTCTAATAAATATATATACATATATGGCATATATATGTTTTTCGTTTATTCTATAAAAAATATAAATTAAGAGAATATCGATTGGTTAGTAAAATTATAAAAAAGAAAATTGTTAAATTAGAAATATTGATTAAAGGACTAAAACAGAATTCGTAATGTACTCATGCAGTTTTGAGTATGAGTAACTCAAGAGTTTTGAAATTTAACTACTTTAATTTATTCGTACTCGCTACAACATTGATTTATAAGTACAGGTTGCAATTAGTATGTCATCAAACTCATAACATTCTAGATATGTTAGATTCATACGCCTACTCATTCAGATTCATAAATTTAGAAAAATATATATAATACTCATAAATTATTCGAGTGATTCGAATCATTCATCAAAATTTATAGGCTATGTTGTTGTTGCATTTACAAACAAAGAATAAAGAAAAGGCAAAGACAGCAAGCAAAGCAAACACACAACCTTCTATTGTGATATTATCGTGTTCGTACGCGAATCGTACTTATTTTGTGCTTCTTGTATATTTTGACTCATGGAGAGTCGAAATCAACAACATCATACGTATTGTTAAGTATGAGTACGATGAGTACTTCAAACTTTGGATATGAGTAGCATGAGCATGAATGCAAATAAGTATCAAAAATAATGAGTATGAATCGAATCTACTCATTGTTTTTAATGTTCATTGCTGATCCCTATAATAATGTATAATACTTGGCCTTTAAGCTTGGTAAAACAAAATTATGGGTCTTTTCGAACAATTGATAACAAATTGTAATTTCTCAGTATTGAATACTAAGCCCTTTACTAAGTGAGATAATTTTGACACCTTGTTTTGCTAAAGTTACTAGGATATTATTATTATTATCGAATCCATAACCTAAAGCATTTACCATAAACATATTAAGTGCATTTACTATCGTCACCGCCTAAATTTTTTAATTTTACGCTTTACTGGTGCGGGGTTCTTAGACTATATGTTAATCCCTCCAAGATAAATACAACTCTTTTCACTAGGAGATACAAGGTTCCGACCTTCACCCTTCCTAGTTTAACCGGGGCCAGACCCACGCAGAGGCCGAGTTTAAGTATCTGGGTCTGATTTTCGATGCCACACTCAACTGAAGGGCCAATCTGGCGCGTAAGGCGGCCAGCAGGGCACTTGTATCCAGATGGGGTCTCAGCTTAAAGGTCATGAGCGGCCATAGAACCCAACCTCCTATACGGTGTTAGCTTCTAGTGTACTGCTCTGAACAAGCTGCACAATGACAAACTCCTTGACAGAGTCAGAAGGTTCCCAGCTGTTCGTATCACTGGTGCTTTACGCAACACCCTCGCAAAGGCTTTTCCACAATGCTTATTGGGTTCCTCGCTAAGCAGATAGCTAAATTCACTGCCAAGACTCAAAGTCGCGTCGGCCCTTCTACGTAACTCTTCCTAGAGATTGATCCTGTAGCTCCAATGGATATCGCTTATCACTGTGTGGAATACAGCTTTGACAGGGGTTTAGCGTTCTGATTCCGGGCAGGGGCGATTGGACCCCTGACACAATCGTCTCCCTGGAACTTTTGCGTCTATTCTATGAGATTGGACTTGAACATTTCACACCGGCTGCCGGACTATTGCAGCGCGATTCAGGCGGAAGTAAGGGGCATGCGGTGCCTTTCACCCGCATCTCGTTCATTTCTGATTGCCTGACTACCAATAAAGACTCTGTCGAACTTTGCGAATAATTCCAGAATCATCAGGGAATGTCGCCACTGTCTCAACCTACTTTTATAGGGCGCTTCAGTGTCCCACTTATCTGGGTCCCCCGGACACTGTGGCATTCCGGGAAACTGCAGAGCTAATGAGCTCGCCAGAGCTGGTGCGCTACTTCCGGAATCCTCTTCAATCAATTAAGGAATGCCACTTACCTCTTTCAAGCTAGCCATCGCGCGAAATTTCTTCCAAGATGTCAACCTATCCGGGATCAACATGGAGTCCTGCTCCACCGTTAGTATTACTGGCCCTCAATGGATAGAAACATCATCTCGACCGCAGTGGCCATGCTTACAGATCACTGTGTTATGGGTAGATTCGGGGAAAGAATGCGGCTCCCAATTAACAACTTCAGTCGTGGGTTCAGGTCCACTGAAGAAGAAGAGACTGTTATATACTTTCTTTACCAATGTCCATCTCTTGTGAGGTGGAGATATATGTTATTTGGCTCCCGACCCTTGTAACCTAGAAGGAGCTATCGTCTATTGATGTCAAGGACATAGCCTCGCTTTCAAACTTTTAGACTGGTTTTTCAGGGTGGGGTAATCGTGCTTTAAATGTGGCTGCGTTCACCTGTGACGTCTCAACGGGCCGCTATGCGTGCTGAAGTGAACTTTCAATATCAAAGCTACCTTACTTGTCTAACCTCCTTAGGCAGGCAATGGCACATCACTTCGTTTACACAAGTCTGCTAAGTATCCAGAGTACAAGCAACACTTATTTTTAGAACTTTTTAGACGAATTCGAAGGAGTTAAAGTCAGCTAACTGGCGCTGCCGAACAAGACCTTTTCAGCGGTTGATATAGAACCATTTTTTTTGGAAAGCTCATCGGTATGCTTTAAGACGATTATCAAGTTAGAAAACAATATTCAACATCTATAATTCGGTTTCTTCTCCAGTATGTGGCGAGTCCTTAAAAAGTTTACATAGGGTAGAAAAGTCGGCGTAGCCTAGTAGGTAGTGGGTTATTAAACGTGAGACCACGGTTCAAATCCCAGGTCAGTCATTTCGAGCAAAACAAAACATGAATGAATATTTCTTCGGTGACTTCCTCTCAGTAGATTTCTGGCAGAAACTTAGAGAGTATATAAACATTGCCATGAACATTGCTGGTTAAAAACCTACCGAACGGAGACAACTTTAAACTTTTAGGCAGTTGAAGAATTGTAGTGACCAATTATGTAAATATTTTGAAAAAATTAGATATAAGATCGTACAATACTACGGTTCAAAGCCCAAGTCAGTCATTTCGAGCAAAACGAAATATGAATGAATAATTCTTCGGAGCCTTCCTCTCAGGAGATTTCTGGCAGAAACTCCGAGAGTATATAAACATTGCAATGAAACATTGCTGGCCGAAACCCTACCGAACGGAGACAACCTTAAACATTTAGACATGTGAAGAATTGTAGTGACCAATCAAGAATGATAAACTAAAGATTACTCCATCACGCACACAAAATTAAAACTTTCTGCGCATGTTGAATCAATGACGTCACGAAAATTGTTTTCCTATTGGCTAATGATAATGTAAGTTATATTGCAGGGCTGCCAACTACTTTCGCGTAGCGCATACACTTTTCAGAAGAAATGTTCATTTTCACATGTAAAAAAGACTTGGAAACCTTTAAAGTAGCCCAACAACGTCATCTAACGGGAAATCATGCGCAAGGCGTAATCTTTAGTTTATCATTCTTGGTGACCAATTATGTAAGTATGTTGAAAAAATTAGATCGAAGATCGTGCAACAGTACTAGTTGTCTTTGAAAACGATTGCGAGGCACTCATTGATTATGGGGGAACCTATACACGCGGGATAGAAGATTCGTGTAAAGCTGACGGATTTGCCACAACACCTGGTCGGGATGCGATTTAAAGAGAAGAGGAATAACTCTGATTGAATATCTCAACAATAATTATCATATTATATATATACATCATACTTAATATAAGCAACAAAACAACTTTTATAAAGAACATTAGAGAGGAAGTGTTAGACATATGACTACGCCTTTTCGAAACATCGATATTAAAGTTGGTCGAACACCACCCGATCCCGTAATATTCTGAAATACAACGAAGACCAACTGGACGAAGTTCGGAAAACTAGTGAAAATTAAAATAGGGCGTTATATTTCTGAATATCCTAGCTTATAGGACATTAACGATAGGTCCAATTAATTAATAAAGGCTCTATTTAATTCTTTCGAAGAAACCTTAGGTAGCAGGGGAATAGTTTAAGAACTGGGAAAGGGAACGCCTGAAGACTATTTTGCGAACACGTAGAAAGGTTAAAAGATTCCTATTCAAACTCATCTCCAGGCTGAGGCACTAAAGGATAATTCACTCAGACGGATTGAATAGCAGAGGAATTCCAGCCTCTGATAATGAAAACAAAGTTTCCCCCCACCTCGATGAATTCGCCATTGTGCGGAGTAACAGTGCAAGGGATGCCTGAATAATCACCTTAAAAGTTTTGCTCCTTAAAGCGGCAGAGTTTTTCTACAAAATGGGATGGACTTCGTAATAACTTACCTTGTTGGAATTTACAACGCCTACCTAAAACCCGCATATATATCTAAATAGTGGCAGGACGCAAGGAAAGTATTCATACCCAAACAAGTCAAATGTAGCTGAGCGACCCCAAAAGCCGATTAGCATAACCTCCTTCTTGATCAAAACCATGGAACGCATTATCGATAACGTGTTGAAGCGTAAAATAACTGATGAAAGGCTGAAATTTAGACAACAAGACTACATCTACTACATAGCGCGATCCCTAGCTGACAAATTATGCATTGATATTGAGGAATTACAATACAATACAAGAGGAAAGCTTTTCTCCCGATTAGCATAACCTCCTTCTTAGTCAAAACCATGGAACGCATTATCGATAACATGTTGGAGCGTAAAATAACTGATGAAAGGCTGAAATTTAGACAACAAAACTATATCTACTACATAGCGCGATCCCTAGCTGACAAATTATATTGATATTGAGGAATTACAATACAATACAATACGATGATTGATAAAGAGGCGATTGATAAATTACCCCAGAATGCCTAACACGTCGGTATTAATCAATTACATTACTCTAATAACGGATCAAATGCCACGGTTGCCCGTGTGGGCTATTTGATACACTAGTTTCATCCTATCTCCATGTTTAGACCTGCAGATGCCTCTATACAAAAGAACTAGAAATAAAACTTTGCACCCGGCTACGGGACCATAATTCGATTTTTAAGTCTGAGCTCGTTAGAGAATGTATGATCTGAGTTAGTAATCATTTGGTAAGCTTAACGTATAGGCATTTAAATATCTTCACGGATAGTTAAATGACAATTATGGCTATAATATCCAGGAATACGGGATTAAAGACGGTACACAACGGGATCGATTTTTAAAAACCACGGGATTCGGGATTTTGTAAATCCCGATCCTGAAATCCCGGTATAATTCGGGATTCAAAAATCCCGAAAAAACACCGGAAAAATCGCGATTTTCTCTTAATAATAAAAATATTTTGTTAACAAAATCATTTTTATTCCAATTATGGAAATCAGAATTATATATCATTGAAAATAAAATATAAAAAAGCAAGACAAAAAGTAACAAAAAAGCGTAAATTAACAAAAATAAAAATTATTCATACATATGAAAATGCATTAGTTTTAAGAAAATTATTTGGATTTCAACAAAAAGTTTAAAGCATCGAACATGTGATCTGATAGGTTTGAACGAATTTTGTTGTCAGCATACCCTGCCGTTGAAAAACACTTCCCGCAATCAACATTTGTTGGTAAAATAGTTCCAAGATAGCTGTATGCACTTCTACCACCTCCTGATGTAAATAAATCTATTTCTTTGGACAGTTGAGTATCTAAATCAGTTACCCTTTTAATTCGTTTTATAGGGTTTTTGCATTCTTCGATGCCATCAAACAATTATTTATCCATGGAAGTAGGGTTTTTCTGAGATGCTATTATCGAAGCCAAGTGATATAGAATTTTTTTCAGGACGTTTTGTATGGTCACATACACATGAATCCACATTCCCGAAAATCCCGTGACAAGTTTTTGAAAATCCCGGGATTCGGGATTTTGTGAATCCCGTAAATTCGGGATTTCCCGATTGGCATCCCTAGTACACATTACATAGATTTCATCGTGGAGTGATTAAAAATGAGAAAGTGAATATTCTGTATAATAGATCTAGAGTATTACGTGCCATAAGTTTGTATAACCTTTCAGTCCACTAAAGATCAAGCTGAGAAAGTGATTAGTATTCCTAATCGTGAACCCTCCATAAGTCTACCTAATGGCTTGGTGTATCAGGTTTATGTCAATGAGACCCTTGGTTGGGTTTCATATTACGATATGTTCTCCTACGTCTTATGAAAATCAGTGCCATTAGCAAATCGAATATGAGCTCTCAATTGTTGAGCTCTCAATGGGTGCTTATTAAATAGTATCATTTTGTCAGGTTTAAGTTTCTTTGTAACAAGTCAGAGAGGAGACAGTCCCATCCATCGCCAACACATTGGGCAAAACAATTAAAATAATAGCAGATACAGCATCAATTAAAATTCCCTAAAGCTAATTAATTAATTACAAAATGAATTATGACTTTATGACATCATTTGTTGCTGGTATTATTATAGTCCGGTGGCTAGTAGACTTGCATGTGTTTATAATACTAATCGACATGTTCCCAGACGTGTTCCTACAGTTTGACGTCGACATAAAACTAAAAATTTTGTTATTTATTTTACTTACATTATACTAATTTCGGTTTAAACGGATCGTTTAACAGCCTCTTTTTAAAAATTAAAAAAAAAGATATGAAATATAATTTATTTCAGCAGTTAGCTAGCGTAAGTTTCAATATATTATGTAGTATTATATTCGCAAATTAACTTAAATTAACATTTTGATATTATTCAAATATTTTATAAGGTATGAGTTTTTTCTGATACCGCTCCATTACAAGTTATACGTATATTTCTTATTTTAAAATTAAATCACAGATGAAGAGTTTTGATTGTTATGATCCAAATATTCACTAATTGCAGCCTGAACTAACGTCTGGAGGTTCAGCGTTGAGGACCAAATTTTCTACGGAACGAAATACAGATTCTCTCTGCGGTTGCATCGTTTGGCAAATTCTCCTTCGGTCTATTGTTGATGACCTGAGAATTGTGATGACATCCTCAGCAGTATATGGAAGCGCGTTTGGTATCCTTCGAGTTCTTCTAGCTGAATATGTATGGAAATTATAAGCTGGAGAAGATGTTCTTTGTCGACGATTTTGTACTACATTTTTTCGGTCTAATGATAGACTGCGACCTCGAGGTCTATTTTCCATTCTTAAGGCTCCTTCAATGCAAATAACATCATTTGCTGTTTCACTACGACCAGGTCGAACAGAAGAATAAGTAGGAGGAGCAGAACTACGGTCAAATTGTGTCTCTGTTTGAATTTGTAGTATCTGTCGTGGTCTGCCAGATCCTCCCAATAAACTGAAATTAAAGAAAAACTATTTATCTAAATACTAGGTTTAAAATTAATTTCAAAATAAATTTACCGTCGCACACTATGCCTAATGCTTTGGCGGAAGAGTTTTGCTAACCTTGCCCCAGTGGCTGTTGTGTATGATGGTGGTGGAGTGTATTTTGGAGGCTCATCTTCATGTAATTCCCCCAAAACGTTATCCAATCTATTTTCGTTGTTCTCTTGTCGAGTGCGGAAATTCATTAAATTTCTATTCCCATTATTTGCGAAGATGACTTCATTACTATCTAAGGGTCTATAAAGCAGTTGAATTCTCTGAAATTGTGTAATATTTAATTCCAAATTTGATTTTTATTTTCTGAAAATTCTGCGAATCTTACGTCTAAAATATCCGATGGTCCAGATGTTAGGTAACGGTATATTTGTACAATTGCTACGAGTGGTATCAAAAGTAAAAATGCAATTTGTGTTAATGCACCTACTTTTCTTGACCAATAGCTGAAATATGATTTTCCACGCCAATAGTACAGCTGACTAGAGAGCGATGATTTATAATTTATTACTGCCAACGTAATAAAGCCAATTGGAAGTAAAACATTCCAAGATAATGCTAAAAATGCTGACAATGAGCTCGACATTTTCAAATCATTTACAAGATCATCTCCATTGTACGGTCTACCGCGAATTAAAAAAACACCAAATATTTGAATAGCCCATAAAACAGGTAGAAACCATGCGCCTCCCATCAAGATATCCATGTAATGCAGCAATGTGATTCCAATTTCGGTGGCAAAAGGTATACTTAGCAAAAGGCCAGTTACACAGCTTAACAAAACTGCACTGGTAGAATTTACCTAATGCACTAGAGATGGGCTTCCACATAACACATATTTGCGTCAAGCCAAATATTAAAAGCATGATAAATATAAGTGTGATCCAAATCCAAGAAATACTTTCAGTGGAAACGGCTGCAGCAGCAGGCAATAGTTCGGTAACAAAGCGTAAAACCTGATAGCCGCTTACAATCTTCATATCTGTTTGACGTCTGTAAACTTCGCCTATTAGGCTAGAGTAATGTGGAATGTATTTTGGAGGATACGAAATAAACTCACTGCTAGGCAATGATTTCACAGAATATATTGATGAATAAAATTCGGCACTTTCTGAAAATAAAAATCATAATATGTAGGGTGTAAATTATTTATTAAATTGAATAGATAATAGTAATAATGCTATTAAAAGGTGAACAGATTTATTTTATTTATTTTTATTTATTTAAGAATTACAATACAATTACAAATTATATTATAATCATGTATGAGCTGAGTAACTTCGACCATATGCCCGGTGTAGTGTCACAGACCAGAGCCGTGGGAATCGAACCCACGACCCTCACGCTAATAGTCTAGCACACTACCCACTAGACTACCAGGGCGCTCTGAACAGATTTATTTAGATTTTAGTTCGTATATTTGCATTCTAACAAGTGTTAAAAAACATTCAATAATAATGAAATACCTCCTTTTGGTCAGTTCTTTAGTCTGTGTTAGGGCTAACTTTCTCATACCATCCATTTGCTGTGTATTAAAAAATAAGACACGCTTTTAAAAATTTTAACCGGAGAAGATATTTTCGTTCTTACTATCGTTTGCTTTTTGTAAATGAAATTATGAAAAAAATATTTCTCCGTCGACTTCCTCTCATTACCAAAAAATCTTAGAGTAAAAATAAAATGCCCATGAAGACCTTCTCAAAGATGTGTCGTTCGGAGTCAACTTCTTCTGTTCGACCTGGTGGCAGTGAAACAGCAAGTTTTGTAATTTGTATTGAAGGAACCTTAAGAATGGAAAATAGACCTCGAGGTCACAGTCTATAATTAGAACGAAAAAATATAGTACAAAATCGTCGACAAAGAACATCTTCTCCAGCTTATAATTTCCATACATATTCAGCTAGAAGAACATACTGACGTCCTTTTCCAGCAGGTTCGCAAGATATAGAAGGATCTATTTTGTTTTATACCAATAAAGATAATACTTGTTTTAATTGAAGAACGTCATTCCTTTTTGATTTATTTAAGTGAAGGTATTTAAGAATCTTAATTTTTAAATATTCAATGAAGTAATTTTCAAAACTTGTCAAAGCTATCTACACGCCTTTTGCATGTTGAAAGTTATTGAAGTCACGATAACGTGAACTAATTTTTACCAAGGCAGTTCTCATTTTCGAGTTTGTTCACATTATCGAGTAACCAAATTTAAAACAAAAAATGACTGTATTTAAATATAAATTAAATTATAAGTTTTCAGTTTAAATAAAAAAAAATTTAAATAATAAAAAAACTTATGTTTGGAAAGATTGAGGACATTTCTATCTAATATCTAGTATGGAAATTTTTTGCTAGGACCAATGGGTGAAACGTTACATACATTAAAAAAAAGCCCTGTTTAACTAAATTGTCCAACTTTGATCCCCTCTAACTCCGGCAGTTCTTAACTGATAGAGCTGAAAATGTGTCTCTGGCCTACTGTCCAATAGTACTAACCTTGATGCTCCATCCATCGAAAGACATCGATTTTAAAAATTAGGTCACTTGACACGAAACTGCCCATTTTTCAGTTGAAGTCTACCTCTCTAACAAAACATTGATGATAGCAGTCATGTCACTCATGCTAACTTGGGAAATTTGTAATTCACTGGACAAGTAAAGTTTTTGAAACTTCGTGTACTTTTAGATTTCCCAATTGCTCATAAATTAAGTTAAGTTTGTGAGTCCCCAATGTATTTGAGCAGCCCTTGAAAGTTAATCGTTCTTTCTCCATCGTTGCGCCTGGGAATTTCTTCCAATATAGACCGGGTTTATCGACATTACAAGGCTGACCTTCCATTTTTGCTTTTATCGTTTACTTTTTAACATGTTGAGGCTGCGCAGAATGCTTTTCTCCGGAAATTTTGAGAAGGCGAACACCAAATCTTTATTTAAATTTTTGAAACCATTCTTCACTGGTGTTAAAACCACGATTATTTTCTTTAATTTGGTCGTGAATTTCTAAAGATTTCACAATTTAAAAACAGATTAATAAACAAAATATAAAAAAATGTTCACGTTTTAGAGCTTTCAGATTTTGCTCACGTTTTAAAATATTCTATTGAAAAATTAATTTGTTCACGTTTCTGAGACGTTCACACATTCGAGTATTCCCGTTTTCGCGGGTTCACTGCACTTGTTGGAGAGAAGTGAAAAATGAGTGGGGGTGAGTTCACAGTTAAATTTACTAACAAAATTTCCTTGATTTGCGTTTGCCACTTAACGATGTTTGTATCAAGACTTTGTCAAATTAAACTTTGAAAATGCAAATGCGAAACAAGGTTTAACAGAGACTTAAAAAAGAGTTTGTAAAATACTTTGCAAAATAAGTCTAAACAATGCTTTATGGTGTTTACAAAAATTTCGTGCTTCTGTTTTGTACAATGCGGCACAAACCTATTTACATATTGTGATTGTAAGCTTAGGTAAATGCAATTTGATTAAAACATTTTTCTTTTTGTAATTAATTATAAGCAGGGCAAGGATTTTAATGCAAATGCATGTTTGTAGTCGGTAACACAAAATCACTTGTGACAATATATCTTTTCGAATCGAAGAATTTGTTGCAACAAATCTGACATCGATTTGTTGTTGCATATTTTTGCATATTTTATAATAAGTGCATATTTTGCATATTTTTCTTATAAGTGCATATATTTAGCATATTTTACCATTTTATTGTATATTTCCTTTTGAAAATATTTTGATGTCAATACATCAAGTTTACAAAAAAATCTCATTTTACCTTCATTCAAATAATATTTTTATTTGTTCGTTAAACTGTGTACACAAAATAAATTTTGTTCGCTATTTAAGGTACTCAATAAGAAAAATTTGCCTATTCGTTAAATGCAATGTCCGTAAAATCGAATGGTCGTTAAAACGGAAAACTACTGTATTAATATCTCTATATACAGTCGAACTTCCCTATAATGAATCTTGACGGGACCAGAAAATCACTTCATTATATAGAAACTTCATTATACAGAAATTATATTTTTCCCCCACTTTTTATTTAAAATATTTAGGCATAAGGCAGGTTCGAAGTTTTTCCGTTTAGTGCTCAATTACTCGTCTTCTACATTTTTTAGAATCACAGCCTTGTTTTTTAAAATATTTGATAATGTGCTGGGAAGAATTCCAATCTGATTAGCCACATCTTTTTTTTAATCCTTCTTCAACTTTATTAATAATTAATCATTTTTTTTTTTAAGAGAAATGCTACTTCGCTGCATCATTTCCGATCACTGAACACTTTTCATAATAGGGAAAGCTTCATTGTATAGAAGTTCACTATAAAGAAGTTCGACTGTATATAAAAATGACGTGATCGCTAAACTCGAAAACTACTAGACCGATTTTGACCAAACTTAATATACTTGTTCTATGGGGCGTGAGGAGTGTTTCTGTGTAGTTTGACAGATGGCGCAATATTTAGTTTTTTTTTGTGTTTTTGCACCATCACTCAAGAACTACTGCACTATGCTGTGTTTCATTGTGAGCGTTGGATTGTTAATCAGCGTGCAGTGGCAGTTAATTAGTCCGATACCACACTGGTTTTGATTTTCTTCGAAAAGCAGTTCAAAATAAAAGAAAAATTTGGGGCCAGCAATGCGGATCGGCTCAAGTTATCAAAAATATACAATTCCATTTGAACAATAATTGCTGTCGATTTAGTGCACCATTCACTCTTCTTCTAAATATCATTCAGCAATGAGTTTGCATGGAAACCAGACTTACAGTGAAAATGAAATTCGAAGGCAAAATAACGTTTGACCGGGTCTGCTAGTTTATTATATTTATAACGTAACAACATACTTGTCAAGTCATTACATATGTAAATGAATTATCTAATTTTCCTTTAAAAAATACATTTAAAATCTTATATGTTCCTTATAACTGTGACCTGAATTTTACTTTTTATTTGTTTAATAAATATACTTCAAACAAGAAAAATTTTTATTGCATATTATTAACTTTTTAGTGCATATTTTCTCTCGTATAGTGCACATTATATGAGCATATTTTTAATTTTTTAGTGCATGAAATTCCTTGCCCTGATTATAAGCATTTGAAATCTTAAATAAGAATCTACATAAGAAAATAGTTTTTTCAAATTTATTTTGGGGCATACATATACTTTACGATACATATTTATTTAAAGGATTCGATGTTCATAAAATGTGTGCTATAATACTATTTGCCTAAATATAAATAGAATTGAATTTTATAATTACCATAAGATCCAGGAAAATATATGTATCCCGAAATGATTTAAAATTTGGATGGTACATAGTCCAACTAATGCTGATAAGCACAATCCTATAATAGTTAAAAGCACCACCAAAACAGCTTCTCTTCGAAGTGTAAATTTGGAAGCGTTCTTAAAAGTTCGGACTCGACATTGATATAGTGGATGCACCAAGAAGACCCCACGTAAGAAATGTTTCCTGTGCAGCTGCGGTCCATGTCTTTGAATTAACGAAAAAGTCATCGAATTCCGAAGAACTAAAAATATTCTAACAAAAAATATCATGAATTAGTTTAATTATTATGCGCTATATGTAGACTTACTTGAATCTTTGCCAAATCAACAATAAACAACAATTTTCCGGTAACGACAACAAGTACAGCCAAAGAAAGAAATCCAAGTAGTAGCAGTATTTTTCCGAATGATTTGAGGCCCTTGCAAAGAATTAAAAATACGACTGCCCACAATATAGCCAAATAAAAAGTAAGCTGCTTAAAAGAAAATTATTAAAACAAAAACAAAAAACATCCATTACAATAATTTTTGATCTGTTGTTTTAATTTTTTTTATTTTTTTTGTCTTTTCATAAAGCCGTATTCTCTTGCGCTAACAATCTGCAGTAAAAAAATTGAGTTTTGCCAATATATTCTAATAATTAAATAAATTTTTTCTCTCCTCTCTCCGATTTAATTTAATTTTTTACTTACACGATCGCTTATATGAAGTCGCGAAGTATTGTTGTCATTTATTTTCAAAATTTGTAGTCTTTGAAGTACATTGACATTAAAGTAATCAGGAACATTTTCGGTAATATTATTGAAAACATTAGACGAATGCTTGGGAATAATAGAACGTATAGTATCTGCCCATGGATATGATGATTGGTGCGTAAATAAGTCTCCTATATAGATTAAGAGCCAAACGACCACTACCGACGAATAGATTGTAATAAAATACTGCACAAATAATAGTGATATTCCTATACCACTACATATTGGACTTATTCTCCACATGGCTATTGGACCTGCTTTAATTTTTGCTCCCAAACACATTTGCAGCCATAAAAATGGTATGCCAAAAATAACTGAGAGGATAAGGAACTGTATCAAAAAATTTCCGCCATAGTTTATAGTAAGACATGCAAACCGGCTTATATTAAACAAACCCAGTGTACATGAAGTCAATGCCAAGGTTCGGCTTAATTTATGTGGCCAATGAGTGTTAAATCCTGATTTTTGGGATGATTCAGAATTTTCTGGATCTGTGGAAGCACTACTATGTTGGATATTTTCCTCATTAGTTATATTTACTTCTGCTAAATTATTGGATATTGTCAATGATTCGCCGGAGTCGGACATAGAATCCGAAGAGGCTGGAATTGTATTATATGATAATTGAGCAGTGCTAGCATTCGAATTCAAAAATGGATTTTGGGTGCACAATTCTGAAAGAGTTAAATTCGTTGAAACAGGTGCACTCATTGGTCTGAGATCATAATTATTTACATTATCATTACTTTGACATACACTATTATCGATTGTTGATAATCTTAGGCAGCGTTCTGCTCGTCTTCCGATCTGGCGCGGTCGATCTCTTGCATTATCATTCTGAAATATTTCGTTCTGTTCTATTAAATTCTGAAATATTTGATCATTTGATAAAGCTTGGACTGAATTCGGTAGTATTTCATTATTATATGGGAGAGTATCTGTCGCAGGTGCTTCCACAACTTCCAATTCATTTGCAGGAGATAAAATAGTTTAAAATTCCACAATCAACGTTCAAATTTAATTGATTCGTCGAATCGTTTTTTTCCTTAGTTAGTTGCTTGTTATTGACAATTCTCTTTGCTCTCTTACTGCATGTTGCATAAATACTGGGTGTTGGAAGAACATTACATTTCTCCAAATCTTATATAATGTAATGAAATCAAAGAATATGAAAACACAAATGAATACAAAAAAAAGTTTATAACATTACAAATCTAAATTATGTAATCTACAAATAATTTGATGTTATCTTTGCATTTATAACATATATTTATTATGTGAAAGCAGATGCTAAATTTCTATGCATATAATGTTAATAATGTTCAAATGACACCGTGGTTAGTAGGTAGTGTGCTGACTTATTAGACGTAAAGCCAGGGTTCGAGTCCCAGGCCAAGCATCGAAATATAAAAATACAAAAAAAGTATTTTTTCGGTGACGGTTTCCTCTCAGCAGATTTCTAGGCAAAAACTCTGAGAGTAAATAAAATTGCCATGAAAAGTTTCTCAAAAATATGTCGATCGGATTTGACTTTAAACTGTAGGTTCCGCCAGTTATATATAAAGCTAGCAGATTGTACTCGGCGTTGTGCGGGTTATAAAAACAGCTGTAAATAAAAATCCGGCTCCTTAAAAAATGCAATATTTCAAATTATTCAGAAACCGGTTTATCAAACAACTTAGTTTTTTGAATACTCTAAATCCTAAATATAAATGCATGCAATTTGTCCGCTTTCGCCCCTTTCCCCTTTTTGGACCCCTTTTGGTCCAATTTTTTAAACAGAACATCTCCAATAGCTATTTGGGAAACTTAACCAAGCTAAATCGTAAAAAACTACCTTTAAAACCCATAAAATACAGCATTTATGCATTAAGTACTAATTTTTGCCCTTTTTCTCCCATTTGTACTCATTTTTTCTCTCCTTTTGTTCAAAATTTTGAAAAGATTTATAGCCTATAACTTGCACCGACAAAAATCCGATCTATATCCCAAATTTCAAGAAAATCGGTCCAGGCGTAAGTGGCTAACAAACTTACAAAAAGAATATAATATATACTAGCAGATTTTACCCAGCGTTGCGCGGGTTATAAAAATAACAATAAATAAAAATCCGGTTTCGAAACCGGCTTCTTAAAAAATGCATGCAATTTGCCCGTTTTTCGCAACTTTCCCCTTTTTTGGACCCCTTTTAGTGCAACTTTTTAAGCAGAACACCTACAATAGCTATTTGGAAAACTTAAATCGTAAAAAAATACCTTTAAAACCTATAAAATACAGCATTTATGCATAAAGTACTAATTTTTGCCCTTTTTTTTCTCCCTTTGTCCCATTATTTTTTTCTTTGGTTCAAAATTTTTAAAAGATTTATAGCCTATACCTGCACCGACAAAAGCTCGATCAATATCCCAAATTTCAAGAAAATCGGTTCAAGCGTTCAGGCGTGATTGGTTGTGCTCTTGATTTTCCCGTTTTTGGCTCCTTTCCCCCTTTTTGGACCCCTTTTTCAACTTTAGATACGGAACACCTCTAATAGCCATTTGGGAAACTTAACCAAGCTAAAGCGTAAAAAAATACCTATTACCATTTTTTCTCCCTTTGTCCCATTTCTTTTCCCCTTTTGATCAAAATTTTGAAAAAATTTATAGCCTATAATCTGCTCCGACAAAAGCTCGATTTATATGCTATGCACTAAATTTTCCCGTTTTTGGACCCCTTTTGGTCCAATTTTAGAAACGGAATATCCAAAATGGCTATTTGGGAAACTTAACCAAGCTAAATAGTAAAAAATTACCTATTACCATTTTTTCCCCATTTCTCCCGTTTTTTCTCCCCTTTTGATCAAAATTGTGAAAAGATTTATAGCCTATAACCTGCACCGGCAAAAATCCAATCTATATCCCAAATTTTAAGAAAATCGGTCTAGGCGTGATTGGGTAACGAACAAAACAACAAACATTTGGGAAACATAACCAAGCTAAATAGTAAAAAATTACCTATTACCATTTTTTCCCCATTTTTCCCATTTTTTCTTCCCTTTTGGTCAAAATTTTGAAAAGATTTATAGCCTATAACCTCCACGGACAAAAGCCCGATCTATATCCCAAATTTCTAGAAAATCGGTCCAAGCGTTCAGGCGTGATTGGCTAACAAAAAAAAAAACAGAAAGATTTATAATATATATTAGGATTAGGATTATCACACACACCATAGGTAGTGTGAGAAACTAGGTCAATAATCCTGACTGAAGAGTTGTAATGACCAATTATGTTATGTATTAAACATTGGATTTATGCAAACATACATGAATTAAATAAGGCTCGTTCCTTGATTAAATTTCTAACGATTGCGTATAATTCATTTAGTTTTTAAAAACGTTAAAATGTAAAAAAAGACTTAAAAAGCTTAAAACTAAATATCCAAAAAGTTTTAATTTTCTAGACCAACTTGATAAGATTCGGATTCTTCTGTAGAATCAAAGGAACGTATATTTGCAAGGGATAGAAAACTTAACAGTGAGTTTCATAAATTTATGGAACAAGTATACTAAATTAAGCGTGGCAATTGTTGCATCCTGTAAAACAACTTGACTTAAATGACATAATATTTGTAATTTTCGATAATTTGAAATCGATTTATGATTCTGAAAAGATGAAGATGATGGTCCATCCGGTGGATACACAATTTCAGAAAATTTTATGGCAAAAATCTCCGAGACAATCTAGGAATATCACTTGACGAACGTAACTAAAGGCTCTATTTATGGCAATGTGAACTCTGCAACAGGTGGCGATTGATAATTCGACGAAGGACCTCGTATAAAATCTCAGAGAATTTTTTGTCGGATTCACTTGGTTCAATGTTATTTAAGCCAGGATTCACCTAACGAAAATACTCTTCAAACTCTCTACAGTTGCAAGACAAAATAGAATACAGTGTACTCTCTCTTAAGCGGACACCTAACGGACTGACAATTTTGTCCGCTTATGAGGAGTGTCCAGTTTATGAGAGGAAATCAAACTATAAGGACATATAGGTATATTCTTTAAACACTTTTATTTTCAAAACAAAAACATTCATATAACATACATACATAATTGGTTATTAGAACCCTTCAGTCAGGATTATTGACCTAGTTTCTCACACCACTTACGTTGTGTGTGTTCATTTTTTACATGAGTAGCGGGATCTACAGTTTAAAGTCGGCTCCGAACGACAGATTTTTTGAGAAACTATTCATGGCAATTATATTTACTCTCAGAGTTTTTGCCAGAAATCTGCTGAGAGGAAATCGCCGAAAAATACTTTTTTGTATTTGGTTTTGATGTTTTGATGTCCCTAGCTTTTATATCTAATAAGCCAACACACTACCTACTAGACCACGGCGACTTCAATAATGGCAATTCATATAATGGCAATACAAAATAAACATAAATTTCATTTATAATTTTGTGAATAAGTGAGAAAACAGTTTGAAAATCATGATATAAACTGGATTTAAAATAGTCCGAAATTTTAGATTAGCCAGTTTCACCTTTAATTTCAATAACTTGGACATACATTTGAAGAATTTTAATACTTTCAAGTTCGCTGTATATAAAGAAAAACCTTTTAGTATTCTTATGCCAAAATAAGCCCGTAAGGAGACCAAGTGAATTTATCCTCAATTTCAGTTTTCAGCTCATCTTCAGACCAGCTTGCCAGCGTTTCGTTGGAAGTAATATTGCGAAAAGCCCTAGGTTTTGAATCATTCCCAATAACAAAAAGGAGTTCTTTTCCGCCAACTTTATTGACGTAGTGCAAAATCGTGTGTCTATCTTTTATTCTATCCATTTTTCCACCTATGCATTTTTCAGCTTTTAATGCAAATATTGTATCACGTAATACTCGAAAAAATAATCCTGTCTCATCAGCATTATAAACAGCTCGCGGATCATATCCTTCAATCAGAGATGAGACTTCTTCGATAAAACTTTGGACATCATCTTGATTGACACTCGCTGCTTCTCCAGATAAAGTTCGAAGCTTTATATTATGTCGTGTTTTTGAATCTTTCCAACCAGCGATATTATGCGTTAAAATCAATATAATTAAGCTTCCTCATAAGTGTGTCAGATAATGTAATGTTCTTATTTCGAGCCTTAACAAACCATTCGTAGTACAATTTATCTTCGGATTGATACCAGTGTCCCACAATTAAAATTAAATCTTAAAATTTGATCTTTGTTTTTGATGATGCAAGCAGCTTGAGTTTTCTTTAATAGTTAAAACTGATTGAGACATTGTAATTTAAGAATTTTACAATTTGTTTACATATTTATATACAACACTTAAGGCAATCGGATTTTGATCATTTCGGGATTCCACCTTTTAAATTACATGTTTTATGGAATAACCCACTCAACGAATAAAAAATTTAATGAAAAATGGTGTTAACTTTCTGAAAGTTGTCCGTTTAGGGGGAACTAAAATGTCAATATGTGGTGGAAAAAAGTGTCCGTGTCCTGTTATTGGAGGGTGGTTCGCATAAGAGAGAAATGATTTCAAAAATCCCTTACAAAAAGTGTCCGGCTATTGAAGGTGTCCGATTAAGAGGGGTGTCCCTTAGGAGAGAGTACACTGTATATGTACTGTTAGAGCAGCCTTATCAGATACAATTACTGAGTTTTTGAAACCTGTAATAATTTTAGATTTTTTTATGAATTGTTTCCAGTATAGCTTCTTATTAGCACGGCCATCTGCATTGGATGGTTAGCCTCAATGGTGATATTACACAAGATTTTTATACAAAAACTTTAATTGAAAGGAATTATTTGGAACTATGATTAATGATATAGGAAATGAATGGTTGCGACTGAAGCAGATTATTCACCACATCAGGTTATGGTTAAACTTATGCTTTAGGCAAAGAATGCTTTAAATATTAATTGTGCTTTAAATTTGCAGAATGTCAAAGAATGCAAGCAGACTGATTCTACTGTGGTATTGACCATCTTCGATGATTAGAAAAAAATCATTGCCAACCGTAATGCGTATATAGAGGGCAAATTTCTGTGCTAATAACCAACCAAATCAAATCTCAAAGGCAAAGACAATAATTGCTACAATAAGTGAAAACGTAAGTGAAAATTTAAGAAAGTCTCCTTAAAGATAACATATGGTTATCTAGCAATAAAAAAAATTAACACGGCATTTGGAAACGATGACGGAATTGACTACTGCCTTTATAACATCACTTCGACATCTGGACTTGATAAGGGAAGCCACAAATACACCTGCATTGGTACTGACTTTATTGGATGTAACCAAAAACTAAAGGAGTTGCATGAATTCTTTCAAAATTTCCACAATCCATTTCCATGATTTCCTAAGTTCAAATCCCAGGTCAAACGTCTAAACTGAAAATATACTGTCGAGGAAATGAAAACAAAAATGCATAATATGACAAACCGATACAGGTAAGTTTAAACATGTAATATGCTGGCTACGATGATAATTTTTCGTTCCGTAAAGTAACTTTGAATATTGCGGACTTTTTGTCCAACGTGGTCCAAAAGCCTTTTGGTTGACATGGAGATATAATTACACCGGCCTAATGTATACTTTACCAATTTGTCACACTACCCAAAGTTACTTTACGTATCAGACCCAACCGTGCTCGCTAAAAAATTGTATTAATTAACCCTCTATTTATAGAAAGGAAAAAATGAAAATTGGGACAACCGGGGGCTCACCCTCTAAATGGTATCGAGAACATATCTGTGGCATTAAATGATAAGAGTTTAAGTTGAAATTTTGGGTTTAAAGATATTAAGCATTTTGCCAAAAAAAAACAAATAGTGTTTAAGTTAAGTAAAGTTGAAATATAAATGTCTATAGGTTTATTAATAAAATGCCATTATACATGAAATTTAGCTGAGTGGTAGATTTTGAAGAAGAGAACAAGAATATGTAATAATATAAATAAAAACGCGTATGTCAACTTAAGCCATTATCATTTATTACCACAGATATGTACTTGTAAGTTTTTATACCTAACTGAAGAATCCAATCGTAAACCGTAGTTAAAAAAATCTGACCACTGATGTTCAATCCATTCTAACATACATAACTGGTCATTACAACCCTTCAGTCTAGATTTTTGACCTAGTTTCTCATACTACTTATGTTGTGTGTGTTAATTTAATACATAAGTGGCGGAACCTACAGTTTTAAAGTCGACTCCGAACGATAGATTTTTGAGAAACTTTTCATGGCAATTTTATTTTTAATCTCAGAGTTTTTGCCAAAAATCTGCTGAGAAGAAATCGCCGAAAAAATACTTTTTGTATTTTTATTTTAATGTCTGGCCGGGGACTCGAACCCCGGCTTTAAGTCTAATAAGCCAGCACACTACCTACTAGACCACGGCGACCTCAAAATATATTGTTTTATTAAATACCATGGCGTACCTAATACATATGTTCTTGTTTATACTTGTGTACATATAATCCGAATAATGAAACAAAATTCGGTTAAAATTTTTCATCAGATATACAATATTATGTCAAACTAGTATTTACTTTCTATTTCTTAAGGATATAAAAAGTTTGGAAGTTTTTACTTACCATTTTTTTGTTCCTTTAGAGTGTAGCTAATTGTGTTTCTAAGTTGTGCGCCACGTTTAAATTTATTACACAGGAAATCCTCTGCGAAATGATTTACATTTTCAGGTTTATTTACAGGAGATTCTTCGCATTGAAGACTATTACTGTCCATTTTTTCAAGGTAATCATCCAAGTCTAATAGACATTCATCAATGTTTAACTGTTCACGGGGTGTAAATGAGGTTTCGTGAATACCATCACTTTCGTTATTAGCGTTTTCGCATATTGGATTTCCATTATTTTTGCTTTCGTCACGAACTTCTGGTGTTATGTTTTTATTTAGATCGTACTTATAACTGGCAGGAACAGTCTGAATTTCTATGCAATCATTGTCGTTTATTTCGTCTTCCAGACATTCAAAACTGCTTCTCTTTGTATCGTTGGACACATTTTCAGAATAACAATTGAAATCATTTTCCATATTATTAAAGTTGGTGTTTTCATCCAAACTTACAGCAGATACCATACTACGTCTTAAAAAACTATTTCTAGGAGCATTTAATGATCCATAACCATTTGGAGAAATTCTTTCTTTATTTTCATTGCGGAATATAGGTCGGTTGTTCATGATTAATATTCTAAAAAAGAAAATTTAAAATTTTAGATAAAAGTATTGAAAAAGGTATTGGGATAATAAATTAATAATAAATAAAAAATGATGCGCTTTATATAGTATAAGTTTGGTTATGTGTTTGGCCCTAAGTAAATTACCGTAACTTATTTCATCGCCTGACATATCTATTCCATAAAATAAAAAATCTTAGCATCTGAAAAAATCGATGGTACCATAATTATAAATTATTTGGAACGATATACACCGCGTTTTACTGTGCCAACCACATTTTGTTCATCGAACGCAGTTATGGCTTTCCATTGGACGAACTTTTATTCCAAATATGTATAGTTCTGCGAAAAGCCACAACTGCGTTCGATAAACAAAGAGAAAAAAATTTGCCAGCAGTAAAGAGACCTTGCGAAATGTTATACGAGAAGAGTGTGAGAAATTAAGTGCTGAGGAAACAATAAATTGGTGAATTCCATGCCAAATAGATTAAATAAAGTCATAAAACAACGTGGATATCCAACAAAATATTAAATTTAAGATTTAAGCATATTCATCAAAGCTTTCTTTATTTATTTTAAATTGAACGCAGACTTTTGGGTACCAATATTTTGTTATTGTGATATTTATGATACTTTATTTTAAAAATAAATTAATTTTTTGGTTTATGTTTTAACTAAATGACCCGTGCGAATATTTCGCAACGTTAGTTATCAATTTTACTAAAAGTATAAAAATATTTGAAATCATAATATATCATACATATTTACATACATACAGACATACATATGTTTAAATGCTTTTGTAATACTTCTTTGAATACAATGTTAGAGGTATTGACTTGATCATCGTTAACTTTTTGCCCGTACGAATCCTTAATACAAACAGAAATATCTTTAAACGTATACACTCGAGAAAAAGCCACGTATAACTGCCAATGTGAAAAGACCGGTTCTGGTAAATACAATCCTACCTTTTGAAGGGTTTGACCTTCTGCTTTGTTTATCGTCATAGTAAAAGCAACTTTCACAGGGAATTGTTTTCGTGTCAATTCGGAAAGGCACAGTTAGATCAGAAGGTGTAAGGTTGATTGGGGGTACGAGTACAGTTTTATCGGTATGAATAATTTTTGCTAATATGATGTGCTCTCCCAAGTTTGTTACGATTAGCCTGGTACCATTTATTAACCTCTGTTTAGCATTAAGATTTCTGATTAACATTATAATTGCATTTGTCTTTTCAAATGTACGTTATTTATATTCTTACGTTGCACGTTATAAAAATATAAATTTTTCAATTTCTAATTATTTTTCGTCATTAGTATTAGATATAAGCTTTAAAATGAGATATCATCCATTAAATTTGATACGGTGGTATGGGAGATATTCACAACCGACAAAAAAGTGCTTTAGAAATAAAATATATGATGATGTAATTTTTGAAATGATGCAAATAAAAAATCTATAAAGAAATTTATATTTAAATTTAATAATTTACGCGGATTTTTATATATTTTCTAAAAATATATTAGGTGAACGCAGACTTTGTTGAGCAAGTGTATATGGATAAATAATAATTGTGAAAATTTTCTAAAAAGTTAGTGATAAATGCACTTAAGATCTGGAATACAACCTCACAGCGTAGACCAGCCACTACCACACAATATTTTGCGCTAATTGCCTGCCAGTCCAAATGAGTACAGTACTCCCTCGATTTACGTCGTATGGATTTACGTTGTTTCGATTAACGTCGTCAAAAATTTTGTTCCCTTCAACTTCAGTTTACGTCGTTATTCGATTTACGTCGCCTCTGTTGATTATAAACTAAATCAAATCAATTCCCTCTTTAAAAAAAATTCAATACCTAGAATAAAAATTTAATTATCCCTTTCCCTGTCCATGTGATGCATAAGCGTATGAAACCAACTTGCTGTGCAGCAGAGACCTGCGCCGATCGGCTGACAGCCGGCTAAGCCGAGCCGCCGATAAAATTTAAAAGCCGTCCGCCGCCGAACATTTATTCGGCTTAAGTCGTCTTAAATTCAGCCGCCGTTTTTTGTATGTAAGAATATATAAAATATGTTTTTAATATTGTATACAATAAATTTTTAATATATATAAAATATGATATTTATATATTTTGTTTTACTTGACTCAAATACATTATTGAATTTTTTCTTGCTTTTTTTGATATGTTAATAGTAAAAATATTTAATTTTTTGATATGGTAATTTTGAATACCTATTCTTGCTTTTTGGTGAATGTAGTAACACTTTTAACTTAACGTTAAATTTTTTTAAAAGACATAAAAAATTAAAATGGAGACCCAAAAAATTACAAATTTCATTCAAAATTTAAATAATAATTTAAATGAGTTAAAATCATCTGGTTCCGATGACGACCTTGCTATTTTTAATGGTATTGACAATGATATAAACGAATACGAAAAATTACTAGCCACCAAAACAAAAATTAAAAAGCCAAATCCTTTTAAACAAAATACCTTCAGAACGGTCAATAGTTTGGCACCATTTTTGTCAAATGGATATTGGAAATAATCCTGTGCTAAAAAGTATCACATGTGTAAAGTTTACTTTAATGAGCCCCCCCATGCGTTTGAAGGGGTAGGTACATATAATATTTCTATACAGGAATTAAATTTAAAGAAAATTGAGAGGAGATTTTCCCAAAACAATAATGAAACTCCTATTTAAATTAGCTTTTTGACACATTTTTTGGGAAATTTTATTTGGAATATTCATTTCTGAAAGTTGTTTTTTGTAAGTGTTATAAAATGCGAAATAATTTCAGGTTTGGAGTTTCTACATTACCATCAAACCTCTGTAACCATTTACGTGCTCATGGTATTGATGTAAAATCGAAAAAATTTTAAAATTCCAATGCCAATTCAAAATTCATATTACCAAGAAGTTCTAAAAGTGAAGATTCCGAAAAAATTTGCTAATACGCGTCTGCTTGTGCAAATGTACTGCAGAGATCTAAGGCCCTTTAACATAGTGGAGCAACCAAGATTTATGGGATATATGAAAGCCATTTTTCGGACCACAGCCGAAATAAAGGCGCCGCCGAAACTTTACCATATTTCGGCTGACAGCCGACTTAAAGCCGCCGCCGAAACTTTTCAGCTTTAGCCGCCGCCGCCGACAAATTTGCTCGGCGCAGGTCTCTGCTGTGCAGCTTAGTACAGCGTTGATATCAGAGCTACCACTACGACATAACCTAACCTAACCTAGGTTAGGTTAGAGGACGTGTACTTGTCAACTGTGACAAATACAGTAGCCGGAGGTGGAATAGACCCATTGTACAAACAGAGTTCTGTTAGTAACCTAACTGATCGGCCTTTAAATAATCACATACCTAGTGTCCAATTATACCACTTGAGTCACTGTATTTTTCACATTCCTATATATGTATACAATTGTAGTATATGCAGCAATGGTTCATCTAAAATGTGTCAACTCAAAATGTGTCAATTGTATTGTTTTTTATTTTTCTTTTTTTATGAGACTAACGCTTTGGAGATGATTCCTATTAATGCATTGCATTGCATAGAATTTTTTTGTATATCGAATTTACAAACGTTGATAAATCTAACATCATTCATTATCACTATTAAAATCGTTGTTTTCTGTTAAATTCATCAACTCTTAAGCTAATGAAGAATACATAATAAAGGAATGTTGATTTGCACTATTAGTAGAAACTATCGAAAGATATGTAGACGCAAAAATTGTAATATTTATCTGAAAATAGAAAACATCGTACATGAAAAAGTAAATAAAAAAAAAGTAATCTAGTAGATAACAGTCGGTTATACATATGTTTGTATGCAGATTGGTATAAACTATAGTTTATGCAAAAATCCTCTTATACAAAATTAATCAAACTGAATTTAATATCCAAAAACTTTAGAATTAGAATATTTTACTTTTCGTTTGGTTTGAATTTCAAAAACTCCAAATATGTTATAAATGTGACAATTAGAACCAAAAATAAAATGCTTAATATTTAATTACAAGACATATAAAATTTCAACCATTTTTCTCAAGACGGAATATTGATTGAAGCTGCAAATATCAATAAGTTTGAAGCAAAGATAGTGTACAAAAAACAATTGCACTCGTAAACCATTGTACAACAGTATAAAAGAGAGTGGTATGAAGAGCTCAACAAAAATATTGTATTATAAGAAAGGTCCGATTGTTTCACTCTTTGTTTGCTCGTCAGCATTGCCATTTAGACATTTTATTTCTTGGGGAATACTTTTTTTAACTAATACTTTTTTATACTACTGATATTCGTATGGCAATACTGAAAATGTAGCTTTAGTAGTAAAATATGCTCTTACAACACAAAGCATAGTTCCGTTACTTCACAGGCAAACGAGTGCTGTTGTATACATTGAATAAATCAAAAATAAACATTTCAGTGCACTCGTAAAATCAAGATCAACAGAAAAGAGTACACTACAGTATTGAATTCGGTGAAAGGTAAGCCATTACTATTTATGTGGGTGAAGTTAGATTCGAAAGTTATATTTGGGCAATTCACACGACTTTGTATCGTGTATGTTGTATTGAATATGCTGTATTGTATATTTCGTATTTCAAATATATTTTTCTGGCATTCAAACTATTTGATAGCATGAAACCAACACACCTTATGAAAAGTATATGAAAACATATACACATTTTTTTCATTCAAACAATTTGATACCACGAAACCAATGCAACTTTTAAAAACATATGAAAAAAATCTGCATAAGTGTATCGGATTTTTACAAGCAAAATATCAACAACAATCATACTGTTGTATATAAACAGTACTGTTGTATAATCGTCCAACAATACACTCGACTATAACGTCGACTATTATAGTCAGCCGCTACACGAGCCATTGTCGAGAACTTTAGAAAGAGGAGAAGGGATGAGAAACGTAAAAAAAGGGAGTCGGAAATGTGTGAGCGTGAGGAAGTCGAGATGTATAGATGTCGAAATGACGCTCGAAAATTCTATCAATAGGTTAAGCGTCTAATCGAGGGTTATAAGTCGGTGCGTCTTCCTGCAAAGATGAGAATGGAAACTTGGTAACAGATCCGCAGGGGTGCTAAGGTTGTAGAGGAAACGCTTCTCTACTCTTCTATAAGGCACTGACGACGGATAGGCTCCGCCGCCTATGGGTCTTAAAAATAATAAATCTGTAGGTCTTGATGGCCCCCCCGCTGAATTGTTTAAGACCGGATGTAAGAAGCTGGTAGGGAGATCATACGATATGCGGCAACTACTCGGGTATAACCTTTCTCCCTAACGCATATAAGTATATTACAGGCGTATTGCGTGAACGACTGAAACCACTCGTCAAAATACTGAATCCATCTTATCAGTGCGACTTTAGACCTGGCAAGTCCACCATCGTCCAAATCATAACACTATGTGAAATCCCACGAAAAAGAAGTCGACATGCACCATCTTTTTTTCGATTATAAGGCAGCCTTCAATAGCCCCATAAGGGATCGTGTTTTGCCGCAATGTCTAAGCTCGGTATACCTGCGATATTAATAAGATTACGCAGAATACGTTGAACAATTCTTGCAGCTCTTTCAAGGTAGGAATGGACCTCTCCGAACCTTTTGATACCATGCGAAGTACCAGGAAATACGATCCCTTATCATGTGACCTCTTCAACTTCGTCATGGAGAGTATTCTGTGAAAGGCGAGAATGTGTCGCAATGGTACTATTTTCCAAAAAAAAAAAAAAAACATAGGGCGTACAAACCAAGCTGTTACAGCAAGCTTTAGTGTTATTGAACGGTAGCCTACTAAAGTGTCTGGCAGGAAATGAAGGTAAAACAAAGTATTTGTTATCGACAAGTAGAGATCAATCGCAGAATCAGCACACAACAGGTGATCCTATGGTCTCAAGTGAATAGCAGACACTTCTCTCGTACGAGAAAACTAATACTATATAAGATGCTCATGCTACCCGTGCTACTTTATGGCACAGAGCCATGGGTCTAAAAGCACTGATGCAGCAGCCTTGAGTATTCGAAGGATAAGTTCTATGTAAGATCTTTGGACCAGAGCGAGTTGCAGTTTGGTCCGCATCTGATCCAACAGTGAGCTGTATGAGCCCCTCAACGACATAGACGTTGTACAGCGTATTAATATCCAGCGGCTACGCTGGCTTGGCCATGTCGTTCGAATAGAGGAGGAAGATATAGCGTGGCGGGTGACCAACTGGCGTAGGCGCGCAGTAAGTAGAGCCGCCTAGAAGGATGTGTTACAGCAGGCCGAAATCCATTAATCGGGTTTTTAATGGCCAACTTGGTAAGTAAGTACGATGTAGATGCTGACAAATTGAATTTTGAATTCCCTAATATTTCTACATATACTATAACTTCACGGGTCCAAGTGTTGCTTCTGATCTGAATGACAAGAGCTTTCAATCTTCTAACGAGAGCTTTCAATATTAAATGGAAGTACATGTCTACTAGAATTAATTTGAGTTGAGAAAGAAACATAGAACCATTGAAAAACACAAAGATTGAGGAAAGTACTATTCCTTCCTTTTTATTGTCATTTTCAAGCATTCGGCAAAGGATGACAAAGATGGTCTGATACATAAGCAGATACTTAATTTTCCTTTAAATATCGCCGTACTACTGGAAAACAATTTTATCGTTAGCAAGTTTGTCGTTAATAAAGACGATTTTGTAAATCAATTGTCATCGGAGAATTGTAGGAACCTGTTTAATATTTAATATTTCTTCGGCAGCTTTGTGTGCGCTTCTAATTTGCTGATGACACTGACCTTCTTTGTACACGTGATGACCATTACGTCACTCCCTTTAACAAATGCTTAAAGTTCCGAAGAATGAAATTGAATATTCAACAATTTTTTTACATAACATTTACGTTAAACCGGAAACAATGGAGACTTACATACAAATCTTACATATTATCGTTTTAATTTTATAATTTTAATTATATTACATTAAGCAAATAATTATTTGAAAATACATTTCAAATGAAATTTTCTTTTAAAGAACTTTTGAAGAACTTTTGTTCTAAATCGTAGAATTTCAGTCTCTTGGTCTTGATTTAACATTTCAGAATATTGCATGAAAAAACTAACTAGCATAACTAACTAACTAACTAATGCTTTTATAAATATCAGCCCTCTGATAATATTTTTGCATTTGGAGTCGAATTGTATCTACTAGAGGTGTGCACAAGACATTCTGCTAGCTTACCCTTCACCGAATGCAATACTGTAGTGTACTCTTCTCTCTCGCTCTTAATTTTACGAGTGCACTGAAATGCGTATTTCTCATTTATTCAATGTATACAACAGCACTCGTTTGCCTGTGAAGTAACGGAACTGTGCTTTGTGTTCTAAGAGCATATTTTACTATTGAAGCTACATTTTCAGTATTGCCATATGAATATACCAGTTTAAAAAAAGGTTTCTCCCTAGAAATAAAAAGTTTAAAAAATTACTGGCAATGCTGGAGTCGACGAAGATGTTCGGTTGCTGAGAGCAAAAAAAAAAAGAAATGCATGTTGTGACTCTATGAAGAGTACAATATTTTTGTTCCACTCTTCACACAACTCTCTTTTATACTGTTGTACAGTGGCTAACGAGTGCAGTTATTTTTTGTACTCTATCTTTGCTTCACACTTATTTATATTTGCAGCTACAATCAATATTTGATCTTGAGAAAAATGCAATAGTGTGCAATTTTTTATGTCTAGTGCACACCTCTAATATCTACATTACCACATCTGATAGCATGCATTATAAACTGAATAATGAGTGTAATAATGATGAGTGTAATATAGATCATTACCATGACAACCGTTTGTTATTTTTCTCCAATACTGTGTAGCTTAATAAAAGTGATTTTTCTGACATTTGCATTAATTTCCCTATTAAATTAAATTATGAGTACTATTTTATAACACACATACAGTGCTGTCCAATAAAATAGATTCACCATGATCTAACATCTTTGAGACACATAAAACATTAGAAAAACGCAATTACTAATTTTAATTTTTTTTATTTTGGTAAATTTATAACATAAATAACATAAAAAAGATAAAACTTTAAAACTTCGAAAGAAAGAAAGACTATATATTCCTCAATATTCTTCAAATCAGCAATTTTTTTCTGTTCACAAAAATAGATGCACTAAATTTGGTGTCCTAAAAAAATTATTTTTATTTGGTTCGAGTCCCAGGCCAGACATCAAAAATACAAAAAGTATTTTTTCGGCAATTTTTTCTCTTCTTGTTTCTCAAAAATCTGTTTGTAAAATTAACACACACAACATAAGTGGTGTGAGAAACTGCGGGCTTCTTGGGGACTATTGCTGTAGACTGTCTAATTGTAAAAATATAGCACTGGCCATTTTATAGTCACCAGCAGCAACTCGTTTGCTTACCGTTCGCATCTTCCCTTTCTCTTTCCACCTTTCCTAAAAAACCTGCACAATGCACTGCATGAGTAGGGGTCATCCCCTGAGTGCTGGTTTTATAAAAAAAAAAAAATAGTCGGTCATCTTAATTACTTTGAGGCCATTATTCTGAAACCAATGTTTTGCTCACTACGAAGTGTTATTATCTTGTTGTTATCCCTTTCGACATAAGGCGTAATGACGTCATTCAGTAATGACGTGGAATAATAAATGGGTCCATTATTCCATCTATCCAAAATAGATACCCTGTGCCATGGTAGAGAAACATGCCCATACCAATATCCTTCCTCCATCATGTCTAATGGTATTTATTGTATATTATGGATTGAGTTCAGTGTTCGGGCGTCTTCTTACAGTCAAACTACTTCTGGCAGAGTTAAATAAATTGGGCCATAATCATAGTCGTTAAAAAGTATACTTTAAGTATCATTTATAAAAAACTCTACTTTTCGGCTACTATAGACGATAAAAAGCTTACTTTTTCCACTAAAGTCAATTTTATACTTAAAACAAGGTGAAGTTGTTTTTAACGAAGTAACATCATTTTAAATCTATCAGCTGTTTGTCATTTGTCAAAAGTTGCAAAATCAAAACAAACCAAAAACAATACAATAATATGAATTGTGTTAAATTTTTTATAAATTGTAGAAAAAATGTTACAAATAACTGAAAAAATGTATATAATTCAGGACATTGGAAATGATTTTGGTATTATTGAAGATTTGTATGAAGGAAGAAAGCCTAAATTGTATAAGGAACGGTTATGCGCATTTGTTTATTATTTTATTATTACTATTTTTTTTTTGCGTTTCTATTATCAGCTGTGCAGAGATGCCACTTAAACAATATTTATATCAGTTTGTATGCAAAATTTCAAACATTATACTAATCACCCAGTCAAAGCTGATTCAACTTAAAACAATTATTAATTTTCTCTAGTTAAGAAACAGTTAGTACCAAGTTTAAATAATAAAGTTGTTTTTAAAAAGCACTGGGGCCTAATTCTGGCAGTCGTGATCGAAATGGCTTTCGAGTTGATAGAAATTTCGAAAGTGGGCTTATTTCGAATTCTGTTAGTCGATAGTTAACGAATCGATATTATTTTTACAGTGTTGTGAAATGTTTTCCAACACTGAACACTTTTGTAAACATAAACATATGTTTTATAAGGTCGTAAGCAATTCAGAGAACTCAAAACTAATTTTTGCTATTTAAAAAGGTATTGTATTTTTGAATGAATTTATATTTTCTACCCTTTTTTTAATTTTAAAATTTTATGTTCTATTACAAATGTTTTCGCTATGAACTTATTCATTATCAAATAGTGTACAGGCAGAAATAAACAAATCGTTACAAGACGTATTACTTTGGCATGTAGTTGCAAAATATCACTACAATCTTTTGCTTCTGCCCAATCTTCTCCTTTTCTTTATTTGCATAACTGATTCAAAAGTTTTAATGTTCAACTTCAATAGCAACTTCTATGCCAACAGTATAGTTTGGTATCCTTTACTGGTGGCCTAGAAACATTAAATTTGGTAGTAAGCAGCTCCCAAACTTGGTTGCCTCTGCTTTTTCTTGTGCAGTATTCGGCAATATATTTTTTGCCAAATTCGTATATTTAGCCATAAAGTCTCCCATAATATATTTTTGGGTACCATTTACTTTTGTTCATTTTAACCTAAAATGTTAAAATTTTAACTATTTTCTTTAGTTTTTTAAAAATTCTTACTTACATTTTCTTTTTTTTCATATTTTGTTAACAAAAAACGCTTTACTCGATAGGTTTTTTGCTTGCGATTAAAAACTCATATTCGCATTCGAACAGTTGCACGCTATCGACTATTGTCATTAGAAATGTCGACACATATTAATCGATATCGACTGACAGAATTCCAAAACTAAAAAAAACGTACGAGTAAGTATTCGATCGTATACGATTGCCAGAATTAGCCCCCTGACTTTAGTGTTTGACTATAATTATGGCCCATTAACTTTAGTTTCATCTAACTATAAAATATTTCTCCACTTATCCATGGGCCAATTTGTATGCTGTTTTGCAAAATCTAATCCTTTTTTAGGTATTGTTTAGACAATAATGGAACTTTTCTGCTACTTTTGAGAGGAAATCGTCGAAAAAATACTTTTTGTATTTTGTTTTGATGTCTGGTCTGGGACTCGAACCCTAGCTTTTACGTCTAAAAGCCAACACACTACCTACTAGACCACGGCGACTGCAATTGTATATGAATTGTATATTCCTTTTTAATGACAGCAGTGGTTGCAAACTGATCTTTTTCCACATTATGGACAATTCTTCCTTCCATGAGCAGTGGGAATTTTGGTTTTTTCCCTCTAGTTTCTGCCTGAAACTGTTAATTTATTATGTTTTGGAACATTTTATACGAGCACCCGATAATTGCATCAATTTGCCTACAGATTTTGCCTTCATTATAAATTTTTTTTTCTATTATTCCTCTGCCCCTTTCCAATTCTAAAGTTTAATTGTTTCTATGTATTCTATTTTATTGAACCGGTGATTTTACAACCAAATCTATACTTGCAATAGATTAAAGAAGAGTGACGCTTCAAATTTTTGAAATGTGACGGGCTTATACTCATAAGAGATCGGTAAACAAAGTGCATTTACTTTTTTACATATACTTCTTTGTATAAGAGATTTAGATATATGTAGTAAACTTTTCGGAGAGTAGGTGAATCTATTTTAATGAACATCACTGTATATATTATTTGAAAGCAATAAAATATAAGGAAAAGCATTGAGTATATTTAAATCAAGCCTTTCTTTATGAATGCACAATGCGTGAGGTGAAGTTATGTTGAAATGAGGATTGTTCTTGAATAAAAAACCAGTTTTAAACTTATTGCACGACCATGAAAAAAAGAAAGGAATGCATAATGAAAATTACTACTGTATACCAACTACATACGTATGTATGTACGTATTTAGAGATATACTTCATATATGTAACAAAACAAAAAAAAAAAAAAATACACCGAATCAACACTTAACTCACCATAGATAATAAAAACAGATCTATTTGGAGAAGATTTCTTTTAAATTCGTTTCAAATGCACATGTTTATATACACATTGTATATATTTTCTTTCAATTTCCGATTATGGTAGATATATATTCAAAGCGCAAACACTATGTATCTATACATGACTTAATGACAAAAATTATTCGACAATTATTTGTTTATAAAAATGTTTTATTTAATTACCATAGAAACGCCACGAAAATGTTTTGAAAATATTTCATTATACGCAGAGATATTACTGCTTTAATTTTCTGTTGAAATAAAATTGTTATAAGATGTGTGTAGAACATGTATATTTTGCACTATACCTACACTATAAGGCAGGTTCAATTCTTTGAATTTATATTTTAATATTTTATATGAACTAAATTATTATCTCATAAGAAATTTGATTTTTATAAATTGAACTTTTGTTTTGTTCTTTTACATTTCATTTGTTCAGTACTTCTTTGAGACAAAATGTTTTTATGACTACAGATACACACAATATCTAAACGCGAAGTGCCACGAATACTGAGCAGTTAAAATTACTACGATCTGTGCAAGCAAGAGTACAAACGAATACTGAAAACACGTTTGTGGATGGTATCATGTAAATTGACTCTTACATATTTTCTCTCTATGTCTCTCTATCCTACCCCCCTTTTGCTTATTCAAATAAACTATAACCTGCTAATCCAATTTTGTTCAAATGCCTATAATCGGCTATTTCTATTCTGATCAACGCATGCACACAATCCAATTTGCCAAAACAAAATATGCTAAGTGAACTTTTCGTCAAGTTTCGGCAAAAAAAATTTCTTCACGGCATAACAAAACTGATCGCAGTTTGCTAGCTGTTTATATATGTACAATAATAACAAACACGAAGCTGTAATGGCTGCCGTCTATGTGTATTAAAAAATCGCAATCAATGGAGTGGTGTAAACAAATTGTTGCAATGGATGTGTAAAATATTTTTATTTTTTTTTGCTTTTATATTAAATCCTCAAGCCTGAGTTATGCTACCTTAACGGAATGTAACAGTAAAGTAATGTAACGTGCACGGAACGTAAAAATGTAAGTGCAATTATAGATCGTAAAAACGTGTCATATGTAATACATACATATGTAAACAAAAAAAAGAAATAAATAAAAACATAAAGTAATTAAACTTGCAAAAACTAAAAGACAAAAATTCAGATATAAATATAAAAAACATGTTTTTGGGTTTGAGCTTTTTAAAAACGTTTTGTTTTTTAAACAAATTTAATATTAAATCCATATATCGTTTTCTGTCCTTTTATCACTTTTAATATGCCGCCTTTTGTTTTTCTTTAATTCAGCTGTTAACCAGTGATCTCACTACAACGTTTTTAAGTTCATTTCAACGATTTTATATTTATTTAAGGGTACTTAAAAACTTTTGTACTGTTTCTGTAAGCCGAACAATTTCACTTTCACAAAATTCAGTGGTTTTGTTTATATTTTCTATACAAATAGAGAATCAAGTGAAATAGTTTATCCTACAGGAACAGTTCAGGTGTGTCGGAAACAAAATTTGTACGAATGTTCAACCGTTTTTACCTTCTCTATTAAACTTTTTTACGCTAAGTAGACGTTACATTACGTTACGGTCGCATAACTGAGGCTTAATTCTAACATTTTGGACTAACTTATATTAACAAAATAAAAATGCTAAGTAACTTTTCGTTAACTTTGGTCAAAAAAATCATTAAGTACATAACGAGACAGGGGCCAAATCACCGCATTCGAAATTGAGTGCTTTATTATCGAAATGTGGTTAACGTGGATCACGGTAATCGTTATCGTACAATATTTACTCGTAGTTGTACTCAATTTGTAAACTGTCATCGAAAACAAACAAACAGTAGCTTTTTGGTACAAAACAAAAGAAATAACTGAAAACAACGAAGTAAGATGATAAATAAGTAAGAATGAAAGTATTTTCCGAACATTTTCTCAAAATTTGTTCAAAAATATAATTTTAATTGTTTTTAGGGAAACTGAACATCAAGGCCAAGAAAGCCCAATATTAGTACAAAAACAAATGAATAATGAAAAAACGCTTCCAGAACAAATACCAATAAGGTAAATGGGAAACAAAAAGAGGTATCGATGAAATATTCCGATTTGGCCAGAAAAAAGCTTCAAAAAAGTTGTTTTTAATATTTTTTTTTACAAATTTGTTTTGTTTTCCTTTTTCGTTTCATTTTTCTTATTAGAATTTGCTACAGCAATGTAAAAAATAGTAGTAGGAAATACAAATTACTATCGAATACCATGAGCTAGAAATTGCGGCCATCGTAAATAGTCTCTACTCGAATCTGCATTCGATATTGAATGCGGTGATTTGGCCCCAGATCGCAATTTACTTATCTGTGAATGCGTGTACATAGGAATATAATAGAATGATAAACAATAGAATGGTGTTTACACATAATGATAAATAATACAAGTTAAAACAGACGTAAAAAAATTTTTATATGTATTTTTATTGATTCTACACCATAATTATCAACAAATTTTAGTTTAATAAAATAAGTTCTGATTTATATTTACATAAACTGTATATAACATTTAAAAGTATAAATAGATACTTAAAAGTCTTAAAAAAATTGCACACTCACTCGAAAGACTTATTGCAAAATGTTGACAGTAGGATTATCATATTGCAATCTTTACTTATTGAATCTAGTAGTTAAATTCAAAATTTTGACAGTAAAATTTGCTTATTATTGCTCAGCCTTCAAAGCCTTCAGACTTTACTAAAATCTGGAAATCTAGTTCCGTTCAACCCTGCGAATTCCCACAATCCCAAACCGAAACATATTAATTGAATTTTTCATTAAGTTCCGACATTGACGAACATTCGCTTTCCAGAACAATATGTTTACTTTACTATAAAAAAAGCAAAGCAAAGAAGATGGATGGAGTTAGTGATGTTCAATCAGTTTTGTGTAAAGACGCGGTGCGTTTGAGAGAATAATCAGGATTTGAAAATCTCCGGTATAAGAATCTGTCGAATAATTGTCCAGTAACCAAAGTGTATAAACAGAGAAATATCAAAGAAAAGCAATTGTTGTTATTTACATTAAGTTGTGTGGCAAGTGGCACACAGAATTGTGCGAATAATATTGAATTTTAATTAAAACTAAACATCAATTTATTTTTATTTTGTTTGCAATCTAGGAGCTAATGCTTTAAACCTTTTTGAAAGATAAACACGTAATGATTCGTGTTAGAAGTGGGATTGGAAAATTTGAAAATAAATAATATATAAAAATAAACATGAAATAAAAGTGCAGCGGATCATTCGAGTAAATTAGAGCTGCCAACAACGGGACAAAGAATGAACTTCAAAGGGGGAAACGGAAGAACTTCGGCATCCTGCCTTAATACCGATACTAACGAGTTCGACAACTACAGACCCCTGCAACCTCCAGCAGTATTGGCAGAAATTCGCTGCTGGTCACTTTATTGATAAAATACGATTGTTAATTGATGGGCAAGAAGCTTCAGAGCTGACAATCAAAAACGTATGAAGGTTAGAGGACGTGCTCCTGTCGGTCAAGACAAGCACAGTACCCGGAGGTTCAAATTGACCTATTGTACATTGTCCTTAGGGGAGGAAGGAAAAGGAGGATATAGGAAAATAGGGAAGGGGAGGGAGAATGGGAAACAGAGGAACGAAAAACAACAGACACAAAACAACAGAGGTTGAGAGTGCCCCGTGATAAAACCCACAACCAACCTTAAGCTGGCCTTAACCAAGCCGAGCAGCCACAGAAACAGAACAACCCGATCCGTTCCCCCAACGTCTCCGCTCTTCCCTCCTGACCCATCCATCGATGAGGCCATAGAGGTGACAGACTGGGGGGTCAGGACCAACAGTCAAATCGCCACCTGAAAGCGAACCGAACCTAGCGAAGGCATCCGCCGTCTCATTGCCCAGTATTCCGCTGTGACCCGGAACCCAGCATAGACGGATATTTCAACCTGAAGTGGAGTTCAAAACCGAGTTCCTTACAGAAAACCCCAGCACCTGTACATCCACCTAACTTAGACCCATCTGTGAATATGGGTATACCACTCTGCCCCTGGAGTACCCCACCACTCCATTGTGCCCTATCCGGTATGAGTATACTCAAGCCAGGTAGTAACATAGCCTCAGGCACAATATAATCAGTGGCTTTTTCCGAAAGTCCGTACCTTCCGTCAGGAAAGACGGTATTCAGAACTCTGGAGTGACCTATCGAGCGCTGTTTCCAACAGCCCGATTCCCTCAGGCGTAAGGCACTACGCGCTGCACACCGCTTGACATATAAGTCAAGCGGGGTCAGACAGAGCATAGTATCAAGAGCAGTCTGAGGGCAACTTTTCCTCACTCCAGTGATACTCAAAGAGGCAATCCGCTGAACCTTATCCAAGATTTTCCGTTGAAAACTCTTATCTAAGGCACACCACCAGACAACACAGCCATAAGTAATAACCGGTCTAACAATCGCCAGATATATCCAGCGAATGGCTCTGGGCGGAAGACCCCAGTTCTTACGTATGAAAGATTATGATCAAAATATATAAAGAAAAAATTCAAGCCGCAATTAAATCAAAAATGGCGAATAGTGAATAAAAATTTTTGTCAAAAATTGAAAAGGAACTTGAAGTGACAACAGGAAAGTTGCAGGAAATACATAAGTCGGTCGGAAAAGAATTACTACTGTCGAGGAAAAGATGTCAAGAAAAGGCTGTTGACACGAGAGAGATTAATTTAGAAACGACCATTGACGGAAAACTCGTTATAATAAAGGGAGATGATTAACAACTTTAAGAGCCTGCGACCGGAACCAGTGCAAATCGTATCAGGAAGGTACCGACAAGATAAAAAACACCTTGTTTTAATGGCAGCCCACCCCTATTCGTATGTAAATTCCAATTAGAGTCGGTAGCGGGCAGAAACGAATGGGACGATGGGGAGACGGCTTTGGAACTAATGTTGGGGTTAGAAGGTGTCACAGCCGATATTCTAAAAACCATGCCGCCAGCCGCAGTAACAACTACAACGTTAATGTACCCCATGGAGTTAAGGTGACGGGCGCAAAAGGCTTATGAGTCACTTCAAATCTTTGTAATGGAGGTCGCGAGATTAGTGCAGCTTACATACCCAGGAGAAAACTATCCGTTTAATGGTATAAGCAACCCAGACATCAAACTAGCGATATGTCCCATACAGAAAACAACCTTCGCAGCCCAGGAATTCACTCGAAAGATTTCAAGACCACAAGTAAGCAAAGTGCGAAAAATGGAAATCGCGGAGGAAAAAGAATTCCTTTTAAATAAATTTTAGCAAGAGGCCAAACTTAAATGTTTTAACTGTGGACAAGCCGGTCTTTTCCAAAGATACTGCCAAACGCCACGCAAAAAGCCAAGATCCGTGTCACCAACAAAAAATAATAAACGGTCGAACTACCAACCGTCTACAAGTGGCCAATGGTATAGAGAAAGTTGTATGCTACTATAGTCGCACACTCTTAAAACCTGAACGGAATTATTGTGTGATCCGATGTGAATTACTCGCAGTGTTGGAATGCATAAAATATTAAAATGGCTGCTGCAATTCAAGAACCCTGACGGATAGTTAGAACTGATTTATAAATTTAGCATTGAACACTAAATAGGGATAAATCGTGGGAATGCTTATGCTCTCACGCCGACCATGTAATTTTCAGTATAAACATTGTGTGAAGGCTGGGAAGAAGGAATCCATTCTTCTATACCCGGCTAACACAGATTGATGCCAACGAAGACTGGTCTGATGCGCAAAGAAGTAACCCAATATTGGTGAAGATTATAGCAGCTAAGGAAGAGACGAAGAACCTACCCGAAATAAAATATTAGCAGGTCTTTTATAAAAGCATATTGGGCACAATGGGACACTTTAAAATTGATAAACGGGCACTTATATCATCATTGGGAAAGCGCTGATGGCAAGACTTCATCCAATAGTAATGCCTTATTCCAAAATGGATAAAGTCTTAAATGAGTTCCTTAATGGAGCTAGCGGAGGACACCTAGCGGTGACAAAGACGCTGGAAAACTAAAACAACGTTTCTATTGGGTTGGGCGTCTGCAAGCAGTGGCAGATTGGATAGTAAAATGCACCCAGTGTATTGCAGCTAATAGTCCAGTAAGAAGAATTGTTCCAAACCCTGTTTGGTCTATTATCCAATATTTCTGGGTTATGATCTGCGCATATATCCAGTTTTAATAATTATAAGATGGAAATCACGCGATCAAAACGAATCATATTGTTGAGTTGTGGAAGAATATCCGGTTAGTGTGGCTCGTTTCCTCAGGAGGTTGCCTAAGGACCCCAAAATCGTAGAGTACTTTAAAGAGATCAGAAACCCTAGATGTTTTAATGAGCACTCACTTTCCCATTTGTATTTAACACTCATTTAGTGCACACAACTGTCTTAGTACTTAGCTGGTATTAACAAATATAAATACAACAATAAAACTATGTATATGGTAAACGCAACCATTTTGACCCAATATACCCACATCGTTAGGGCATGGCTGACCTTCTCTGTGATGCCAGACGTAATATTAAATGGACTACAAATAACCTATGAGCCTTTTAAATCGCCTGGACTAGAATATTGCTTTCCGACTCTGTTGCAAATACCTTTTGGACGTGTATTGGAAATGTCTTGGTTGTGTATGGATATAAAGATGTGGTTGTAGTAATTATGCCAAAAGCGACTAAATCTATAGCAATATCGTACTCATACTTTCTAACAAGAGCTTTGGAAAGACCTATCGACCTATAATTGTGGTCAATCATTGGCCGCTCTCTGTTGGGTATGTCACTGCATACTTACGTGATGAGTAAATCTAATAGAATTTCCTGAGGCAAAATTGACTAGCGGTAAGTACATTTCATCAAGTTTTTTGAATGTCAAAGGAACAATAGTGACAATCTTTTTAAATCAATACTCGCTGAAAGCCTGAATTTTCTGGTATAGTTTATTATTCATTGGCAGAGTTATAGGCTAGATATTTCCTCAATAAACGTGCAATCAGAGGTAATATTCCCAGTTATAAATATTGTTTTAATCGGTCTATGGCCCGATGATGAAGTTATTTTAGTAGGATATAAATTTCAATCGACGCTTAGGGAACTCGTGGATACTCAAAATTCAGGCTTGTATATAAAGCACAATAAGACGGAACTTGTATTGTTTTCACGAACTTACAAGATTGAAAACTTCAAGGTTGTTGAGGTAACGTTTCACGGAGATTTTACTATATTTTCAGGCCAAATACGCTAATTTTGACAGCTGCTGAACTAGAAAAGACATTTAGAAAAAAAATACGTTTTCATGACAAGTGCATATCCTACAACCTACCTAACTACCTTTACTTTTAAATAAATAAAGAATTTATTTATGTAAATTAAGGGTAACTGATTTATTCAAATAAATAGGTACCATTCAAAGCAAGCCATTTTTTTTTTATTATAATTTGCAATTTCGAATCCACAATAGGTAAACACTAAAATAACGTAACAATATATTTACCAATGACTTTTGTAATTCACAGCAATTGGTTCCTCTTTTCAGAACTTCTCTCACAAAAAACTATTGCGAAAATTGTTGAAACATGATTTAATTTGCAATCAACGTAACCGATTTTTACTGCAATCGTAAAAATCGAATTAATTATTACAATTGTTAATATATACATGCATACGTATATGTGTATTTAAATGGACTTTTTAACATATCAATAAAATTACATACATAGGATACTTAATATTATTTTTATTTAAATTAATTTACGCACTAATCAGTGATGATTTTCTTATAAAAAAAAGTTAATTTAGGAAAGATAGGTTCTTACAAAGTATTTAATTGCTGTTCGGCACATCGGACATTGATTTACGCTGGGAGCACATTGAACACACGTAACTAGAAGAAAAAGTAGAAATAATTTAATTGTTGATATTTTCAACTTTACTAAAGTATGTACTAACCTAAATGTCCACATGGTATATATACAACACCAACTTCCTCATCTAGGCATATCTTACATAGTCGAGCGTCTTTTAATTTACGATTTTCTTCTTCCAGCAATAATCGGTCCTTTTTATCGGCTTGTTTCGATTGCAATACAACTGTATCTGAACTTTCTGGTATTTCGGCAACCACATTTTCTTTATTAACTGAAAGAGGTGTTGAACACAACTGCTCATTATTGTGATCATTATCAATTGGAGTGGTAATTTTAAGTGAACTAGGGTTAACGCTACTCAAGTCATTATTGGTATTCTCCTCTTCGTCAAATACTGATTTTAACAAATCCTCGACCGTGACAAACGGCCGCCCAGTTGTTAATATTTTTTGTTGTGTTTTGTTAAGCAGTGTATCGTAATCTATGCCCATTTGAAGTGCTAACTTTACTGGTTCAGTTGCCATAGCTTCTTCAGTAGATATAGGTACTATAGGATTATCTGATTTTTGTACGTTTCTCGTCTTTTCCTGTACCTCTTTTATAAAGTTTACTCCTTTTACCAGCCGCACAAAATCACACATTGGATACCTTAAATAATGAAATTCAAATTAAATTAATTAAATTAAATTATATAAGTTTGTACAACTACCCTGCTAAATTTACTTTAAAATATTGTCGATTTAAAAAAAAAGTTCCGTTAATTAAATCCATTATAGAAAATTTAAATTATAAAATTCGCCAATTTTTAATCGAAATAAAATAAATATTAAACATTCTGCTGCAACTTACGATCTCTGCAAAATTAAAACAAGAAACATTTTTTTTTAAAGAAGACAGCAGCGGCAACTTGTGGATATATATACAACTGCAGTCAGTAAGAAATTGGGGACAATTATTTTTATATATATTGGTCGGTATCGGATACAATTGTATTATAAAAATTCCATTAGTGAAGTGGCAACGCCAATAATCTGACACTTCGAAGCGATTGAACTCCCATTAGTGAAGCAGTAACGTTAATTATTAGCCAACTGGAAGGTCCTACAAGACTAAGGCGGACATTTCCCAGAATTAATAACTCAATCACTACAGCGGATTTCTACGTTCCAGACAGAGTACACTCGAGTCCAAATAACCCTGATAAACGGACATTCACCACCATATATTTCGCCTACAAAATAATAAATCAATTAGTTATTAAGTCTGTGGGTGAGTTCACGGAGCGACTAAAAATCGCTCCTTCATATAGCCCCCAATCGCGACCGCTCAAAGCAAGACATTCTCTCAGGAATGAAACACTCCTCAAACAGACTCGTACAAGATGGCATCAGCGACCGCATTGCCAACAATGACATTATATCCCCAAACAATTTGAGATTTGTAGGTACGCAGGCTGTAACCAGACAGCTCATGAGAGTTGTCCCGGATCAAGATATTGCCTAGAATTTGGACGACATTAAATTAATATCTTGCTCAAATGACCGTTTGGGACCGCTGCATACGACCCTCAAACTCTGGAAAGCGTAATTATACTTAGTTATAGAAACATAGAGCCATTACGTCGGTCTCGTACATACCATGCTCGTACACGAGTGCAAGGAGTCGTTAAGGACTTTTGGACCAGACCGAATCCGTCTATGCTGAGTTCGGAAATACTAGGTAATCGGACAGTGGATTAGGTTCACTTTTTGAGGGGGAAGAGATAGTTAGTCTTGATTCCTCAATTTGCCACATCTATTTTCTCATCAATGGATGAATTGATCAGAGGTGTTGGGGGAACGGACCGGGATAGTTATCGGATTTAACGCGGAGCAATGCGAGATTAGGTCGCTTACGATAAGGAGAAGTTGGAGACTGTCCTCTGTAACTACGCAGCCCTTAATAAGTTGAGGCTGAGGATCATTGGCAGGTGCTTTTTAGAGGATTCTAATTCTGTGTCGAGAGCCGCTTCCACAGATTCATTAGTAGCTTGAGCTGGTTGAGAGGTGCTAGAGCTTCATCAGTGTAGTTGCGCTTTCCCATTTTGCGTTGTTTGGTTCGCTCCCCCGCCTCAGCTTCCCATTTTCCCCTCCATACTTCCTCTCCTTATTCCTATCCCATCTATTATCCCTCCATTTTAAGGATGTTCCATGGGTTAATTCGTATACAATATCTCCAGGCACAGTACTTGTCTCAATTAACAAGTACATGTCCTCTAACCTAATATAATATGTACTTTAACATTGCAATATAATTTAATGTAATTTAGACCTTTAATATGTATAATATAGATAATATAATACAAATAATAGAATATAAATAATACAATACATATAAGTAATATAAGCAATATAATATAAATAATATCTAATATATAAAATTCTCGTGTCACGGTGTTAGTGGTTAAACTCCTCCGAAATGGATCGACAGATTTTATGAAATTTTGTGTGTATATCGGGTCCGAGTCTCAGGACATCTATTTTTCATATTCCTAAATTCGATATAACAATTCCCCCAAAAACGGGAGTGAAACCCATAACTCTTAAAGTACTGAACCGCTTTTAACCATTCTTTTTATATTCGAAAACTTATCAGATTTAGATGGTTTAAAATAAATTCGTTATAACAAAAAGTAGACGTGGCAAACCTTTAAAATTAAATATTTAGGAACATAAAAAGCAAAATCGTTCGTTATGCCTAAGAACTCAAAATATTTTTAAAAAAACGGCAGTGGAAAAGATGTTTGCTTAAATACTATTCGTAAGTAGTAGAGTAACCAGAAAAAAGCCATTTATTAGCCCTAAGAATAAAAACAATAGAATAAAATTTACTAAAAAGTATTTGCTTAAAATAGAATATTTTTGAAATAAAGTAATTTGGTGTAAAGATATTTTAAAATACATTTTTGCTAATAGTTTTTGTTCGTTACAAGGTCCTGATCACTGACGAGAGCAAATTCAATTTGCATGGTTCAAATGACAAGATGTTTGTGTGGCGTAAACCAAATGCAGAATTTAATCCTCAAAATACAAAAGTTACTGTTAAGCATGGAGTAGGGTCTGTTATGGTTTGGGGCTACATGTCAGTGACGGAGTGTGCAATTTGTATTTCATTGATTGTAAAATGGACAAATTTAGTTACCTTTAACATTTCGAAGGCAAATGTGAAGCAAAATGCCTAGAAATTAGGCATAGCGAACGATTTTGCTTTTTCGCAGGACAATCATCCCAAGCATACTTCGGGTGTTGCAAGGCTTTAGTTGATCCATAATTGTACCAAACTTATAGAAACCCTTGCACAGAGCCCAGATCTCAACGTAATTGAACATTTTTGGGAAAAATTAGCTAGGAGAGTATACCCACAACAAAATAAAACTTTGAATCAGCTTAAGGCGGTTTTACTGGAAGCGTTAAGCTCCATAGAACTTGTGATACGCTACGATTTAGTAAAATCAATTCCAAAACGTTTACAAACTATTCTTGAGAACAAAGGATATGCCCCAAAGTATTAATTGTTGACTTTTGTCATTTTTAGCAGAGGTTCTGTTATTTGTCCGATTATGCGTTGAGCGCAAAAAATTAATTTAATTTCCTTTTTCGTTATAAAATTCCCGTTATAATGAAAAATGTTGTTATTTTTTCTATTAATCTGAAAGTGTAGAATATAGAGTGTAAATATAAGCAAAAAAAAAAACATATACTTAATATATTTTTTTTAAGTTTTAAGGCAATACATATCAGACTAATGCTTGTCCGATTATGCGCTGGAGCCACTGTATATCTTTTAAACTACAACCTAAACTTACTATATTAAAATTTATTTAAACGAGAGAGATGAATTACCCAGAAAAGATTTCGATCTCTCCAACTATGTGCCTAAACTATGAGCAATAAGAAATAACGTTTGCATCTGCCATTTTTCTCGATGACCATATAAAAACATGTTGTTCACATAAAGTGGAAATGTCATTGACTGCATGGAATAATTTTTTTTTAATTTATAGGTGGTGAGTTAAGCATGGCATAAAAATCAAAAGAAATTTCAATATATAAAATTTATAGTTTTTTTAATTGCTTTTATTAATTTCCTATGGAGGTTAGGGGGTCAATTTTTTTGACATTCCGCATACTCTTTAACAAAACCAAAATCCCTGTTGTTTTTGCATTGTTGTATTTGTTGTAGAGACGCTCCTACCTGTTATATAAATTTACCTTATTCGTGCATTAGCGAAGTTTTCAATATCGATTTTATTTTTAACCGTCAAGGTGGTCGCGTAATCAATTAGAATACAAAACCAAGGTGGCCGCGGTAAAATTGTTATATTGCTTAGCACTTTTTATTTGGTTTTATTAAGGTAGAAAACATTCAAGGCGCTAGTACATTTTGTTGGCATATATTAGATTGCTTACTAATTTTAATTACATTTAATACTTTCGTTGAAAAAATTTAATAGTTTAAAATAGAAATTTTGTCGTTCCATTGGTTTCTGATTTAAGTTTTTCGTTACACTTGAAAGCGAACTATTTTAAATTTAAGGTTGTATAATGGCGAATTTGTTAATTTAATCAATTGATTTGTTAATTTAATCAATTTAATAATTGAGATTTTAATTCAATATGATAAAGTCAAGGAGATTATTGACTTTCGAAATATTTGGCGAAATGTTTCCGTATTTTAAAAAAGATTTTAATGCGCCTCAGGAAAGTAATACGACCTTCTCTATAGAAATTTATACAGAAGAATTTAAGTTATTATGGAGAAAGGTTAGGTAACTCAAGCCTGCAATTTCTACCTGAAACATGCTACAATTATCCTTTTACCTAAAGTGAAGTTCAGATGAAGAACATTCACCGTCCATTGTTTCAAACTGAACAAAATTAATTAGCTGATTAGACTCCCTACCTATTGTCACATTTCCACAATTTTGTTTGTTGACGACAAATTCACATTGCGGATTTGCCTGATTATGGTATAGTTCTATGTTTTCAATGCCTTCCCAGCCTCTAATTTGTAAGTGGCACCAATTGCACTCCGCTTCTAATCCATTTCCAGTTGAAAAAAAACCGTTGGAAGAAAGTTGTTGAACACTAATTGGGACACTTGTTGGCCATGAACTAAACGTTCTTAAACGATTCTCTTCACAATTCATTTCAATCTTTATTATTTTATTTTTTTATTTATTTATTTTTCACAAACTATATACGAAGGAACAGTCATTTAATGATCAAAACTAAAAAATCACAGAAACTGTTATAGTACATGTCAAGATAACAGCAGAATAATATATTTAAAATAAACTCGCGTTTTTTACATTATGTTATAAAGCAGCCAAGGCAAATTTATAATAGGTAGGAGCATCTCCACAACAAATACAACAATGCAAAAACAACAGGCATTTTGTTTTTGTAAAGTGTACGTGAAATGTCAAAAAAATGTACCCTTAAACCTCCATAGGAAATTAATAAAAGCAATTAAAAAAACTAAATAAATTTTATATATATATATTTTTTTATAGTATATTCATTTATTTGCAATCTATTTTACAATAATAAGCAAATGTGATAATCTTAAAAACTAACATATTTGCTTATTTCCATTTAAATAGTAATTTCAATTACATATGAACATGAGTCATATATAGGTGTAAATGTGAATTAATATATTTTACTATTATTACAAAAATGTTAATATATTATATTCTACCATTATTACAATATTTTAATTTGTTAAATAAATAATAAATAAATAATAAGATCTAAAATATGTTTGCGTTTAAGCCTTCGGACTTCATCAGTTTCGTCTAAGAGTGTAATCGCCAACACATTTGTGTGGTTGCTAAGTCTTCCTAAGTAACTGCTGCTAATTTTCCTTATTTCTTCTTTTATGAAAGGAATTTTTAAGTCCTTATGTATGTTTTTATTAGACATGTAGGAAGGAGCTTTTGTAATTGAGCGCAGGACATTAGATTGGAATCTCTGCAAAATTTCTATATTAGAATTACTAGCAGTTCCCCATAGTTCTATTCCATAAGTCCAGATAGGTTTTAAGATTGTTTTATAAAGTAACACTTTATTCTCCAATGAAAGTTGGGATTTTCGTCCGAAAAGCCAGTACATTTCTTAACATTTTATATCGAGTTGTTTCCTTTTAGCACTTATATATGTCTTACATGTGAGCCTTCTATCAAAATGTAGTCCCAAATACTTTACAATGTTGTTGTTAGGGATAGCAATACCATTGAGGAATACCGATGAACAATTACCTCTTCTCGTTGGAAAAGTGACATGGCTGGATTTTTGGGTGTTGACTTTAATATTCCACTTAGTTAGCGAGTGATGAAAACAATCGAGTTGTTGTTGAATGCATCCTGAAGTTTCTGAAGGAGTTTCAGAGCAACTCAAAAAAGCCGTGTCGTCTGCATATGTTGCAATCGTAACGTCGTCTCTTGTTGGCAAATCGTGTGTGAATAAGGTGTATAAAACTGGGCCAAGTACGCTTCCCTGTGGAATTCCTGCTGATATTGAACAAATTTTAGAAAAATCATTATTGACCCTCACGTAAAAACATCTGTTTTTAAGATACGAAAGGAAAAACAAGTAAAATGTAGATGGAAGAAACTTTTTTAACTTGTATAACAATCCTTCGTGTCAAACTTTATCGAACGCTTGTTGTATGTCCAAAAATACAGCAGAACAGTATTTTTTGTTTTCAAAGGAATCCGTTATCACCTTAATAATTCTATGACATTGTTCGGGCGTTCCGTGCTTGTCTCTGAAGCCGAACTGATGATCAGGAACTATATTGTATTTTTGAAGAAAAGGTTTTAAGCGCTTAAAAAGTAATTTTTCAAAAATTTTGGAAAATATAGGCAGCAGACTTATGGGTCTATAAGACGATACCAAATTTTCTGGCTTATTCGATTTTAAAATCATTATAATTTCTGCGCATTTCCATTGTGAGGGAAAGTGTTGCAGTTGTAAAATAGAATTGTAAATTGAGTTAAGAATAAGACAGCTTTAGGTGGTAGCAATTTAATTGTATGTGCATCAATCTTGTCATAACCTGGGGATTTTTTGTTGTCAAGTGCACTTATTTCTATTTTTGTTTCCTTTGGCGTTATATGTTTAATAGGCAGATCCATTTGACATGCTATGTCCAAGAAACTTATGATGTCGTCTGAATGGTTATTAGAGTAATGTGGTTTAAAAGTTGATTCCAAATGATCAGCAAACGCAGTTGATTTTTCTTTATCCGTCCTTAACCAAGTGTTATTGCTATTTTTGATGGAAACATTTCTTTTTACTGGTCGTTTTAGGAACTTAGTAACGTTATATATTCTTTATTTTTATTTTGTGGCTTTAGTTCTCTTAGGTAAGAATTAATATTTTCATTCCTCTCTCTTGCTAACATTTCCGAGCATAACTTAATTGCTAAATTCCAGTTTGTTTTATCTCTTGGATTCCTAGTTCGTTGCCAAATTCTTCTTAGCCGTCTAGATTGCCTTATCATGTCTCTAACTATAGCCGAGGCTTTAACTTTGCGACCTAAGACATCAGTACGAACTGGTAATGGAGTAGACAGTGACGCAGCTTCATGTATCAATAATGTAAAGGACTCCACAGTATCACAATTAAGGTTCAAATTATTTTCCATAAATTCATTAAAAAATTCTATATTAAAGTTTTTTGTAATTAGTTTTACATTTTTAGGAGCTAGTTTTGTATTTACGTTGAGGTTAACAAGAATGGGTGTGTGATCGGAGCTTAGACTATCGTCGTTTAATATATCCAATGAGCTCCTAGAAATGCCACTAAACACAACAAAGTCAAGAAGATCTGGTATCTTAGTTGGATCAGTGGGCCAATATTTGCCGATATAGTTTTATATAGCTCACTTCCTTTCGGGTTAATAAGTCTAGAACCCCACCAGGGGTGTTTTGTGTTAAAGTCACCTCCAACAAGAAAACGTGGACCCAAAGTTTTAAAAAAGTTTTCATAGTCAGCACACTTTACAGCATGTTTAGGAGGAAAATATATAGAGTAGATGTTGATAGATTTACTATTGCAATAACACTAACGCCAGCGGATTGTAAATGGTTTTCTTGCCACTCTCTTGCAACTTAATAACAAATTGAAGACTTTATGAATAGCCCTGCTCCGGCGTAGGCTTTTCCATCTGGATGATTAGTACAGATAAAATCATAACCTCTAACTTTTACATGCGATTTCGTCGTTAATCGTGTTTCTGAGATAAGAAAAATATCAATAAATTTTTCTTTCATAAAATATTCGACTTCATTAATTTTATTCGATAATCCATTCGCATTCCACACTGCTATTCTTAAATTTACTTGCATACATACATACATAATTGGCCATTACAACCCTTCAGTCAGGATTACGACCTAGCTTCTCACACCACTTATGTTGTGTGCGTTAATTTTATACATGAGTGGCGGGACCTACAGTTTAAAGTCGATTCCGAACGACAGATTTTTTGAGAAGCTTTTCATGGCAATTTTTACTCTCAGAGTCTTTGCCAGAAATCTGCTGAGAGGAAGTCGCCGAAGAAATATTTTTTCGTTTTGATGTTTGACCTGGGATTCGAACCCGGGCCTTTTGTCTAGTAAGCCAACACACTACCCACTAGACCACGGCGACTTCATACTTGCTTGCATAATTTGTTTTTCGTACCCTAACTTGCTATATTAGCGTATGATTCACCTTACAATGGGTTTTCGAATTTGTTATTGTATAGGGAGCTACGATTTAGTGGGGGAAAATCGCTTCTGGAAGTGGTAAACTGAGGGTACGTGTTTTTTCGTCTTTCTGAGAGTTTTTTCTTCAATATATTTTGGTACACTTCACAACCCCTATAGTTGGCAGTATGTTGTTTCTAGCAGTGAACACATTTAGAAGGCGCTTCTGAATTATTTGGACAATTGGGTGTAGGATGTCCAAGTCCACATTTCACACAAGCAAAAGGTTTCCTACAATAGGTTTTCGTATGTCCGAATTGTTGACATCGGTGGCATTGCACAACATCAATTGTACTTCTAGGCGCTTCAATTTGTACCGCACAATGGTTTATTTCACGTATTTCGAAAACCTTTTTATTATTTGGCTGCGGATATCTACATAAAACATAGGTAATGGCTGCTTTGTGAATCTGCTTTTAATGTTAACAATTTGTCTAACAAGATCAGCTTTATATAAAAGGTCTGCTTTAATATCCTCTATTCTAGTAGAATAATGAAGACCTTTGATCACAAATCTATAGGAACGTTCGCTTTTTAACTGATATGTGTGGTAACTGATGTTATTGGCATCGAAATATTTAACTATCTTTCGATATGAGTCAACTGATTTTATATTTAATTTAATTTGACCATCATATAAAGATTTATAATTAAAATCAGAATTACTAATTACACTACATATACATTTATTCATTTTGTTAAGATTACTAACATTATTAATGAATATTGGCGGTGGTTTAGTTACAGCTTCATCTTCGTTTTCATCAACATCAGAATTCTCCTCATTTTTATTATTAACATCATTATCAAGTTCAGCATATTTATTTAAATTTGAGCAGCTTGCAATATCATCTAAACTTTCTTGTTTCTTTGCAATGCTTTTAGTATTTATTGTTTTTTTACGTTTTGTTGTAACAACTTGCCAATTTAGTAAGTTATTGTCTTCACTTTCTGAAGACATACTTAACTTATTGCTTGTTAAGGCAATGCAAATTGTTGTTTAAAGAAACCGTTGGTTTCAAAACTGATCAATACAATTTGTTATTTTTTTTTTAATTTAAATTTAAATGAACTTGTAAATTTGTTTCTGTCTATGTTTGTTTGGTAAAATATGAAGGTCACAAACTAAGTAAACAGAATACGTCTTGTTACTTTGAATAACTCAGCGCGAATTATTTTATATATTGAAATTTCTTTTGATTTTGATGTCATACTAATTACACAAAAGTAGGGCACTTATAAATTAAAAAAAAAATATATTCCATGCAGTCAATAACATTTCCACTTTATGTAAAGGACATGTTTTTATAGGGCTATCGCCAAAAATGGCATAGTTTAGGCACCTAGTTGGAGAGTCCGAAATTTTTTTTGGGTAATTCATCCCTCCCATCTAAATAAATATAGTAAATCTAAGTTATAGTTTAAAAAATATATGTATATAGTGTTAAAGGCTTAAATATTATTAATCACCTCCAAAAATTTTAATAAAATTAGTTCTGATCCTAACCCCCCGGTCTGCCACCTCTATGGCCTCATCGATGGATGGGTTAGGAGGGAAGAGCAGGGACGTTGGGGGAAGGGATCGGGTTGTTCTGTTTCTAGGCGTTTATGGCCTGCTATGGACAGCAAGACGACAGAGTGGCTGCTGAGCTTGGTTAAGGGCAGCTTAAGGTTGGTTGTCGGTTTTATCACGGGGCACTGCGAGATTAGGTCGCTGACGGGGATCTGGAACAGATCCCAGCCGGACTATTGCAGGGTATGTTGCGATGAGGAGGAGTTAGAGACTGTCGAACATCTCCTCTGCAACTGCTCAGCCCTTGGTAGGTTTAGGTTGAGGACCCTTGGCAGGGCCTTCTTTGAGAGTTTGAGTTCTGTGTCGAGAGCCGACATCAAGGCTCTCCACAGATTCATTAGCAGTTTGGGCTGGTTGAAAGATGCTAGGGCTTCATAAGTGTAGTCGCACTCTCAACCTCTTTTGTTTTGTGTCTGTTTCTTTATATGTATATAATTCCTCCGTTTCCCATTCTCCCTCCCCTTACCTACATTCCTATATCCTCTATTTCCTTCCTCCCCTAAGGACAATGTACAATGGGTCAATTACGACCTCCGGGTACTGTGTTTGTCTTGACCGACATGTGCACGTCCTCTAACCTAACCTAACCTAGCTCTGAATAGTAATCCTGAAGAATTTTTAGAGTGCGCATTCGGTACAAATGAGGGTTTATAAATGCAAAAATGATTATCGAAACAAAACACAAAAAAACAACAAAATTTTGACATTTCAAATCTCGTCAGCTGTTGAGATAAGGCTGCCTACTATGAATTTGCCTTAAGCCAGTCATTTTACTAGTCAAATAACTAGTCATTTTACTAGTTAAGCAACTAGTCATATTAATAGTCAAACAACTAGTCATTTTACTAGTCAATCAAATAGTCATTTTACTAGTCAAATAATGAGTAAATTGCGAAAGAAAAATGTTTTTTTGTTTTGAAATAATTTTTATTAAAAAAAATATAATTTATTTTATAAAGAATTATATTAAATCTAAATTAATTAACTTCTTGGCAGCTGGTTTCTTGGCTGGAGCGGCTTATTTGGGCTTTGCAGCAGCTGCACTCTTGGCCTTAGGAGCTATAGGTTTAGTGGCTGGGGCCTTTTTGGCTGTTTAGCTTTAACAGTACCAGTCTTCTTTACGGTACATTAGCCTTTTCCGTTTTCTTCTTCTTAGCAGTCTTTTTGGCGGCAGGCGGATTTTGACCAGGAGCAGCCTTTTTGTTTTCAGTAGTGCGTTTCTTTGCTTTGAGTTGCTGACAATTGAATGAACCAGAAGCACCCTTATCTTTAGTTAGGATTAATTTTCCACTGAAAACAGCACTCTTTAAATATTTCTTAATGAATCGAGCCAATTTTTGGGCATCTACCTTATATGTGCTGGTGAGGTATTTCTTGAGAGCTGGCAAAGATGCTAATAAAAAAAAAATAATTTTAGGTATATTAAAGTTTATGCAGTAAAATAATAACAATACTTAACTTTTTGGTTTCACGTCTTATTTTTTTCACAGTATAATATTTTTTTTAACATAAAGAACACAATTAAAATTTTCGTCATAAGACGCTATAAATTTTTGTTTTCAAAGCCTACTACGACAGAAATTTTAAAATTCATAAAATTACAGGGCATTTGACAGTCAATATTGATGTGTTTTTGATGTATTAAGAAATACAACTCTAAAACATAATAAGTCAAATAAAAATTACATGTGTAGTAGTAAGTAAGCCTTGTATGTATTAGTTTCGGTTATTTATTTCTTGTAGGGTACCCATTGAAGATTGAATATGCATTACTGTATATTAAGGAGGCCGGCCTGTTACGTTTTAACACTGGTTCTTTCAAACTTTTCTTTTTCTAATCTTTCTTTAGTTCTTAAAAATGTATAATGAGTTGTTAGTATTTTATAGTCTAGATGAATTCCTACACTTGCTTTATACGGTACAGAATTGACTGTTGCTTAAAGTATGCAATTGTATACTTTTTAAAAATATAATAATAAACATAATAATGATTTTGCGAAACTGAACAGACCCCAAAATAGTAGGCTTATCCAAAGGAGAGACGACACGTGGACATCCTCGAGAAAAGAAACCCTAATTTGTGTGGATCCAGTAAGCTATTCGTTGGGTGTAGTTGATCCGTTCTGTGATGCTGACATGATGCCCGTTTTGGAGGATATCATTATCAGGCTTTGAGCCCTTTAAGTCGCCTGGTCCGGATGGTATCTTCCCGACTCTGCTTCAGCATGCTGGTGAAATATTACACGAATACTTGGTAGACGTGCATAGAGACTGTCTCTGATTGTGTGATATACCTGATGGCTGGAAAGATGTGGTGTTTATACCAAAGGCTGGTAAACCCAGTCCTATCGGCCCTAAGGAGTATAGACCGATATCGCTCTCATCCTTTCTTTTGAAAGCTTTGGAGAGACTTATTGATCTATATTTGAGGTCAAATATGGACCGGTCTCTGTTGAGTAGGCCGCAACAAGCTTACAATAAGGGCAAGTCCGTTAAGAGCGCTCTTCATGATGAGACAGGTTTTGTTGATACATATTTGGCTAGGGGTTTTCCATGGTACAGAGAGGGCCTTCAGTAATATCACCCACATGTTCTATCGTCAATCGTGCGTCCAGGTGTACACCACAGGGGAGTGTCCTATCCCTTCTCTTCCGGCTCTTGGTAGCCAATTACGGTCTGAGGCTTCTGGAAAGTAGGGGCTTTAGGGACGATGTGCCTATTCTGGTGGTAGGAAAATTTTTGCCCACGTTGGGTGAACTGATGGAGTCTGCTCTTGGAATTTTATCCTCTTGGGCTACGACATGTAGTCTGGGTATAAATCCAATAATAAGACGGACCTCGTTTTGTTCTCGTGTAGATTCAAGATTGAAACCTTCAGCTTACCGAGGTTATCTGGTAAGGAACTTCCTTTTTGGAGCATCGTTGCTATGTGGCTTATATTTCACTATTATATCGCTATTATAAGGAATTTTGTTTGAGCGAAATAAGGGAGTTGTTCCCAAGAATCGCCTTCCTCGACGTGCATATACAATTGATCGCACACTGCATTACAAACAAAATTTATTCTTTAGTCGGACTATTCGTATGTGGAACTCGCTTCGTTTAGCTAGTGGTTTCAAAATCCCCGTTCTCTTCTTTTCGCCCTATTGCGTGTTTGTCGTTTTTATTTACAGGAAACCTGATACCCCGTAGGCTAATTGTCGAACGCCTAACAAACACCACGAAAGAAGCTGGCAACAATAAGGAACCTGCTTACCCAGAACAGAAGAAGACGAGCACAACCCACAACCAGGCTCTTGTTACAAGTTCATTGCCAGCAAAGCATATTGTTTTTATATTTTATAATTTTTAACGCTTATACAAGGAATTTGTAGCATTAACCGTTATACTATACACACCCTGAATTGTTAATTTTTTGATTTTTGGCCAGGTGACTTCTCGGTCCTCTTGTTGCAAGGGGAGCAGGATGTTCACGCTGGCCACCTTACTTTTAAGCCTTAGATATAAGTTTAGTTTAAGTGTATAAACCACCCCTGGACTTACGTTCTAATTATTGTGAATTATGAAATATAAACGAAAAGAGATCATTACTGGATCCACCCCCCAACCCGAAAGTACGTTTTGTGTACGAAATAATTTTTTTTTTCTTTATTTTGTTTTATTTTATTCTCTCCCCGCTTACTCCCACATGTACTAAAATAAAGATTATGACGTAAATTTTAATTTATAAAAATCGTAAAAATGAAGGCGTAAATAGGTAAAATGACCATAAATCGTCAAATCTGGCAGCTATAGGTCAAAGTAGGTTAGAGGACGTGTACTTGTCAATTCTGACAAGTACACTACTCAGTGGTCGAATTGACCCAATGTACTACGTCCTAGTTTCTCACACCACTTATGCTCTGTGCGTTAATTTGATACATGAGTGGCGGGACCTACAGTTTGAAGTCGACTCCGAACGACACATTTTTTGGGAAGCATTCCATGGCAATTTTTTACTCTCAGAGTTTTTGCCAGAGATCTGCTGAGAGGAAGTCACCGAAAAATTATTTTCATATTTCCGTTTTGATGTCTGACCTCAGATTCGAACTCGGGTCTTTCGTCTAATAAGCCAACACACTACCTACTAGACCACGGCGACCTCTAAAAAAATCTGGCAGCTATGCTTAGAGACCAAATAAAAAAGAAAATATTATTTATTTATTTATTATAATTTACATAACACAACAAGATAAGAATCTTATAAGTGACAGAGCTATGTTAGGAATCATTAAGATTTAAAAATAAACAGTGAAACAAAATAAATTAAATAAAGAATGCAAAATTAATATCTAGTTAAAATATAAAGAAAAAAATATAACATAAAGAAATTAAAAAATAAAAATTTTGAAAATATGAAAAAAAAGTTATCATTTAGAAAAATCAGTCTAAAAAAAACTGGAAATAGAAATATATCCGATATAGACCTATAAAACAAATCACAAATCGTAAAAAATTTTTAAACGCATTTGCTTTGCCTAAATTCTGGATATAATTTGGTAGGGAATTCCAAAGACTAGTGGTGTGTATGAGAAACTGACTCTGAGATGAAAGAGTCCTAAATCTTTGCTGAATAATGTTCCTACCCCGGTAGGATCAAGCAAATTTAATTCGACAAAATAAATATTCCGGCTGTCCCGTGTAAATTATAATGAAGTAGAATAAGGCATCTAATTTTAAGGAGTTTATCAAATTTTACATTAAGAATCCGGCAAGCCAAATGGGAAATGTGATCACGACGCCCTTTCTGAAAGACATATCTAGCTATGTTATTAAATGCCAAGTTAAGTCTACGTTTATCATCACAATCACAGTTTGGGAGGATTTCACACCTATACAAAATTCTGGAATTAAGTACGTTCTGGCAAGTTGCATACGAATGACAAAAGGAGTCGAATCAATAACAGTTCACAAGTTCCTAAGCGTACTATAAATTCTACCTGCAACGACACCTATATAGTCAGACCACGATAAACTGCCATTAAAGACAATACCCAGTATGTATGATGTATTTCAAAGAAAATTCGTTAATTTTGTAAGAAGTAATAGAAAGAGTATGCGTTTCATAAAAAAGATTATATAAATCTAAATAGATATAATAATAATAGAAAGTCTAAATACTAATATTGAATAAATGTATACATATTATTAAGCAATTATTACCATGCTGAAAACCTTTTGTAAATTATTTCCTTAAACATTGCTTTGCTTTATGTCAGTAGTTTAATCATACAGCGGCTTAATTTCAATTGTCATTTCCACCGAATTTAGTTAATTGAAGTGAAAATGTCAATTGGCATTTAATTAAATTTATCGAAAAAACAAATCTTCAAAATGACGTAAAGTCTTCACATCTAAAAACACCCTTAGATTAAAGAATAACTGCGATTTATTACTTCAAAATATTCAGTAATAATTAATTTTGTGCAAAGTAATATTCAGTAAAAAGAAACATTTATTTTATATTTAATTTTGTTACGCTGTATATTTAAAGAAATTTAGTGCTTTACAAATAAATTCATTTTAGTCTCCGAATAAGAAACCAATAAAGTGTGGAATTATGCAAATGTGTGTGTTTTAGCTCTTAGTGATGTTACATGCATTTCTCTTATAATAATTGGCTGAGAGTGTTTTTTAAAATCTAAGTGTTCGGATTTAATATTGCATTAAGTTAATTGTAATTAAACATTTTCTATTATCTACGCCCTTATTTTAGTATTTTGGATTAGTGTCATTTCATTGATTTATTTTTTTTTTTTTTGTGAATAGTGAATCAATCCATTTCTTTCACACTAAATGTATGGGCACAACGAGTACAATAGTGTTCTCTTTTATTCCTCAATGACTAACCGCCATTTTCGATTTGTTTCAATACTTTTCTTTCTAGCGATCAATGTACTCCTCATAGTTGTTATTTGAACATCCTTTAGAATTTTATTTTTATAAATTACATGTTTATTTTACATTTAAGTTCTTTCTACATAAAGTATATTTAATACTTTCAACTTTACTAGACTTCTAGTTTTTATCTGTGCAACATTAACTTCATTCCGGAAACATATTTTTATGTAATAAATGTTTTCTTGCAAGGTTGGCAATCGTTAACGGTGTTTACATTACAATAAGTCTCAAAAAATTATAGTGCAAAATCTTATTAAGTAAAAATATTGGGACAAGAAATCTAAACTCATGTCATGGTATTTCTTTTTTTGTTTTTTTTTTTTTTGTAAAAGAATGTGCTATTTATGCTTATATTCCAGTGCGAAGTTTATTGCAATTGTTACGGCAAAATGAAAAAAAATATGGTTAATTAAATAAAATCCATAGACATTGATTCTGAATTTGTTTGAATATACGACGTGTTGAACTTCGTTAAAGTGAATCTTTGTAGATTTGTTGTTAATAATTGTAATTCTATTGACTAAAAAAATTGAAACGGATACTTTCCTTTATCTACACATATAACGTTGCAGCCTATAATCACAAAGAGTTTCTTACATGTTTTGGGTATACGTACCCTCTCCCCCTATAGATGACAAATAGACGATTCAAAAGTAATTCATGAATAATGTGTCATAAAAATTACTTAATACATCAACTACAAATGTTTTAAATGCATGGGTAAGTTATTGATTTATATTCAATACATGAAAAATATTAATGCATATATCGTATACAGGTAGTCTCCGACTTGCGACCGCTCGACTTACGACGACTATTCACACTTACTACCATTTTTCTTTCCAATTTCTTTTCGTAGAAAATACTTAAAGAAGACAAACATTAAGTATTAGCACAGTATGTAATTTTGTTCTTAATTTATTTCTTTGCAATTCGTCCTACGACTTAATTGACTTACGACCGATGACCAGGAACCTATCTCGGTCGTAAGTCGGGGAATACCTGTAACAGTAAAAATAATGTGTTCTGAGATGGGTTGCAATGGTTCATCTTTAAACAATATTACTGTGCCAAAGCATCCGTAATTGCAAGAAATACTTTCAGCTAATTTACCGTGTTTCGTTTAGGAACATTATCATTTTAGTGATTTGTTGCAAAACCATTGTTGTCGATAACATCTGCGAGGCATCAAGGTAATCAGATTTTCACATATACTGGTTGGAATGTCCTCCCAAGCTTTCTTTGCTTCGGCGAAGAGATAATCAAAATTGCTTACTTTTTACTAAGCCTACTTTGGTGTTTACAACTTGCCATAAGTTCTAAATCTCGGGTTGAGATCTGGACTGCATGAAGGCCAATCAAGTACAGTGACCGTATTGTTTAAAAAGCATTGTTTGACGTGATGAGCCGTATGCTTCGGCCATCATATTGTTGAAATATACATGCTACTGGCATGTTCTAGTCAGAACACGGCATTATTGTATTGCTAAGGATTCTTACACATTGGAACTTGTCCGTGTTTCCGTAAATTTTGTGCAGCGGCACAACACTGCATGACGACATTTCACCGTAAATTGTAATAGAATCTCCTACATGCTTTAAAGTGACCCGGGTGTATCTTGGATAAAATTTTTTTAACTTCGGCTGGCGAACATATTTTTTTCCATCGGGAGAGACTGTTCTTTTTGTTTCGTCCGAAAATAATACACTTTTCCATTCCGCAGCGATCCAATGACGGTATTTTTTTCCCGTACTCTATTTGTTTCTTCCGGTTAAGCTCAGACAACAATGGTTTCTTTCGGGGAATTCGTTCAAAGAGTCCAGCTTCTCGCAATCGACCTTTTTATATGTCTCCAGATGGTATTGCTCCATTTTCACCAAAGATTGCTATCCGAATTTCATTCGCTGATTTATGCGGATTTTTTTTTCGACCGGCGGACAATCAGTGCATCTTCACGAACTGACCTAATTCGGCTTCTTTGTTTACGAGACACCTGTTCAGCTGTCGAATGTTTTCTGAAATAGTGCACTGCTTAGAAAACCATTGTTTTAGAAACTTTTAAGGCTGTTGCGATCTCCCGATAAGAGGTTCCATCCTGATGCATTTGAAAAATAATCTTTCGAGTACTGAGGCCATTCCAACCAGTGTATGTGAAAATCTGATTACTTCGCCGCCTCGTAGATGTTAAGCTGTTGTCGACAACAATGGTTTTGCAACAAAATATTGATTTTTTTTCTAATAAATACATGTTTTTCATAAAGTTTACGGTGTGTCCTTAATTATATGAATGACAGGAATCAATACTCTTTTAAAATATGGCTCACAGCTTTTAAAAATAATAATTTATTTGACACAATTAGCAGTTATTTTCTACTACTTAGAGTTTAATTAACTAAACTTGGCCAAACAATTTGTATTTTTTGCTTCAGGCTTACATGTAAGCTTCGTGTCCTTAATTAGTTGCACACAGCTGTATATAAATATATTGCTGAAATTGAAATTGAATTTGCCTTGGAAAAGTTATTACTATAAATCACCATAATATTATTATTGTGATCGTGATAGAGCTCTGACCTCGTCTCCAATAGATAAATAAAAGTAATAAAAAGTACATATTTTTGATGGTCAGAAAGTTTGTTGGGTTTTGTTTTAGTCTTTTTAAAACCCAAATTGATGGTCTGGAGTAATCTGTTTATATGTGAGACTTTCCGCTGTGGCATATAGCATATAATGCGAGTAATAGCAGTGAATATAAATAAAATCGTTTTATCTCCTATACTGGGCAACTGTTTGGCATTAGAGTGTTAAAAAGTCGTTCTTCGAATCTAACATCATTACAAAACTCTAAGAATAATGGGTGGAAGTTACATTTATTTGGTAGGTATAATGGGACTAAAATTCGCTTTATCTCTAGTACTGGGTAACTCCAGAATCATTTTGTTGGTTACTTGCCAATACCAGGAGTTTTGTTTGGGGTTATAATGTTGAAAGATACAGTAAAACTGCGATAAAACAAACTTTGTTACAACGAAAAATTCAATATAACGTATTATTTTCTGAGTTCCTTGAGAAAACTTCTTTACTGCAAAGTTTTTCATACAACAATACACTATAGCTGTAACGTAGAAATACTAAGCCATAAAACTTCTACTTAACGAATAATTCGTACCAAAGCCTTTACACCACGAATTAATAATAAATCCAAATGAGTCACGGCTATGCAAAGCCTCTATATAGCGAAGTATTCTTTCAAAAGCCTCTATACAGCGAAGTGATAATAAAAAAAATTAATTTTGAGTAATGTTAGCCCCGTTTCAGAAACAACAGTCTAAATGCGTATGCAAGTACCATTGCAAAAGCCTTTATAAAACGAAGTCATAGCAAAGCAAAATAAAATTTAAATTTGTTTTATTTTTTAATAAATAGTTTCGAGTAATATGGAGAAAAAGTTATAGTTACAATGGATTATATTCGTATATCTTCTAATTTCGTTATACTATATATTAAAAATGAGTAGCGTATATCTTCTTTTTCTGGTGCTGGAAGAGAAGAAACAATCCATGCTAAGGTTCCAGAGAAGAGCTATTCGAAATGAATCAAATCCACGATCACTCCCTGAGCTAGAGTAAGAATTATACATACTAAAATCTTTATGTTTGAAGATAACACCTTTACAGATTCCAGGAATATTACAGGGTGAACAAAGAAGGGTTCAAATACCTGCTAAATGTGTCGATAGAAAACTTTCCTCCCAGCGGTAAGATATTTGGCGTACCCCCCATAGTGAAACTCGCCGGCACTTTAAGATTTTTGGCGGAAGGCAGCTACCAAAAGACAACTTGATGTCGGTTTGGCGCAGTCTTCATTCAGAGAAGTGCTTTCAGAAGTCTTAATAAGATTTGAAAGAGTTTTGTGTCCTCAGTGGAGAGTGTGGCCGTCTTCTGAGTAAAATAAAGTGATTGTAAAATCATTTTACACAAAATGCAAAATTCCAGCTGTTATGGGTTGAATAGACGCCACAAATGTACGAATCATTGCACCGTCAAAGAACCGACATGCATACTTCAACAGATAAGGCTACAACAGCCTAAATGCTGTCATAGTAAACATTTGATTTATACATGTTTAATAAGTTAAGCGAGTTTCGCTATGCAGCTTATGGCAAATATCTTACCACTGATAGCATCGACAACCTTTCCATGGATTGTTTGACCTCTTCCATCACCAAAAAACCAAGATATACGCTACTAATTTTTTTAATATTTGTATTTTTCTCTGAATAATTGTTGAGAGGTAATTTACAATAACAAACTTTTGTTTATACAGTTAGTATTACATTCAGTTAGTATTACGACCTATCTTCTTACACCACTTACATTGTACGCGTTAGTTTTATACATGAATGGCGGAACTTACAGATTTTTGAGAAGCTTTTCATAGCAATTTTTATTTACTCTAAGAGGTTTTGCTAGAAATCTGCAATGAGGAAGTCGCCGAAGAAATATTTTCATATTTTCGTTTTGATGTCTGACCAGGGATTTGAACTCGGGCCTTACGTCTAATACACCAACAGACAGTTGGATATACTAAAGTGGTTCAGCATAAAACAAAGGTTAAAATTAAACCGACTTATATGTATTCGAAAACTTAAACGGGAAAAGGCGCCAGAATACGTATGCAAACAAATAAGATATGTTGGAAATGTCCCCTATAGTTTGGGGATTGCGGAAGACTTCAGATTGCAACAGGTTAATACAACGACTATGCAACTATCACTCTTTTACAAAGGGTTAAAACTATATAACTCCCTGTCAAATAATATTAAAAATGAACTGAATGATCATGACTTTAAAAGGCAATGTGTAAATTTTGTTAAAAATTATGTAAATTAGAGAAAGATTTTTTGTGTAAAATTTCTATATTTTATATTATTGTGATATTTAAAAGTATGCAAGAAATACTAATGGTGATAATAATACTAATAACTATCTACTAGACTACGGCGACTATAATGATCCGAAACATCTAGTTAACACGTTCAAGCCGGCGCGTACCACGCGTGGCCCGCCAAAATGCAATTTATCAAGTTAGTTACGATACGTAACGGCAAATGTTTAGATCTTTAACACTTTCCCTGTCGAAAAAAATACTTGAGAGTCACGTTCTCTTAAAAGCATTTATTTTTAATAACAATTATAACTAATAACGTCTTATAAATACAACAGCCGCCCGTAAGCGACAAGCATGAATTAAAGCGCCGTCGTTAACGTGTTAAACAAATTGGACTTTTTCCAAGAAGTAGAAATCGCATGAAAAGGCATCTCTGATACCCCGTTCACGCGGCGGATTTATTCGTCATTCAACTCCCAAATACGAACTGAATTACATGATTCGTCATACAAAATTTCAGCTGCGAAGCACAGAAGCTATCCGTAATTCGATTTGAATGACCTTATAAATAACCTACGAATGACTGTCATCTTTAGCACCTCAAGCTGTTAAATCAAAATCAAAGAAACAAAAACGAAAATCTGATTAATGCTAAATTTTGTGGAAGTATTTTAAAAAATAATAAAATAATAATGGATTAAAAAAAGAAAATTATAAAAGAAATTCTATCTAAAATTATATGGCAACTTTTACGGATGCCACGCAGCTCTACCATTATTTCAGCCCATAGCTCTAATAAAGCCCGCTCGCTGCCCTGGTCCCACTTGATTGCACTTTTTCTTTTTTTTATATTTTTATTTACTTTTTTTATCCATTGCGAAATTACAAATTTAAAATTCGCACCAAACAAACAAAATAAACAAAAAAAAAAAAACAATAAGAAGAAAGAAATAAATGACAAACTGAATTACAAACGTGTCATGGAAACGGGTTAATTGGATATTGTATTTCAGTGGCCGAATAAAGTAATTCAACGGTCCGTGTGAACATGGTATAAGCAGGTTTTTAATAACTTAATTGAGTCAATGCCACGCGGATATGTTGCAATTTTGAAAAAAAATTTAATTGTATTAGATTTTTTATTAATTTAACTTCAATTTAGAAGTCGCCGTGGGCTAGTAGGTAGTGTGTTGGCTTATTAGACGAAAGACCCCGAGTTCGAATCCCAGGTCAGACATCAAAACGAAAATTTGAAAATAATTTTTCGGTGACTTCCTCTCAGCAGATTTCTGGCAAAAACTCTGAGAGTAAAAAATTGCCATGGAATGCTTCTCAAAACAATGTGTCGTTCGGAGTCGACTTTAAACTGTAGGTCCCGCCACTCATGCATAAAATTATCGCACACAACATAAGTGGTGTGAGAAGCTAGGACGTAGTACAATGGGTAAATTCGACCACCGAGTACTGTACTTGTCAGAATTGACAAGTACACGTCCTCTAACCTAACCTAACTTCAATTTAATTTTTAATTCAGATAATACGGTGGAACACTTTACTGTTAGATCGAGATTAACAGGGAAAGAAGTAATGAGTGGTTTAATAGCGAACTCAGGGCCTTAACAATGAGTAAAATTATAGAACAGAAAAAGCCATAATGGAGAACAATATTGATGTATGGTACAATTATAAAGCAGCGAGGAACTTATATAAAGTTAAAGTAAAGGGTCCGCCAAACAACTTTTTTTTTGAAAACGCTTAAAAAAACTATTGAATATTTTCTCAAATGTCTTTTTTATTTGAAAGTACAGGTTAATAATGGAAAATAATTTCATTCAAATGGCTGCCTCGGCTGGCCTACACGATCGGTCCAATTTTTAAGCACATTATCGATTGTGTGCAGCTGTTATTCACCAATGGCTTCACGAATATTGTCCTATAAAACGTCAATTGTCTCTGGCTTGTCGGCGTAACACTTATGTTTGGCGGCACCCCACAAATAATAATCAAACGGTGTTAAATCTCCGAGGTGGCCAAACGACATGCGATCTATAAAAACGGCGCAAAACATCGATTGTAGATTCGGCTGTGTGGCCGTCCTGTTAAAACTAAATAACGATCGCTATTGACTGTAACGGCCTCTCCTTGCTCATTTTCGAAGAAAAATGACCCAAATATGCCTCTGGACCAAAATCCGGATAAAACAGTGACTCGTTTTGGGTGCGTCGGCTTTTCAATGTATGTGTGGTGGTTTTCTGTGCTCCAACTGTGACAATTTTGCTTGTTTACATACCTACCAAGATCAAAATGAGCTTCATCTAAAAAGATGATTCTTTTTTGCCAAAATCGGCATCTTCTGTAATTCGACCGCAGTCCCTCTTAGCGAAGCGAAAATTCGTATGTTCGTTCAGTGGCAGGATAAAACTAATTTGTCAAATCAAACATGAGCTAAGTGTTACCATTCACGAAATAAGCACTATTTGAAAAAAATTTAGATGGCGGATCCGATAGTTAATTCAAAAAAACCGTTACATAAATAGTAAAATAAACCCAATAAAAATAGGATTAAGAACTTAGTATTAGGACAACCAAGGAATGTGATATTTGAATGCATATAATATACGGAAAGTATGGAAACTGCTGAAAGGTTCAATGAATATTTTATTAAGAGCATTAGGAATATGCATACGGATTTCAATCATTGAATCAAATTAATTTTCTATATAAATACGGAAGCGTTTTGAAAATTATTACAGTCATAACGTACACAAAACCTTCTGTGGTCGCATTTGGACTTAGCGCACCAAATACTTTAGTTTGATCCTTGGGGTGTTTAGTTATTGTAATTTGTTGGCCGTATCCTATTCTTTTTCTTTTTTTAAAATTTTGGCAAAATAACTTACAAACGGACAATGTTTCTTTTGTATTGTATTGCTACTAATATTTTTAAGATTTAATTAACGTAAATGCCCATATCGATTAAAAGAGATTAAGTAAATTACTTGAAACAGTTTTCTATATTCGTTTTAGCTTTTAATTAATTATTTCCACTTCTACATCTGTAACTTCCACTAAAGTGTATTAAATTTATTTTATTTTAGGTCTACAAATGCACAAAGAGTCGATGACAATGATTTATTTTAATTTGTTTTAATTTTAAATAAAAATTGAGACATCTTATAAATGGAACAAAAGTATATGTAGTAGAAGTGCCTTTTATAAACTTTAAATTTCAATATTTAAACACTCAATTTAAAGGAAGAAACTTGAACTAAAATCAATATGTCGTTTATAAATAACTTAAAAAAAGTTTTTCATTTGGGAGGAGGAGAAGCAAAGAAAAAACGACATGGTAATAACATTAAAATGGACACTGATCCCGCTGAGATATGGGAAATTGTTGGAGAGCTTGGAGACGGTGCCTTTGGCAAGGTGTATAAAGCTCAAAACAAAGAAACCAAACAATATGCTGCAGCAAAAATGTGTATTTTGGAGGCTGTTGCAGATCTAAGTGATCATATGGTAGAAATCGATATATTATCAGAAATTAAACATCCAAATATTGTGGAACTTTATGAAGCATTTTATATAGATTTGAAATTATGGGTATGAAGCACATTATTATGTCCTTTTCTTTCAAGTAATGTTGTTGTCTTATACATTTAGATGCTTATTGAATACTGTGATGGTGGCGCACTTGATAGCATAATGGTTGAGCTGGAAAAACCATTAAATGAACCCCAAATTGCATATGTGTGCAAACATATGACAGAAGGATTAGATTTCTTACATAAAAATAAAGTAATCCATCGTGATTTAAAAGCTGGAAACGTTCTTCTGACAATGGACGGCGGTGTTAAATTGGGTAAGTTGAAATACCTTAAACATATGTGATCCCTTTCAAAGAGAATATTATATCAGAAAAAGAACGATATAAAATTTGTATTTGAAAAGATGTCAAAGTGTTCTTAAAATATAAATCAACACTTCATCTTATAGAATATGAAAAAATAAGGATGAATAACTTACTTTCTTACTTCATTGGCCATTAACAACCGTTTTAACGGTCAACGTTTAGGAGCTTATACATCTCACTGTTGGATCGGATGCGAAAATCACCACCAACTCGCATTACACCGACGATCTTACGTAGAACTTTTCTCTTAAATACTTTCAAGTCGGCTGTATCAGTACTTAAGGAAGCACGGGGAGGATAAGCGTTTTCTAGAGTATTAGTTCTGTCGTACGAGATAGGTCTCTGCTACTCAATTGTTTTACCCTCATTTACAACCCGACCCATTATAGTAAACTCCCATCCATTAGCACTAAACATAACAGTAACATCTCGCCTGGCACGCCCTATGATATTAATGTTGTCCGCGAATTTAAGTAACTGGACACTTTTTTGAAAAATAATGCCATTAAGATGCCTTCCTGCCTCCCGCAGAACACTCCAAAACGAAGATGAGGTGGCATGATAAGGGATCGCCTTGGCTGAATCATCGCACGGTATTAAAAGGCTCGGAGAGGTCCATTTCTACCTTGACGGAGCTGCTGGAATTGGTGAATGTAATTCTGCATAGTCTTATCAGCTTCGCAGATTTACCAAGCTCAGACATTGGGTAAAAACACGATTCTTTATGGGCCTATCGAAGGCTGCCTTGTAGTCAACAAAAATTTGGTGTGTGTCGACTTGTTTTTCGAGAGTCTTTTTGAGGATTTGACGTAGTGTGACAGGTGGACTTGTCAGTTCTGAAACCGCACTGATAAGTTCAATCAGTGCTTGGACGAGTGGCTTCAGTCGTTCATGCAATACATACTTCTGTAGAAACTTTATATGTGATAGGGAGAAGGCTTATAACTCTGTAGATGGCGGATACCCTTTTTCAAGATAGAACAGAGGACGATGAGGTCTCAATCGTGACTTTGACTTCACCATGGCTCGGCGGCGGAATCTTCATGCTGTCATCATCGATCTGGTTCAGTACATTATCTCCAAAGGCGGTATTGTTGTCGTCATCGCCTTGTAGGGAAGTGTTTTCTTCACAATCTCAGAACCCTCTGTGAATATGTTTCCATTCTGATCTTTGCAGGAAGTCGCTCCGGACTTAAAACCTTCGGTAATACGCTTAATCTGTTCATAGAATTTTCGAAAATCATTCCTACATCTGTTTATCTAGACTTCCTCCCGCTCGCGCCTCTCCTGCTCCCTCTTCTTGCGTCTGAAAAGGAGTCTTTCATCCCTTCTCCTCTCTCTATAGTTCCTGACAATGGCTTGCGTAGCGGCTGACTGCAATGTTTTCTTGTATGTGTTGTTTTTCGCTGCAGCTGCCTCGCGACTCTCCTCATCGTACCATTGATTTCGATGTTCGCAGTTGTACGTAAGGAGTTATTAATAATTAGATGTGGATTGACGAAATATATTCCATAGTTGAACGGAGAAAGCCTTAGTTGTCATTTTGTGATCACAGCTTCTTAACGTCCAGCTTCGCAATGCACTACAGAGCGAAGACCTCGAGGCGCTCAAGCGCAAGACAAAGTAGTGGTCCGAGTCGATGTATGTGCGCATATGAGTCCGAGTCGATAAATGTGCGCATATGTAAGCGCGCCTTCCGTCAATCACAATGTGATCAATTTGGTTGGATGTTGATCGATCGGGATACTTGTTGGTCGTCAATTGTCGTCGTAATAAATTACGACAAATTCACCAGATCAAATCAAATAAAAGAAATAAGCAGACAAGAAAAAACAGAAGCCCACCTTTGTCACTACTTTTAAAAAATCTTTTTTAATTAAGCAGTGTTATCGACTGTCATATTTTTTAAAAAGTTAATTTTTTCATTAGATTATAATAACGAAACGAAGTTAAAAGTGATATTAAAATTTACATTAGATAAAGTTACCTTTAACTAAACCCAATTTTAACAGCTAGTTTTAATGGTGGCCCTTAATTTAGTAATTTAAGTAACAGAGTTTAACTGAATATTAATATATCGTCATCGAAAATCCGAAAGTACGTATTATCAAAAAAGAAATCAAAATATAGTTTTTCATTGATTATGATTGGTAAGTTTATCTAACAAATCTCTACCAATTTTTAGATTTTTGCGACCAAAAAGATTTTTATATAAATAATTCAAAATGACTTACCAGTATGAAGTATTTTTTATTTTATAACGTTTGTTTACGTACTTTTTAATTTTCGACGACGATATGCAATATTTGGTATATCACAACTACTTTGAATCTATACAAAAAGACGATTGAATATATTACTTATTTTTATTTATATTATACTTTTTAATCCCATTAAAACATCGATTTAGCTGATTTTGGAGTGTCAGCAAAAAATAAACATACTCTTCAAAAACATGATACCTTTATTGGCACGCCATATTGGATGGCACCTGAATTGGTTTTATGTGAAACCTTTCGAGATAATCCATACGACCAAAAAGTTGATATTTGGTCCCTCGGCATTACATTAATTGAACTTGCACAAATGGAACCACCTAACAGTGAAATGTCACCAATGAGAGTTTTACTCAAAATTCAAAAAAGTGATCCACCAAAATTAGATCAACCGTCTAAATGGAGCAAAGAATTTAATGATTTTTTAAAAAACTCTCTTGTAAAGGTATGTTCCGAGAAGCATTATATAGATAATTTTAAATCCAATACAAATTTATTCCAAAGGATCCACAACAAAGGCCAAATACTGAATCGTTATTGCAACATTCTTTTATTAATCGTGAAATTGATGCTAAACCAATAAAAGATCTTTTACTGGAATACCGAGCAGAGGTGGTAGAAGAAGTAGTTGACGATGAAACTGAGGTAATTAAATATAAATACATATGTGACGTAACTAAAATGTTTAGATATGTACTTTATTGCTAAGCGTAGTTTCTGTTCATTGAATTTGCACCGACCGTATTTTTTTTTTAATTTGTACTAACTCTTATTCACTGACGACAGAATTGAAAACTTCTCTTAAAAGTTAAATCTGTTATTTTTTCTTAATTGAAAATATATAAAATATGTATTCTTAATTATGTAGCATATACATAATAAATTAAAAACTATATTTAATTAGCATAATATTTAATGATTGTTGAATATAAAATTAAATATTCTTATGATACAACAAAGACTAGAATGCAAAGACAAGAATCATATACGGGCGATATCAAATAAATAATATTTAAGGTAGTTTTGTCGTATAGATAACTTAAATTTTGAATTTTAAAATTTGCTATTTTGTTATGTAGACGCTTCGAGGTCTAGTACTTTCTAATAAGATTAAAGTCCTTCTTTTTAATATAAATAGCAATACATGACAAAAATTTTTTACGTAGTATAAAATTCTTATTTTAGTTTACTTTCATAGATTTATTGTGATATTTATAATATTCTTAAATAGTGTAATATTGTGATATCCCTAAACACTAAAGACTGAATAAGTTTTAATGCTTTTTTGAATGCGGCCCTTTATTGCACCATATATGTATATTGTTACGAATATAAAGTAAACATTAAACACTTAAATGTTTATTCTAAAAAAAAAAGAACAAGAAAAACATACATAGGATTTTTGTAACAAAAGAATAAAGTAATTACGAGGATAGGCATAAACAAAAACCAAAATATAATTACAAAACTGATATATTATTGTAAGCCTGTAGAGTGAGTGGACCTTTCGAATCTCTTATTTTCTGTAATGCAAATTCATTGAAATTAATATTTGCTGTGATTGCTCGGTTCACCCATTTGCGATTTATAGCACACTTCATTAGTGCTGTATTGATATATTGGCATTGCCTAGGGTTTCTTAAGTTTTTATTAATTTTGTATTAGAAAAGATTTTAGGCAACTTTCCTTTCACCTCCAAATTGTCATTCCTTTAACTTCGATGATAGGAAATGATTAAAAAAAAACGTGATATATTTCCCGCAACATGTTACTAAAAATGAATTTGATTAAAAAATAAATTTGAAACAAACAAATGCATACTGAGGACTAAAATTGATTGACTTGTGCTTTCTTTCATTTTTCAAAATCTTGGCTCTATAACCAGTTGAGTTTGAAGTGATATATCTGGTTTTAGTTACATTTCAGTCGACAAGTTCTTTAGTTGATTCTTTCAAAAGCTCTAAGGCTTTAATAACTTTTAAAAAATATAATTAAGTTTAGAATTACAAAACAAGTATTTCACTCGAAGCCAGGAAGTAAAGGGACGCGGGAATTAAAATATGTCAGCTTATATAATTTTTTTCCGATCTTAAGTTCGGTGTTGTTAATATTGAATATATTATAGTTTCTGTTTCTTCAGGTAATCCTTCAAACTCGTTAAGTGTTTAACCTTTCATTTATGATAGCGGCACGACGCTGCCAGTTGCGTCTTCCAAAATTTGATCTTCCCGATTAGGATTCGAGTCCAGTGTAACTGCATCTGGTGGTTTTGTTCATAACATCATTCCATTTTCGAAATTCTTATTGATGTTTAAGTTTGGCATTTTCTTCATGAGTGGTATGATATCTAATACCGTTGGCCAATAAAAATGATTAAACTTACCAGACTTCAAACTTTCTATCTTTATCGGATACAATGGTGTCTGGTAATCCATGCGTTGTAAATACATCTTCCATTAGTTCAATAATCTTTCTGGTGTGTATCTTTAGTTGTTTCAACCTCTATACATTTGCTATGGAAATCGATGATATAAGCAACTTTGTGACCATATTATATATATTGAGAAACTAGCGAAATTTAGATCTGTCTATATTATTTCTGAACATTATTACTATTGTCAAGTCATACTTTTTGGGTTTTAGTCCAATTCAATGAACAGTAACTTTTATAATTACCATACGATATATATATATTCAAAATAATTTATATTTTTTACACGCCGCATTTTCCGAAATTGTTGCTTTTAGAAGCTACAACGTCAAGATAAAAGGCGATCATTTTATCAAAGGGTTGGTAAGTTTTTTTAACTTTCATCTTCGTGATATCTATCAAAATTAAAATGATATGAAATCCATTTTAATTTTGTAGTACATTTAAAAGATATTAACGTTTTTTTTTTTTTTTTTTTTGAGTAAAAATAAATTGACTGTGATTTTATAAGGCACGCATACAGACAAAATCGTGTCAACAAAATTTGAAATCTTACTCTAAATGTGGATAGTTTACATTACAAGTTTTGTTGACATTTTCAATATTTACATATAACAAAAAGATTTTGATCGAAATCTCTTAAGCAATAAAATTTGTTCAGATATAAACTGGCTATTACGTTCTTCAAATGTAGTATATTTCTTGATTATTAAGTCTCAAGATAAAATATTTTTATAATTAAAAACAAAATAAACAGTAGAATTATTGATGGGCAATAGATTATGTGCATATAATACATTTACAGTGTACAAAAGCAACAAACAGAAACAATTTATTAACATCATATAACTTTATCATATTTTATAATTCATTTTCATTACATAATTTATTTATATTATGCAAATGTCAACCTTTCTTTAAATATCACAACACAAACAGTCGATGATTTTAAATGCATACATCCATAATCGGTCGTAATCCTAACTGAAGGGTTGTAATGGCCAATTATGTATTATGTATGTATCCATAATCGGTCATAACAACACTTCAGTTAGAATTACGACCTAGCTTCTCACACCACTTAAGTTCTGTGCGTTAATTTACATACAGTTTAAAGTCGACTCCGAATGACAGATTTTTGAGAAACTTTTCATGACAATTTAATTTGCTCTCAGAGTTTTTGCCAAAAATCAGCTGAGAGGAAGTCGCCGAAGAAATACTTTTTGTATTTTATATTGATGTCTGACATGGGGCTCGAACCCTGGCTTTACGCCTAATAAGCCCACACACTACCTACTATACTACGGCTACTCCAAATATGTATGAACATATACCATAAAATAGCCCCTTTACCTATTTTTGCTACTACGTCTCGTCGCGAAACACTTCCTAGGTGTTGTCCAAGGGACAGTTAAGGAGGATGCTGTCCCTAGGTCTCGAAAACCGCTAATGAATTTCAAATTAGGCTCATCTCCCGTCAAACTAATGTTTTGGCTTTCACCACAAGCTGCAGGCGGACTTTAATCTAACTGACCTTACAGCGGAGGTTCACATTGCCCTACATTTTGTTTAACTGTTACAGATTTCTTACAAAAAAGTAAATTGAAAACCTATTATTACGTCTTTGTTCATACCCCTTGGTAATATGGACCATTCTTCATGTTTTCTTAATTGACTGTCCTGAGCTTGTGGATGTAGCTTTTTGGACTGTTTTTACGTTACGTTGTTTTGAACCTTGGCCTTACGTCTAATAAGCCAACACGCTACCTACTAGACTACGGCCTTTAAATAAGGGTGTCCAAAAACAAATTAATATTTCGAACGTTTAAATTGTATAGCCTTAGCATATCATATCACAGTCATTATCGTGCTGTAACGACCACAATGGTGGAGCATATTCCACTCAGTACATAGAATAATTTTTGATTCTAAACACATACATACATACGTTCCACTGAGCACGTTCCATCGGAGTATCTGTACGAAGCAATCGAATATATTTTTGCAAAACAAAGTCTTAAAAACAAAAAAGTGGTATTTGATAAAGTTAAAGACATATAAAGATACTTTACTACAATTATCTTTATTAAAAACATTTTTTAACAATGACTTTTTGGCCAGTGTGTAACTTTACACAATATTTTATATTATGCGTCATCTTTTGTGGATTTTTTTTTGTAACTTTTTTAGGCTAACCTACAATACTTCTGCAAATAACTTAGAAATAAACAATACCACTTTAATAAGTATCGACAATTTTTTTTAGAACATAGTAGTTTATCTCTTATATTTAATTTTAATTTCCCATTGTAGTGCCGAAGATATACATAAGATTATTGTAATTATTATTACACTTCGAAGCTCCGTGGTTTTAATATTCATTATTTAACAATCTTATATTATTATTTTGATATTAAATGGTCAGTTTTTACCACCAATTATTTAGCTTCAGTTACACAGTTTCGGAGTATATCTTTATCTTTATAGGAAAAATTATTGTAAATTGTAAACAATTAACTCAATGGATTCAACACATGTATGGACAATCGCCAAAACCCCATTATAAAGAAGTAAATAGATAAACTCTTTATCACAAATATTTCAAGAGTTTTAACGAACATCAAATTTAAATATTTTTTCGATAACGTGCTGGACCGCTTATGATTTATTCCCCTGGGAGAGTTAGTTACGCTAGGATCTAAATCTTCACGAAGCAGATGTTTCTTAACAATCTCATTTATAATTCGGGTAGTAGCATCTGCTATTATTAAGAAAATTGCAATTACAATTTAGTTATGCATTTTATTCTTTTTTAATTTTATATATAATTTTATAGAGCTGATAACAGAAGACAGTGTTTCTTAATTTCCTTCTTAAGTTCTGAACGCCTGTGATGTAATTCCAACTTTTGATTTCCTTATTTAATCTTTGACGGTTTAATTTTTATATCAATAGTCTTTCAGTTTCAATCCCGTTTTTTTTTTCAGATTTGATAAAGAATTTTTAAACTTTTACTATTTTTTATTTTATTTTTTTTTCATTTTGTTAGCACAGAACGTATTGTATTATTTATATTGGATTTTAAAGTTTCTTCGGTTATATTTGATTTTATTAATTATTCATACTCAACAAAATTAATATAAAATAATTCGTCCATAATTCCAACATATAATTATTAATTTTGTCAGAGAGAATTTGACCCTTTGGATGTCTTTTAATTGCTTAGAGCCAGTTTTTGAATGCAGGTTTAAACTCGAGATTAGGTTAAAACTCGATAATGGATAATTAGAAGATACGAGAGATGCCTTGTGATAGCCCTATATTCTTTAAAGAAGCGAAAAGGAGTTAGTAATAGGAAATATGCTGTTCTGATAGAGAAAGTATCTACAGTCAAGAAAAAAGTCTACATACAACGACTCGTTAGTGGCGTAAATTGGAAAAGAGCGTTAAGGGATTTGCAATTAAGAAAGTTCTAAGAAAGAAAGAAAAAAAGAGTGTAAAATATTTACATAAAACTTACTGAAGCGTTTTTGAGACACCATAAGAATTGTTTCTGAAATGATTTTTTTTGTTTTGTGTTAATATTATCTCTTTGATAAACCTACTTTTCTGATCAAGAGAAAATCAAAGTAAATTAATCAAAAAAATTATATAGCACGTATTATGGTTCGCTTTTAAAATAAAATGCACTTATAAAGGCTTTAATTTAAATTTTAAAAAATTTTTTTTTTCATCATTTTATTAATTTCTTCTTAAAATTGATTTTTTTTTTGTGTTTAGGAACCCCGCAACTCAGCGCTCCCTCTAGAACTGGACGATGACTCCTCGTCAATACAAAGTCAGGACATTGATAAATGTAAGTATGTTAAAAATTGTTGTTAAAATAAATAATTATCGTTAATTTTTTTGGCTTAGGTACATCTACTTCATTATTAAGGGATGCTAAAGATCAGTCTCAACTTAACAGTTCACAATACATACAAAACATACATGGTGATACCGTAAGTAATTTGCCTATTTCAAAAGACGAAATTTCTACAACAAATAAGAAACTGTTAACTAATGAGGAGGAAAGAGAATCTTCTGAAGTTAATCTATCTTCTGACGATTTGAAACCAGTACAGAGGCATACACAATTACAAAAGATTCCTGAAGATTTAGTGGTAATGGGAGTTGAATCTTCCTCATCACAAAATTCTATGGATGTTGATAAAAAGGTATGTGTAAACGTAACACTATACATACAATATATTTGTAAGCTTAATGTCTAAAGAGAGAAAAAAAAAAATGGAAATATACTGCATAATCCGGATTTGCGTTCATGATTTAGAAAAAAGTTCAAGTTTTTGTCTCAGAAACCAGACTATGCTTTCTCTGATCTCGAAATCAACCTTGTTTTTGGAAATAAATTAACCAAAAAATTAACAAAGCACGGTTTTTAGATATGTATATATTCGAGTAGATATTGCGTCAAGAATTATTTCGGGAATATTGTTGCATTCATCTGGAATTTTAAACTTTTTTTTTTGAATTTCTTGTATATTTTTTTGTGTTCGATACATGGTCATTTAAATATTAGTCCTTTTGCTTTTTTATGAAAAAATTACCAAAACAATGAAGTTCACTTGAACTAATATTTAATGAGTAGGGTGAACTGGCGTCCAATTGATGACAAAAGGTTTTAATTTTTTGACAGGAATTCAAAATTGCTTGATTGTGTCTGGAGTCGCAATAAAAATACGATACAAATGTGATGGTTCTATACTAATTATTTTAGTACCAAAATAAAAACTTACAGCATTTATTAAATACATTATAAATTCCGATTGCTTTGTTAAAGTTGAAAAATAAGTTTTGTCTTAGAACTACGAAATCGTAAAAATATTTCCTAACAAATTAAGGGACGTACTGTAACAAGTAAAGTTTGAAAATTGACACTATGTATGTAAACGGTTTTGTATTTTTTACTGACGCTGCAAGTCGTTTAACAAGTCTTTCCAATATATGACACGGGATTTCTACTTTGTCCCTATACAGCTGTAGTGTCTAAAAGCTATCGTTTCATTTGGAACTATTACTGTCCTCATGCAGAATTGTGAATATCGCCTTGACGGATATGCAGTCACACAATATGATTTCTAATAATTTCAAGGCTCTGTCAGAAGAAAGAATGAAATACACTTTTTAAAACTCCAGTATCAAGTTATATAGAATCAAAACATATCATATTAGGATTTAATTCACTAAAAATCCTTACGATAGTGGACATATATTTATAGCGAGAGTTAGTCCTTTGATTTGTAACATTAAATCAATCGCCTGCTTAACAAGAAAATTATGAGAATCAAATAAAAAATACAGCAACTGAGGGAAAGCCAAGCTCTTTGGTGGGACCTTCGTTTTATTACATATCGCCCTGCAAACTACTCACTAGTTTTTAATTTGTAAATATTTTTAGATTGTTTAAAGAAGGCTTTTGAAGGATCGACAATATCTATACATTTTGTTTGTTTATGATTAAGTTTTTTGGCTTGCTAACATCATCATTTAAAACAGAGCTAGTGTTATACTATTTATTATAAAAAATTATTGTGAATTACCGAAAAATTTGTCTAGATCGCCGAAAATTTTGCGGAATTCCTTAGATTTTCCATCCCAGGAATTTACATTTAAAAAACCATAATTGAGACTTTTCATAAAAGTAAGAATGTAAAAACAAACAAAATATAATTGGTTTCCGACAGAAAGAAGGAGAGGCGAGACAATATAAGACAGAAGGAAAATAAAGAAAAAATTGTAAAGGAAAGGAGACGATTTATGGGAGCCTTTGACTGATTCAATACAGTTTATGAATTCTATTAGATATTCCAGGTAACAGTCTAATAAATCTACCATAATTAGAGAGAGAGAGCGGAGTATAACACTATGGAACTATAGGTTGCGACTTCAATGATTCAATGAAAAAAAGACATCCACTTTAAAAGCTATTGTTCATTATTTCTTAGAAAAGATTCCAAAAGTTTAAGATTATATTTCGGTATGTTCAATTCGTGCAGATCTATTATTATGTACGTCCTCTGAGAGGACTATTAATAGCACTGTTAAACTTTAGAAGTAGAATTTCTTCAAGTTTCTAAAACTTTTTTTTTTTAATTGAAAGCTAAGAGATGATTAAAAATTTAGATCATATGTATGTAGATCACATAATGTATATAATTACGAGTTATTAATATTAATAAATTTTATTATTGTATTAATACAATATTAAAATACAGAGACGTACGATTATAGCATCTTGGCCTTCGTCCTGGGAGTTATTAATAGGGATTCTTTTTTCTCTGAACACTAAACACTATTCAAGTTAGTCAAAAATACAGTAAAAGCCCGCTTAAGGCGGGGAATATGTTCCAATAAGTTCCTACGCTAAAAGAAATAGCGTTAAACGAGGCAACTTAACACGTACATATGTAAATACATTGTAACAGTTGGAATCTTTATCCTGGACAGACTAATAAAAGGGTGTTGAAAAAAATAAATAGTATACGCTGTCGCTAAATAGTGATCCGCTCTTGGTTGATGCATTGTGGTTTCTTTTATACACATATACAGTAGAAATCTGATAATCCGGCACGTTCGGGACCGCTTCGGTGCCGAACTACCGAAAATCCAGGTCCATCGGGGGGTAATTATGACAACAACTAGGTTAATAATTAAACTACAAATACAGTATGCAATGTAAAGGGACACAAAACAAAAACGCGTAAAAAATGACGAAGACGCTTCGTGACTGATAACAGTTGCCTGATGCGTATTCTAGTCTGAGTTTGTAGGTCTGAAAATGTATCATCGGTGAAGTACAAATTGTAAACTGTATTTTGAACGCTCTAAATTTTTTAACACCCAAAAATAATAACTAATTGTTATATATTTTAATTATTTTTGTTATTATTATTATTGAATAAACCATTTTTGTTTTCAGATTGTCAAAAAAGAAAAAGGTAAAGCTCCTCCTCCTCCACAGCCTAAGATACTGCCATCTACTACATCTGATGCACCTATTAATAATGCTGTAGATGAAAAAAATAGCGAGTTAAAGAATGAAATAGAATGTTTCCAGAATGCTGTATTGGAAGGCGATGAATCCAGACAATCTCCTTCACCTGCATCATCCACGTCGGCGGTTTCAGTAAATTCAACAACATCTAATAGAAGTATGAAAACGACGGGAACAATTTCGAGCTCAAGTACATCGATGGTAACAATTAATAGCGACAGATTATCTACTTCTCCAGCGCAACATCAAAAGGACCAAACACCTATAACACATACAGTTCTACCAAATAGCTTAGAGTCAGGAATAAGTCAAATAACAGTTGTAACAAGTACACATCCTCCCGTTATTATTGATAGTTCGACAAGTGTACCACTGCAGCAAAAGAATGATATTATAATAGTTTCAAATAACCTTAATAAAACTATGCAAATCAATGAATCGTCCACTGATGAAGACTATCCATCAATGGATGAAAGCCTTGGTGCGTCTTCCCCACTTTCCTACAAGAATCAATCTTCTATGATAGTTACATTATCCAATGAAGTAAGCGTAATAGAAGAGACAGATGACGCGTACCCAATTCGAACCGTTGCAACACAAGGTAGGAAATTGGATGAGAGCGAAGTGTTAATAATTAGCCCATCTTTTACTAATGAAGATGATTCGGCATATAACACACCCTCGGACAGTCATACAGATAAAAATTGTGACCACCTTATGGATACCAGCCATGTATCAGTTGTGACTGTGGGTGATGAAATACATGTAAAAGACAGCAGTCACCTACGTGATAGTGCAACCAATTACACAAATTCTTTAGATGAAAACAATGTGAGTCAGCAACAAACTGTGGATGGATGATGACATCAGTGTTATTGTTAATCGTAACCGAAAACCATTATCCCAATCAAGACTTGCATTAGGTGATGGAAGTGAAAGCGGATCGATTAGATCAAGCACGGGAAGTGGAAATAAAATTGTGCGACGTGGAGGGGAAGTAAAAATTGCTGTGTCTGCCGATAAAAGTGACGCCGAAAGTATTTCCACTACAATTAGTCATGATAGCCGCATTGAAATAGATACAGAAAAGAAGGAATTACAAGAAGAGGATGACGTTATTATTCGTCGGAAAAAACCTATTGCTGGCTATAGCAGTGTTGCTGCTCCGACAAAGGAAGAAATTGAACTTAGAAATCTTCGAAAGAAAACAAGAAAACGAACACGTAAATTTGAAATCGACGGTGTACAGGTAACAACAACAACTAGCAGAGTTATTTATGGCGATGAAGAGACTGGTAAATTGTATGACGATCATATCTTCCGAAAACAAGAGTTAAGAGAATTAAAAATGCTTCAGAAACAGGAAAAGAAACAGCAGACAGATTTACAACTTAAAGAGCAAATTAGTAAAGAACAGCAGGATCGTCGATTTGAACAGGAACGCACTTCACTGGAGAAAACATACGAAGCAGACATGGAAGCACTTGCAAGGCAGCATAAACAGTTAGTAGATAAAACAGAACAATCGCAAGAACAAGAACTGCGTTCCTCGTCAAAACGAATACGTGCGGAACAAGAAAAAGAACTAAAAATATTTCGTGAAAATTTAAAACAAGAAATTCATTTGCTAAAGCAAGAAGTTGATCTACTTCCCAAAGATAAACGTAAAGATGAGTTTAAGCAACGTAGATCAGCTATGGAGTTAGATCACGAAGAAAAAGAAAGAATATTCTTAGACGCTCTAAAAGAGAGGCATGAGTTGCTGTTACGTAGATTAAGTGAAAAGCATCGGGATCATCTTGCAACAATACATAGAAACTTTTTGCAACAAAAACAGAATGCAATGCGTACTCGTGAGGCGCTTCTGTGGGAACTTGAAGAGAAGCAGCTGCATGAGCGTCACCAACTTTCAAAACGTCATGTTAAAGAAATGTGTTTTATGCAACGTCATCAAATGATTATTCGTCACGAGAAAGAATTAGATCAAGTTAAACGAATGCTTCTGAGAAAAGAAGAAGATCTTATAAAAAAACAAGCTCTAGAGAAGAGGGCTTTACCAAAAAGAATCCGTGCTGAAAGAAAAGCGAGAGAATTAATGTTCAGAGAATCGCTGCGAATATCTTCAAATCTCGATCCCGAAGTTGAGAGAGAACGACTCAAGAAGGTAAGCTCAAATTAAAAAATTATTGAATTAAATAATTAAGACTAATATATTCATATTCGTGAAGTTCCAAGAGCAAGATAAAAAACGGTATACCCAAGAAGAACGTCGGTTTGAAATTAAACATCTAAAACAAATTGAAGAATTAAGAGCGACAAGGGAAAGCACTATAAGGTAAGTATTTAACATAGCTCTATTTAGTTTTTATTATCATAATATACATAACAGACAAACATTTAGTTAGTACATATATACTAGAGGTGTGCACAAGACATATACAATTCCACACTATTGCATTTTTCTCAAGACCGAATATTGATTGTAGCTGCAAATATAAATAAGTGTAAAGCAAAGATAGAGTATAAAAAAACAACTGCACCCGTTAGCCACTGTACAACAGTATAAAAGAGAGTTGTGTGAAGAGTGGAACAAAAATGTTATACTCTTCATAGAGTCACACCATGCATTTCTTTTTTTTTTGCTCTCGGCGACCGAACATCTACGTCGATGCCAGAATTGCCAGTAAATTTTTTAATCTTTTTATTTCTGGGGAAAAAGTTTTTTTTACATTACTACTTTTTTTACACTACTGATATTCATATGGCAATACTGAAAATGTAGCTTCAGTAGTAAAATATGCTCTTACAACACAAAGCATAGTTCCGTTACTTCACAGGCAAACGATTGCTGTTGTATACATTGAATAAATGAGAAATACACATTTCAGTGTGCTCGTAAATTCAAGATCAACAGAATGGAGTACACAACAGTATTGCATTCGGTGAAGCCTAACCTAGTCGAATGTCTTGTGCACACCTCTAGTATATACATACATTTATGCTTGACGAAACAAAGGAACGTTTTTTAAAAATTCATTTATATGTTCTAATTAGACGATAATTTAATAATATTTTTAATAAATTGGCAAATATTTATGCAGTTCTTTTAATAGGTAGCGTTGTTAACATTTATGTCTTTTAAAAATGCAGTGAACTCGCGATAACTTGAACTAATTTTTAACAAGGCAGTTCACATTTTTGAGTTTGTTCACGTTATAGAGTACCCAAATTTAAAACAAAAATATATGAGAAATGGTATTTTAATGAGTAAAAGATCATTGGCGTCATCTTTGTCCGAAACTATGTAAATTTGAAATACTTTTCCAGTAATTGTTTACAATTTGTTGCGATATTCTATTCAACTCAGAGTTCAAAAGATTAATGGCATCTTTTATAGTTAACATCTTAATAGAATTTAGCAATTATATTTGTTTTCCAGCCACTAATGCCAAGAGACTGTTTCTTTAATACACTTTCGTTATTTTAAACAGATTCTGGTCCATGGACTGAATTAACGATGTGACTTAGGGTGCCAAAAACATTGCATAAATGAATCTGTCATCAGAAATCAATTAGGATGCAGCCGGATATGAAGGCGCATTGTCTATTAACAGAAGGGAGTTCACTAGTACCCCCTTTTTTGTCAAGAACTAAGTAACCTAAGGCTAAAAATTATAACAAAGTTTTCAGTTTTAAATTTGTCAGTTGAAGTCTACCACTTTAACAAAGCATTGATGATACCAGTCATAAAAAATTTTACATGTCATTCATGTAATTCACTGAACAAGTAAAGTTTTTGAAACTTCGTCGACTTTTAGATTTCCCAATTTACCATAAATTAATTTAAGTTTGTGAGTTAGCCCGTGAAAGTTAATCGTTGTTTCTCCATCTTTGCGCCTGAAGCACTGCTTCCAACCGGATTCATCGGTATTATAAGGCTGATCTTCACAAAGAACACGTTCTTCCATTTTTGATTGTAACATTGCCTTTTCAGTACGTTGCGGATGCGCAAAAAGCTTTTCACCGGAAATTTTTAGAAGGGGAACACCAAAACTTTATTTAAAATTTTGACACCATCCATCCATCTGGTGTTAAAACCACGATCATTTTCTTTAATTTGGTCGTGAATTTCTAAAGTTTTCACAATTTAAAGATAACAAAACAAAATATAAAAAGTGTTCACGTTTTAGAGCTTTCAGATTTTGTTTAGGTTTTATTCTGTGAAAAAATTAATTTGTTCTCGTTTCTGAGACGTTCACACTTTCGACTGTTCACGTTTTCGCGAGTTCACTGTATAAAAAACTAAATGATTCAGTAATTTAAATAAATTAACATGATTTACTTTTCCGTTGTTGACGAAACAATGAAAACTTTTACGATTTTTTTTTATTATAATTGCAAAAAAAAAAATGGCAGAAGTGACGGTTGGTAAAGAAACCTCGGATAGCGGTTTATTAGGGTCTGTGAAAGGGATTAAAACGTATTTAGGGCTGGCGTTGATACAACTCTTGGCGTTGGTAAATTAGGTTACTCAATTGGCTTTTTGTGTCGCCGTAGTCTAGTAGGTAGTGTGCTGGCTTATTAGACGTAAAGCCAGGGTTCGAGTCCCAGCCAGACATCAAAATAAAATACGAAAAGTATTTTTTTCGGCGATTTCTTCTCACCAGATTTGTGCAAAAACTCTGAAAGTAAATAAAATTGCCATGATTGCCAAGTTTCTCAAATATAATCTGTAGGCCGGAGTCGACGTTAAGCTGTAGATCCCGCCACTTATGTATAAAATTAACATACACAACATAAGCAGTGTGAGAAACTAGGTCAATAATCCTGACTGAAGAGTTGTAATGACCAATTATGTATATAATTTGCGGAGACATATCGACGTCTCCATTCTATAATAAATATAAATTTTTTGCATCTTTCCGCTCGGAAATTAAAAAAAATATTCAATGATCTTTAGGATCTTAAGCCTAAACTAAAAGTTAATATTGCCTCTACAATTACAGTTGTGATCAAAATAGTAGGAATGCCCTTCATTTAAAAGCAAGGGTTAAAATTAAGAAAAATAAAAAAGTAAATATCAAATTTTTTTGACTTAAAATTTATTTCTTATTCATATTCTAACTTTTACTATTCAATTATTTAAATTAAACTATAAAAATAAAAAATATTTCATGTATATAAAGCATACTTACAAAATTAATTGTTCAAAATAATGGGAGCGTTAGCACACAAAACCTAATAATTTTTGAACAAAAGGTACAAAGTTTGATATTATGTTAAAATAATAAAGCTATTTTAGTATGTATTTAGTATGTATTTTGTTGAATATTTAGTTGAAGTCCTTAGAAACGATTTCAGCACATCTACGAGGCACTGAGTCAAAAAGATCTTGGCATCTGTTTAAAGGAATTTGATGCCAAGCATCCGCGCACAGTGATCCATAGTTCTTCTGCATTTGAAGGTTGTTTCTCTGCAGAATACTTTTTAGCATCTCCCCATACATGTACTATGGGATTAAGGTGAGGAGACTGAGCTGGCCACGCTTTAACCTTTACCCCATTAACCCGAAACCACTGATTTGTCAATTTAATGGGGTGTTTCGTGTCATTATCTTGTTGGAATATCCATTTTAGAGGCGTGGAATATGATAACATCACTTCTCTCAAAGTGCCGACATAGACATTCCTATCCATTATGTCTCTAATTGGATGTATTGGGCCTACACCATTATATGAAAAGCTTCCCCATATTATTAGTTTTGCACCACCATGTTTTTCTGTCTTTTGTGTATACTGAAATATATATTTGGTGTTGGGCAGACGTCTATCATACTGTCTAGACCCCAGTGCCACTTACGGCAAGATTAAGATCTTTCTGACTTTTTTCGAAGACGTCGAAGGATATATTTTGCTGTATCGCACAATCCTAATAATCCTAATATATATTATAAATCTGTCTATAAGTCTGTTTTTTTATTTGTTACATACATACATAATTGGTCATTAACAAACCTTCAGTCAGGATTATTGACCTAATTTCTCACAATACTTACGTTGTGTGTGCTAATTTTATACATAAGTGGCGGGATCTACAGTTTAAAAGTCGACTCCGAACGACAGACTATTGAGAAACTTTTCATGGCAATTTTATTTACTCTCAGAGTTTTTACCAGAAATCTGCTGAGAGGAAATCGCCGAAAAAATACTTTTTGTATTTTTTATTTTGATGCCTGGCCTGGGACTCGAATCCTGGCCTTACGTCTAATAAGCCAGATCACGGCGACAAGCATTCTTAAACTAGGCAGGAACTAGCCTCAGGCTTTTTCCGAAAGTCCATAATTTCCATCAGGAAAGACAACCGTTAGAACTCTGGAGTGATCTATTGAGCGTTGTGTCCAGCAGCCAGATTCCCTCAGACGTATCACACTTCTCGTCGCACAAAGACAGCCTGAGGACAACTCTTCCGCACTGCAGTGATACTCAAGGGGGCAATCCGCTGAATCTTATGTAAGATTTTCCGTTAAAAACACTTATCTAAGGTACCACCACCAAACAACGCAACCATAAGTAATAACCGGCCTAACAATCGCCGGATATATCCCTAGACGGAAGACCCTAGTTCAATCTACCACAATCTTAAAGCCTCTACCTTTTAGAAGTCTCAAAATAACATTAACAACCATGAGCCACAGGAGGGGGGATAGCACACAAAACCGCTACCGCAGCAAAACTTATTCCATTGTCATTAGCAGGAAATGTAGAAACATCTTATTTAATAGACTATATACCTGAGGACATTTGTTCCTCAAAAATGTGACAGTACATATAGCTCCTGTCCACAAATTATAAGCAACACCGGTTGGTTCATCATTAATTTAGTTGTGCATTGATTTTTTTTTAACTTAATATTAACTTAGAAATTGTTGTAATTGTGCTTAAAAGTAATTGTAACGAGAATTTCAGCGTTAATATTCATAATAAACGCAAAATTGTATTCTGAGCTTATTTTTCTGAAAAAATAATGTCTTTATCGTTTGTGTTTTAAAACAGTTTTGGCAAGTTTTACTGCAATCATTAATTAAATAATTTGTTTCATTCTATCTTCAGAGAACTGGAACAACTTCAGAATGAAAAAAGAAAAGCTTTGGTCGAACATGAGCAAGCCAAGCTGTCGCAAATAGATGAACGATTAAAAGCCGAACTTAGAGAATGGAAAGATCAATTAATTCCACGAAAACAGGTAAATACATCAATTTAACGTTTACATATATATAATTACAAGAAAGGTTAAATCTGAAATTTTGGTTTGTACATACAATGTACGTGTATTTATTGAAATTAATTAATTAAATTGCTTTAAAAGAAAGTACTTAATATAAGAGAGTTATATAAAAAGGTTTAAATTTTGTTTACTTTTCTTCTTTAACATTTCCTAATGCTGCCCTTTGGCGTTAACAATTGGAAAAATAATTCTACCTACCATCTTTAAAACATAACATTTTATATTATCTACTGCTACTAACACATAATGTCGACAAAAATGCATGTTTCCTGTCGCCGTTCTTCTATATGCTTGCTTATTTCCTGATAAATAAATTGTTAATACTAAAACTAATAGAATTTATATAAATTAATAAATGCGATGTACGATGAGTTTGAAAAACGATATAAAATTACTACTGATCGAAATAATTTAGAGGATAAAAATGAGAATTTCATAAAATTACCCACACATTTAGTTGGAATATTTAACGAAAGCCCACGTTTATTACCAAGAGGAACTTTTTTGGGAAAATTCCATCATTTGCCTCGTTCGCGTACTATATCAATGTTTTCGAATAATGTCAGCTCAAATTTCTGTGGTTCAGTACCGGACCTAAGTCGAAGTGTACCGACCACTCCAATGCTAACATCTAAATCTGATCGAGTAAAATTATTTGATCTACGTAATGGTTCTTCATCAGTACCACGAAGTACCACTTCATCGTTAAATAATAATAATTCCTTAATGACAAATGCTTTAACGGAACACATTGATTCTTTAGGACAAAATGATAAAATAGTAAAAATTAAAATGACGTCATCTATTAAAACCATAAATGAAGAAAAGCCGACAGTATTAACCACTTTTAAATCTTCTTCACCGCTATCTACTCGTTTGCCACCTGAAACTTGCGATGATATTCTTCTTAACAGATTTTCAACAAAAGATGACGATTTTGTACAATTACGTAACAAAGCTCGTTCTCTACTTCACTCTTCATCTTCATTTGTAATTAAGAGACCGACTATTTTACCAGAAATAAATCCTACAGATCCTAAGCTTAGTAATAAACCCGTAAATGAAAAGCGCGAATTGGCTTCCTATGACAAGCATTAAGAACTCAGATTTAGCTGGTCAGAAAGCAGCGGCTCTTCTTAACGATGTGCAACCTAAACTAAGAGCTTCAACGAAATACACTGGTACTTCAATTGATAATGAAGAGTCATACGAAGGATTGATACTACAAAAAGCACCGAAATATGCTATTCCAAGAGTAATTACCACAGCAACTGAAAAAGGAGAAAATATAAAAGCTGATACTTCTGCCGTGTAGATATAAACAAATTATTTTAAAGTAATTTTTTTTCTGTATTACTTCATTAATTTATTGTTTAAAATTCAATTGTATTTTGCTTTTATAATTATTTTAACTGTGTTACAACTTTATGTTGAAGATAGCATTAAACTACCATCAAACTAGTCGTGTCGTTCTCTCATGGTGATTTAGTGGTGGACATTGTGTTTAATTGAATTTTCCCTCCAAATACTTCAAACTTCCGAAACGATTTAATAACATGTCGAACTTTATTACTTTGTACATAATTTTTTGAAGAATGCTCGAATTCTTTTATAGTATAATCAAATGTTAACCAACGATTCGAATTGAGAAGCATTATTTAAAAAATTACCCCTTTTCTGAAATGTACCTTAATATTCTTAATAAAGGACTTTTCAAAGCGTATCATCAAATTATTTTCTATTTAAACGTAGTATTTAATTTATGTTCTTAAAAATCAAAAAGAATTTATAAAAAATGGCTTTACTTCATTAGATATACGGTCAAAGAAAAAAGTCTGCGTACAACGGTGTACGCAGGCCTGCTAATTTTTATTTTTCTTCCCAATAATTTCTATGTTTTGTTCGTTTTGCTCTTCAAACACTCTTCATTGTAATTGCCTTAAACATGGTACGAAATGAGCCTGAATCCGATAAATAGATAATAATAAAACGAAATTACTTTAATAAAGTTGGCTCGTTTAAAGAAAAAATTACGTAAATACAGGTTAACAAAGTAACTCGTTTTCAAAAATTAGACCTTCGAAAAACGATGTTCTGTATACATACTTTGTTAATTTTTTATTTTATATAAAGCATTTTCAAAGAATAGGTTACTAAGAATTCGTGAAAGCTTAAAAAAATGTTTGCACCAGAACTTGAGATTTCTTAGAATAATGGAATGCATTCTGGTAAGGGAATGCCAACGTACTATATACATACGTAATTGGTTATTACAACCCTTCAGTCAGAATTACGACTTAGCTTCTCACACCTCTTATGTTGTGTGCGTTAAAATTATACATGACTGGCAGGGCTTACAGTTTAAAGTCGACTCCGAACGACAGGTTTTTGAGAAGCTTTTCATAGTAATTTTATTTACCCTCAGAGTTTTTGCTAGAAATCTGCTGAGAGGAAGTCGAAGAAGAAATTGTTTCATATTATCGTTTTGACGTCTGACCTGGGTTTTGAACTACTAGACTAGGACGACTTCAATATATTACGACTAAGATCGTAAAATATGATTGCTGATGATACAGTCTATTGGAAAATTAAATCCTGATCGGTAATATTATATGATTTAAAGATTATAATTAACATAATAGAAGTATTTAATTGTGATCTTTATTCGTTTCTTTATCTAAATTTAAATATTTAAATCCTTTATTTAAATAACAGCACACTTTAAATGTTACCATTGCGCTATCAATGTCATTCACTATCATTTTAGCAAAGATCAAACTTTCGGTGTTCAATACCACTGGGCTGAACAAGCACTTTTAAATACAATTCTCGTTTGCAAGCCCAAGTCTAAACACTGACTAACTGTGAAGTTTTTTTTCGCTCCATTTTTTTATGTCTGATAACATCATGATCTTTCTATGTATCGCTTTTAACCTTTGTTTTGGTCCCTTCCGTAATTGTTTGTGTGGTTTTTGTTTGCCATGTGACGTATATTTTGTTGTAGACTGTTTGCCTTGTTTACTTGTTTTTGTTTAGTTTGTTTTTGTCTGCTTGCTAATCTATAATCAGTTATAATTAGCGTTTTAATTTGTTTTTATTTTTCATCACGTGAATTGAATTCTTATATAAGCTTTACGGTTTTTCTATAGATCCTTAACAATTTTTTATTTACGAAACATATCAAATTCTATTTTATACGACTCATCATTTTTCAGTTATTTTAAAAAAAAAAAGTCCGTTGGACTAGAATACCCTTTGAAAAAACTTTGATTTTTGTGAGATAAAATCTTCGTTATTTTTGTTAATATACATACAGCTGCGTGCAACTAATTAAGAACACGAAGCTTACATGTGAGCTGTGTCCTTAATTATATGCACGACTGAAATCAATACTCTTAAAATATGGCTCACAGCTTTAAAAATAATAGTTTATTTGACACAGTAAGCAGTTATTTTCTAGTCCTAAGAGTTTAATTAACTAAACTTGACCAAATTTTGACAATATCATACAACAATTTGTATTTTTTGCTTCCAGATCACATGTAAGCTTCGTGTCCTTAATTAGTTGCACGTAGCTGTATATACTGATCTATGTAATGAGAATTCAATTTAATTCTTTTTTTTTTTTGTCATTCACATTCATTTGATCTAAAACTGCAGCCATAAATCTTTTTCACTAGTTCGAAATTTAAATATCATAAAAAGAAAGTTCAAAATTTTCTAATTAGCTACCGTTTTAAGTTTTGATTAAATCTTAGTGGTAAAAGGTATGGAAGCGAAATTCGTGCAGATTGTAATATAAATGCCAAATTAACATATTTTAATCTTTAGTCGATTTAATTATATACGGGTCTCAGCTTTTTTTGAAATTCGCGCATGTTCACGTTTTGAATAAATGCAATCGGATGGTAGCCCTTCGTTACAAATAGGTCTGATATGGATATCAAATTTTTTCTTTTGCCAAGCACATCAGCTTTTCATGTAAATCATTCAGATTTTTGCAAATTAGATGCATTTTACATGGTGCAAAAATGCAATTTTGTGGTAACTCTAATATGATAGCGGATTTAGTTTCTAGATAATGTATAGATGAAAATAGGAACTAAAGAAAGAAAAAAAGAAATGATCCACAACTTTTTGGCGGCATATTTGTTTCCAAATTTAAAAAATATTATAATATTTTATTGTTTTTACTTACAAAACTACAAACTACAACTACTACAAAACGCGAAC